>OX411549.1:49507646-50152646 GCA_948146395.1 Fragum whitleyi | reverse complement strand
TTTCTACGATTTTCCTGGCACATTGAAAAACAAATCTGACCCAAGAGCTTTTTTGTGAAGGTGACAGCGACTTTTTATTTTAAAAGCTTATAGCCCATGCCTTGAAATGAGTTCTATGAATACTAGGTGTCTGGGTATTTCAAATGTTTTTTCGCTTGATATTGCATGTGCCTAGTTTATAAGGGCTGTTTTGGTAAATTGGGACAGACTCAATCTCCAGATTGTGGCAATATAAATCAGTCAAATATTCAACCAATTAAAAACTAAGTAGGCTACCATTTTGCAACTGTCATAATCCATGAATCACATGAGCACTTTAGGGCCAATTGTCCTCTTATTTTATATACATACAGAATTGTACTTTGCTGTTTATTTCAATCTTAAATAGTGTGACAAGGATTTTTTCTATCTGCATTTAAATTTCACTCTCCACAAATGATTAAATTGATTTTTTGGCACATTTATCATATTGTATTGTGTGCTTTTCAATTAAGGATTGTAAACCCAGCTCCAGTAAAGAAATTTTAAATTGAATTACTTGTATGTGTTAAAGGACATAGCAATTTATTGAAAAACTTATGAATTGGCATTTATTTACTTGTTTGTAAATATACAATATTTCTCATGGCTGTCAAATGACTTAACTGAAACTTGTGGGAAATTTAAGTTCAGTATGTTAAAATTAAGTTCCTTGAATTTAATTGTGACATGCCATGCCTAACATACATATCATTTGGCTATGTTCCTCTGGAAAATGGCTATTCTGAACAGATTGTAAATGCAGCATTAAAGAAACTCTTAACCTTTGTTGTGCTGAACCTGGAATATTCCTGCTTTGGCAGGAGGTAAAGACAAAGATCCACCTGCTCCTAAGTCTTTCAAAAGAGGCGATTTTCTTTCATAATACTGCAAGATTCAAGGAAATCTTCAACAATTTAAATAGTGAAAAAGATGTACAGTTTTGACGAGGATTGAAAAAGAACCTATTCGGGATATTATTATCATGTTTATTGAAATATTTTTGTATTAACAAGGGACTCCTGACTTACAAAACAAAGGAGTTGATAGACAAGGAGTCTCAGACTCCCGGACTCCCCTTAGTGTCAATCCCTGATCAAGGTAATGGATCTCGTTCTTCTAATCAACAGTAAGACAAAAGAAAAAAATTATCCTGTCATTGTAATTAGTAAATAGATAACTCAAAAACCTCTAGGGTTAATAAAAAGTACCTTTTAGACCTGATACATTATTTGAGAATATTGAAGGGTTTCTGTCAATAGCTGCACAAAGATTCACTCCAATGGCTTTATTTGCTGATAGAGGGGGCATGGTGTCTATTGCTTACATTTGTACTTAACTCTGTTGAAAATTAGATTCAATATCCTACAGTCTACCTTTTCATTTTATTCAAGACCTGGGGCCTCTTTCAAGAAAAATATCGTACGATTTATCTTATAAATATCATACTATTATATTTAAGACGGTCGTAAACGGCTTTCACAAAAATATCGTTGAAAATCGCAGACTATACGACCTCATAAGATTATCATAAAGTTGATCTTTCACATCTGCACGTGCTGATCATATGATATAAACTTCTGCGTTAGTGGGTATATTGTCCGCTTTTTGAAATACCAAAAAGGGTAAATCAGCAAACTGACCGTAGAAAAGCCATTTACTTGTATATTAATGCATATTTAACGAGGTTTATTAAAACATAATTCGTCGAACTACACATTTCTCATTGATATCTAAATATCTTTGTCATTATAATTATGCAAGTGTTCATAATTGCATAATTAATTTAGCTTACACTGTCGATTCCCTTTCCAATGAAAGTATACCGACTGTCGCGCCGAATGTGGAGCAATCGAACGTTTGACCGCATTGTAAAAATGCACATGTTCTAGTTGATGATCATCTGCACCAAGTTTTCGGTGTATGACTTTATTATCATTTCATTTTATTATCATTGTTGTTTGGTTGGTTGGTTGTTTTCTGGTGAAATATAAGCATTCATAAGAATAAGATAAAAAGAAATGGCTCATCAATTTTCATTATATGTATTTGTAATGTAATTGTTCAAATCTGTATAGTTCTGTGTCTAAATGGAAGGTATTGAAACGAACTATAGAGGGATGGTATTGAAATAAATTTAGATGGATATTACATTAATCGCTTTAATTAAAAATTACCGAAAACTTTAACTTCGGTTCTAGTACAGTACTCGTTGTCGTATCCGTGTTACTACAACAGTTACATGAAGCTTAGACAGGTTTCATCTGGCTTAATATCGCCGTTTAATTATTGTATCTGCTTGATTATTTGCTCAGTTCACCTTTGACGAAAAGAGAGAGAAAAAAATATCGAGTGCAGCGGTTTTGTTGTTGATGATGATGATGTTGTTGTTAATAAGAAATCCTCCTTTTTATCAAGAATTGTATGGTCTTGACTATAGGCTGCGGAATTTTCCTTTTAATTTATGTCATATTTGAAGCATTAAACACAGGAATCCATATTGCATAATCTGAGAGTAGTTTTTTTTAAAGTAAGTAATTTATATATGCGAAAAAATCTATTGGTTTGGTATCTCCCACTGTCACTAGGAAGGGTAAGCAAACGTTTTCAGTCATGATCACAAAAGGGTCGATTCTTACGGTAAATAAACAACTGAATACCACTATGAAAACATTCTGCGACAATCGTACGATTATCACAGAGTAAAATTAAACATCGAAATGATGGTGCATCTGCTGTTTTCAATATATCTCGTTTATTACAGTATATTGTACTTGGAAATTTGGCATGTGCATAGCTAAATAATCGTTCTAACATCCGCGAGAGCTGGAAAGGAATCCGAAAAAATTAAGGGCTCATAGGCACAAAATCGTAAAATTTACGACTGGTCTGAAGGTGTCATATATTTTATCGTAGATTTCACGATACGACGCCTTTCTTGAAAGACAAAACGTTTCTTGAAAGCCAATTTTTATCGTACGATTGCGATACGACCAAATTTCAATCGTAGGACCTTTCTTGAAAGAGGCCCCTGGTATGTAAGTTAAACTATCATCTATGATACTTTTTGATTATGAACATTAAAGCTGATAATAATACAAATACCATATCTGTTTTTAATTTATCATAATAAGAACTTATATCCTTTACTAATAAACTGGGACTGGTAAGATAACAACATTATATTACATGTCTTAAGTTGGGCTTAAGTCATAACAACGATTTGGCTTCTTAAGTGCCAGCTGTATGATGCAAAATTTAGTTGTTTGACATCTTAGACTAATCTCATATTGCATTTTGATGGGTCTGCGCAACACTATTGTAAGTGCCTATATATATTTATAGGCACTTACAATAGTGTTGCGCTGATCCATTTGATTTGCTTTCATGGCAAGTTATTTTGTTTCAGACCTGTCTGTGGTTTACTTTATGATGATGTTCCCTTGTCTTACCAATATCTTTCTATCAGGATGATATCAACAGTCCCCTCTTAATAGATTCAATATTTCTTTAAGGTCTTAGTCTGTACTTGACCTATGTATTTATTTACTCACAACTTTAAACTATTTAAGATCTTAAACAGGTCATCTACCATAAAACGCCAAACATATTATTTGCCCAATATTTTTGGAAATTATTTAAAGTACAGTAAAACTTGTACTTAGTGACCACTCTGAGGTACCACCAAAAAGTGGTCACTTAAAAGTAAGAGACCATTTTGATTCCACAAACTATTCTTGTCAGAAGAATTGTAGTTACATAATTCTCACTGAATCCTATTATGCTCATGCAAAGTCATTAGAATGGGCTCAATGAGGTAACTATTTATTCCAACTACATGAAATTCCGGTAATCAAACCCACATGCTGGACCTTCAATTATTTGGAAGTCTCGTGCCTTACCAACTGAGCTAATCAGGCTGGTAATGTGTAACTCATAGTACCACTTGTGGTAACTTATATACTTTCTAGCCAGGACTTATTACTTGAAATATAAGCTTTCTAGATGTATGTTAGCTTTTAAAAGGCAGATGCTGACACACTTCTGTTTCAAAACAAATTTGAACAGCCTTGTTAAGCAGTAATTACATAATAATAAATCATTCACATAGTTGCATTAGAGTTTTAAAATGAGTAGCTATTGAATCTGAACATCCGAAAAATAACATGGCTCCGAATCCCATGGGTTGATATATGACATGTTTTAAAAGGCATGTTTGCTTTACGAAATTGTTGTTGTCAATACCATATAAACACAGCCATTAACCTTGACCTTAACAAAATATAAAATTTAACCTTCCAAGAGTTTACCAGCGTCACAGTGAAAAGGTGAAATTTATAATGTCTACCAAGTTATAGAAATTGAATACAGGGCTATAAAAAACAAATTTCCAAAATTATGATAACTTTTGCAGATGCTTATAGCCATAATTGATACAGTAAAATGTACTTTTAAACTTACATAAATGCTTTGAATGTATTGCATAATATAGCAATGGACTATTTGAAGGTTCATTGGGAACTATTGTAAGTGCCTATTATATATAGGCACTTACAATAGTTTTGCATTGACCCTCCCTGTATTGGCCATTTCTGATTTAAATTATTTTATGGTGTAGAAGCTAAAAGTGTCCTGTTTACCTTTATTGATTTCATTTATTGAAAAACTATAATTGGCTTTTGTTTGATTTTAATGTTTTATGCAAATATAATTTCCTATTATAAGTTTTTCCATTGAAATTATTTTCAAAAAATGACCATTCTTTGGCAACTTGCATTAACAATTCTTCAAGACAAAATCATTTTTAAGATTTGGTAAGTTGCTGTTTACATTTAGATGAAAACAAATTCTTTCATATGGCATGAAAATAAAGCCTATTGTCCTCTAATACATCTAATATTCACCGTAAAGATTTATTTAAAAAAAAACAAACAAAAAACAGTTAGGATTATGATATTATTCAGTTATTTGCAGCAGCCATTGGTTGACATCTGTAAACAGTGTTCAGTGGCATAGCCAGAGGGTGTTTGACTTAGGGGTGTTAAAATGACTCTCCCTCTCTAACCTTATTTTCATGCAGAAAACAAGAAAAGTTTAAAAGCTTGTACAGTCGTGACGCGCTAATCCGGACACTTCTGTTTCCTACGAGTATGTCCGGAGTAACCATTTTTCCGGATAAACAATTTTTTATCACAATCCAAACCTAGTTTCGTTCGCCATTTTGACACTATGTTGTTGTTGTTTCAGGTTTGCGGTGCGTCGTTAGAAGTACTAATACGTGTAATTTGGTGAATCCCGAGAATGCATACAGAAGAAGATTACGCATTTTGCAATGTACTGTACATGTTTATAAAATGGAAAAAAAATATTTATAATAATAAAAATGTGATGAATGAATATTTCATAACATGCATCACGTTTCTCTTGTCTTTTTTTTTGGCTTGTTATGATAGTTTGAGAGAAATTGACTTGCAAAAAATCATTTTGCAGAACAAGCCATTTAAAGGCCCTTAGAAGGGCCATTTCATTAAAATGCTTTTGAGCATAATTCTTGTTCTTGACAATCTTCGAAAAAAGTTTCGTTGTCAGAAAACAAGATTTGTGGCCCTGAAAAATGCCGTTTTATTATTACAGATAATTTTGAAGGACATACTTTCGGGACTGAGGTTTATGACTTATTTTGACAACTGCGACGGAAATAGCTTTTGAGCGTCGTATTAAACAACATTCTCTGGTGTGGCCTATTGAACAAAGGCCACTTTTATGGACAATTTCAGGGTAGGCTTTCGGGATCCACGATTTGACTTATCTTTGATAATTTGGAAATGAGTTCTTTCCCGAGTCGTATGTAACGATAAGGGCAAACTTTCATTCAGATGTCAATTTTAAAGGATGAAATTTCGGGCATTTTGGTAGTCCTGAAAAGGACTGTTTTCGTAGTTTCGTATGTCTCTGGCGTTCACTTTGAAAAGAAGTCGAAGTCTTCGTCGGCGATGCTGAAACTTCAACTATTCGTCTTTTGGTCGTCGGCGTTGACATCTTTATTTGAGTGTTAGCTCTGTATGTTTGATCAATAGATGATCAGGAAATGATTGGAAAATGATAGCGATTATAATTTCTCAATTTATTTTAAATTCAACGGGGATATTGTTCTTCAAAGTAAAGATCAGTCTTAGGAGTAAGTATGATAATAGGTGTTGGCACGCGCGGGTATAACACAAAATGTCACGTTTTGATCTCGACACGCTTTCCTAATTAAATTGTTTGTAATGTGTGAAAATCGTCTGCATTAAAGTATCTCCGTATGAGATGTTTATCAACACGTGTCAATCAGTCAGTCGTGACGATAAACGCGCTAATCCTTTCACAATGAGGCGCGACAGATAGTAATTACAATAGCTTTGAATTCGGACGACCAACCCTTAATCTGGATTACATAAACAAATTTGTGTAGAATTTTGATATTCCGTTCCCGATTTTTAATTCCGGATCCGGAACGCGAGTTTCCGGATTAAAGTGTACAATTTATGAGTGAAATATTCGTTCCCGTGAATTCTTTTCCCGATCTTGAATAATTTGGATTAATGCCGTCCGTATAAACGCGTCACGACTGTATTTTCAAAAAGAAGACTAACAATTACTACATGCATTTTGTACAGCACTTTGCTTTTGACACAATTTTTCCACGGATTTAATGCAGCATGACGAAGGGTAAGCAAACCACCTTTATTTTCAGTGTCAAGAAGACCAATCCCTGGTCATGGTGGTTCTCTGGGATTACCAATACAGGAAGTTCCAACAGCGAACACCCCTGCCAGAGGAAGACCTCAACCCCAATGTGCAATCTGTGGAAGATGCAATCATCGAATATAAAACCAAACTCAATGCCTCCCTGGCCAGGAACAGAATCAAAGCTTCAGCACCGTCGTTAGAGTTTCTTCTTCCAGACAAGGTCAGAAGTAAAGAAGAAATTCGATCAAAGATGCCTGTTTATATATGGATCAACAATTTGAAGTCTAGGTATGATTGATAGTTAAGAGACAAAGTTTTTTAGTATTTGTGATTTAGTTTGAAGTCTTTCAAAACTCCATTCTTTGTGTCTAAAATAGAATTTCTGATACATTTAGCTTACTTCCAAATATTGTCAACAAGCTGAATTTATTAATCATGTATGTACTTATTAGTCCCCTACCGGTGTTCACACCGGAGGGGACTATAGGTTTGCCCTCCGTCTGTCCGTCCGTCCGTCTGTCCGTCTGTCTGTCCGTCCGTCCGTCTGTCCGCTCAAATCTGGATCCCGCGATAACTTAATAACTAAGCAAGCGTTTTTGATGAAAGTTGGTATATGACTAGATGGCAATGTGTAGATTATGCACATCATTTTATTTTTGTTTTTCGACTTAAATTGAGGTTGCTATGGTTACAGTAATAGTGAAAATATGGCCAAAAATGGGATCCTGCGATAAGATAATAACTAAGCAAGCTAGTTTGATGAGACTTGGTATATGACTATATGGCAATGGGTAGATTATGCACATCATTTTATTTTTGTTTCTAGACTAAAATTGTTGTTGCTATGGTTACGGAAATAGTGAAAATATGGCAAAAAATATTGGATCCTGCGATAAGTTAATAAGTAAGCAAGCTAATTTGATGAGACTTGGTATATGACTAGATGGCAATGTGTAGATTATGCACATCATTTTATCTTTGTTCTTTGACAAAAAGTGCGGTTGCTATGGTAACGGAAATAGTGAAAATATGGCAAAAAATGGATCCTGCAATAACTTAATAACTAAGCAAGCTAACTTGATGAAATATGTTTTAAAATGTAAAAAAAATTATAAGCCATGTTAGTCAGGGTGGTGATGCAGCAGTATTAATCACCTCCTGAAAGTTCTCATTTCTTACCAACAAGACTGAAGAAAAACATCTTGGATCAGACAAAGTAACTGTTATTGATACTATTTCTTGCATCTGTCTATTGCTTCCATGAATTGTATAGTGGGCACAGTAGAGACAACAACTCATGTAAGTCTTGTTTAAGCCTTTAACAAGACCTGGTTTTGACGTCCCTGATAGAATTGGCGTGGGAAAACATTGAGACAAACAAAGCCGGTAGGGGACTTATGCCCATGTCCAACATGGCTCTTGTTTTTATAGGAAGTCATAGAGAAAGTAGGGTTTTGTTTTTAATACTACATTGCTTCATTTTTTAGCATTTTTGATATGTAACTTTATTTGAAGTTTTAGGGCATTTTCTGTGTGACCCGTCATGCAAAAAAGCACCATCTGGGAACACTGTAATAATAAATATTTGATTAGTAACTCAAGAGGTCAACCAGTGTTTGCATTTTGAAGTTCTTATATTGGTATACTATAATGTGCATTTTAAATTCAGAAAATCTGCCAATTGCAAAAGTTCCAACCTTAGTCAGCCTGCGCATTCTAACTAGAGTGCACTTAACACACTAACCAGATGGATCACAAATGTTTGTACTTTCAGTATGGATGCTGTGATTAGTGCCTTTAAGGATGATGGTTACCGTCTAGTGGACACGGAGATACCCCAGGATGGACGAGTCTTCTATATAGATACACACTGTGTAGATGTACTAGTTTTCCCTCCTGAGAGTAGAGAGTTTATTCAGGAACATGAACTCTTTCATAATGGATCTATAGTCATGCAGGTCAGCATAAACTGATAGTCTAAACACCAGTACATGTAACAAGCTTTTCTAGATCATCTGGTCCTGCATTCCAGATGATAAAAGGGTGTTAACTGTTTGCAAATTTTATTACACTTTGCAGTTTTTAGCTCACCTGAGCACGAAGTGCTCAAGGTGAGCTATTGGGATCGTAGAATGTCCGTCGTCAGTCGTGCGTCGTCCGTCGTCCGTCGTGCGTCGTCCACAATTTCTTTAAACATCTTCTCCTCCTAAACCAGTGGGCCAATCTTGATGAAACTTGGCAGGGATGTTCCTTGGGTTAAGCTCTACCAAAGTTGTTCAAATAAATGAAATCCACCCTTAACTTTCCCTTTACCCTTAACAAAAAGGGTGAAAATATGAAAATCTTTAAAAATCTTCTTCTCTGAAACCAGAAGGCAGACAGCTTTCATATTTGGTATGTAGCATCATCTAGTGGACCTCTACCAAGTTTGTTCATATCAAGACCCTGGGGTCATATTTGGGCTTTGCCCGGGCCCAACCCTTTTTACATAGAACCAAAGAGCGAAAATCTTTAAAAATCTTCTTCTCTGTAACCAGATAGCACACAGCTTAAATATTTGGTGTGTAGCATCACCTAGTGGGCCTCTACCAAGTTTGTTCATAACAAGACCCTTGGGTCATATTTGGGCTTTGCACGGGTGCATCCCTTTATCTCTTATGAGCACAAAGGGTGAAAATATGAAAATCTTTAAAAATCTTCTTCTCTGAAACCAGAAGGCAGACAGCTTTCATATTTGGTATGTAGCATCATCTAGTGGACCTCTACCAAGTTTGTTCATATCAAGACCATGGGGTCATATTTGGGCTTTGCCCGGGCCCAACTCTTTTTACATAGAATCATAGAGCGAAAATCTTTAAAAATCTTCTTCTCTGTAACCAGATAGCACACAGCTTAAATATTTGGTGTGTAGCATCACCTAGTGGGCCTCTACCAAGTTTGTTCATAACAAGACCCTTGGGTCATATTTGGGCTTTGCACGGGTGCATCCCTTTATCTCTTATGAGCACAAAGGGTAAAAAAATAAAAATCTTTAAAAATCTTCTTCTCTGAAACCAGAAGGCAGACAGCTTTCATATTTTGTTTGTAGCATCATCTAGTGGACCTCTACCAAGTTTGTTCATATCAAGACCCTTGGGTCATGTTTGGGCTTTGCCCGGGCCCAACCCTTTTTACATAGAATCAAAGAGCGAAAATCTTTTTAAATCTTCTTTAATCGAAACCAGAGGGCACACTGCTTTCATTTTTGGTATATAGCATCATCTTGTGGGCCCCTACCAAGTTTGTTCATATCAAGACCCTTGGGTCATATTTGGGCTCCACTTGGGCGCCTCCCTTTCAGCTCATCTTAGCATGATGGTCGAAAATGGGAAAACCTTCAAAAATCTTCTTCTCTGAAACCTGAAGGCAGACAGCTTTCATATTTAGAATGTAGCATCATCTTATGGACCTCTTTCAAGTTTGTTCATATCAAGACCCTTGGGTCAAATTTGGGGTCCACCCGGGTGCATCCCATTTTACATAGAATCAAAGAGCAAAAAGGCATATCTGTCTTGCTCTTTGCTGAAAATGTTCCATGGTATTGATCTTAGGCAATTATTTTCTTTTTGACATCTGCCTATCTAATTAATGTGATGTCCCAGGGGTCATAGAGACTCAGGTGAGCGATCTAGGACCATCTTGGTCCTCTTGTTTAGCTCCACTGGCTGAAAGCCACTGGGGCTATTGTCATGGCGTTGTGTCTGTCGGGCATCCGTCCGTCCATCAGTCCGTCCGGTCGTAAACTTTTTCTTTAAAAATCTTCTCCTCGGAAACTACTGGATGAATTTCAACCAAACTTCACAGGAATGATCCTTTGGTGACCCTCTTTCAAAGTTGTTCAAGAAATTTGGATCCGATGAAACATGGATTTAATGGGCATGGCTAATTTCCAAATATGGTAAAAAGTGATATTGCTCAGGTTCTAATTGATGGAAACCAATTGAAATTTACATGAATAATCTTTGGGTGACCCTTTATCAGTGTACCAAAAATTATTGTGATCGGATGAAAAATATGTATTTTATGGGCAGAGGTCATTTCTCTATATGTTATATAGAGGAAACTTTGAAAATCATTTTCTCAGAATCTGACCGATGGATATCAACCAAATTTTACATGAATGATTCTTGGGTGACCCTTTATCAGTCTACCAAAAATTATTGTGATTGGATGAAAAATATGTATTTTATGGGCAGAGGTCATTTCTCTATATGTTATATAGTGGAAACTTTGAAAATCATTTTCTCAGAATCTAACCAATAGATATCAACCAAATTTTTACATGAATGATTCTTTGGTGACTTTTTATCAGTCTACCAAAAATTATTGTGATCGGATGAAAAATATGTATTTTATGGGCAGAGGTCATTTCTCTATATGTTATATAGTGGAAACTTTGAAAATCATTTTCTCAGAATGTAATCAATTGATATCAATCAAATTTCACTGGATTGATCCTTTGGTGACCCTTTATCAGTCTACCAAAAAATATTGTGATCCGATAATAAATGTGTATTTTATGGGCGAAGGTCATTTCTCTATATGTTTTATAGTGGAAACTGTGAAAATCATTCAGATGAATATCAATCAAACTTCATGAGTATGATCCTTGGGTGACCATTTTTATGCAGCCAAAAATTATTGTCATGGGATGAAAAATATGTCTTTTTGGGGCAGAGGTCATTTCTCTATATGTTATATAGTGCAAACATTGAAAAACATTTCAAGATCAGTAGAACCCAAAATATCTAAAAACTAGTCAAAACTTAGATTTGCTATTAAAAGAATTTCAAGCCTTTGGAACGACTCAATCCATTCATGGCTTTCTAGTTCATGAATGCAGGGCAGCTTATTTCCTTACACTGTACTCCTATATCAATTTGTGTAAAAGTTGAAAAGCCTTCAAATTTTTTGGGGTTTGTATAATTAATATGAAAACAGGTGTGCTTTAATAGTGTTAATTAAGTGTTTGAAACTTTGAAAATTACAAAAACAGTAGGGTACTTTCATGGTGCCTAGTCTTGAAATCTCATGAAAATAAATGAAAGACTAATCTAAGAAATCTACCTACAATAATAAAGAATTCTGACTTTATTGATTCCCATTAATAATGCAAGCTACATGCCCGGTAGAAACTTCAAACATATACACTTGTAGTGTCATGTGATGATATACTGTGATTTCTTACCTCTTTTCACTCATTCTCAAAAAATCATTGGTTTCATGGTCCAAATAAATTACATTTAAAGAACTTTTGAAAAAATATTTTTGATAGATGATTGGGAAACTTTTCTCTAATAGATTCTTCGCCCAAGTTACTTGTTGTTAGCTCATTTGAGTAAAACAATACTTGTATTTCTAGTTTTCATTTTTACTAAAAATTCAAGGTACAAAGGCTACCCATTGTACCTGCATAATCATTTTCATACATTCAAAAAAAAATCTATCCTTTGAATGAAATAATTTCTTTTAAATAAAAGAATAATCAAAGAATGAAGTATAAAATCTTAAAAATCTAATATACTTGTGCTGTTTATTTGGATCAATTTTAAAGTTTCTCATCAGGTCCCGATAAAGTTCTCAGTTAAGCCCGGAAAAGGTTTATGTACCTTGTAAAACTAGAACTGATAAATTTTACATAAAAAAAATGTCAAAGTGAAGCCTTCAAATGTGTATCTTAATTTATGATTTTGTATTTCAGGATAAATCTAGTTGTATAGCTCCACAGACTGTAAAATATCTGATTGGTGATGATGATGATGTGATTCATGTGAACTCTGGGTCAGGAGTGATAACTACACACATAGCTAGTCTTATGCACACCTCATCTGGTCATATACTGGCCTTTGGTGCAAACAAAAGTGCAATAACTAAATCAATGGACAAATATGGTGCCAAAAGTATCCTTTTACAGTGCTGATCTAGTTAGTTTAAATCTATTGACAAAAATGATTCCTGGGTAGCCCTGTATCAGTCTGCAAAATATTAGTATTGTTACATGCAAATTATTTCTTTTATTAGGGGGGATTAATTTCATAGAGTTTATTTGGTTAGATCCTTTTCTTAGCCAGCTCAAGCATGCATGGATGTCAACCAAATCTCCCAAAATTTATCTCAGGGAACCCTTTAACAGATTATTCTGATGATAATCTTCCCATTAATGGGCAGGGCTTGTTTCCATATATGAAAAATATTCAATCAACATTTTCAATGACAAAATTTTAGCTGCAAAATTCAATTCAATCAATAGGTGAGAAAGATGTTGTAAGTATAGCTGTGTCCGTGGTGCATTAACAGCATTTTACTAGTCTATGAACAACTTACTGAAATTTAAGTAATAACTGTTGATTAGCGGAGGATTGAGTAGGATTGAAGACTTCCATTACATACTCATAAAAGCAGCTCTAACCCAATCAATTCTGGTCACTTTCCTTGATAAAGAGTATTGAAAATGATTAATGATCTAATATTTAAGTCCATTTATCATACAAATAGCAATTATGATGGCCTATAATTGAAAAATAGACTTGCACTAGATCATATTAGTGGCCATTACCTTGCTATATTAAAAAATTGAAATCAAATTTAGTTGATAAATTAAACTTAGATCAACTTACTTACAAACACATAATGTCCAACATGGACCGTGATGTTATCATACATTTACTATGAAAAAATCCTTAGTACTTGTCATACCACTATCCCTTCTGTTCGCAATGTAATATGAGAGTATAATTCATAGATTAAAAAAAAGTCAACTTTCTGGAATTGAAGAATCATATAGAAAATAATAATAAAATAGTAATAGAATTGAGCGTGTGTTAGACATTTCCAAATGTTTTGATGTGTGCAGTCTGACCAGAGTTTTAACTATACTCTCAATAGCAGGTTTTTTGCCAAGTTCTTGGGGAAAAGGTCCCTGGTAATCATTTTTTAAAAAAATAATTGACAAAATTATAATATTGGGAATTTTCAAATATTCATATTTTTGTCATTCCTACTAAATAATTTCTTAAAAATGCTTTTCCTGTAACCTTTATTGTGAAAAGTATCAATTTCCTATGATAAAATAAAAAAAATGTAGAAAATTAAGGGAGATGTTTTTATTCCCCCTATGTAACATTTACATAACTTATGATACAACTTGTAATTTGGAACTTTTCTTTAAAATTTGGGGCCTTTTCCAATTGGGAATGGGGCCTATAAAGTGTATAAAGGGCCTCTGACAGATAGGAGAAAAAGCTTGAGAATTCCAACAATTTCAAGTATGTGCAAAGCAAAGACTCTGACCAGTTTGAGCATCCACACAGTCTGTCCATTGAAGTTGGGAGAGAAAATAGATATTATATGCACAACATAATTGGCAATCACCAAAAGTTGACCTTGAACATTACCTTAGTAAATTTTAATACTGAACATTTTGAGAAAGTATAGCTGGCAATTATTCAGTCACTATACTCAAATGTTTTACAAAATGCAAAGTAAATTTACCTGCATGAAGGAAAATTTGTAGAAATTGATTTAGGTCTGTAAAGTAATACCTCAGTATAAAAGAGACTATTGTGTTGTTTGGCTATACTATTAAGTTATTAATGAAGTAAGCCTATATTTACTTTCCTAAATCCATGTTGCTGCTGGTGAAAACATAATAAAGTCTTTGTTTACCTTAACAAAGCTTGGGTATGAGATAATAAATCATTTTATATATTTATGGGTAAATTGAAAAATAACATATACTGAAATGTAACATGAACATTTTCAATGCTACTAATGCTTAACTGTACAACTCCACTTCTCATAGTCTCATAACAATTTAAGAAAACAGACTAAAATATTATTGGAAAAGAAGAAAATTGGTTTATTATTGATGTTGAGCCTGTGAGTGAGACATTATAAGTAATAACTATGACTAGTGTACCAAATGATTTTTCTGGACCATAATAATTATGGATTTCTCACAGTAAGTGTTCTGAGGGAAAGATGAACCATTTCAGAGAACTTTTACTGAAAGACTCAAAATAAAAGTCATTTTATATCTTAAGCAAAATTTCCACATTTATGGAGAGACCTGAAGACAATTCGGCGGGTAAGTGATCCCTTCAAGTGAAGAAGTGTGCCATTTCAATTAGGAAAAAAGACAAACAAATTTAATGTATGGGAACAGACTGCCAAATATCAACATTCAGCATTAGGGGTATAGGTATTTTCTCAAAAAGTTTAGGGGCCCAGCCCAAATTCTATGGGCCATGGGCGACATGGTCCCTGCTGGTCTTTTCCTCTGTTCATGGTAAAAAATTTGTAGGTACGCCGTCTGATGTCTTCTGTCAACTGTTTTAATTTGCAGATATTTTAAATAAAACTGAACTGTTATAGCAAGTGGTTATAACCCCATGCAAACATATACAAAAAATATTTGTTTTAAGTGAAAAAAATGCTTCCTTCTTTTTAGATTATTTCATTTTCAAATTGTTTCATTGTCTGTCTTTTTATTTGGATGATTCTGTTGCATAGATAACAGGATAACCTAAGTGGTCAAACAATAATGAAAGAGAAAATATAACTAAGCCAGGGTAACAAATGATTGTTGATAAAAAAGAAATGATTTTTTTTTCTCTCCATGTTGGACAGAACATGTGATAAAAAAGATATAGAAAATGAAGAGGTACTGATAAGGCATTGATTTTCCACTCACCGTAGATCAACTCAATTAGACTTCTTTTAACCTTTGCCATGTGTGATATTGAAATGCACCTCTACATTCGATGAACATGTTCTCATTGAACTATTGATCTTATTTCAGGAAAGATTTTCTCATTTACTTATTTATTTATTTTTTTGCCTTGAGAAAATGTGAAGATAACAATGAAAACTTCATTTAAGAAAGACATTTTCATGGAGTTTTATACTGAGAGAGAGAGAGGCAATGAATTCTTTTCACCATTTCCTCCTGCTATACAACACATGAAGGAAGAATAGAAGTCCTAATTATGACAACATTGTGTTCCTTAACTGTACTGTTAGATATTAAAGTTCAAAATGAGTCGTTTCTGGAGATAGATCTGGAAGACAACAAGTTCAAGAATGTGAAAGTTGTAGTGGTGACAGCTGATTGTAGTAAATCTGGGATTGCTAATCCTGTAGACTTTATTGTCAATGAAGGAGAGGGTGAGTGGCCATCAGTTTCATGTACTAAATGATCTGGCACCTGCAAAATGCAGGAATAGTTTTTGGGTGAGATATTGAGAGATTTTTTTATTTTTCTGCCAGAAATCTCATTGAAATTGGCTTAATGAGAGAAAAATCTCAAAGCAAAATGTAATTTAGTAAAGGATTTTTTTGGCTAAGTGCAAAACAGTTGTAACTGCCTATAATCATATTGGATTTTACATCTGTTTTGCGCTGAGCCATTGATTTTCTCACCAAAAATTCTTAATTTCTCATTAGATTCAGCTAAATGAGATATTTTTGCACATGCTATTGTGAGCCAGAATTATCCCTGAAATTTAATGATTATGGAAGGACAGCATCAGAAAGTGAATTTCATGGGATGAAAATAACTATTTTGAAAGCTGTATCAAAATGATCTATCAAGTACATATTGAGGAAAGTTTAGAAAAAAGCATTCTACAGTGAGTTCATGTTATACTATTCAATTTTATAACATATTATATTATAATTATTATGCCCTCGCATCAAAAGAATGGGGGCATATTGTTTTATCATCACCTGTCTGCTTGTCTGCCTGTCTGCAAAACTTAACCAAAAAAACTTAACATAATGATATGCATCTGTTGATACCAAAGTCAAGGTCATGTGACAAGGCCAAGGTCATCTGTCAAGGTCAAATAACTCAACAACTATAAAAAACCCTTAAAATTCCTAATATCTTCAAGCCTATTAAAGGTACAAGCCTAATATTTTACATAATGATAGAAATAATTAATGTGCATCTGCAGATACCAAAGGTCAAGGTCATCTGCCACTTCTTAAAAACCTAGCCAAAAAAATTAACATTTTATTTTTTTTCAAGCATAATCTAGATACCTTACTCATAATTGGCTTGATGAAAGATCTCAGTAATGTACATTTGTAGGCATTCGTGTTTCACAAAGACATTTTTTAAATTTAGAAATAAAGTGAGATGAAAGAATAATGAGAATGTAGCCTGTTTCTCTAATTTTATGTTTTCTTGATAAAGGTCAAATGACCAAAACTTTGAAACAGAGTGGCAATTTAAGGCATCAGAATGTCTGAAACAGTATTTTGGCAATTAAAAAAATGTAACTCACTATGTCATTGTGTATTGAGGGGTAAGTATAAAACTATCATAAGTGCCTATATTTTTATAGGCTTTTACACTAGTTTTGTACTGTCACTTGATATGTACAATGGGATTAAAACACCTGGTGATAAGAGACAAAAAATATTTGTTTGTGTCAATCTCGATCTTCACTGTAACCTTCAAGGTGTCTGTCAAATACTTTGATTTAATCCTCTATCTTTTTTATTTGATTACTTTTTCTCACATAACAAGCCATTCCACTTGAAATATTTCCCTCATATATGTTTCGAGATAAAATTTATTAAATGTTAGCCTTTATTAAGGAAATAATTTCTCATTGAAATAGAGTTGAATTTTGCACTTTCTATTCAAAACAGTTATTTAGGCTCTAATTTAAACAACCATTTCTGCTATGAAACTTGCAGTGAGAGAAAACAATTTTTTGAGCCATCATTTTCTACTTTTCTAGCACTCTCAACTTTCAGTTTGAAGAATATTTTGATTCTTCTTATGCTGTGCCCAACGAATTCCAGCTGTTCACAAATCTTTGGCAGACTGAATAGACAAAGATCAGTCTGTACTTACATGCAGACTGATCTTTGCCTATAATGCCTGCTTTTTACTGCATAATGGTGGGAAAATTAGAGCCAAAGTAGTTGTCCATTACATTTTCAATTTGTTTTTGTGATTGAATGATGGACCATGTGTTAAGTGCATAAGAATGAAGTTGGACCTCAAGTTTTTTCTAGATCAGACACCCCGTAAAGTCATCACTACAGGTGTATTGAAGTGTTTGTTTTGTCATTGTTGTGAACTTATAAGTATTTACATGTCACTTCAAACAACTGTTTTACCGGTAAATTATGAACTCATAAATATAAACATACAAAACTGATATACTTAAAGGAAGCTTTTTATACCCCTGCAAACAAATGTTTTCAGGGGGTATACTGGAATAAGCCTGTTTATATGTGTGTCTGTCTATCTGTGTACAAAATACAACCAATTTTCCTCCTACGTTTTGCTTAATATCAAATGAAACTCTATACAACATTGGTAAGATTATGAGGTTTTTTCAAGACGCAATTTTGGAGTGTCAACTCCCACTGGCTGAAGAATTATCTCTAAAGTTGGGCAATCGGTTTCAAATCACAATCCATAATCGTTTTTTAGCTGGAAGAGTAAATCAACTTATGATCGATTGTACAATCATTTTCTTAGAAATTAATATAGCAACCCCAGTTTGAAGAATAGAATGTGAAAGTTTAGTTCAAACTCATAACCTAAAGATGCTCATCATAAAACAGTTGTAACTGCCTATAAACATATAGGCAGTTACAACTGTTTCAGGCTGAGCAATCAAACTGATCTTGGTTCAAAAAACAATTTATAATAGCTTTCATTTAAGTGTAGAAACCGATTAATCGATTATGAAATTTCTTAGTCGATTATCACAATCTGAAGCCAAAACCAACTGAAAATCGATTGTAATCGATTGATCTGCCCATCACTTATTATCTCATCTTGACTTTACACAATATTTCGTCGGCTCCGTTCTATAAGGACGTATATGCTAAATTCCATTTTTTCTTTTATTGCGTTTTCGCACACATATGATATTCCCGCGTCTTTTGCAAAGATGCTGGACCTGATAGATAATTGTATCCCCCCAAAAAAGCTTCATGAACTTGTAAGATACATCATTTTCGCACCGGAAGTGGTCAAAAAGTGAAGTTCGAAAATGAGGTATTGACAAATTTGATAATTGTTCATGTTTCCTTATGATAAAAGTTTATTTTTAAAGATCAGTTTGAAAAAGAACACAACCTTTTACAGGCCCGGTAATTCGTGTGTCTCAGTTACATACATAAAAATTGTTGTATGCGTTTTTCACTTTTTTCGAGAAACGTCTCACTCAACGGCTCTCGGGGTCTTGTATGCACCCGAAAAGAATTTTTTTTACAGGCGATTTGTCCTATATCTTATATAACATCAAATTTGATTAGTTTTTTTCATGCATTTATCTTTTATGCCTTCTTTTGTCTATACCTCATTTTGTTCCGTAAAAATTAAGTGAAAAAATGACGTACTTGACGATTTTTTTTTTGTTTTTCTTAAAGAACTCATTATGGAGACAAAATTTAATATTTATGACGGCAGATAATATATTTAGTGATTCGATTTAAAAAGTTTTCGACCAAAATGGTTGTACTAGTGTTTATAGGTAAAAAGATATTAAGTTTTTTCCTTCTGAAAAGTAGCCTTTTCCCGTATTCGTCCTTAAAGAACGGAGCCGACGATTTACTCTTCATATACATACAACTATCTATCACAATTGAGGTTTCTCAAAATGTTTGGGTAAGAAAAAGTAGAATTAGCAAAAAGTGTGGACAGCATTATCATATTTATCCACCAGCATTGAAAAGATAGATTACTTGATTTAACACTTTCAATGAAATTGAATAGATTTTTGAAGTATGTCAAAGCAGTATTGGATTGAAGGGAATTTAAATTGTTTGGGCTATGTTCAAATAAACAAATATTTCGGTTTGCACCTGATCTTTTTGGTTCAAGTGAATTGGTGCATGCAGAGAAAAACATGGTCATGTTGATTCTTCAACTTGTTGATAGATCAAACTGATCTTTGTAAATAATGACAACAATAATGATGACAATAATAACTTGTAGATGATAAATGGTAAATGGTTTCAAATAAGCTATTTTGATAAATGATAATCAAAATTATGCAATAAGATTATATTCATCTTCAGTACTCTAGTATTAGATAACAAGTCAAATTTTCTCTTTAACCCCTTACAAAGAAGAGGGGGGGGGGGGGGGTATATTGGTTTCACCATGTCTGTCCTTTCATCTGTTGACTTGTTATACCCCCCACATACGAAGTAGAGGGGGGTATATTAGTTTCACCATGTCTGTCTGTCTGTCTGTCCATCCATCCGTCAATCTGTCTGTCTGTCTGTCCGTAGACCTTTTCGTTTCCGGACTCTAGCTCAAGAACCAAATGACCTACGATCATGAAACTTTATACAAATGTTCCTTATGACCCAAGGAAGTGCCCTATTATTTTTTGGGTCACATAGGTCAAAGGTCTAGGTCACAGTCAGCCTTTGTTAAATTTTCGTTTCCGGACTCTAACTTGAGAACCAAGTGACCTACAAGCATGAAACTTTATTGAAATGTTGCTTATGATCCAAGGAAGTGCCCTATTTTTTTTGGGTCATATATGTCAAAGGTCAAGGTCACAGTCAATTTTTGTTTAATTTTCATTTCTGGACTCCAACTCAAAAGCCAAGCGACCTAGAATCATGAAACTTCAGGCAAAGGTGCATATGACCTCAATATTTGTTACAAACACATCCTGCACTAATAGCACTTGCATACTGCCAAAGTGCTTGTGGGGGCTATTAGTCCGCTCTGCGACAGTTCTAGTTTTTTTTAAGGTACTCTATATCATTGAGAAAGTGACCCTTTTGATTCCAGACAGCACTACTCATCCTATCCAACTATTTGTCTTCCTATAATGGGTTGGTAATCATAGACCATAGTGGGATAACAGCTAGGATGAGGAAAGGCTGTAATGGTAGAACCAGTTAGGTAAATACTAGGAATCCATTGTTAGGTGCTCCAACTATATAACTGAAAGATTGATGAAAGCAGCGAAAAATCCCATTCAGAAGAAGAAGCAAAAGAAAACAAAAAAAACAAGATGACCTATAATTATGAAACTCTATACAATTGCTGTCCATGACACAAGGAGCTGCCTCTTGTTTTTTGGTCACCAGGTTCAAAGGTCAAGGTCTTTTTGAACTTTGTCCCGAAACAAGAGTTGAGACAAAGCACTGGTGGGGTTGTTCACTTTGCAACAGATCTAGTTTTAAACAAAACTAATTTCTTTCTAAATTCAATCTCTACTCAGAGAATCCAAAAAAACTTATGTTTGGTTAGAGATACATGTAAAATCGAATTATTCAGTTTATTTGTGTAATTTCAGATATGAAGATATTAAAGTTTTCATCTTTGGGAGAGACAGATGAAACCAAACTTGGAGAAATGATTGGAAATCATGGAGCACTCTTAAAACAGGCAATGAAATGTAAGATTTATAGTGGTTGATTTGATGTTTTATCATCTGCATGGAAAGAGATTAGCAAATATTTTGCTCAAATAATGATTTCCCCCCCCCTCCCCCCTCAATACTCCTTGTTTTAAACAATGGCCAAATGAATTCAAATTTTGCTTCAAACAATTTCACATTTTTCAGGCAATTAAGCCAGACTGGTTTATTTTTTCCTAAAATTGTTTATAAGACAGCAGGCATTGTTGGCTAAAATCTGACCATATGTCTATGCAGGCTGAACTCACCAATTTTTTTTCCATATTTGAACAAGCCCTTCATCCAGTAAAGAAAAAAGTAATCTTGAAATTCTACTCATGTGAAGAGTGAAAATTTATGATGATATCTGGATATAGGCCTGCAAAATGAAACTTAAGACGTTAATATCTTTTGATCAGCAATTCTGTAATAGAGATTGATTGGTGCAAATCTGTTGCAACTTCTTTTACGTTTATATTCTGTTTGTTATTTTACAGTAAGTAAAGTGCAAGCAGTTGTATATATGACAAGATCCATCCATGAAGCAGAAAATGAGAATGTTGTATCAAGGTCTCTAGAACAGATAAATATGATCCAACAGAAGAAGTTTCCATACAGAGTTGTCCCCCCTGTCCTACCATTTACCGGCCATGAGATCGAGAAAGGAATTGGAATCTGTGGAAAGTTTATCAAGTTTCCAGCCACAGATAAACACAGTGGATGCTTTGTGGCTGTTCTTACCAGAGAAGTATGATTTCTTCAAAAGTTACTTGTTTCTATTTATTCAAGTTCTATGTATTTATTATCATGTAAATTAATAAAACAAACTACCGGTGGGAAAGAAACATCTCCCTTAATTATGCACAATTCTTGGATCCATTGACGACCCATGAAATTACGCAATGGATATGGATACAACTTCTGAAAATCTGAAATATTTAAGATTTATTTAGTTGGTGTATGAGCCAGGGGTTTTAACTAACTTTGTTCAAGCTGTAGTTATGACATTGTGTTTGCCTTATTAGGAATGTTATAGGAAAATTATATTTTTGGTTGGAATACCCTCTCCCTGAAAAGAACTTTTGTACCCATAACTCATGTAAACTGATACTGAGATCTAGGCATTACCTGTTTGTCAAGATGAAACTGATGAGTAAGTTTAAACCATAATAGAACATTATCAGTTTGGAAATATTTTTTTTATAATAATAGATTATATATATTGAGGAAATTTTGATGAGTTATTTTTACTATGATGAAAACATTTACATCGGTCAATTTTATAGCTTAATGTTTTATAATCACAAATTTTACATAGAATGATTTAGCTGAAAAGTATAATTCTTTTCAATTATTAGGTATGTTAGTTACATGAAAAAGAAATTCAAAAGTTTATTTGAAATCAAAATTTCTATACCCTACAGCCTGAAGATGTCAAGGAATTGAACCGAGATATTTTAGCGCGAGCCCAGGCTAGAGGTCTTCTTGGTGGGAAGAAGAAACCAAAGAAGCCAGCTGTGCCAGTGACTGAACAAAATGGTGAACCAGAGCTTGAGTCTGATGAGAAAACAGACGACAAACTTCTGGAAAAACGTGTCAAACGAGCGCCCAGGAAGTTACGATCATCAGGAAATGTACCAAAACCATTCCCAACATACACCAAACCATCCGCCACTAGTATAGTTCGATCACAGATATACTCATCCTCAAAAACAGTTCAAAGAGCTACAAAATCAACACCTACACTAGGTATAAAGAACTCTGCTGTGAGAATAAAACCTCTTGCAGAACCAACAGAGAGGAAAGAAAAGAAGCCTATTGTTTCTGAACATGTGAAAGTGGTGAAACATCCAGCCCCCTTCAGGTGAATATGAGAGCCAACTGCCTATATCAACTGTGTACTTTAACCTTCACTTTTTAAGCTGCAATACCGCTTTGTACTTTATATTGTTATATAGATCCTCAAAATAAGAGAAGTTAGAAGTTAATTACAATAAATGACCCAACCTTGTGTTAGTGAAAGTCTTTAAAATTGTATCGCAAAGACAATTCTAATGTGTTTCATTGACAAAAGGTATAATAATTGACTACAAGTATTTTTCAATTCTATCTATGCTAACTTCTCTGTTTTTGAGATCTGGATTATGTATTCACCTCAGTCTGTACTCTCAAGAAGAATTTTATTATACGCCCGTCGAAGACGGGACGTATTATGGGATCACCCGTGACGTCGGGCGTCCGGCGTCCGGGCGTCCGGCGGCGTCCACTTCTTTGTCCGGAGCATAACTCTGTCACTTGAAGTCCGATGGACTTCAAACTTGGCAATTATATTCTTCTCATTATTGCGGAGTGCATTGCACAAGAACCATAACTCTACCTGGCCTATTTTTTGAGTTATTGCCCTTTGTTGTTTTTCAGACTTTAATCTTGTCCGGAGTATATCTCTAAAAGTATAATAGCTAGGATCATGAAACTTCATGGGTGTATAGATCTCACCAAGGGGGAGTGCAGTGCACAAGAACCACAACTCTACCTGGCCTATTTTTTGAGTTATTGCCCTTTGTTGTTTTTCAGACATGAATCTTGTCCGGAGTATATCTCTTAAAGTATAAAAGCTAGGATCATGAAACTTCATAGGTGTATAGATGTCACCAAGGGGGAGTGCAGTGCACAAGAACCTTAACTCTACAGGGCCTATTTTTTGAGTTATTGCCCTTTGTTGTTTTTCAGACTTGAATCTTGTCCGGAGTATATCTCTAAAAGTATAATAGCTAGGATCATGAAACTTCATGGGTGTATAGATCTCACCAAGGGGGAGTGCAGTGCACAAGAACCATAACTCTACCTGGCCTATTTTTTGAGTTATTGCCCTTTGTTGTTTTTCAGACTAGAATCTTGTCCGGAGTATATCTCTAAAAGTATAATAGCTAGGATCATGAAACTTCATAGGTGTATAGATGTCACCAAGGGGGAGTGCAGTGCACAAGAACCACAACTCTACCTGACCTATTTTTTGAGTTATTGCCCTTTGTTGTTTTTCAGACTTGAATCTTGTCCGGAGTATATCTCTTAAAGTATAGAAGCTAGGATCATGAAACTTCATGGGTGTATAGATCTCACCAAGGGGGAGTGCAGTGCACAAGAACCATAACTCTACCTGGCCTTTTTTTTTAGTTATTGCCCTTTGTTGTTTTTCAGACTTGAATCTTGTCCGGAGTATATCTCTAAAAGTATAATAGCTAGGATCATTAAACTGCATGGGTGTATAGATCTCACCAAGGGGGAGTGCAGTGTACAATAACCATAACTCTGCCTGGCCTATTTTTTGAGTTATTGCCCTTTGTTGTTTTTCAGACATGAATCTTGTCCGGAGTATGTCTCTTAAAGTATAATAGCTAGGATCATGAAACTTCATCGGTGTATAGATGTCATCAAGGGGGAGTGCAGTGTACAAGAACCATAATTC
The DNA here is from genome assembly GCA_948146395.1 of Fragum whitleyi. NCBI lineage: Eukaryota > Metazoa > Mollusca > Bivalvia > Cardiida > Cardiidae > Fragum > Fragum whitleyi. The sequence continues at coordinate 50,127,995 of OX411549.1, read as the reverse complement.
TACCTGGCCTATTTTTTGAGTTATTGCCCATTGTTGTTTTTATGCCCCCGATAGGGAGGCATCATAAATTTGACTTGTCCGTCCGTCCGTCTGTCCGTCCGTCTGTCATTCCGTCCAAAAACTTTAACATTGGCCATAACTTCTAAATCAAAGCGGTGTCGGGGGCATTGTCATCTTACAGTGACAGCTCTTGTTCATTCTAAAATCTTGTCCAGAGTATATCTCTAAAAGTATAATAGCTAGGATCATGAAACTTCATGGGTGCAAAAATTATTCATTCAAAATAACCTCAGTTCTATTCAAACCCCCAGTTAATACTAAGCAGTGTGACGGGCGTATCTTGTGACAATTTGGCACCTTGTTTAATATGTCTTAATTGTTAGTGCCTTAGTATTATATTTGATGATGCTTCTAACTGCTGAAAGACTGTAGGCTTGAAAGGCAAATATGATATTTTGATTTTTCTGCATTGGTAAAATCGGCAAATGTGTTTATATATTTTTTTGTAAAAGAACAGATATTTTAAATTTAGATAATTGGTCAGAATAATATTTTTACCAAAGAAAAAATGTCTCAATTTGGTTGTTACAGTTATAAAAGCTTCATTTCAATAAAGTTATTATAGGCAATGAAAGAAAAGTCGTGAAAAATATAAATCATTTAAAAATATTGAATTTGATTCACTAAGGATTTTATTAGAAAAAAAATCATTCAAGGCTTTAAATTGATTATCTGATATGAAAAAGGTGATAGGTATAAATTGTGTATAGGTTGAGAAGTGCATTTATGATATTGTAAATCTAGTCAAGTTTGTATATAGCTGTTTAATCATATTTAACTATGTTGTCATTACTTTTAGTCTAGGTGCTATTCTTAGCTTACTTTTACTGTCTAGAAGTAGTTCAAACAACTTAAAGTGTTCATCCATTAAGATATATTTTTAACAAAGTATCCTCTCTAAAATTCTAAATTTGTAAATGTCCAAAAGCATGAGTGTATCAAGAAAGTTATGTTCTTCATGTTATTTTTTTTGGAAAAAAATTATAAATAATAATATATTTTTTCAACTTTACATGTATGTATTTATTATGTCATCGTAAGTTGTTCTATATATTGGAGTCTATCCATAAGAGAACTAATAGCATAACAAGACACCATAGATATTTGTTTGCTCGTTCTTAATTGAGAGTACAGACAGTTTTTAGTATCGAATATTCATTTCAAGCCTTCAATGCAAAATCAATGTAACTTGATACAGATATTAAACAAAATACATTTGTTTTGCTTTGAGGCTTTTGAATTGCATGTTTCAGAGGAATGACAGTTCGGGTCAGTATGTTAAAACAGTATTGGATATCTAAAAGTCTGAATGGCTTTGTTTGCCGGAAAATATACATCAATAATACAAAATGATTTACATAGAATGTTTAGTGTTTAAGTCATATTTAGTTAAAGTAAGATGATAATTGGTTTGTTTTAAATGCTGACCTGAGTAATATTTGCCTGTGTGTGATGTTTTCCAAGAATTCATGTATGCCAAGCAAATACTCTTCACTGTGCATTCTGTTCATAATATCTTTGAGTGTCTTTGACAGATGGCGAATATCTTTCTGTAATGTGTTACTATCAAGGCCGCTAATTGTTTGCACCTCACACATGTGTCATATTGTTGGAAATGTCACACACATCCTGTTTTTCCTTATTTTGAGAGTAACATGTCGTCAGTGTTCTGCTGAAACTCGTAGGTTTTAGCAGAAAATCGACCATGTTGTGTTTTTGAGGACAAGAGATTGGATGTGAGTGTTGATAGAAAAATTCCTTGCTTCTGTCAAAAAACTTTTCACGTTTCATTTATGTACTCAATTATCACAACAAAGTATGAACAATAATATATAATAGAGAAAAAGGATTTTTCCATGAATTCAATTGGTTAAACCAGTCTAATTTAGTTATAAAAAAAATAAGACCCAGATAAGAGGTATTTTGTACATTTCGGTATGTGTCATTATTCTATGATATTGACAAATTGGATCTCTGTATTGAATCTATGTCAAACTTTAAATCAAATTCAAGGTTGATGTTATTAAAAAGGTAATGAGAGGCTATTTTGATAGCTCAGTCTATATATGTTTACAGGTTTGGCCCTGAGCCATTGACTTGTGAAATCATTTATTTTCATCCAGCTTGTCTCACTGTCTCTCTGTGTTTGTTTGTGCTTGTTTTGCTTGCTGCATGTTTGCTCTCTATCACTCTGAATCTTGTCAGACAGTCATAAAGATAATACAGAGCTTCTTTCTTGTTCATATCTGGATTTTAAAAGCTTTCTTTGTTTTTTTCAACATTAGATTCACACATGGCATTTCCGACCATTTGAAATTGTTGGATCTGGTCAAAACTATTGTAAGTGCCAGTAGATATAATTTGGGTACTTAGTTTATGTGCTGACCAATGGAAATGTGTGTGAGGCATAGGCTTTTAGCTACATGTCACTTAGTGTTTTATTGAATATAATCTTTATAGCAAGCACAAAACACAAATTTAAGACCCTGATAGGACTTTGCCAACACAACTGAAGGTCAAAGTATTTAAGTATACAGAATTCAACTTCATCAAAATCAGAAATTCAAACTTGTTAAGATTGTTGATAACAAAATGTTCATACTGATTACAGTAATAATGAAGGCCACAGCTCAAGGTGAGCCAAGGTCATATAAGAAATATGCTTTTAGAACAGATAAGTGTATTTCAGAGAAAATCTTGTTGTGCTTTTACTGCCTCACAAAGCGTGTACTCAACAATATATGATAACAGATTTTTCAGAATCATTATATTTGTAAGTAACTTAATGGCAAAAAAAATATATTGTACTAACATTTGACAAAATGTAGAATTAAGACATGACTCTAATAGCTAACATCAACAATATAGCTCACACTAACATTTATTTACCACCATAATCTGTAAACTTAACACTTTCTTAAACAAGAATACTAAATTGATTGCAAGTCATAGTTATACTTTGTTTTATGGCTTGATATTTACCTACATGACTTAATATTACCTACAATGTCATCTATTTTGATGCATAATTTAAGATAAGGTTTGGATTTGTTTTGCCTGAATTGAGTTTTACGCTGCTTTCAAAAATCTTTCAGTAATATTGCAGCGGCTGGATCACCTGACTGTGGATTCCTGGTATTCATCACACCACTATAACCATCGCATCCTTTCCTAGCCTCCAGCTGCTACCTCACATAGGTAAAGGAACATCAACCAATTGGTGAGAGACAAATAGTTGGAAATAATGAGTGCTGCCATCAGGGATCCAACCCGGGACCTCTAGATTGAAGGTCCAACATGCTACCAACTGGGCTATGACAGTGGCTAGGTATGGTTTGGAAGTTGAGGATGAATTAAACACAGCCCCTAGCAGTCATGTCCTTTTTCTAATAGTTTATTAGTTAAACACAAGAAGTGATCAGAAAAATAACAATAAGCTTCACTATATCTGATACACTTTATATTCCTTAAATGCATTATAATAAAAGGGCTGAAGGCACTAAGAACACTTTTATCGATCAATATTTCTTGCTGAATGAAATCTATTTACAACTTTGTCAAAAGAGGACAAAAAGATAATGAAGGCTATGATTTGATTGCTTTCATATGCAGACTAACCTTAGTCTACACAAAAACTAGACTGCTAGTTCAGCATGACAAGAATAATCTTTATTGACTAAAATAACTTAAAACAAATTTCAAGTGTTAATCCTAGATTTTATTTTTCCACAGAGGCTGATGTCTGTTTACTAACCCAATCCTCCCCTGAAGATCAACACACTTAGTTCAACTTTATACATTCTATCTGTTCTCATCAGTTCTATAATGTTTAAAGAACACTATATTTTGAAATGTCTCTTCTAAGGCTCATATCTATAGCTTGTGTTAAGCTGTAGTTAAGAGATTTTGTAAAAAAAAATGTTATTTTAATACTTTCTTGCTTGTAGGTATTGCTACCTTTGGTTGGCTATTCTGTTATGTCAGATTGATATTTCCACCTTTATGTATTTTCTTTAGTGAATAGTCATCCTGATGTCATTTTCTTACACATGCAAGATTATTGGGTAGCAGTGGTTAGAACCCATTGCCTCTCTCTCAATATGTAGGATAATATCTGGAATGAGTTAGGACCACGATGGAAAGAAGAGTCATTTGACCCTTTAGCATGTTATCCTCTAGTTAAATGGTGTCATCATGATTTTTGCTAAGAGCTGTTTCATGGTATTTTCAAAAGATTGGTTTGTGCATATGCACAGTCTAGATCATCTTGCTTGAAAGAAAATCTTGTGACAAATCTTTTAGAATTTATGACTGGACTGTAGAAAGTCATGGTTATGGTGTTATGGATTCATCTATAAATGTTCTACTCATGTTTTAAAACAGTGTCTTGTTCAGTAACACAAATATGACCCATCATGTGATAAGGGACCATCTGGGTAGTGTTTAAACATAAAAAAATTTACCTCTACTGGGACAAAGCTCTCTTTTATGATTTGATTTTAAGGAATTCGTTGATGGTCCCTTTTTGCATGACTTGTCTCATATTTGTGGTGTGCATGTGTGTAAGTTGTCCAATGTAATCACTACTGCATGTTGTCCAGCTAATTGTCATACAAATGCTGTTCTACGTATGCATTATCCGTCCATATTTTAATGTATCATTTTTCTCATTTTTAACCATTTTACTTTCATATTGCTTATTTTCTCAATAATTATATGTTAATGATATATGTTAATGCCAGTAAAATATTCCCCACTTCTTTGTACATAAAAGTATATTTATGAACTTTGATAGGTTGTTTTATCAGTATTAATGAAGAAAGAAGGATGTTCATGAAATTATTTAACAATTATTTTAAATGATAAAAATTTGTTCCTTTTAAAACTATTCAAAAATTGTAATTTCTATCAGGACTGTTTTTATTCAATAGCTCGGGTAGATGAATATTAACTCTTGTCATGCTGAACCCAAAATATTTCAGCCTTGACAGGGGCTATAGACAAACATCAGCCTGCACATATGTGCAGTCTGATCTTTGTCTATACCACCTGCTATTCCTATTTTGAAACCAGAAATGCTAGAAAATTTAATTTTCAAAATGAATACCTAATTACATTTAGTGCATCCAGAGCTTTGAGCACTTTGATTTTGATGCAAGTTGTTAGCCAAAATTTATTCAGCATGACAAGGGTTAAGATGTTGTTTCCAAATGCTGACCATTATTTCAAGCTAACATTCATCTCATGTTACTAACACAGCATGTTTCATTGAATTTCAAGTGAGGCCAGACCAAGAACAAAGTTTAAATCCTGAGGTTCTGTGTTGGGTAGCCAAAGGGAGGAAACTCAATTTTATAAGTGTTGACTGTGATAGAATTAAGTGCCTTTACAATTATAGTGCTTTATGTTGTTTGTATATTAAGAATATATAAATACCAAAATGAAAGTATGGATGCATAAGTTTTAGTGAGTGATCAAAGGTAAATTTTGTCTTGACAGTGTAAAAATAAAATACACCTTTGATTACCCACTTAAACTTTTGTATCTATTTAAGGCTTTAAGAATTAAAAAGAAGAACTTTTGTCTGGATTGTAAAAGGTGTTTGGAAAGATGAAAGAAAAGACAATTTTTTAGAATGAGTTTTAGAAGAATACCAAGGCAAATATTTGGTTAATCCCAGGTGATGAAGTTGAATATTTTCAAATTGATTTAAATTCAAATCCAAGGGTTAGTGCAATACTTTTGTTTTCGTGCCTTTATGAGTAACCCGGTAGGTACTTAACAATAGTATTGCCCTTATTCCTTGAAATTGGAAAAAAGTACCTGCAGAAAGCTTGAATTGGAATGTTTTTGTTGGGTTCCTTGGCCTGAGGTTATAAAACTTTTCTCAGGCTCAACTGAGAATTTTCTCAGATTTTGAATTTAAATGAATGTATGAAAACAAAAGAATTGTCATTTATATATCTTTTATGTTAATACATTAAAATGAGTATTAAAACAGGATAACGGCTTTAATCTCAAATTGAAATTTGAGAATTTTTTTAATAGAGAATGAAAAGTTTTATAACCCAGATCTTTGAACAGAAGAAATGTTGTTTCAAATGGTTAAATGAATAGAAAGAATGAATTTTTTAAGAATTCGTGTCTGTTTTCCAACATGATTCTGCTTTTCTTTTAAAGATCTGGAGGAAAACATTGTAGAAAATAAAGACAATTTCTGTAATTTGCAAATCCTCATTCCTCTAAAATATGGTTTCAACATGGAATTGTTGTTTGGAACTTTTTACGTAAGATTAGATTTGCTTGGTAATCGGAAAGGTAAAAATGATTATCAATATTTCTTATTTAGTATTTCTATTTTAGCAAACAAAAACGAACAAGACGTAGAAGCAAGGTAAAGTAAGGTGTTCTTTAGCTTTGTCACAAATCAGAGAGAAATTATCACTTGCTTGTATGGTTTGATAGAAATTTTGAAACTTGATTTGTGAATATATCTATCACTTATTTGGATGTGTGTTTTTGTTGAGAATGCATTATATCTTCTTTGCTTTTTGGAAAGAGAACTTTTCAACACTTTCAATCAAAAGACATTGTTTCACTCCATCAAATTTATCTGGGTTTGACCCATTACCAGACAACACCATTTTAGACATGTCCAAATTGAAAGAAGCTTCAGAAGAAAATTTCAAGTTGATGAAAGTTTACAAATTGTGTTTTTTCCACAATGTTTTATCAAGGTGTTTTCTTCATTTGTGTCTTAACCCCTTGCTGTTTAATCCCTGCTTTTTACGTGCCTGTGACTTTATGATTGAGAAAACATTGTGGAAAAAGAAGAAATTGCTTCTGACAAGCAATTTCTTCTTTTTCCACACTATTTTCTACCCTACTGAATGGTTATTTTTCAAATTAAATCCACTTTAAATTTTCATCTGCAAAACCTTTGAATTTGGACAGGTCCAAAATTTTGTAAAACAGGAAAGTGTTAAGCAGGACTGTGAGGAAATGGGTTAAGAGTTACAACAAGATTTTGCTTTTTGATGTACAGAATCATTCAAACATGGAAGAGAAATTGTCTGTTGCAAGATATTTGCCTTGTTCATTCATCTATTCCATCACAAGTACATGTTGTAATTGGACAAAATTTTACTCAGTCTGAGGTTTTGTTACAGGAAACTACCTTATTAGAATAAGCTTAGTTTTTAGCTCACCTGAGTCAAAGTGCTCAAGGTGAGCTTTTTGTGATTGTACAATGTCCATCGTCCGTCGTTCGTCGTCCACAATTTCTTTAAACATCTTCTCCTCCTAAACCAATGGGCCAATCTTGATGAAACTTGGCGGGGATGTTCCTTGGGTCAAGCTCTACCAAAGTTGTTCAAATAAATGAAATCCACCCTTAACTTTTCCTTTACCGTTAACAAAAAGGGTAAAAATAGGAAAGTCTTCAAAAATCTTCTTCTCTGAAACCAGAAGGCAGACAGCTTTTATATTTGGTATGTATCATCATCTAATTGATCTCTACCAAGTTTGTTCATATCAAGACCCTGGGGTTATATTTTGGCTCCAATCGGGCGCAACCCTTTTTACATAGAATCAAAGAGTGAAAATCTTTAATAATCTTCTTCTCTGAATTCAGATGGCATACAGCTTTGAAATTTGGTATGTAGCATCATCTAGTGGGCCTCTACAAAGTTTGTTCATATCAAGACCCTGATTTCATATTTGGGCTCCACCCGGGCGCATCCCTTTTGGCTTATCTGAGCACGAAGGGTAAAAAAAGGAAAATCTTCAAAAATCTTCTTCTCTGAAGCCAGATGGCAGACAGCTTTCATAATTGGTATGTAGCATCACCTAGTGGGCCTCTACAAAGTTTGTTCATATCAAGACCCTGGGGTCATATTTGAGCTCCAACCGAGAGCAACCCTTTTTTCATAGAATCAAACAGTGAAAATCTGTAAAAATCTTCTCTGAAACCAGATGGCAGACAGCTTTCATAATTGGTATGTAGCATCACCTAGTGGGCCTTTACAAAGTTTTTTCGTATTTAGACCTGGGGTTCATATTTTAGCTCCACCGAGAGCAACCCTTTTTAGCTCACCTGAGCACAAAGTGCTCAAGGGAGCTATTGTGATCGATCGTTGTCCGGCGTCCGTCTGTCCATCTGTCCGTCTGTCCGTCACGGCGTCAACTTTTTCTTTAAACGACATCTCCTCCTAAACTTATGGGTCAAAATCAACCAAACTTGGCAGAAATATTCCTTGGGTGGTCCCTTATGAAAATTGCTCAAATGGAAAGGATCCGTGCCATATCACGGGAAAAGGGGCCTTAATGACAAATTTCTTGTTTTCACTCTAGAAGCCACAAATATGGTCCAATTTTCATGAAACTTGGTCAGAATGTTTGTTAGGTCATGAGGATGAAGTCTATTGAAAATGGGAAGGATCCGTGCCATTTCACAGAAAAAGGCGCCTTAATGACAATTTTGTCAACAATATCTTTAAACGACATCTCCTCCTAAACTTATGGGTTAAAATCAACCAAACTTGCCAGAAATATTCCTTGGGTGGTCCCTTATGAAAATTGCTCAAATGGAAAGGATCCGTGCCATATCACGGGAAAAGGGGCCTTAATGACAAATTTCTTGTTTTCACTCTAGAAGCCACAAATATGGTCCAATTTTCATGAAACTTGGTCAGAATGTTTGTTAGGTCATGAGGATGAAGTCTATTGAAAATGGGAAGGATCCGTGCCATTTCACAGAAAAAGGCGCCTTAATGACAATTTTGTCAACAATATCTTTAAACGACATCTCCTCCTAAACTTATGGGTCAAATTCAACCAAACTTGGCAGAAATATTCCTTGGGTGGTCCCTTATGAAAATTGCTCAAATGGAAAGGATCCATGCCATATCACGGGAAAAGGGGCCTTAATGACAAATTTCTTGTTTTCACTCTAGAAGCCACAAATATGGTCCAATTTTCATGAAACTTGGTCAGAATGTTTGTTAGGTCATGAGGATGAAGTCTAATGAAAATGGGAAGGATCCGTGCCATTTCACAGAAAAAGGCGCCTTAATGACAATTTTGTCAACAATATCTTTAAACGACATCTCCTCCTAAACTTATGGGTCAAATTCAACCAAACTTGGCAGAAATATTCCTTGGGTGGTCCCTTATGAAAATTGCTCAAATGGAAAGGATCGGTGCCATATCACGGGAAAAGGGGCCTTAATGACAAATTTCTTGTTTTCACTCTAGAAGCCACAAATATGGTCCAATTTTCATGAAACTTGGTCAGAATGTTTGTTAGGTCATGAGGATGAAGTCTATTGAAAATGGGAAGGATCCGTGCCATTTCACAGAAAAAGGCGCCTTAATGACAATTTTGTCAACAATATCTTTAAACGACATCTCCTCCTAAACTTATGGGTCAAAATCAACCAAACTTGGCAGAAATATTCCTTGGGTGGTCCCTTATGAAAATTGCTCAAATGGAAAGGATCCATGCTATATCACGGGAAAAGGGGCCTTAATGACAAATTTCTTGTTTTCACTCTAGAAGCCACAAATATGGTCCAATTTTCATGAAACTTGGTCAGAATGTTTGTTAGGTCATGAGGATGAAGTCTATTGAAAATGGGAAGGATCCGTGCCATTTCACAGAAAAAGGCGCCTTAATGACAATTTTGTCAACAATATCTTTAAACGACATCTCCTCCTAAACTTATGGGTCAAAATCAACCAAACTTGGCAGAAATATTCCTTGGGTGGTCCCTTATGAAAATTGCTCAAATGGAAAGGATCCATGCTATATCACGGGAAAAGGGGCCTTAATGACAAATTTCTTGTTTTCACTCTAGAAGCCACAAATATGGTCCAATTTTCATGAAACTTGGTCAGAATGTTTGTTAGGTCATGAGGATGAAGTCTAATGAAAATGGGAAGGATCCGTGCCATTTCACAGAAAAAGGCGCCTTAATGACAATTTTGTCAACAATATCTTTAAACGACATCTCCTCCTAAACTTATGGGTCAAAATCAACCAAACTTGGCAGAAATATTCCTTGGGTGGTCCCTTATGAAAATTGCTCAAATGGAAAGGATCCGTGCCATATCACGGGAAAAGGGGCCTTAATGACAAATTTCTTGTTTTCACTCTAGAAGCCACAAATATGGTCCAATTTTCATGAAACTTGGTCAGAATGTTTGTTAGGTCATGAGGATGAAGTCTATTGAAAATGGGAAGGATCCGTGCCATTTCACAGAAAAAGGTGCCTTAATGACATTTTTTTTGTTTATTCTCAAGAAGCCACAAATATGGTCCAATCATCATGAAACTTTGTCAGAACGTTTGTTAGGTCATGAGGATGAACTCATTTGAAAATGGGAAGTATACATGCCATATCACGGGAAAAGGGGCCTTAATGACAATTTTCTCGTAAGAGCTCCAAACGCCACAAATATAGTCCAATCTTTATGAATCTTGGTCAGAATGTTTGCCAGGTCACAAGAATGAACTCCGTTGAAAATGGGAAGGTTCATGCCATATCATAGGAAATGGAGTCTTAATGATAATTTACTTGAAATATCAGGTGAGCGATTTAGGGCCCTCAGGGTCCTCTTGTTTCATAGAATCAAAGAGTGAAAATCTTTAAAAATCTTCTCTGAAACCAGATGGCAGACAGCTTTCATATTTGGTATGTAGCATCACCTAGTGGTCCTCTACCAAGTTTGTTCATATTTAGACCCTGGGTTCATATTTGGGCTCTACCCAGGCACATCCCTTTTAGCTCATCTGAGCACAAAGGGTATAAAAAGGAAAATCTTCAAAAAATCATTTTCTCTGAAACCAGAAGGCAGACAGCTTTCATATTTAGAATGTAGCATCATCTAGTGGACTTAAACCAAGTTTCTTCATATCAAGACCCTGGGGTCACATTTGGGCTCCATCCAGGTGCATCCCCTTTTACATAGAATCAAAGAGTGAAAAAGCATATCCTTGCTTTTGGCTGAAAACATTCCATGGTATTGATCTTATGTAGAAACTATCTCCTTTTTGACATCTGCCTATTTAATTAATATGATGTCCCAGGGGTCAAAGAGACTCAGGTGAGCATTCTAGGACCATCTTGGTCCTCTTGTTTATTTTTTCATCAGGAAGGACCATCCTTGCACACTTGATTCTGTTGACTTGCACCTTTTATTGAATTTCATTCATCAGATTTTGTTAAATACCAATTTCTTGATAGATTTAAGTAGAATATCATATCTACAATGTTTACAATGTTAGGACTATCCTCATAGAAACTTGAATCCTGAAACTTTGTACAATTATTGTCTTTAAACCAAGGAAGTGCCTTATTGTTTTTGGGTCATGCATATCGAAGGCCAAGGTCACAGTTAAACTTTATCTGAAAGTTTAAGACAACTCAGCAATAGCTCTAGTTTGTTGACATGTCACATAAGTAGATCTTAGAATTTCATAAAACATACAGAAATTAGATTCGGTCCTTTGGAGATCAATGTTCCAGTGTGCCTGACATGAACATTTTGTTATTTAGTTGATAATCTTAGAGCCAAAAAATTTACAATTAGCAAAAGGTATAACCCTCCCCTGCGTTCAAGATGAAAGCGTTCCCATACTGGTCAGAAAATAGTATGTGGATGGCTATGCAAAATGAGGTACCATTACAAAAGAGAAATCTCTTGAAAACATTTTGGTAAGTGAGCATAAGGCAGGTCTTTTCTCCTCTACCTTGTGTCTGTCCAATGGTTTGAATTCAGTTTTCATGCAGAGGCTTCAACCATGCCAATAATAACCATGATACTGGGGCTGTAGCGGGGGCTATTGCAAAACTTCGGGTCTTTTCCAAAAAAACAATGGCCTGTGAAATATCTTTTCTAAAAAAAAAATTCTTGTTACTTTGAGTATTGTTGTCACTTCACTAAGAAGAGCAATGTTAAGCAAACATTTAATTCTATGTTACATCCTCTTACACTGTTTATAAGCATATGCATGACTTTTAAAAGCTGCATTAACCCTATTCAACACAATCCCTCTTTTCTGACACTTTGGAAGGAAAGAGTCAGAAAATTGTTGTGGGAAATGAAAAAATTGCTTGTAACAAGAGATTTCCCCATTTCCTACAATGTTCTAAAAAAATCATTGACATTAATTTGGTGCCTGCATTTTCTTTCAACTTGGTTCAGTCTAAAATTTTGTTATCTGGTTTCTTAATGCTTGGCATCAAAGAGCTTCACAATTCAAGGGAAAACCATAAAAATTACAGCTGTTGCACTTATTAAAAAGATTGTGCTGACACCTCAAATTGGTCTGTATTATTTTTTTATCTTTTAAAGTAACTGTCATTAGTAAAGTCACAGTAAAGATCCTGATCAACTAAACTGCTGGCGTGATCACTCTCATGCTCATTTCGATGGCTCAGTACAAAACAGTTGTAACTGCCTATATGTTTATAAGCAGTTACAACTGTTTCTCATTGAGCCATCAAATTTTGTTATCATTCAATGTTTGACAATTGTTCCATTCTCTTTGTTCATGTCCTATAATCCTTGGACAAGTTATATACCAAATAAATGGAAGTATTTTTGTAATGTATTTATATGTCCATCAATCAAAAAGTAACCATCTTGGAAATATGGAAAGAATGTATCCTTATCACTCTTGATTTTTAAATTGTTTTGTCTGAAATTCTAATGTTAAAGGAAGTTCTTCAGAAAAAAACACACAAAAACATTCTAACACATATTCTGGATGGTTTCTTTTTTTTCTGTGTGGTCAAAGAGTTATTCCAATAATTGTTCATGACATTCCCATTTTGTTAGTATTTTGTTTCATGTTTGTTCATACTTATTGCTTATTAACCAGTTACTGAAATAAAAACATAAAAAACACAGCAAATGACTTATGTTTTTTTTCTTGTGTAGTTGTGGTTAGAAAGCCAATATCCGTGTCTTGTCTTCCATTTGTAAGCATCTTGGTGCATCTGATTTAGCAATGAAGTTGGGTCTAATACTTTTACATTTGAGCCGTGTTTGACATTTTCAGAAATCTCATTGTGCTCTGAGTAATTTCCTTTCAGTCTTCATTTGCATATTCTGACCACTCTGCTATTCTCTCTAATGCAAGGAGCAACCAAGACATATAGGCCCAATTGATTAATAAAAGTTTATTGATGAGAGACCAATTCTTGCCGAGTACTAGTCCTCGCCAACTAACCCAGTTCAAGCTAAAGGAAACCCTTCTAAATTACAACAAGTGCATGTCGTATTGCGATGCAATACTGGAGTCCCCCACCAGATAACAAACAAGAGGCCCAAGAGGGCCTGTATCGCTCCACTGGCTTTTAAATCTTTAGACTTACATTAAATAAAGCTTACTTTAAATGAATACATTAACACTCCGAAATCTCCTAAGACCTATTCAATAATGATTAAATGGTTCTGGTCCATATTGCACCAAAATACTCAATCACAATGAACCTGCAACTCTTTACCTTTAAGGTTCAGAAGATGCCGTTCAAAAATTTCGAGCTCAAAATAGGCCCCGCCTGCCACGCCCATATTCATGGACCAATCAAAATTTCTTGAACAATTTAAGTAAATAGTCACCCAAGAAACATTCTGGTAAAGTTTCATTGAAATTGGCTGATATCATTTAAAGATTGTGACCTCAAAATAAGCCCCGCCCTGCCACACCCAAATTTATTGGCCAATCAAAATTTAGCAAATAATTTTTGAAAAGAGACACTCAAGGAACATTCTGGTAAAGTTTCATTGAAATCAGCCAAGTGGTTCAGGAGAAAATGTCATTCGAAAATTTCGGGCTCAAAATAGGCCCCGCCCTGCCACACCCATATTAAAGGACTAATCAAGATTTCTTGAACAATTTAATTAAAGGGTCAACCAAGGACTGTTCTGTCAAAGTTTCATTGAAATCGGCCCAGTGGTTCAGGAGAAGTTGTTGTTCAAAGATTTCGGGCTTAAAATAAGCCCCGCCCTGCCATGCCCATATTCATGGGCCAATCAAATTTCTACCCAAGGAACATCCATGCCAAGTTTCACTGAAATTGGCCTAATGGTTTGGGAGGAGAAGATTTTTAAAGATTTCAAAGAGAAAAAATGCAACGCCCAGCCACGCCCATATTTGGGGGCCAATCAAAATTCTTTGATCAATTTAAGAAGAGGGCCACCCAAGGATCATTTCTACCAAGTTTGGTTAAAATCTGCCCATTGGTTTGGGAGGAGAAGATGTTTAAAGAAAAAGTTAACGCACAGACAGACGCACGACGGACACACCGTCATGACAATAGCTCGCTGGCCTTCGGCCAGTGGAGCTAAAAATCCTTTCTTATAATATATCTCCTACTTACTAGATCTATAACTGTACACAAAATTTGAAGTTGCTAGCACATTAGGTTTTGAACAAAATGTCCCAAACAAAAATATAAGAGTAAAAACAACCAATGGCAAAAACTCCAAAAGTGGGCTGAGAAAAATGATTCTTGTACATGCCACTTGTCCTCAATGAGATCTATAAGTGTACCAAGTTTGAAGTTGCTAGCACTGATGGCTCAGGAGATATGGTCCGGACAAAAATGTCAGGATAAAAAACAACAACGGACAATAACTGAAAAAGTGGATATGGCAGAGTAACAGTTCTTGTGCATTACACTTCTTCTCAATGAGACCTACCAGTGTACAAAGTTTGAAGTTGGTAGGGCTTATGGTTTAGGAGATAAGTACGGGACAAAAATGTAAGGATAGAAACAACAAAGGGCAATAACTCAAAAAGTGGACATGGCAGAGTAATAGTTTTTGTACATGACACTTGTCCTCGATAATATCTAAAGTATAGCAAGTTTGAAGTTTCTAGCACTTATAGTTTAGGAGATATGTTCCGGACAAGAATGTAAGGGTAACTAGAAAGCCATGAATGGCTTGAGTCGCTCCACAGGCTTGAAATTCTTGTAAAAGCAATTAAATGTTTTGACTAGATTTTTAGATATTTGGGGTTATACTGATGTTGAAAATGATTTTCAAAGTTTCAAATATAAAGCAAATAGAGAAATGACCTCCGCTCTTAAAAGACATATTTTTGATCAAATCAAAATAATTTTTGGATGCATGATAATGGGTCACCCAAAGATCATACCAAAAATGTTTGATTGATATCCATCAGTTACTTCCCGAGAAAATGATTTTCATAGTTTCCACTATTTAACAAATAGAGAAATGATCTCCGCCCATAAAATACATATTTTTCATAAAATCAAAATAATTTTTGGTACACTGACAAAGGGTCACTCAAGGATCATTCCAGTGAAATTTGGATGATATCCAAAAATTAGATTGTGAGAAAATGATTTTCAAAGTTTCCACTATATAACATTGAGAAATGACCTCCGCCCATAAAATGCATATTTTTCAATCGATCACAATGATTTTTTGTAGGCAGATAAAGGGTCACTCAAGGATCACTTCAGTGGAATTTGGTTGATATCCATCAGTTACTTTCTGAGAAAATGATTTTAAGTTTCCACTATATAACATATAGAGAAATGACCTCCGCCCATAAAATGCATATTTTCCATCCGATCACAAAGATTTTTTGTAGACTGATAACGGGTCACCCAAGGATCATTCATGTAAAATTTAATTGGTATTCATTAATTAGAATCTGAGAAAACTCATTTTTTACCATGTTTGGAAATTAGCCCCGCCCATTAAATCCATGTTTTCATTGGATCAAAATTTCTTGAACAACTTTGGAAGAGGGTCACCCAAGGATCATTCCTGTGAAGTTTGGTTGAAATTCATCCAGTAGTTTCTGAGGAGAAGATTTTTAAAGAAAAGTTTACGACCGCACGCATGCACGGACGGACAGACGCACGACGGACACAACGCCATGACAATAGCCCCAATGGCTTTCAGCCAGTGGAGCTAAAAACAACAAAGGGTAATAACTCAAAAAGTGGGTGTGGCAGAGTTATGGTTCTTGAACTTGACACTTGTCCTCAATGAGATCTATAAATGTTTGAAGTTGCTAGCACATATGGTTTAGAAGATATAGCCCAGACAAAAGTGTGATGGACAGACAGACAGCATCGAGCAAACCTAAAGTCCCCCAACGGGTAACCGGTGGGGGACTAATAAAGGTTGACGACAATTTATTTTATTCAGAAAATAATTTGTTGTAAATGAATATTGCATTTTTACTGTGAAAATGGTCTGGTGGCAAGAACTGGTTCATGGCGAGAATCGGTCTCCAACTAGTAATGGTAACTTCAAAATCAAAGTATTGAAGTACCATTATATAGCTGGGACTCTTAAAAAATCTAAGTGAAAAACAAACCTAGCAATTTCCTCCTTTTCCCACAATATTTTTTTTCATCATAGGATGGTTTTCATCTCTAATTGTATGTACCTACCTGTCACTGTCACTTGCAATCTTTCCAACTTCAACTAGTCTGAAATTTTGAATAATTTGAGAGGATAAAGCTGACTTGTGCAGGTCAAACAGTTTTGAACTCAAAAAGAGTTGTCCCTGACATAAACATTTCCACGGCTCACCGTGAAACAGTTGTAACTGCCTATATGTTTATAGGCAGTTACAAATGTTTCGCACTGAGCCATAGTTTTGTCATGCTTGTTCCAGAATATTATTGCTTTGACAGGAAGTGTAGAAAAAATATCAATCTGCGCATATGAGCAGTCTATGTGCCCCTGGCAATCCAACATTAAATGCTTGATGTATTTTCATAAAGGTATCATAAATTGATGATCCATGCCAAATATAATGGCTCTCAGCCTTCTGGTTTGCTCGAAGAAATTTAAGACTTTCTCATAGCCCTATGACCTACACCCTCCCTTTTGTGCTCTGCCCCAGGTAGCCCAACAGCCATGAATTCATTTATTTTCATGAAGGTATATAAGAGTCCAATCCCCTCTTCCTGGTGCTCTGCACCTGGTGGGTTAATATTCATGATTTTAACTACTTGATAGAGGATTATGAGCTGGTAATCTTGCCATGTTTGATGATCCATGCATGACTGTGGGCACTCTGGTTCAAAAGAAGAATTTTAAAGATTTTCTTTCAAAAATCCACTTTTGTTGCCATGGCAACCAGAGTTTTCAACTAGTTTTTAGCTCACCTGAGCACATCGTGCTCAAGGTGAGCTTTTGTGATCATTGAATGTCCGTCATGCGTCGTCTGTCGTCAACAATTTAAGTGTTTACACTCATGAGGCCACAAATATGATCCAATCTTCAAGAAACTTGGTCAGAATGTTGGCCAGGTCACAAGGATGAACCCTATTGAAAATGGGAGGGATCTATGCCAAATCACAGGAAAAGGGGGCTTAATGACAATTATCTTGTTTACAACCTACAGGCCGCAAAATGGACCTTAATGACAATTTTCTTGTTTACACTCTAGAGGCCACAAATATGGTCCAGTCTTCATGAAACTTGGTCAGAATGTTTGCCAGGTCACAAAGATTAACCCTATTGAAAATGGGAAGGATCCATGCCATATCATAGGAAAAGGGGCCGTAATGACAATTATCTTGTTTATGCTTTAAAGGCCACAAATATAGCCCAATCTTCATGAAATTTGGTCAGAATGTTTGCCAGGTCACAAGGATTTACACTATTGAAAATGGGAAGGATCTATGCCATATCACAGGAAAAGGGGCCTTAATGACAATTATCTTGTTTTAGCTCTAGAGGCCTCAAATATGCCCCAATCTTTATGAATTTTGGCCAGAAGGTTTGTCAGGTCACTCGGATGAAGCCTATTGAAAATTGGAAGGATCCATGCCGGATCACGGGAAAAGGGGCCTTAATGACAATTATCTTTTTTATGCTCTAGATGCCACAAATATGGCCCAATCTTCATGAAACTTGGTCAGTATGTTTGTCAGGTCACAAGGATTTACACTATTGAAAATGGGGAGGATCCATGCGATATCAAGGGGAAAGGGGCCTTCATGACAATTATCTTGTTTAAGCTCTAGAGGCCACAAAAATGGCCCAATTCATGAAACTCGGTCAGAATGTTGGTCAAGTCACAAGGATGAACCCTTTTGAAAATGGAAAGGATCCATGCCATATCACAGGAAAAGGAGCCTTAATGATAATTTTTCTTGTTATAATTCAAGAGGCCTCAATTTTTGCCAGAACTTCTTGAAACTTGGTTTGGTGTAGATATTATCTCCTTAATGACATCTGCATATATAAATGATGTGATGTCTAAGGGGTCAAAAAGACTCAGGTGAGCAATCTAGGACCATCATGGTCCTCTTGTAATTGTTTTAGCTATTTCGGAAAATCATCAAAGAAACATCCCTGTAAAATTAGGTGTAAGTTTGTCAAGTACCTTAGGAGGAGATGTCTTAAAGATTGTTGACGGACAAAGGGTGATCACAATTATAGCTCATGAGCACTGTGTGCTCAGGTTAAAGAGTGGATATTAACTTTTTTCTAACTTATCTACTGTAGTATGAAGGGGGATAAGAAAAATAGTGAATTTCCATGTCTCATAGCCAGTAAATTCTATATTCCCGAACTGCTGTTCCAACATAGAGGCTGACTTTCCAAAGGACATTGCTAGCAGGGGTGTAAATGAAAATTTAAAGAATTCAGGTGATTTATTTTCAATGTTTATTTATTTTTGAATAAAAGCAAACAAGCAATGAAAAAAGTTCCTTGCATGGTTTTGAATTTGAAACAAAAAGCATTTTAAATCGATAAAATATGGATTAACCCGTTCCTGTTTTACAAAATTTTAGACCTGTCCAAATTCAAAGGTTTTGCAGACTAAAATTTAAAGTGGATTTAACTTGAAAAATAACCATTCAGTAGGGCAGAAAATAGTGTGGAAAAAGAAGAAATTGCTTGTCAGAAGCAATTTCTTCTTATATCACAATGTTTTCTCGATTGTAAAATCACAGGCACGTAAAAAGCAGGGATTAAACAGCAAAGGGTTAAAACGTTTGAATGATGTACAGTGTATATCTACCATAAACAATTCATTATTTGTAAGACATATAAAAGAATGGCACACAACACTACATATATATGTATTTTGGTTAAAGAATAATTCTAAAAACAACCTTGGTTTATCCTCTCTTGTTATCTCTTTAATTTTGATGTCCTATAGAAAGAAGATGTATCCGTAAAACACAAATGGCCCAAAAACATCAATGTTTTCAAATTTTGACAATTTACCTTGACTTTATCATATGACCTTGACCTTACTATCTGCAGAAATGTAAAAAAGAGATCTATCTACATGCCAAATAAATTTCATTGTATTTTGAATATCCTTGAAGTGATAAGCAATATTTAGCTTTAAAGTTAAATTTACAGAGAGACAGACAGACAACAGTTAAACACTATCAGCCCCCATCTTATTGATGGGAGGGCATGAAAATATCAAGAAAAGGGGACAATGCTAGTGATCAATATCATCAACTTTCAAAATGCTTTCTTACCAATACCAGTTTTACTGACTGGATTTTTAAAATTTTTTCCCAACCCTATCCCCATTGGGCTAGTTATCACGAAAATGGATAATTATAATATAATGAACCAAATATCTTTATGAAACAACAAAATCCAATTTTTGACTTTCAGTGAGGTTCACAAAATGAGAAACAACTGTTACAAGATTCTGTGCCTGGCATTTCCAATAATTTTGAATGTGTGGAGAGTTCAGACATAGAACAGCTATCACTTAGTGCATCCATAAATTTCAATAAGAATATTTTCTAGGTACAGATAAACTTGTATTCAGTGACCACTAACGGGACCACAAAAAACAGGTCTTTTAAGAAAATGGTCGCTTAATACACATTTGTTCACAAATAAGAAACAACTTCTATTACTTATGTGTGCTATTGTGAAAATCTCAGTAGTCCTATGTTCTTAAAACTCATTAGAATCATCTCATTGAGATGATTCTGGTGAGTTTAACAACATAGGATTCTTTTTCAAAAAAAAAAAAAAAGAAAAAAAAATGACCAACAACACCTACTTTATCAAGATATTTTGATTTAAAAAGGGGATTTTGAAAATGGTCGCTTAATATAAATGGTTGCTTAATAGACATGCTCGCTAGGAGAAAGATGGACTGTATTCAAAGTATTTTTTGTGAGTAGCTACTAACCACAAAAAAGAAAACTGATCAGGCCAATTTAAGTCTTCACTTGGTCCACAATGTGACATTGTTGGAAATGCCTCATACAGGCTCAGACAATTCATAAACAAAGACATGAACAATACTGGCCTTAAATGAACTAGTAAAACAACTGGGTTAAACAAATATGACCCATCACACTAAAAGAGACCATATGGGATTGCGTTAAGTGTCGATTCTAGTCAGACTGCAATGATTGTGCAGACTGACTAGGGTCGAAATATTTCGCATAATGCTTATTTTCTAGAATGATCAATCTACCTTTCGGTGAAAGAATTTTTGAAATGCCATCTCTGGTTGACCAATGCTAAACCCAAACTCTTTTTCAAATATATGTTTTACAGAGTTCCCAGATGGTCCCTTTTTGCTTGACAGGTCACAAATACATATAAAAAATAAAAAAACATTTTAAAATGTCATGCCCAAATAAAATATTCTTTTCATATGCAATATTCAATTTCAGTTTCGTCCTTCTATATGGCTAGTCTGCAATCTGTACAGCAAAGACATATTATTACAAAAACTACCTGTATGTTTAGTAAAACACACAGGTGTTACAAGGATTTTGAAATTTATACACAGTCAGAAGGCGACCATCAAAGAATATATAGGATAAAGGCAGTCACAATGATGTTTTACAATAGATAAACATAAATGCCATCCATCTGCCCCCATTTTTATGATATGCGCATAATTGAATAATCAAAATATTGTAACTACAGTTACAATGCTTTGATCATTCATCAACAATATTTTTCAAAGGAGCATTTATTTTTATTACGCACTTGTGTAATGTGTGTAATGGTACTTAGGCCCTTGAAACAGTAATGTATTTTTTCTAAATAGCATTGGTATGAACAAAATACTGTTTTGTATTTTATGCAAAAGCATCTAAGTTATACTAGAAAGCAAAACTATTTTATCCCTCCGTGTGTCAGAGGATCTAGGAATTCCACATATGATGGTTCTTTTCAAAATTTACCCACTTTACATTGTTTTCTGCAACTTATTTCATTGTGGACCAGTCTTAAATGAGCCAGTGTGTGACATTTCCAACAATTTGAAGTGTGCATGAGGTGCAAACATTAAGCTACATTGACAGCCATCTACTGTAAGCATAATATTACCTGATGGTGTACAAGTACTTTGAGACTTAATCTATCTACCAAATGCATAGTGAAGACCCTGATCAGACTGTGCCAATGCACAGGCTGGTCAGAGTCTTTGCTATGTATATATATATATGAAATTGTTGGAAAACTCACACACAGGCTCAAATGTCAAAAATCAGGAAAGAATTTAAATAATTGTGAATTGTTTGACTATCTACCCATCTACAAGCCATAAGGTTTTATTACCTTACTTTCCTCACCTACTACCTACAAGTCAACTACTTTCTACAATTAGAGGAACAAACCAATAGAAAATATCTCAGGAAAGGTGAAATTCTCTTATCTTCCCTAAATGGTCTTAAAATTGTAGTTAACATACGTCCTCATTCTATTGCAATACAAAATATCCAATCATTGAAAATTAATCTAAAATTGACAATCAATTTTTTTATTTATAATATAGAATTTCATAAATCAGGAGAGGTATTTGATTAGTGTGATTGTTTTCAATCAAAATCTAGGATTAAAAATGATTTTGGATTAAAGTATGTTAAAGAGTTAGAATAAATTTGGCACCTCACAATAAATAAGGGAAATTAATACAAATACAAAAAGTATAAAAAGGAAGCTTAAAGTAAAAACAAGGGAATATATGGCAGATTGTTATATACTAATACAAATTGAATAACAGATTCAAAATTGGATAAATCAACTAAGAGTCAAATTGTAATTGTTTTCCAACCACATCGTCTACAAGTTGCAGAAAGAAAACTATCAGGCAAAAGAAGAAATTTCAAGAATTTTTTTTACAAAACTACAGTGTATCAACCAAAACCTTGTAACTATAGCTTTAAAAAAGATATATCTACGATTGTTTTGGTCATCCATAGACTTAATATTACTTCCTTTCTTTTCGTAGATCTGCATTGTCTTTTTCAGTTTAGAATCATTGATAATTTTCTAGCAAGTTACTCTCAAATAACCACCAGTCAGTGGAAAACCTGAATGTAATTATGATGTATTAAAGCTATACAGACTTAACTCACATATTCACTAACAAAGCATCAAGAAAAAGGTCTATGTACACAAAAAACAATATATTCATATTCAAATCTAATGTTTTCATGAGTATGTTTGACCCTTCCCAATTACAACCTTGATGTTAAATGGTAAGGAGAACATTGAAACAAATACAAGAACGTTTTGTGTCATATACATTCAAGTTACGGTAGTGCACCCTTAATAGTTCCACAGCATTTTGGAACTCATGACCTTTCACATTGTTGACCGAGGTTTCCTAATGAAAATCATTAGGAAACCTTGGTTAACACTGTTAAAGTTCGTTACCTCTTGCACTTTGTGGAACTATTACAGGTCTACTACCTTAAGATGCATAAACTGTTGATAAAAAATCCATAATGCCTGACATACACAGTGTAACAGATTGTTAAAGTTCATCCAACAAATTTACTAGTGGAACATAAATAAAAGTAAAAGTAAGTTTTATTTTGGTATATTGTAGAGTGACATCAATAACATACATAGCAATAACCAAAACACGTTCATAACATAATAACAAAACAATAACATTAACCTTAAATACATTCTCAAGTATTGATATATATATACACAACCCTTGCTCTTTTATATTGCACTTACAACTTTGGTGAACAATAAAACTACAGGATGGATACAATACAAGTGTAAATGAAGGAATAATGTCATCACTTACAGTAGTTTTGCAATATCCCTTCTGAATTTTTTTTTTTCACCCTTGTTCTGCTGTGTGCAATTTTTGTTTCTTACAAATCGCAATATTTCAGGATATTCCAGCAAACTGGTTTTCCTACAATAAAGTAGTAAGCAGACATTATGGGCTAAAATCATACTGTGCAGGTTGATCTTAGGCTACACAGTCTGCCAAAGGTTTGTGTATAATGAAGATTTGTTTTGATCAGCAAGAGAGGGGTTAACAGAAGAATAAGAAAAGATGCATACTTAAATCATGCTCTTTAGAGGATTTAAGGCAAAGTAGAATTTGTATGACATATCTCCTTCTAGGATATTGACCTAATATTAGGCAGATACACATGTCATTAAGTCTTAGTTTAATCCTTGTCATGCTGAACAAGAGCATAGCCCATGGGTGCCAACGGTCAAAATTTTTAAACCCTCTTAATTATAAAGTAAAATCAGGTGGTAGACTAAGATCACACTGCATACAATGTGAAGGCTAATCTTTGTCTATATCCCAGCAGGAATATACCAAGGTTAACCATGACAAGAGTTTAAACAAGTTTAATGGCAAATGATGTTTTCAAGACATTTAAAAGACACTCATGAACATTTTTCAAGTTCAGAAGGAGCATATCAATGACATGCAAAACTAAGTTCAAATTATGTGATTGATAGAAGACAATGATAAGAAGACAGATCAGATCCATTTAAGCCAAATATGTAATCAATTCCTTGTAAAGCAACTTGAAAAATACATTCAAATTTACTTTGTCCTATTCCAATTAAGACAAACTAGTTTTCTACTTTTGCATTTCCCTCAAGTTGCTTTTCAAGGTACAATTTGTGTTGAAAAAGATAGAAATTACATGAGATTCAGTTGATATTATGTAAATTACCACAAAATGTAAATATGATATAAGCTAATGCTATAACATTGCACGATATTTGTGTGATGACCTTGACCTTTGACCTCTAGTCCTCCTTGTCACCAGTACACACACGATCTGTGAATATTTTCTGGATAATTGTGGGAGATTTCAAACTTGTCATCACAGATTTGATACCAGCTTTGACACCCTGTAATATATCAAATATTCTATATTTAGTTGATTGATAACAAACATGAATCACACAATCACCAGTTTTCCTTACCCCTTGATATCTTTGAATAATTCAATTTTAGATGATTCCACCAATTTTGATACATTCTAATTGGCTGAAAAATTGGTTTTATTTCTTAATGAAAATAATTTTGAGTCTGTGGCTATTTTGTTAGCTTGAACTTAAAGTAGTATTGTAAGAAATTGTTTACATTATTGATGAATATTGCATTTTTGCTGCATGATATTAAATTGCAAGACACGAAAAGTATATTTTGATGGCTCAGTGCGAAACAGTTGTACTCATATTGTGATTAGGTTTTAAGGTTCATACCTACATAAAATAAACAAGAGGACCATGATGGTCCTATATGGCTCACCTTCGTCTCTTTGACTCCTCCCTTAGCAAAATTAAATGCTTTAAAGATCATTAAATGACCATAAGTTTTTCAAAGAAAGACATTATTCTACCAGTAATCCTATTATCCCTGTATAAGTTTCTAGCCTTTTCTTAACTAATTTCATGTGACCTGACCAACATTCTGACCAAGTTTCATGACCATTGAACCAAATTTGTGGCCTCTAGAGACCAGAGTGTAAACTAGAAAATTGTCAGGCCCCTTTTCCCTTGATTATGCATGGATCTTTCCCATTTTCCAGAGGCTTCATCCTTGTGACCTGGCCAACATTCTAACCAAGTTAGAACATGAACATGAACATTGGGCCATATTTGTGGCCTCTAGACTGTAAGCAAGACAATTGTTATTAAGGCCCCTTTTCCTGTGATATGACATGGACCCCTCCAATTTTCAATAGGGTTCATCCTTGTGACCTGGCCAACATTCTGACCATGTTTCATGAAGTTTGGGTCATATTTGTGGCCTTTAGAGTGTAAACAAGAAAGTTGTCATTAAGGCCCCTTTTCTTGGGTATGATATGGATCCCTCCCATTTTCAAAAGGGATCATCTTTGTGACCTGGCCAACATTCTGTCCACGTCTCATGAAGAATGGGCCATATTTGTGGCCTCTAGATTGTAAACAAGAAAATTGTCATTAAGGCCCCTTTACCCTTGATTTGGCACCGATCCTTCCCATTTTCAATAAGGTTCATCCTTGTGACCTGGCCAACATTCTATCCAAGTTTAATGAAGAATGGGCCATATTTGTGGCCTCTAGAGTGTAAACAAGAAAGTTGTCATTAAGGCCCCTTTTCCCTTGATTTGGCACTGATTCTTCCCATTTTCAATAGGGTTCATCCTTGTGACCTGGCCAACATTCTGACCAAGTTTCATGAAGAATGGGTCATATTTGCAGCCTCTACAGTGTAAACACTAAGATTGTTGATGCCGGACGACGGACGACAGACAACGGACATTCAATGATCACAAAACCTTGAGCACGATGTGCTCAGGTGAGCTAAAAAATACTCTCTTCATCTCTTACATGCAAAAACCAAGAATAAGATAAAGTTGCTTATGTCTCTGAAATCATTTTATCTTCTAATTTATACTTCATCCTCACATGACGTCTCAAACTATTTCTTTCTTTCAGTTCCAAAGGTCTTAAATTTCTTCATCTCTCTTAATAATTACAAATAAATTGAAGTACATTATTCAATGGAGTACTGGAATAATATTTAAGGCCAAATTTGATATCAATTTAAAGAAATTAGACAGCAATTTAGTGAAATACTCTCATTTTTATTTCACAAAATTCAAATTAAATAGCTATCAAATAAACAAATGTAAAACTGATGTAACAAAACTTAAGGAATCAATTGGACTACAACAAATTTACAACATTTAGGTAGAAAACATTGTAAGGTATAGCAAAGATTTAAAATCAACGAATAAAGAATGTGTAAATTATCCATACCTATAAATATGTTTTTTGTTTTGAAATATTTCGTGAGATAACTCCAATAAATAACCATAAGATTTTTTATACCTAGCTTGTGTCACAGTAACAACATCTAAAACTCAAACTAAGACTGTGCTATAATTGTTCTGGTTTACGATGTAATAGAGGATCGTTTGATTCAGTGTAAGATCGATTTATATTCATTGAGTGAACAACAAAAGCTATATGAAAATATAGCTTTTGTTGTTCACGTAATGAATTAATCAATCTTACTTGAAAAAAACAACAATTATTCTATTTCTTTATTTCAAAAATGAGACCAAATGTGAAATTTCTAGGACATATTTCTGTAAAGCATTTTGGGCATGATTGCTATGCAACGCTCATTGTGACATCACTTATTTCGCCCCGCATAGATGAAGTCAGACAGGATGAAATGCACAAAAGCAGGGTGTAACTTTTTGATAATTTTACTGCTTTTGTGGTGAGATTATCAAGTGATAATCTACTGTTATCTCTCACCAAATCACAGAAAAGCATTAAAGAAGAAGTTATGATCCAGCCAAAAATGGGACACACACACAGACAGGTGAAACTCAATATGCCTTTCACCATTTCATGGCAGGGGCATAAAGATCAAAGAATGTATCAATTTTCCAGACCTTTAAATGTGTTTTAAATATTAAGATATTTGTGTAAGAAAACCCCAAGAAATAACTATGAGATTTTTTATACCTAGCCTGTATCACAGTAACAACATCTAAAACTCAAACTAAGACTGTGCTAGGACTGTTCTGTTTTACGATGTCTGAATGATGACAGCATATTGGATACACTCTGTACCCCGGCCTTGACCCCGGAGTGGACAGACTGGACCTTAGATTTCATCCCAGACTGGACACTGTGTAATACTGGCTTCACTGTGTTACTAACTTTCTGTACACCGTGTTTTAACTCCTGCTGAACTGTGGCGAGGTTTACAAAACCATTCTGGTCATTGGTGGGCGTGGCATCGTCATCAACATCATCTAAACACTGATTATAATGTGGTAGAAAAAGGAAAATGTGCACAGAAATAATACAACATCGAAATAAAACTAAAGAAGTAATAAATAAATCAATAATAATTATCTCTTTCTTTTTTTTCTTTTAAAAAATCGACTGTTGAAATAAATAGTTGATTACATCAATTGATTGAAAGGATTAAAAGGCCATGAGAAGAAAATAAGTTTGTTAAACACCAATGCCCCCACTTGGGCCATTTTTTTAGATTTTTAATTATATTTGGTTTTGAAAATAACCTTGATTGATGTCCTTGAAAGTGGTACTACAAAGGTGTTGTTAGAAGCAATGCACATGTGAATTATATAAGCTCTATCCCTTGCCGATCAAAAGTTATGGCTAATGTTTAAGTTTCTTGGGACATACAGACAGACAGACAGGTCAAAAAAACATTATACCTCCAATTTATCAAAGTAGGGGAATAAAAAGTGTATGCCAACTTTCAAATATTATCAAAACAAAAGATTGCTGTTATTATTACGAGAAATATTTTGGGATAGAACTTGAAGTTCATTATTTTCATCAGACTTTTCCTTTTGTTGGTCAATTAGAATTTCATTGCCTTTATCAAGGATTTCTTTTTCATATTCATTTAGAATTTTAGAAGACTGGAAAGTCAAATATGTAGCAACTTTATATAATGGTTTTGTTATTATCATCATTACTATCACTTTTATTAATTGGAGAATATCTTATAATTTTTATAGTGGTATGAAATAAAATCTAATTCACATTGTGTGAAGCTGATAAAGAGAGACAACACTTAAAAATCAAAGTTAACAAATATTTCAAAATCAAGAAAAAAGTCCACCAAAGAAATGAATGACAATATCACATGACACAATATATTACATGCAAGTCTACATGAATAAGAAAAACAAGTTTGATAAAGACATCCATTGCCATGATAATGATAAGCTTTGGCAATGGATAACATCTTATTCAGCCCTTCTTGACCTTCGGTGGGTTTTTGTGTTGTTGTTTTTTTAAAGAGTGAAAAATATTAAACAGGGCATGATTCTTACAAACCTGCTTTAGCAGTCAAACACCCCTCTGATGACCTTGCCAAAAATTGTTGTAAAATGTTGCTAGAAAAAGGAGAATTAAGATTTCACAAGCAAATTTTCCTTTCGGACACTAATTGTTCAATTCATAATAAAACCTTCTTCTATTCATACTTAAAAATAGACAGCTGAAACTTCTATCAATTCAGAAAAGAGCAATATATATTGTATTGAGTGAAGATATACTCGGTGGCCTAGTGGTAAATGCACTCGACCTGTGACCTGGAGGTCCGTGGTTCGAGCCCCACTGTTGCCGGGGTGTGTTTATGAGCAAAACACTTAAAAGCCAGCCCCAGTTCACCCAGCTGTAAAATTGGGTAGCAGTGGGTTTAAACCACTGCCTCTCTCTCGGGGACGTGAAAACACCAGGATTGAGTGTATGAGAGCGATTCAATAAGCTTAAACTTTCGTCGCCATCAAACTAAAACAAATTAGTATAAACTTAAGATTTACTCCCCTTACAAGGTATTCACTGCTGCTATAGCAATACCTACAGTTCTCTCAGTAACAGCTAGTTAGAAAGATTACCTTATTTTTCTTCTCTCTTTGTTTTCCTGCATAACGATGCTGGGCATCTAAACATTTCTGGTACCTCAACTACAATAGAGATAAATATGGGTAATTTAAACTTTGTAACAACTTGTAAGTGCACTAGCATCTTGCAAGTATCATTTGATTATCAGATAATTGAAAATGGAATTGGTGCACAAAATTAGATACATTTATACATAGGCTGTAAGCTGTTACCGTGAAACAATAAATACCATATTTCTCCTAAAAAAAGCTCCCATGGGCTATACATAGGGAGCTTGCATTTAGTTTGCATTTTCTGATTTCAAAAAACATTAAAATTGATTTTTTTTAGGCACTTTTCCCTTTAATTTGAGGTGAATTTTTTCTATACAATCATTGTTCAGAGGAAATTCGTCTCAAATACGAGAAAAACTCTTAAAAAGTTCCTAAAATTTAGGCATTTGAATTGGTTTTTCTTAGAGAAAAATGTAGGGGTGCTACTATTAGAGAGGAAATATAGTAAACCCAAAAGGCCTTATTACATAACAGAAGTTTAGTGGTAATTTCAGGGTAAACCATTATATCTGTATGGTAAACCATGAGTAAAGCATTAAACTTTTGTTTTGTGGGTCAAAAGGTTTACACTTGAGCTGTTGTATAGCAGACTTACACCCCCACTTTAACCCAGTTTGGAAAACTCTTCTCAGAAAAAGTTCAATTGCGACCTTGATACTTGGGCCATGGGCAACACTCGTATATAGTTGCATTATTCTTGGTCTATTATTTCATGATTTGATTTTAGTTGTGTCCATGGATATTTGTTTATTCCGATTGGCTGAAAATTTGTGTTTATTCCCCAATTAAAACAATTTTGAGTTCACAATTGTTTTGTAAGCCTCAGCAAAAAGAAGTCCTGTAAGAAATCTGTTTCCTAACTCACAAATCTTAACAAATTTTGCTTCATCATATTATATTACAAGAGATGAAGAGAGTATTTGTTGATTTCATAGAGGTATGAAACTGAAAACCTAATCACACATATGAATCCACTTGGCGTATTCATACAGTATTAGGTTTTTTGTTTCATACCTAAATGAAATCAACAAATACTCTCTATATCTCTTAACTAATATAGAGTTCTGCAAAAAGTGTACAGGACAGATTGACAGACAGA
Organism: Fragum whitleyi; assembly: GCA_948146395.1. NCBI lineage: Eukaryota > Metazoa > Mollusca > Bivalvia > Cardiida > Cardiidae > Fragum > Fragum whitleyi. The sequence goes on along the minus strand of OX411549.1, from coordinate 50,098,094 downwards.
TGGACAAACACACATAGTGAAACCAATATACCCCCTCTACTTGGTAGGTGGGTGTTATAAATATGGATATCAAAATCAGTTTATTTCAATTAGGTTTTGAGCATTGACAATTATTATTTGTTATGTAAGATAAAAACTCCATATATTCATGTACTTTATAAATATCACCAGTCATAGGCTAGTAAGCTAAATGCTTTGATGAAGGATAACCTCATGTAGCCTGGGGAAGCAGGTAGGACTTCTGAGTACAAATCTCTAACTCAAACATCCATCTGATAACAAGTCCTTTTTCCTTACCAGAAAACTATACTGGACCCCTATTAAAACACTAAAATCATCTATGCTAGAGTAAAATTCAAGGGTTAGAGTAAAACTATTGCAAGTGCCTATAATTTTTTATATGCACTTACAATAGTTATGCGCTAACCCTTCAAAATAGTATCTAGAATATTTAAACATTTTCCGAAATGGAGATGGATAAAGTATCCAACATACCTTACAAGCAGCCTCAATAGTTTTACAGAGAGGTCCAGCAGTTGGGTCACAATGGAATACATGGGCATAGAACTTGTCTTCTGCCTTATGTACAATAAATGCACACATTCTGTAAAATAAACAAGAGATATAAAGGGGTTAGCGCAAGATTATTGTAAGTGCTTATATATTTATAGGCACTTACAATAATGTTGCACTGACCTCTCGAATTATAAAGACATATTTTACATAGTCACTACTTCATATATTTCCTAATACATGTACTTGTAAATACAGTCTGAACTTTGCTAACTTTTTCACACAGACATGGCTAGACTGATGCATATAAAGTTTCAATTTACACTTAACAAAAATCAAAGTCTCTGAATGGCTTACAGTCAATATATTCGATCTATATGGGTTATTAAACTTTCTTTAATACTTTTTGGTGAAAAAAGAGCTTCTGTCGCTCACTTAATGAAATATTAATGGATCCCACACTGAAACAAATAATTTTCTCTATAAATCTCTTACCACTGTAATCAAGTACTTACTTTACGTTGTTGATACTGATTCCCATGAAAGACAGGTAACGAACACGACATTCCTCAATCTTGTTGTCAGGATTCTGGCGGAATAAAAGCGAATTTACGGTTAAGCTTAATTTCTACTCTTAATATCCCATAATAAGCATTAAAGATTTTTTTTAAAAGAACAAGATGTGTTTGTGAAACACGAATGCCCCCGTAACGGCATTTTTTTTCAAAGTTTGATCTTGACAGATGACCTTGACCTTGTCACATGACTTTGACTTTGGTACCAGCGGATGTGGATCATTGAGATCTATCATCATGTCAAATATTAGCATTGTATCTTGAATAGGCTTGAAGATATTGGCAAGGTTAAGTTTTCGGGTTAAGTTTTCAAAGTTTGACCTTGACAGATGACCTTGACCTTGTCACATGACCTTGACTTTGGTACCAGCGGATGCGGATCATTGAGATCTATCATCATGCCAAATATTAGCTTTGTATCTTGAATAGGCTTGAAGATATTGGCAAGGTTAAGTTTTCGGGTTAAGTTTTCGAAGTTTGACCTTGACAGATGACCTTGACCTTGTCACATGACCTTGACTTTGGTACCAGCGGATGCAGATCATTGAGATCTATCATCATGCCAAATATTAGCTTTGTATCTTGAATAGGCATTAAGATATTGGCAAGGTTAAGTTTTCGGACAGACGGACGGACGGACAGACAAACGGACATGAGTAAAACAATATGCCCCGATCTCTCGATACAGGGGCATAAAAATGAAATTATGCATAAATTTTGAGATTAGATAGTAGCTACCTCATTTCTTCTTATCATCAGGACTCAGAACTATACAATACACCAACCCCATTCAAATTTTCATAGACAATTTATGAGAAGGGTCACAAAAGGTGCCATGTTTAATTGAAATATGTCCATTTGTTGGGAACAGATGTTTGAAGAATATTTGACAACTACTGAAGAACTATGGAAATAAATGTTATCACAAAAGCTCAGCGCAACACTGCAATAAACCAGATTTTTTTAAATCATCTCATATGTTATCCATTTAATCTTTAATCTTAATAAAAAATAGGGGTTGTTATTTAGTGGATTGATCTATAGACTAGAACCTTACCCCATGTTCAGTAATAGTAATGGTAGATGGAGCCACAGCTACACCCACATACTGCCACTTCTCTGCTGGAATTCTCTGACTCATTCTGTCTATAGCCAGGTTTAATACCTCCATACCTTTAAACAAAAAATAATATAATTATGTAACCTTAGTTTCAACTATCAAGATACATACATCTTGAAGAAAAAATTGAGGTAAGAAGAGATAATTGTAAAGAATTTATGCCCCCCACAAGAGCAGATCACTGGGAGTATTCATTGTCAGTATCTCTTGTGCTATTCAAAAAAAGCAAACTATCCAATGAAAAGTTTTCAATCTTACAAATGACAAATTAGTCAGAAAATAAGAAGAAAAGAGTTAAGATTCTTGTGAGCTGCACTCCTCCTCAACGAGAGATATCCATCTGTGAAATTTGTTGATTCTAGCTTGCATACTCCGGACTATTAAAGGTCTACAGACAGACTGACAAATGTAAAAGTAATATAGCTCCTCTTCTTCCAAGAGGGGCATCACAATTATTATCAAAGGTAGTACTTATAAACAAGAGAGCCATTAGTTCTTCCTTGGAACTAGACAGATATTCTGACTGAATTTGCCGCAGTCATACCACAGTTGGTAGCGTGTCTGACTGCCAATCTAGAGATCCCGGGTTCCATCCCCAATGGCAGCACTCATCGTTTCCAATTATTTGTCTCCCACTGAATCATAGACCTATGTGGGATAACAGCTGGAGGCTAAGAAAGGATGTGGTAGTGGTACTTGTGAGAGAAATACCAGGAATCCATTGTTGGGTGCTCAAGCTACTCCGATATAACTGAAAGATTGTTGAAAGTGATGTAAAATCCCATTAAAACAAACAAACTATAAGCCATGAATGGCTTGAGTCGCTCCACAGGCTTGAAATTCTTGTAAAGCAACAAAAGTTTAGATATTTTAGATTCTACTGATGTTGAAAATGATTTTCAAAGTTTCAACTACATAACACATAGAGAAATGACATCCGCCTGTGAAATGCATATTTTCATCTGATCACAATAATTTTTGTTAGACTGATAAAGAGTTACTCAAGGATCATTCATATAAAATTTCATTGGTATCCATGATTTAGATTCTGATAAAATGATTTTCACAGTTTCCACTATATAACACACGGAGAAATGACCTCCGCCCATGAAATACATATTTTTCATCCAATCAAAATAATTTTTGGTAGACTATTAGCGTATCACTAAAGGATTATTCCAGTGAAATTTGGTTGATATCCATCATTTAGATTCTGAGAAAATGATTTCCAAGGTTTCCACTATATAACATATAGAGAAATGACCTCCGCTCATAAAATACACATTTTTCATCCGATCAAAATAATTTTTTGTAGACTGATAGAGTGTCACTCAAGAATTTTTCCAGTGAAATTTGGTTGATATCCATCATTTAGATTTTGAGAAAATGATTTCCAAAGTTTCATCTATATAACATATAGAGAAATGACCTCCGCCCATAAAATACATATTTTTAATCCGATCACAATAATGTTTGGTGGACTGATAAAGGGTCACTCAAGGATCATTCTAGTGACATTTGGTTGATATCCATCAGTTACATTCTGAGAAAATGATTTTGAAAGTTTCCACTAAACAACATATAGAGAAATGACCTCCGCCCATAAAATACAAATTTTTCATCCGATCACAATAATTTTTGGTAGACTGATAAAGGGTCACACAAGGATAATTCATGTAAAATTTCATTGGAATCCATCAATTAGATTCTGAGAAAATTCACTTTTTACCATATTTGGAAATTTGCCACGCCCATTAAATCCATGTTTTTCATTGGATCAAAATTTCTTGAACAACTTTGAAAGAGGGTCACCCAAGGATCATTCCTGTGAAGTTTGGTTGAAATTCATCCAGTAGTTTCTTAGAATAAGATTTTTAAAGAAAAAGTTTACGACCGGACGCACTGACGCACAGACGGACGCAACGCCATGACAATAGCCCCAGTGGCTTTCAGCGAGTGGAGCTAACAAAACTAACTGAATTTTATGGCTGCTACTAGAGGGTAATTAAGGCCCATTTTCCTGTGATATCAAAAAGATCCTTCCAATTTGCAATAGGGTTTATCCTTTTGATCTGACAAACATTCTGAAGATTCATGAAGATTGGACCATTAATGTGGCCTCTAAAGCGTAAACAAGAAAAATGTCTTAAAGACCCCTTTGCCTGTGATATGACATGGAATCTTCCCATTTTCAATAGGGTTTATCCTTGTGACCTGACTTATATTCTGACCAAGTTTCATGAAGATTGGGCCATACTTGTGGCCTCTAGAGTGTAAACAAGAAAATTATCATCAAGGGTCTTTTTCACTTGATACGGTATGGAATCTTCCCAGTTTTATTGGGTTCATCCTTGTGACCTGAAAAACATTCTTACCAAGTTCTATGAAGATTGTACCATAATTGTGGCCTCTAGAGTGTAAATCCTTAAATTGTTGACGGCTGAAGGCAAATGATACCTAACAGAAAACAGACATTCAATGATCACAAAAGCTCACCTTGAGCATGTTGTGCTCAGGTAAACAAAAACCTGCAAAATCTTCATTTTATGAATTGTTATGTTAAATTATAAGAAATGAACAATTATGAAACTTAAAAGAATATGACAGCCAAGTTATCTACTAATTATTTAAAAATTCATACCAGTGGGTTTGTTGACAAGTTCAGATCCTAAATAGTGACATCTGATTGTTTTCTTCGGCTCTTCCATTGGAGTTGGGAATGATGCATCTGTCAAATCAATGTACAATACTCATCAATAGTCAGTTATCTGATGGAAAACCATCACCATTTATTGTGACATATACTTGTCACAAGTTTACTTTGGGTCATTATTAGCCATTTAATCACGTCAAGTAATGAAATGAAACTGTGCATGAGATTTCCAACAATTTTAAGGATGCACAAGGAAAGACTCTGACTAGCCTGTACATCTGCACAGTCTGACAAGAGTCTTTACTATGTGTTTAGTGGATAGATAAGGTCTAAAAGTATCTGACTATCTGTAGGCCATCAGGTAACTTTATATATAAAATATGTGGCTGTCAACGCTACTTAAAGTTTGCACCTCACAAACATTTTAAATTGTTGGAACTCAAATAATCTATGATCTTTGTTGTCATACAAGAGGTGGTCATAATTCCTAAAATAGCATTATTATTGCCAGGACAATATTATATTAGAATTTAAAATGCCAAAATGCAATTGTTTTTTAGCACTGCCATTTACATCAATCAACTCTATACATACTACTATATAGACTCTGGAAGGTGACTTTTTCCCCACTTGGTTGTGTAGTGGCAGTTTCTAGGTTTGGCAAGTCTGTTGGTCGAGTAAGACGGTTGAGGGCATTCTGCTGCAAGGTTCTCTCCATCATGATCTTCTTACAGATGTCTCGCAGCGTATTGGCGATGTGACGGGCAGGCGTGTCACACCGGAATACGTGACACATGTGATTGTTGGTTAGTTTATCACGGGCAACATAGGCAAAATCTCTGAAAATGAAAGAAAAATATAGTCAAATTGATTGGTTAAGATTTGTTTAATCTTGCACAAGGAACAGATTTTAGTTTTAATAAAACCTCATTAAAAGTTTGAATTAAAAAAGACCAGTCTGAATCAAAACATTCCCATCATTCGAAAATTTTCTAACTAGAGCTACAGATAAAGGGGTAATGGGACCAATTATTATTATTGCAACTCCATCACTACTATTACCCATGCTTTTCAGCTGATCAAGGTAAAACAAAAGAACCTGAGAGAGCATGCCCTGAAATCCATTCTTATGAAGTTTGGTAAAATTCCGACAAGTACTTTCACAGGTTTCCTACAGTTTTCCATATGAGTTCAATTCTTGGTTACTTGACAGCAAGTACCTAAGCAACCACATTTTTCACAGGATGGTGATTTAATGAAGGAAAGTGAAAGAACATGTCCTGATTATCATTCCTATAATGTTTGAATGAATTCTGAACAGAGATGATCTTTTTGTATTTTACCATAATTATGGAACCATTTATTAGGTACTCAACAGCCTAAAGTATTTATAACCCTGACTAACCTTCCATTTTCCCTGCCCACACCCCACACTCGGATGGTATGTATAGGTTGATAATTCAGGACAGAGAAATCTTGTGGATCTATCAAACGTAAACTGTCTGTGTCTAAATCCATGTACAGTTCTTTCCCCTGAAATTCACAAATTTTCCTGGTAAAGTATATACAAATCATATTCCTATGCACTAGTAACCGTCAACTTCATGAAAATTAATTAGCCTGTGTGTAACATTTCCAAAAATTTGAAATGTTTGTGAGGTGCAAACATTGAGTAGCATTGACAGCCATATACTGTGAATATAAAGTTACCTGATTGTCTACAGATACTTTGAGACCCTATCTATCTACCAAACGCATAGTGAAGATTCTGGTCAGCCTGTGCGAATGCACAGGCTGGTCAGAAACTTTGCTTTGTGCATATTTCAAATAGTTGGAAATCTCACACACAAGCTCAAATATAATACAGTGTAACTGCTTCCAGGAGCTATAATAGGAAACATGAACAGGAAACTTTTGTTCTATGATTTCATCCAAAAGACATTTTAGTAAAGAAATTTTTAATGTGGAATTAAATCATGTGAATGCTTACAGTCACAATGAGACTAAGTCAAAGGCAAGTGTTGAAGACTGCTTTGAATAAATCTTTGATCCAGGTCTAAAATCTTTGTTTGGTCTGGTGTCAAAGTTTTTGGGGTCAATATGGCATGTGCATTCTAATATAAAACATTTCTCAAAAGCAAAAACAGATTTGAAAGTGTATTGAAATATACTTTGAAATCATTTTAGACCTTACCTCTCCCCATCTGCCCACAACATCATTCACATCATTTCTACCCAGTGTCAGATCAAGGATACATTTATTGACGGCTTTATTGCTACGTTCTGGGGTGAGATCTTCCTCTGCTATTGGTACCCAGCCTAGAGAACTGACGCAGTATCTGACAGGCTTCTCCCCGCTACCATCCCCCAGACCCGAGCGTGAATTACGCTGTAGGCTGGACCTGAAACACAGATTACCGTATTTATCATAATAAATAGATCACTTGGTGCAGAACAGTCTAAAGGTAGTGGGCCTGTTATAGTTCCGCAATGTTTCGGAAGTAACGAATTTAAAGTGTGAATTGAGGTTTCCTTATGATTTCACTAGGAAACCTTGGTTAACATTGTGAAATATCATGTGTTCTGAAATGTTGCGGAACTATTATGGGTCTACTACCTTAATAGCCCATTTCCATTCTGATTCCTTGAGAATGCACCAGCGCTTGCAACAAATACACGGGCCAATTAAATTTCAAGACTGATCAACACTCCTGGTTACACTCTTGTATGTTTTGGCCATGTTAAATTCTATAGTAAATTGGCACATTTTGACAGTCTGTAGCTCCTTTAAAAAGCAAATTTGGGCTTAATAACTTAGTGCGGCTTAAAGAGCGTTATATGCTCTTGAATATTATCTCCAGAAAACAGTACCTTGCAGGATAAAATTTTTCAAAATTCTTCATTGCGCACGACTACCCTAAAAATTCTCGTGGTAGGAAAGTATACGCAGACTTGGGTACCTCCATCAAAGGTCAGGCTCCAAGAAAAAATAGTTTGCACCTAAATGCATTTCATCTCGTGCATGGAATGTAGCAGAGGTCTGGCACTTAGCTGAACCTCATTTCAAGCACTTTACTCCGACTTCAACATTAAAACAGTGTGGCAAAAGGAGCACATCATTTTTTCTAACCGAACTATTTTAGGGTACAACGACCTCGGAAGTAATTCAAGACCGGAGCGGATCCTCCTGGTTGTCAGGCTTGGGACAACTTGATTGAGAAGCCAACACTAAGCCTCTTGAACATGAACACACCAAATTATGATGACTCAAGCAGATTATGTGGAAATACAAATTTTCTCTTCTTGTCCACAGACAAGTAAAAGTTTATTTCTCACTTGGTCAGGATCAAAATGAACTTGTCCACAAGAAAGGGATGGTAAAAACTGAGACAAAATGGTTTTTAATGAAGAAAATTCTGTAACCCTGCATTTTCTTCATAAAAGAAAATGTTTTCACCCCTTTGATACCAACATTAGGATGACTTTTCTTGTAGATCTTTTTAGTACTGTTCCAATATTTGCTCTGGTATTCACTTGTCCATGGACAAGTAGCCTAGAAAAATATACTTGCCTGCAAGTCGAAAAACTTGTGTCGGACAAGTCCACACTCCTTGCTCAGGGATAAAAAATCTCCAGATAGTTACCATTATTTTGCACCAAGTCATGGAATTATTTAGTTACATTTAGATATAGCACTAACTTTCTTTTTATCATCAGTATTTTTTCATGCTTTCTGTCTAAAATCTATCTCATTTAAAAGAAAGTGAATAACAAAGATATTTTATCAAATTTGTTCTTCTTCATATGGGTCAGTGCAACACTATTTTAAGTGCCAATTATTAAATAGGCACTTAAAATAGTGTTGCTCTGACCCATCAATTTGCTTTTCATGTCTCTCCCATTTTCTAGCTCATCTATATTCACAGTTCACTCCTAGTTTTAGACATGATATGCAAATTCAAACAAAATATATTCAACCCAGTTTTAAGTTGATTTTATGTCAAATTGTCCAGATACTATCATTTGCATAATTCAGATGTTATTCTAAAATAATCTTCAAATTATAAACAATCCCAAATTTTTAATACATTTACCCTTGTTTGCTCATCACAAAATATTTCTGCTGTAAAAAAGCTTTGACAGATATTTAAGACTAAGATTAGCCTGTACAGCCTTTTTAGTCTGATCATAACCTGCACCACCAGCTTTCTACCAAACTATGGTGGAAATTGAGCAAGAGCCATTATAATGTCTCAAAAACTACCTTTTTGAAACAAAACTAAAATTCATTAGGATAAAGGCTAATTTTCCATATTTACATTTTCTTTTCCTTTGTTGAAAAAATCCAAAAAATCTAAAATTCTTGGGACAGATTGTAGCTTTTAGATTTTGTCTCAATCATGAAAAGAGTTTTTTGTTTATTTATTTTTAACTTCACCAGTTTACAAAAATTTGTCTTCAACATATTCCTATTTAGGCCAGACTAGAATTTTGTGATATGGAAATGGTTTCATACTTTCTCCAAGGAAACCCACTTTTCATGAAACAGTGGAATAAAAGCTGTGGAAGCCACCATGGCCTTAGTATTAAAAGTTTAAAGTCAAAGTAAATCTGATTTTATTTTCTAAGTCTGAACAGTGGACAGGACCAAATGTTAAATCTGCCAACATTGAACTAATCTGCCGACATAAATCAGAAATGATGTATTTTATCATTGAGCTTGTGTATCCAGGAAGAAGTGCAAGACTGTACTTACAGTCTATACATTGTATAGACACTTACCGTAGTTCAGTCTGAGCCCTTGGACAATGAGATCTGGGCCCGATATTATAAAACTTTTCTCAGGCTAAACTGAGAATTTTCTCAAATCTTAAATTTAAATAAATGTATGAAAATAAAAGATAATATTAATAAGTTAATACATTAAAATGAGTATTAAAACAGAATTACAGCTTTAATCTGGAATTGAAATTTGAGAAAATTTTGAATTGAGAATTAGAAAAGTTTTATAACCTCTGGCCCTGAATTGTCCCTGTTTTTGCCTGACTGCTTACTTATACTCACAGATTTTTCAGAGATTTGACAGCATATTGCAGAGCATGGTCTTCAAATTCCTGAAGATGGTCTTCAGTACTTGTCAGACTGGACGGGGTGGACGGCATGGAATCACCCGACACATTACTCTGTAATATAATATAAATGAAGAAAATGATAAAATTTTGTTGTTACTTACCTATGAATATTTAAACATATTCGAGCTGAGAGAATAACTAAACCTAATTTATAAGAAAGTGTGAAACTATTTTTTGGATTATACCTAAATAAGACAAAAAAAATTCTTATACATACTTCATAATAAATCGAGAAAACAATCCAAATGTTGTACTTGGATTGAGATAATTTCTGTGATGTAACTACTTTGAGCACAGCCCCAATCATAGCGCAGTGGTACCGCGTCTGACTATCATTCATCCTTACGGCGGCACTCATTCTTTCCGACTATTTATCTTCTACCCATGGGTTTATAATCATAGACCTATGTGAGATAGCAGCTGGAGGCTAGGAAAAGATGAAATGGTTGTACTGGTTTGACAAATACTAGGAATCAATTGTTAGGTGCTCCAGCTATCGCAATATAAATGAAAGATTGTTCAAAGCGGCATAAAACCCCATTCAAACAAACAAACCTTGAGCACAGACATACCATCATATCAGCATGCTAAAAGTATGATGCTTGAATCCTGATTGACTAAACTATAATTAAGTCTAAGTAATTAAATTTGATTAATCTGAATACCAATTTTTATATTCTGAACCTGTATTTGACTTACAGAATCACTGTTGATGGAGATTTGTCGTAGAGTTTCACGTAGATCTGGTGGGGCAGGTGATGGTGGCTCCCTCTGGATGGTTCCACTCTTGATATGCCAATAATAGGGACCATCTTCATCTAAAGTGACAAAGCATACAATGGCATTGAAGTAATTTATTGTTAGCATCTTACACTTTAAAAAGGCTAATGGCTGAAATGTCTTGTATCAAATTATGAAAAAAAAATTAAAGCCATTTTTAATATTATTTCTATTTCAAACTTATATCTGGAAAGGTCCTACTTTAATTGGATTCTAAAATGAGCAAAAATACAATTTGACTGTGGTATAATATACTGAAGGAAAAAGGAAGCTGCTCTTTTCAAAATACTTTCTGAGTTAAAATTGCAGGATAAAACAAACAGGGCACTGTGCAGGAAACCTCTCCATTTCTACAGTTATTATTGTAAAAGATCTTCCTAGAAATTTGAAGAAAAAATTCAATCATAGCTAAAATAAATCATCATGTTCTGTGTTCTGTGTTTTCAAACATGAAAACAAGCTGATCATATATCACAAGTCTGATTGACAGAAATCACCCATTTTTTCCAACATCCTGTGAGAAATACAAACTTGACAGTGACTCAGCAGAACCCGAAATTGAATGTTGTAACAGATTTCTCCCTAAATGTCAGAATTTTAACTCAATTTGTACATTATGTTTGTCTCTAAGTAACAATAAAAGATGAACAAATACTTTTGTGATATTCTTAATGAGAAGAATCAAAACTTTCCTCTCGTAATAGCACTCTCCCTAATAGTAGCACCCCTTCAAATGCCTAAATTTTAGAACTTTTTAAGACTTCTTCTCTAACTTGGGATTAATTTCCTCTACACATCATTTATATGATTGTTAAGAATTAATCCACCTCAAATTAAAGGGGAATCGGCCACAAAGACATCAATTCTAATGATTTTTTAAATCAGATAATTCATAGTAAATACTAATTCAAGACCATGTAATGTATATACATGGATAGCTCCTTGGAGCATTTATTAGGAGAAATACAGTATAAAAGTTAGATAGCACAGAGGCTTTTTTATTTTGTTCTTTATTGTGTTTAAAAACAAAAATACAACATCTAAACTGGCCTTTCCTGTTGAGAACAATTTCCCGAAGCTCAAATGTGGCCAATTTTTCATCTTTTCATAGAAAAGACAACCTATCTATCAAACAAAATGTGTTTGAATTCATCCATCTTTGACAACAATTATAGCATTTCCAATATATTATCTCCATATATGATAAGTTTGATCTATGATGATAGAGAATGCTGTGGCACTATATCAGTCATCATTTTGAAAATAAAAAATATTATGGTAAACAAAATTTCAGGATATGAAACTGTAATCTGTTCTGCATTGAGGATGACAAAACAGAGCAAACTGTTTGCAAATTATGCCCTGCTTTGCATGTTACTTGGGTATAATTTGTAAAACAGTTTGTAATATTTTGCCATCATGAATGCAGGGCTAATTTCCAGACAAAAAGATACTTTACATGTCAAAGTTCATAGAAATTACAGTAAAAATTGCGAATCTTGTAGCGTTTAAATGTTTTGTTCTTCATTAATTAAATGTAAAAAGTAAATGTGAAGAGGCCAATATACATAGAAAATTCTATTGACAGTATAATTGAATCAATCATACACTATCCATTTGATTGACAATATCATCTTTTGTGTATGGGTGATATTCCTTTATTCATTAGAACAATTCCCTGTAATAAGCAATTTCTTTATCTTTGACATTTTTTATCTGCAGAATCATAAGGGTAATATGAATTGAAATATTCAAGCAATTATACATTTGAAACTTGAGTGAGACTAAATGATCATATAATAGAAAGATTTTCTTTTTGGGTAGCCTACTTAACCATTCAGGCTTTTAATATGAAAACATTCACAAAACATTTAAGAAATGAAACCCAGCTAAGCAAATATATGTACAAATGTTCAAAATGGGTACAAGGCGTTAATACTTGCAGATTTTTTTGTTTCATGGGTGCAGGGCATTGTTTCTCCACAATTTACATGTAATAGTGAAGACTTAAAATTTTCTGTAGCTGAATGTTCCTGGTTCATTTCAATTTCCTGAAGTTGTAGCATGTCCCCGAACATTTTGTTGCCAATTAGAGAGTATAATTTATATGTAGCGACATTAATGTTGTCTGGCTGAAACATAGGGGTAATAGTTCAATAATCAAATTTTTCCTTGCTGGTAGTTTGTATGACATGGGTGCAATAAATTCTCTTGGGATATCAGGTCTCCCAGTCTAATGAGGTTACATAGCTTTTCCATCTCATACTAAATACATTTCTTAACCCTTAGCTGCTGAATGTTAATGTTTCCTCTTAGTCCATTTTTACTATTAAATGAGCATATGCATGACATTTCCAACAATTTCAGGTGTGTGTGACAAACAGCCTATTCTAGCACACAATGCAATAAGTATATTTATTGACCACTTTAGAAAGCCTTAGACATTATCTTTCGACAGAGAACAAAGCAAAGACTCTGGACAGACTGTGTGGATGCACAGACTGACCAGAATCTTTGTTTGGCATATATTTGAAATTGTTTGAAAAGTCACGCACAGGCTCAAATAATATTTAAATAATTGCAATCAACTTGTTAAAGGTACATTGTATATAAGATAGACAGATAGAGTTGATCAAGATGAGATACTTTTTAATTTTTGTGAGTTTTTTCACATTATGTGTTTTATACAAGCTCATTCTAAACATCTCTTTCAAAAGTATTTTAAGTAATAACATGGCAGCTTATTCATATCCATGGTTACCTGTTGTTTCTCATACCATTGCAACCATATATATTCCTAGGCTCAGCCACTGGTTGCTGGTCCCACCATAGGGTATATATATTACTTATACTTGTCCCATCCCCAGTTGTAGGAGACAAAATATAATATATCTGAATGACTTTTGTCAAACAATGAAAGTAAGATATCGAAGCAGTGGTCCAAACTCAAGCATCCACAAGGATTAATAGTAATTCATGTTATCAATTGAACCAATCTAAGGCTTGGCAAAAATATATTTTTTTACAAAATTCAAATAATGAACAAAAATCCACATTTGACACAATAAGCAAAGTGAAAATGTGAATAGTGCAACTAAACTGAATTTGATTTTTTTCTTGGTTGAGTAAAACAACTTGAACATTTCGTTATACCTTGATTCAAAACTATTTCTCTACAGTAAGTTCTTAGATATTTTATGAAAGTCAGGTCTTCCATTATCCATTTACAGGAATGTTGGACCACAAATAGCTTTGTTAAATCTGCATATTTTCCTCCATTCATTTACATTAAATTCCAATTACATGGCAGTATTAGAATTCATTATATCTTTAGTAAACGATACAAGCTAGGTGGTCCATTAACCCTAGAATTGAAAATCCTAACACTCTGACAAAGCTAAATAGACTTACTGCAATGGGTTTTATTGGAGGTGTATTTCTTAGATTAAGATTCTTAAGAATCTCATTAAGATTTTTAAAATGAAGCGTTTTTAGATTAAGATTTTTAAGCAGCATGATAAGAATCTAAAGATATCTTAATGAGGAAACAAAGATGGTTTTGTATTGGCTTAAAACAAGTAGCCTTGACGACGTCAAATGTTTTCACTAAAAATATTGGAAATCATTTCTTATGACGTCTTAATAATCTTATTTAGCTGGATTTTTCATCTTGCTCTAAAAAACGCATCTCATGTCTTATTAAGACATGAATAGTCATTCAAGAAAAATGGACATCTAAATTATAACTTTGAGTACAACCTTTAGAGGTCACTAATTTTCTCTTTTGTGCCAAGTAATACATCTTTGATGAATATCATTTTGTTCTATTCTAGTATAATATCTGGAAAATGCCCTTTAACTAAACATTCAATCAATAAATTTAAGGCAGTTTTTACGTGAAATTTAAGGAATACCTTATTAACTATTTGAAAAATTCCAATTCTTCCCATCAACAGAAAAAAAAAGTTTTGTAAGTATAAAGAGAATAAGGAGAAACTATTTTGGGTGGTATTTTCTTATTAGTGGGAAAACGGAAAATCAGGGCACATTGAGGGGCTAGCGCAACCTATATATTAACCCTTGTCATGCTGAATAAAAAATGTTGGCAGAATTGCAACAAAATCAAAGTGCTCAAAGCACTGGATGCACTAAATGCGAGGTTTTATTTTTGAAAATTAAATTTTTAAACTTTTATGTTTCAGAAAAGGAAAAAACAGGTGGTATAGACAAAGATCAGACTGCACATTATGTGCAGGCTGAGGTTTGTCTATAGCTCCTGTAAAGGCAGGAATATTCTGGGATCAGCATGACAAGGGTTAATAGGCACTTACAATAGTGTTGCACTGACCCCTCAACATACTTCAAATATGTTTTAAAGCTCTCTTCCATGTTAGACAAATATTTCTTTAGATAGATTCAGGGTTTGGCCATCAGCATTCCTAGACTCGTAAATCAATAATGATAATCTGTTAAACCTGACAGGTAAATTTCCATATCATATTTTCTGGTCCACGATTATGACTTAAAAGCCAGTGTTCAATGCACATCCCTATCCGGAACTCATTAAACCCCGACGACTCTATTGTCATTAAATCGATGATTTAACCACCCAACATCATTTACATGGCCAATAACTTAAGGACAGATAAAAAGATTCATTAACTGCAAAAAGCAAAAATTATTAATCGATCCACCGCATCCTATCTCTAAAATGGGTGTTTTATTGCTTTAAATTGTTATTGCTTGAATTGTGTCCTTGATCAATTAAATAGATAAATTGGATGTCTGATATGGAAAAGAAGCTATTGACAATTAGCTATAAAATCCAACGTTTAGCAGAAACAGTTTGTAAAATAAGCCACAAAAATCTAGATTCAATAATTTTCTAATACTGTAAATACATGACTGCCAACATTGAAATCTATTTCAGAGAAATTTCAATTTTTTGTGACATTTCAACCAATGGATGGCTTAAGTTTTAACCATAATCATTCAATACAGAGTAGGCAAGGTAGGCTAATATCAGACTCTACAGTGGCAGTGGACCTGTAATAGTTCCGCAATGTTTCAGAGCTTATGATCTTTCACAACGTTGACCGAGGTTTTATAATGAGAATCATCATGAGACCTTGGTTAACACTGTTAAAGTTCATTACATCCACAATATTGCGGAACTTTTACAGTCAACTACCTTAACCTATACGGTCTGCTTAACATTTTTGTTGTTGATAATATGAGAAGGATTGTTGTTTATTGAAAATTTTATGATTGTGTGAGGGGGGTATTGAGAATTCTTTCAAATCAATTCATTCAATTCAGAATTATTGACAATATTATAGATTATTTACTAGTCCCATAACCCTTGTCTTGTTGAACTCAGAATATTCCTGCTTTGGCAGAATGAATAGACAAAGATCAGCCTGCACATATGTGAAGTCTTATCTTTGTCTATACCAACTGATTTTCCAGTTTAAATCAGGAGAGTAAAGAATTGATATTTTCAAAATAAAGACTGACTCCTAGTCTGTGCATCCAGTGCTTTCAGCACTTTGATTTACATGTAATTTCACCGAAGTTTTTATTCGGCATGGCATGGGCTAAGAATCATCAGACCTATCAAACATAGTTATATTGTATTTTAACCAACCATATTTACTTTTCAGAATCAAGATATTTCTATATAACTAAAAATTGCATCATTCAGAGATTTTAGATATCTGAGAAAATATTTGAGATGAGGGTTTTATGGGTCTGCGTGATTTGAAAATGTCTGCAGATAATAGGGCAGCCTTTGCATTCAAACTGTTGAATCACTCATAAAGTTCTGTGATTAATGGATTGGAAAATGATTGGAGATGCTGAATTTATACCCATACTAATCTATTTTAGTAGAAGATGAAAATCTTGACTTTTTCCTCCATTCTTATTTATAGAAGGAAGAAGATTTGTTGAAAAGTATTTAAACTCAGCATAATTGGAATAATAAGCAGTTTTTTTCTTTGACCATGAACATTGACCAATTGCATCCAAAAATATCCAAGAGAGCCAATGACATTTATATATACCAAAAAGTGTTATTTAAACATGACTGCACCTTTTGATGTCACAAGACATAGGTGCTGTATTCATTACACCTAACTTTGCGGAAATAAGGTCTTATAAAGGCCATTTTACCACTTATATTGTGTATAAAGAATATTATGAAAATATCAAATATTGTAAAGGTCCATGCCATCGCCAATTTCTGAAAAATATCGTGTTTAGCGCTGTCCCAAAGTTTAAGTGAATTACGTTACGAAAAGTAAGCCAATATCTCTAACACATAATTCGATAGTACACTATACAAAATGTGTTTTTGTACATTTTATATGTTAGATTTGTCACAGGAAATAAAAAGATTGTGATATTCTATACTTGGTTTTTTTGTCATTCGTCTAATCTCATTTCTTCAAAATTAGCCTTTTTTCGTGAATTACGTTACAGTTATCTAAACTAGCAAACATATACATACATTATGTGTTTCTACTTTTTCAAATTCACCAAGCAAACCACTTACGATTGACATTCGTTTTACATTGTTATGAAAGAACAATGCTTCGATTTACAGATCTTTCATGTATAAGTGAATTACGTTACAGTGAATTACGTTACACTGCAAGATTCTTTTTCGCCCCCTATGAAAAATGTAACTCTCACAAGTTAGTAGTTTTTACAGTATCAGCGACTTCCGGTTTATACGTCACGAATGACGTCATTTATCTGAATTATTTTCAACTTTCTGGAACACGATGGTCAGAGTTCTTCACTAACTGTGAGTATATCATTTTATCAACCTGTATATATTTTAGCGCTGTCCATATGTCTATGAACTTATTTTGTGGTTGAAATTGAAGTGATTGAATTTGAAAATGTGTTTTTGTTAGAAAGTTTGAGTGAACCCTTGCAGAGAATTCTTTCATCAATTCATGTAACGTAATTCACCAACAGTGTAACGTAATTCACTATTTTGTTTCACACTTTCTCTTTGCAGAAAATGGTGCGAATGACAAATGCAGAGCGCCAAAAGAAGTATAGAGATAGAAAAAAGTCACAAGAGGGTGAAGCATACCTAAAAAAAGAATGTTCACGGGTGAAAAAGTACTATGTACCGACTACACAACTTGCTCCTAGAAAACTTGAGAAACGAAGAGAGATCATCCGCGAGTGCATGCATAAAAACCGCAAAAAGTCTGAAGTAAATGCTGTTCCTGATACAGATCAAGATGATAATTGTAATCTACAACAACAGTCTGAAAAAGAACCAGGCCCATGTGATTCTACAGTGAGTAATACAAGTCTAGAGAAGGCAGAATCATCAAGCTTAAAGATTAAAATGTGTTTCAAAGCTAAAAGTAAGAAAAGGAAGGCAATCACACAACTAAACATAGAAAAGAAGAAAGTAAAGACTTTGACCCAGAAGTTAGAAGAAGTAAATAGAAGAAATTCCTGTCTACGAAAAAGAATTCAGAGAATTAAGAGTAAATCGTCCCCAAGTAAAAAGTATAATCCGACAACTGTCACAGAAGCAGAAAAGGAGTCAAGTGCTGAAGCCGAAGCAACCCCGAAAAGTAAGACAACAATTCAAGTAGATAGCCTAAATATTACACCAAAGTCCAAGAAAAAAGTGTTTAAGCAACTTCACTTTCATAACTGTATGTTGGAGCAAGTAAGGAAGTCAGTCAAAAATGTGAATGGTGTTCAAAAGAAACGTCCACTTTTGAGAATAGTATGCGGCAAAATTCTTCACAAGTACAAAATGGGCAGAAACTAGGGGAAACAGGTCCAATTAAATAGGAGACAGATAAGAAAAGCAAGAGAAGGTATAGATACTATAAAGACAAGACAAACAAGGGAATTCATGGAGCGTGATGACAACAGTACAAGCCTACCTGGGAAAAAAGATTGTCGTAAAGTTGGCACTGAAAAGGTCCAAAAGCGAGTGCTAAATGACTATTTATATAATCTCCATTTAAAGTTTAGAGCTGAAAACAGTCAGACAGATATCAGCTTATCAGTTTTTAGTAGACTTAGACCTAAACACATCCAACTTAACCAGTTTAAAGGAAGGAAAACATGTTTATGCCAGAAACACCAGAATATGGTTTTGAAATGTAAGGCTTTACATGAACTGAAAGTGGTAACAATTGAAAACCCAGATACTCTTGTCAAGAATCTGACTGACAACGAACTTTTAGAACAGATCGATGGTCTAAGAGAAGAGAAAATTAATTTTACAGAATGGCGAAGGGTAACAGTAGAGAAGAAAGGAAGAGCATTCAAGCGCATGCAGATTGTGCAAGTAGTAGAAAGTAAAGAGCGGTTCAAAAGCATGCTCAGGAAAGAACTAAAGGAATTCAGAGAGCACATTGAAAGGGTTAAGGCACAATATTAACAATCAAGAAAGCTGAAAGAGGAATTGCCGTTGAACCACGCCATATGCCACATGGATTTCGCAGAAAACTACTTGTGCACGTTTGCCGAAGAGATTCAGTCGGCATACTTTGACAAAGGATCCGTCACACTGCATCCAGTGGTGGTTTATACAAGAAATAATGAAACAAATGAAATTGAACATAAATCTTTCGTAGTAGTATCAGACAAAACCACACACGCTGCATCAACAGTGTTTGCAATTATGAAGCCAATAGTAAGTGAAGTACAGGAGATCCTACCAAACTGCGAAATGATCCATTATATGACTGATTCGCCGACTTCCCAGTACAGAAATAGCAAGATCTTTTCAGTCATATCAAACCATGACAAAATATTCAATGGTATCAAGGCATCATGGCTATATTTCGAATCAGGTCACGGGAAAGGGCCGTGTGATGGGGTCGGTGGAACGGCAAAACGACTTGCCGACATGGCTGTCAAACGAAATTTGTTCGTGATTCAATCTGCTCAAGATTTTTACAACTGGGGAAGAAGTCAAGAGAACAGCAAGCTCAAGTATATCTTTGTTCCAAAATCAAAGTGTGAAGAGGCGTCGAAAGAACTTTCTGATATGACAATAAAACCATTGAAGGGAACAATGCGAATTCATGCAGTTGTAGCTCTGGACGACGGAACAATTGCAGTAAAAGACACCTCGTGCTACTGTAGAAACTGCTTCAAAGAAGGTAAATTCTACACTGTATGTCCAGGCTGGAGTAAACCTTAACTTATTCGCGTTCAAGATACCATCGAAGCAGAAATCTATAGAGAAAATGAAAGCAGACCAGAAGATCATGATATACATCAGGATGAAAATGAAAATAGAGAAGAAGCAGAATCAGAGGAAGAAGCAGATCAAGCAGATCAAATATATGCAGTTGATTCATTTGTCGCTGCACTCTATGACAAGAATTGTTACATCGGGAAAGTACTTGAATTTGACCAAAGTGACAACGAGTATTATATTTCATTCATGGTCCAAGCGAAAAAATCGTATAAGTGGCCAAACAAGCCAGACACCATTTGGATTTCCGCTGATGACGTCATAATGGCTGTTGATGAACCGGTAAAGGTTGGCAAAACCCGGAATATGTACAAATTACAAGAGGACCATGATGGTCCTAGATCGCTCACCTGACTCTCATTGATCACTTGAACATCACATCAAGTAAAAAGGCAGATGTCTTAAAGTTTGGGCCATATTTGTTGCCATTAGACTTATATCAAGTAAATTATCATTAAGACTCCTTTTCCTGTGATATGGCATGAATCCTTCCCATTTTCAACAGAGTTCATTCTTGTGACCTTTCAAACATTTTGACCAAGTTTTGTGAAGATTGAACAATATTTGTAGCGTCTGGAGCTCTAAAAAGAAAATTGTCATTAAAGCCCCTTTTCCCATGATATGGCACAGATCCTTCCCATTTTCAAAAGGGTTCATCCTCATCACCTTACAAACATTCTGACCACATTTCATGATTATTGGACCATATTTGTGGCTACTAGAGTGTAAACAAAAATATTTATCATTAAGGCCCCTTTTCCCGTGATATGGCACGGATCCATCCCATTTTCAAAAGAGTTCATCCTCATGACCTCACAAACATTCTGACCAAGTTTCATGATGATTGGACCATATTTGTGGCTTCTAGAGTGTAAACAAATAAAATTGTCATTAAGGCCCCTTTTCCCATGATATGGCATGGATCATTCCTTTTTTTAAATAGGGTTCATCTTTGAGACCTAGCAAACATTCTGACCAAGTTTCATGATGATTGGACCATATTTGTGGCCTCTAGAGTGTAAACAAGAAAATTGTCTTTAAGGCCCCTTTTCCCGTGATATGGCACGGATCCTTCCCATTTTCGATATTGTTCATCCTTGTGACCTTACCAACAATCTGACCAAGTTTCATGAAGATTGGACCATATTTGTGGCCTCTAGAGTGTAAACAAGAAAATTGTCTTTGAGGCCCCTTTTCCCGTGATATGGCACAGATCCTTCCCATTTTCAATAGGGTTAATCCTTGCAACCTGGAGAACATTCTGACAAAGTTTCATGATGATTGGACCATATTTGTGGCCTCTAGAGTGTAAACAAGAAAATTGTCTTTTAGGCCCCTTTTCCCGTGATATGGCATGGATCCTTCCCATTTTCGATAGGGTTCATCCTGGTGACCTGGAGAACATTCTGGCCAAGTTTCATGATGATTGGACCATATTTGTGGCCTCTAGAGTGTAAACAAGAAAATTGTCTTTCAGGCCCCTTTTCCCTTGATATCACACGGAATCTTCCCATTTTTTGATAGGGTTCATCCTTGCGACCTGGAGAACATTCTGACAAAGTTTCATGATGATTGGTCCATATTTGTGGCCTCTAGAGTGTAAACACCTAAATTGTTGACGTCTGACGACGGACGACGCACGACGCACGACGGACATCCAATGATCACAAAAGCTCACCTTGAGCACGATGTGCTCAGGTGAGCTAAAAAGCACAAGACATGGAAAAAATTGAGTGTTTACCAGACTTATAAAATGTCCATTCATAAGAAACGAGCAAATATTGGTTCGATTAAAAATTGTGTTCTCTGATATCAGACAAAGGGAAGATGAATTAAGTTACGTGAATTACGTTACATTGAATTTCGAAAGTTATGGAGTGTTTTAAGGTTTAAATGATATACATATTTAGTGTTTACAAATTCTTTGTGCAGACAAGTGTAGGGATTCGTCTTAAAAGTCGTTTCATAAAGTTGTGCTGTGGAAATAATGCCAAAAATTAGTCGAAATGTCATTCTACACCTGAAATATCACAATTTTACAAATAACTGTTATGAATAAAATAGACTACAGATCCACACTATTTTTTCGACAATGTATTGAAGTTGTTTTATAGTTACAGTTTCTAGTTCAATAAAAAGAAAGAAAAAATGAGCGTTTTAAATTTGTATTCAAATGTGAATTACGTTACGTTTTCCCGTTGAAAGGAAAGTTACCAATATCAAGATAAAGATCGACGCCAGGGCTGAATATATACACATTCTGAATTACATGTGATTTAAAATTCTAAACCGATTGTCAATTCCTTATCATCAAGAAAAGTTATTTAATTATAGCTTTGTAAAACTCGAATATTTCTTCGAGCTTTAAGTTTCTGAGAAACAAAAATTTCTATTGAATTTGATGTAGGAAAAACACATTAAAACAAGATGTGTTTGTGAAACACGAATGCCCCCGTAACGGCATTTTTTTTCAAAGTTTGACCTTGACAGATGACCTTGACCTTGTCACATGACCTTGACTTTGGTACCAGCGGATGCGGATCATTGAGATCTATCATCATGCCAAATATTAGCTTTGTATCTTGAATAGGCTTGAAGATATTGGCAAGGTTAAGTTTTCGGGTTAAGTTTTCGGACGTTTGACCTTGACAGATGACCTTGACCTTGTCACATGACCTTGACTTTGGTACCTGCGGATGCGGATCATTGAGATCCATCATCATGCCAAATATTAGCTTTGTATCTTGAATAGGCTTGAAGATATTGTCAAGGTTAAGTTTTCGGACAGACGGACGGACAGACAGACGGACGGACGGACAGACGGACATGAGTAAAACAATATGCCCCCGATCTATCGATGCGGGGGCATAAAAATACAATTCACTATCTTTTGCTTTATCTGTTTCAAAAAAAAAGGTCTTTCAAAAAAGTTGAAATAAAAAACTTCTGCCCATTTCTAAAATATATCCACAATATTCTCTGATGAAGAGAAAAGGGAAAATATAACGTAATTCACAAGCCTTTTTGTGTTGCCTATTTCATCCCATGAAAAAATATATAAATTATCATGCGCCACCTCACAAACTATTGAAATGGTGTATCCGAAATATTAATTTTTCCAGAAAAAGCAGTTGAATTAATTTTTAAACGATCGATCTAGTGGCCGAATTTTACCTGGAATTGGTGCAACTTAACTGATTTTGGACGAAATGGCTTGAGTCGCTCCACAGGCTTGAAATTCTTGTAATAGAAAATCAAAGTTTTGACTAGATTTTTAATTATTTTGGGTTCTACTGATGTTGATCATACCAATGAAGTTTTATTGATATCCATCTGTTACATTCTGAGAAAATGATTTTCTATGAGTTTACACTATATAACATATTGAGAAATGTCCTTGCCCATAAAATACGTATTTTTCATCTGATCACAATTATTTTTGGTAGACTGATAAAGGGTCACTCAAGGATAATTCCAGTGAAATTTACTAAATATCCATCTATTAATTTCTGAAAAAATGATTTTCAAAGTTTCCACTATATAACATATAGAGAAATGAACTCCGCCATAGAATACATATTTTTCATCCAATCGCAATAATTTTTGTCAAGGACCTTGGTAACCAGTGAGAGCCTATCACCTAGTGACTGTGTATATGGAGTTATGATCTCCCTAGGTAAAACAATCAGAAAATATAAGCAATGTTAAAGTTTTTTGGTTAAGTTTTTGGTTAAAGTTTTTTTAAGTACATAAAAGGTCAATGTCAAAATGTCAAGGCACTTGGTCCCTGGTGTTAGCATATCACCTTGTGAGTGAATATACAAAGTAATGATGTCCCAAGGTTAAGCATTCAGAAAATATAAGCAGTTAAAGTTGTTGGTTAAAAGTTTTTTCTGTTAAAGTTTTTGGTTAAAGTTTTTTTAAAAGGGTCAAGGTCACTGTCTCAAGGTCATTTTGACATGAGTGCCTGTCTTAAATGAAAGCCTATACCCTAATGAGTATTTATGTAAAATATAAAGCCTCTAGGATTAATAATAATAGAAATAACAAGATGTGTTTGTGAAACATGAATGCCCCCGGAACAGCATTTTTTTTAAGTTTTACCTTGACAGATGACCTTGACCTTGTCACATGACCTTGACCTTTGGTGTACAGCTTTGTATGTCAAATACTTTTGGAGAAAAGGCAAAGGTTAAGTTTTCGGGTTAAGTTTTTGGACAGACGGACGGACAGACGGACAGACAGATGGACAGACAGACAGACAGACAGACGGACATGAGTAAAACAATATACGCCCAATCTCTCGATACGGGGGCATAAAAAAATTTAACCTAATGCGAACGCTGACGCTGACATCTAAGGGTATGATGATAGCTCTTCCGAGACTTTCATCCCGGCGAGCTAAAAATGACCTCGGCCTATAAATACATATTTTTCATCTAATCACAATACCTTTTTTAGACTGATTAAGGATCACCCAAGGATTATTCATGTAAAATCTAATTGGTATCTATCAATTAGAATCTGTGAAAACTCACTTTTGACCATATTTTGAAATTATCCACGCCCATAAAATCCATGTTTTTCATTGGATCAAAATTTCTAGAACAACTTTGAAAGAGGGTCACCAAAGGATCATTCCTGTGAAGTTTGGTTGAAATTCATAAAGTAGTTTCTGAGGAGAAGATTTTTAAAGAAAAAGTCTACAACTGGATACAGGGACGCAGGTACGGACAGACGGACCCACAACAGACACAATGCCATGACAATAGCCCCAGTGGCTTCAGCCAGTGGAGCTAAAAAATTGTCATTATAATTGTCATTATGGCCCCTTTTCCAAAGTTATCAAATGGATCCTTCCAAATTCCTAAATGGTTAAACCTAAATGGAAAATAATTTGGCAAAGTTTCACAAAGAGTGGGCCACAATCAAAGCCTCTACAGAGTAAAGAAACTTGTCATTGAGGCCCCTTTTTCTGTGATATGGCATGGAACATTACCATTTTCAATAGGGTTCGTCCTTGTGAAAAAAATCTTTATGTCGCGAAGATTGGATCAAATTTGTGGCCTTTAGAGTGTAAATACTAAAATCATTCACGCCTGACGACAGATGACAGACATTTAATGATCACAAAAGCTCACTTTGAGCTCAGTATGTGTTTGAGAACAAGCCAACCAGAGTTTGTATTACAATGATTCTTTTACAAGAAGAAAGATTATTCTAGATTCAGAAAATTAGAGAAGTTCTTTAAGAGTCGGAATGCCCAGACTGACTAGGGTTGACACTTTACACACTACACAGCCTGTCACTTTTTGAGCGACGGGTCACAAATACATTTTAAGCAGTGGGAAAAAGTTTAAATGTGTTTGACCTACCTTCACATCTTTCCCAGCCTGGTGGTAGGACTTCTGGCTGATCTTTACTGCTGTCTTCAGTCTGAAACAAGTTTACACTCAGGTAAAGTTACTCTTATCCTGCTGAATTTAAAGGTTTTTCAATGATTTGCTATATCTTTTTGGATATTTCAATCAGTCTGACCAATTTTTTCCTCACAATAATTAAGTAAGAAAGCAGGCAGTAGGATAGGCTTAGATCAGACTGCTTGTCTATGCTGATTTCAGGCTAAACTTTCTGCCAAAGCTTTTTAAAATGCTGGAAAATAGTGTAAATAAGACGAGATGAGATGAGAATGGTGAATCATACTAGGATCCCAACCAAAATTAACATCAGTATGCAAGGGATGTTTATACTTGTAACTTTAAATGTTCTCTAAAAGGTAAACTCCATGTAATAATCTTTTAAAAGAAGAGACACTCTAAAGAAGCCATTTTATTTCAATTTATGATTCAATAACTAGACAGCAACCTTGATATTGAATGAAGCACAAATGCCCCCAAAACAACAATTTTTCAAAACTGTAACATTCACAGATGAGCTTGAATAGATCTAAAAGACTGTACACATTAGTTAGTAAAATGCGTGAAAATTATTCATGTCCAACCATATTATAGAGCATACCTAAAGACGTCCCTCTTAATCCCATGTTAAATAGAATGTTTATACCAATGTTGCTTGAAAAATTTATGACATCAATTTAACATGGGATTAAGCGTGACGTTTTTAAGTATGCACTCAGGCATTAAACCATTTTTCAGGTCTCTGCAAGTGTTAACACCCTCAAAAACATGAATTAACCCTATATTGGTGGGAGACAATTCCTTACAAATCAGCCCAGTAAATATATTCAATTTTTAAATGTTATATTGACCAAAATTAAGTACCTTCAGAACTTTTAGCCCCGATGCAATATAAAACAGGATTTTATTCAGCCTGACAAGGGTTAAAACATTACAATACAATTGTTACCTGTGTAGGGGTAACCTCATCCGAGTCATCATCTCCGTCTTTGTTTGGCTGATACGATTTGTTGGTGATCGCACAAAGATCTTCGCTGACGGATCCACCGTTTGTGTGAGAAATCCCGTCATCTGACCTCGCATCTGATTGGATACCACTGTCATTTGAGTCAGGAGAGTTAATCTCAAAACCTACATTGGCAAACCTGGAAAATAAAACACATTAACTATTTCAAGCTATAATCATGGATTTTTCTTACAACCACCTCTCTTAGTCATTTTATGCTGTTTTTTTACAATTTTAAAACAAGTGGATCATATTTGGGTGCCTACACTTAGCTGTTGATTGCTTGATAATGGATAACTAGAACTTGTCCCAGAATGTGACTTGATAGTGCTTTCAGAGAATGAGATACTTGTTTACAATGGGGACTTAAGCAAAGAAAGTTGATTCAATGGAACTGAAAAATCTTCAATGCATGATCAATATGTCATAGGTAATTGACTATAACAAGTGCTTTCAGAGAATGTTTTACTTGATGACAATGGGAACTTTAAGCAAGTACTTAAAATTCAATGTTTCCCTTTAAATTTACTCTATTTTCTATCCTTTGAGAGGTTTTTGAGCTTTTGAAGGAAAACTGAAGGAGTAGTTAGCAACACAAAATTACCGTATTTATTCTAATAATCGCCCGGGCGTTTATTAGAAAAGTAATGTTCAACGCAGTTGGGGGTGGGCGATTGTTGGAGGTATTCTGTTGGGCAATAACTCAAACTTACTATGTATGGACCTACAATGTCCTGAACAATGACAATGTGATATGAATCTGATACATACAAAATAAATTTCCAAAAATGAGGAACAAAGACGCATAATGATAACACTACTCGGCCCTCGCAGTTTGCCCATTGTCACCGTTTTTCAATAAACAGAGCGACACGCTGCTTTACATATCATCGCTATGAGAGGAATTCTTGCGAATGTATTTATATTCTGCTATCATAAAACAATGGAATAAATTGAAAGTTAATTGATCATTAAATAGCTAAATAATTCCCTCTCTGATACGGTGCCCGAAACAAGAGGACCATGATGGTCCTATATTGCTCACCTGAGTTAGTAAACTCATAACTTGTCAACCATGTTATAAATACCAGAGATTGTCTTATGTACATTTAGGGTGGATTTAAAAGAAAAGACTTTAATTTCTTCCTACTGCAATTTGATTTTCTTTTTAATTGCAAACAAAGTTATTGATGGAATTGAATTCTTTTAAAAAGTTTAATAGACCTAAACCTTAAGAATATCCCTACCAAGTTTAAGATATGCCTAATTAAGTTAAGGCAAAGATTAACCTTCTCTGAGATTTTTGGCATTATTTTGACATTTCCAATACCATGGAAACCAGGCCAGATTTTGATTGAATAAAATCATTTTTACAATTTTGGTAGAGCTTCACCCAGAGAACATCCCTACCAAGTTTCAGCTTAATTAGCCCAGTGGTTTAGGAAGAGAAGATGTTTTTCTAAGATTTTCAGCAAAATTCCGCCATTTTTCAGCCTTTCTGTTACCATGTAAACCAGAGTTTTTGATGAATTTAAATTCTTTCGACATCTTTTGAGGAACTTCACAGAAGGAACATCCCTGCCAAGTTTCAGCTTGATTGGCCTAGTGGTTTAGGAGTAGAAGATTTTTTTCTAAGATATCGGCCATTTCCGGCCATTTTTCAACCTTTCCTTTTCCATGGAAACCAGAGTATTTGAAGAATTCAAATTCATTTAACAACTTTTGAAAAGCTTCACCTAAGGATCATCCCTGCCAGGTTTCAGCTTAATTGGCCAAGTGGTTTAGGAGAAGAAGAATTTTTACTAAAATTTGCAGTCATTTTGCCATTTTTCAGACATTCCATTACCATGGCAACCAGAGTTTTTTATGAAATTAAATTGTTTTAACAACTTTTGAAGAGCTTCACCCATGGATCATCCCTGCAAAGTTTCAGCTTGATTGGCCTTGTGGTTTAGGAGGAGAAGAATTTTTCTAGTATTTTCAGCCATTTTCGGCCATTTTTCAGACTTTGCGTTACCATGGCATCCAGAGTTTTCAATGAAATTGAATTCTTTTAACAACTTTTGAAGAGCTTCACCCAAGGAACATCCTTGCTAAGTTTCAGCTTGATTGGCCCAGTGGTTTAGGAGGAGAAGAATTTTTTCTGAGATTTTCGCGATTTTTAGCCTTTCTGTTACCATGGCAACCAGAGTTATTTATAGAATTAAATTCTTTTAACAACTTTTGAAGAGCTTCACCCAAGGAACAACCCTGCCAAGTTTCAGCTTAACTGGCCAAGTGGTTTAGGAGGAGAAGATGTTTAAAGAAATTGTTGACGGACAGACGGACCGACGATGGACAGACGACGGACAGTGAGTGATCACAATAGCACTTTGTGCTCAGGTGAGCTAAAAACTAAAACTGTCGACATAGGCAAATGATAACGCCGACGACATTGCTGTTCTGTTTAGATTTTGAAACTTAAGCCAGACGATCGTAGTGTTCAATTAGTGATTCCCCAGTTTCAGAAAATTGTATTATTCTTCTTTTTCGTAGATTAGAATATACCACATATTGCAGTCATGATTCCAAAGGATCTAAACTACATCGGATCATAGTAGTTGCATGCACTTATTTTAATATTCACTTCGCATTTCAATTTTAACCTATTGTTTGCTCCTTGTATATTTTTCGATAAATTGCAAGGAATGGATTAAAACGCCGTAATAGGAAATAGTCGTATCCCCTACCTGTTGCAAAAATAAAATTAAGTATCCTGTTTTCCTCAATTCTAAAATCTGCAACAAAGTCACAAAGAGACAGCCAAATAATGATTTTAAAAGGGTTTGGCATCTACCGAGACAAGCGTTGGGCGCGTGCAAGTTATGGCAACACTTCCAAAAATAGCCATCGGCGTCTTTGACCATCTGTTCACCCTCTGTGTGAAATAAACTGTTCCGCATCCTTTACCTCGTTGCGAGACAAAAATATAATTATGCAGTAACGACCATCACAAACATAAAGATCACAAGCAATTCCCGATCTTCAATAACTCTCGCAAACGAATGCCAGTTCATCTAAATAAACAAATCAACAGTCAGTGTTTTTTGTTTTTGTCGTAGGTGTTGCATGAACTTTATAGTATTTGTTGGAATAATTTGGAAATTTACATTCGAGCAATTTTTCTCAAATCAGGGGGATGGGCGATTATTAGAATCATAAACTTTTTCTGAAAATTGGTCTTAAAATGGCTGATTTTGAGCGGTGTTTTGGGGGATGGGCGATTATTAGAATATGGGCGATTATTAGAATAAATACGGTACTAGTACATGAGTACAAAAAGAATAAAATGTATCAATTTCAAGGGCAGATAATTCTTGAACCAGAGGGTGTTGGGACCTAAAAATTTCGCCTTGCAAAACTTCAACATGTGATAAATATTTGTCAAAAATTTCAAAGCTTTTGAAGGAGAACTAAAGGAGTTGTTTGCGACACAAAGTTACTAGTATATCTGTCCACGGACAAAAGGACAGACAGACAGATCAGCTGATTACAGTATACCACCGAAAACATTCGTTTTGTGGGGGTTTAAAAATTCAAAGTTGAAAAAGGGGCATATTTCAAACAAACAAGAAGGCCTGAAGGGGCCTCAACTGCTCACCTGAATTTGATTAGTCCAGTGGATCTCATCCAAGTAACTTTCTTGCAAAGTTTCATTTACATTTGCCTAATTGTTGAAGAGGAGATGTTATTCTAAGAATTTTAAGTGATAATATACCCTGCCCACCCATTCATTACTGAGGAGACTCAAAATAAACCCTGCCCTGCCACATCAATATTTATGGGCCAATCAAAATATTGCGAACAATTTTTGAAGAGGGTCATCAAAGAAACATTCTGTTTAAGTTTCAATGAAATCAGCCCAGTGGTTCAGGAGGAGATATCATTCAAAGATTTTTGGCTCAAATTAAGCTCCACCCTACCACACCCATATTCATGGGCCAATCAAATTTCACAATTTATTTTATATTTATATTTTATATTTCACAAAAGAAACATTCTGGTAAAATTTCTTTGAAATCAACCCAGTGGTTCAGGAGGAGATGTAAAAAAAATTGGGGGTCAAAATAAACCCTGCCCTGCCACACCCAAATTTATGGTCCAGTCAAATTTTCAAGAACAATTTTTGATAAGGGTCACCATAGAAACATTCTGGAAAAGTTTCATTGAAATCCACCCAGTGGTTCAGGAGGAGATGTCATTCAAAGGATTTGGGCTTAAAAAAGTCCCGCCCTGCCACACCCATATTTATGAACCATTCAAAATTCATTGAAATCGACCCAGTGGTTCAGGAGGAGATCAAAGATTTTGGGCTCAAAATAAGCCATACCCTGCCACGCCAATATTTATTGGCCTATCAAACAATTTTTGACAAGAGGGCCATAGTGGCCCTTAATTGCTCACCTGAGTGAACTGTCCAAAACACATTTCAAGCAGGTTTTGAAAAGTTTTTTTGTCTTATTTTCTGGCAAAAAAATCTGACTTCCAGAGCTTGTATCAGGTTTTTCTGAGATTTGACCCAGTGTCCTAGTTTTTGACCCCACTTGACTCAATTTTGACCTTGTCTGGTGTTTAAGGTTGATTGGGCAAAAAATGTGACCTCTAGAGTGCATACCAGGTTTTTCTAAGATTTCACCCTAGAAACTTGTTTTTGACCCCACTTGACCCGATTTTGATCTTGTACAAGATTTTATCACGATAATTTTTCTGACCAAATTTTGAGTTGATTGGGCAATCAATGTGAAATCCAGGGTGCATACATGTTTTTTTTCTTAAATTTGATTCTGTGACCTCAAGGTTTTTCTAAGATTTGACCCCATGACCTAGTTTTTGACCCCACTTGACCCAATTTCAAACTATCAAGACAATTATTCTAATCAAATTTCAGGTTCATCAGGGAAAAAAATGTGTCCTCTAGAGTGCAATAAGGTTTTTCTTAGCCTTGACCCCATGACCTAGTTTATGACCCCAATTGACATAATTTCAAACTTGATCAAGAGTTTATCAAGACAATAATTCTAATCGAATTTCAGGTCGATTGGGCAAAAAATGGAGCCTCTAGAGTGCATACAAGGTTAATTTATAATGTTGACGACACATGACAGACAACGGACATCCACCTAACCACAAAAGCTCATCTTGCTCACTTCAGGTGAGCTAAAAAGGGTCACCAAAGAACATTTTGGTAAAGAATTAAAATTTCTAAGATTGTTGTCAACAGAAGACAGAATGATGCAAATAACTGAATCTGATCCTAAAACCTCCCCTTGAGCATGTGCTCAGGTTGGCTAAAAATGCGTTAACTGAAGATTGAACAAAGGGGTAGATTAAACTTGTCTGTTCTCAACATTCTTTTGTCATTTTGGTGACCAAGCCTTTGAATTTCAGCTTGGATAAATTTGAAGCTACAAGGTTTTAGTCGTCCAATGAAAATATAGAATTAACAGACAATTTTTTACCTCCATTGTGACTGGACACTTCGTAAAAATATCCATTTCCTGTATTTATTCATGACAGATGAGTAAATATCAGTCCCAACTGCACAACAAAAGTACCTTAAGAAATTCTAAATGACCTAAAATCCATTTAAGGATGTCCCAGAGGAAATTCTGTAATTCCTTACTTATAGATTGATTCTATATTGCTCTGTCACCATTAATAAATTTTCTACTTTCATTTTGAGGATTTCTGACTACAGAACTTCCGAAAACCAGACAAACTTTAAGGCCATTACAATATGACAATGCATGTTGTACAAGGGTAGATCAATAAATACCGGTATGTGGACACATGCATGAATTACGCCTTGACTTTGTACATTTGACAATTTCACCTCTTCTATGATAACATCAAAATTTAACTGAAAAATATTGAAAACTGACCATTTTACAAATAAATGTTAAACAGCATGTAAAGCGAGTCATCACTTGTTATAATTTCAAATGATGTATTCATTTAATAATTGCAAACCAATACAATCAAGATTTTTTATTAGTTTAAATTGCATCATGTTGGAATATCCATTGCACTTTATTTTTGTATAAAATGTAATAGGTATTTCAGGAAAACTATTGATCATCAAGTCACAATAAGTGTTATCAAATGTCAGATGAAAGTTTGCCGAGCCAGGGTTCAAACTCACAACCCCAGGATTGACTGCCTTACTGCTGAGCTAGCTCTGCCATTTGAAAGTCAAAGGGACTGAAAAAGGCATGTGAAGGTCGATTAGACGTGTCATTCTACCACAAATTTTATTACTTAGAAAAACACTAGCTCTAGTTGACCTTTGTTGGATCTAATCATTTCTCAGATAATATATTTGAATTTATTTTATTGATTGAATAAGGTTTAATACTGTTTTTAACAGTTTTTAGTTATATGACTATGGCTGGAGCACCTAACAATGACATATTTCTCTCAACAGTACTACCATTACATCCCTTCCCAGGTAGAATCTCAATTATCTCTTCATTTAAAAGTAGAAAGAACACAAATACAAATAATGACTACTTACGTTTTCTTTTTCAGGTGTTCTGTTAGAGACGGTGTTGTCTGACCACTATCAGTATCGTCAATAAAAGTGTCTAAATGTTCAGAATCTTTATTTTTACGCTTTTCACTTCGTTCCTTAGCACTCTGTTCTAACAGACTGATATACGCAAGAATACCTTTCGGTTTTTCACCATAGTTTGTGTTCGTATTTTCCGTATTATCCAATTTTTCATTTTCATCACCATCATCATCATTATCGTCAAGTTTTGTGTAAGTATCAACAAAATCATTTTCCTCATCTGAGGAGATTTCATCACTTTGAATGGACACATCATCGTCTTCAGTGGAATTCTGGGAATTTAGACTTCTGGTGCTCAGTTTTGAGTTGGTCTGTTTTTCAGCAGACAACGTCATGATGTTGACATCAACGTCACAGTCTGTTGCTGACATCTTTTTGTGTTTCGATTTGTCTTCAAACTGATAGTTTGGGTTGGAAAAACTCAGAAAGGGTGTCTCCATGTCTGAAAGCACACAAGATGAAAATATAATAAGAATTGTATCGGCAGTTTCTCATGTCAAAGGAACAGCATGACACAGTTGTAACTGCCTATTCATCAATTCGGTAGTTACAAATGT
Organism: Fragum whitleyi; assembly: GCA_948146395.1. Lineage (NCBI taxonomy): Eukaryota > Metazoa > Mollusca > Bivalvia > Cardiida > Cardiidae > Fragum > Fragum whitleyi. The sequence goes on along the minus strand of OX411549.1, from coordinate 50,064,475 downwards.
TTCTTGCTGAGCCATTTGGTTTGGTTTGAATGGGGTTTAACACTGCTTTCAACAATCTTTCAGTTTTATTACAGTGTCTTGAGCACCTAACAATGTATTCCTGGTATTTCTAACACCAGTACTCCTGGTATTTCTAACACCAGTACTACCATTACATCCTTTCCTAGCCTCCAGCTGCTATCCCACACAAGTCTATGATTATTATTGGTGGAAGACAAACATACTGATCCATCTTTGTGCATGAGGCAAAGATACTACCTAGCCTAGAATATTTGATTATCCACTAAAGATGGTCTAACTTGACAAACATATGTTGGAAATGTCACATACAGACTCAAAGTGTAGACTCTTTATATAAGATTGTAATTCATTGAAGGGTACAAATATTTGGCCAAATTGGAAACGTAAGATTAACTTTTCATATCACAAGGTAAGTTATAAGCATTCTTCAATGTCCTTTTTTCATTTATATGTATTGTTAACATTCCATAATAAAATTTGTTTGGCATAAAAGAAGCAAAGAATGTGTTGTTTTTTTTAAATTATGCAGTGTTAGCATGCTTCTATATGCAAATGTATGACAGTTTATAACAAAGCTGGAAAAAGAACCCAATGGGCCAAAACCATGTATTGTCAAGTCATAAATACTTAAAAGTACAATGCCCAAAATATTATATTTTCCTTTTAAAACTAAAGTTGATCTTCCCTTATACATTTCTCAGATGGCTCAGAATGAAACAATCGTAAATACCTATAAGTTACAACTGTCTCACCTTGACCAATCTATTTGTAAGACTTTGTATTTAAAGCGGAGATGGTTGGATTGTTTTATGAAAAACAACTAAGTTACGTATTTTGAAAAGTAAATTTCTTACAATTCTTTCTAAATTCAACTCACAGGAAAGAAATCTTTGGCAAATGAACTTTAAGCATATTCCAATTCCTTTTTTTCTTTCAACTTCTTATCCTTCTATCTTTTTTCAAAGAAAGGATATTTAAAGAAATTGGTAGCAACCAAAAGAACCTTTCAAATACTAAGTAATATATCATCACATCAAGGGACAACCAACAGTGATATCTTTGTCTCCAATTCTCTAACAAAATTTTATTCCAGGAAAACTAAAAAAAGACCAATTATTGAGATTCCTTGGTTTCTCAGACAATCTAACTTTATTGTTTGCCTCATTTTTCAAGGAACCTATACCATGTAAAACCACCATAATCCATACTTGGAGAGCCATAAAACTAGGGCTCTTTTGTTTCATGGCTTTACTTCAGCTTTTTATGGTTTTATCCATCCAAACATTTAACCCATCACTAAAAAACTAAATTCTTGTCTACTTTGGATGAAGTTGCAGACTACAAAATTCAAAAAAAGAAATTCTAATTATTCTCTTAGGACAGAATTGATGAAAAAGAGTGACATCATCAGAAGATACACCACTACAGGAAAACTTTTACAGAAAATCACTAAACCCTGATGATATGAGTAAAGTCACATGAAAGTTTTGAGTAAGTCCATGCATAAATATAAGAGTTGTTTTCACAAGTGGACGCATAGTAAGATAGATAGATGAAGATAATGATGCCAATATATGTTCACTTTTGGCAGCAAATAGAAATAAGCAATTGCTTATCAAAAGCATAGTAAACAAGATGGCAAATTGTCACAAGATACGATCATTCCACTGCTGGATCTCAAAGTATGAAAAATAACAAAGGGAAACAACTTAAAAATTAGGCTAGGTAGAGTTAATAATCCTGTGCACTGCACTCCTTGATCATGAGAGGAACAAAGCTACCAAGTTTCAAGTACCATATTTCCTCTTATAACAGCACCCTCCCTTATAGTAACATCCCTACATTTTATACTAGGAAAACTCACTTTAAATGCCTAAATTAAAGGAACGTTTTGAGGCTTCTTCCCTAATTTCAGATAAATTTCCTCTAAACAATAATTTATATGATTGTTTAGAGGAAATTCACCTCAAATTAAAGGGAAAAGAGCCTAAAAAACTGACATAAGTATGCACACTAAATAAAAGCTCCCTGACCATGTTATGTATAATTCCTGTGAACATTTATAAGGAGAAATAAGGTAAATCAAAAAGAAGACTATGGAGTTGCTCCTGACAAAGACATGGAATCCACAAGTCCGCCACAGGTGATCACATGATACATCCATTCCTTTGACAAGTGTGTAAAAATTGGAACTGTTTTTTAATCGGCTAATCTACCAGAGCTACAGAGGGTTTTTTCGGTTTTCAAATTAAAATATTTCATTTTATTCCTAACTTAATCCCTATGTTTTTGGTACTCATTTGAATCGTCTCATGGAGACGATTCAAATGAGTACCCACAACATATGGTTTCATTGGAAATAAAAAAATTTGGCCTAGCTTCACCCCCCTCTTATCTGGACCCCTGATCTATAAACAAACTTATATGATATTGTCAAAGTAAAGAAAGGCAGGAATGGAAACCATAGCTTGAAAGCTTGGTTCGTTTTATTTTTTTTTTTGTGTGTGTGTGTTAGGAGCTAGATTTATAGAAGGACCTATCCTATAGCTTTCAGACATGAAAATTTGACTGCACCAGTCCATTGAATAACTAAGTGGTAGTATTGATTCTGTCTGTCAGTGATAAATATGGTCATGCAACCATTTAAATATCAAATAGACCAATCACTTCTTATTTTCTTCATGTGACTAAAAAAGAATCTTAACCTACTATGTTATTGGCAATATATGTGAACTGTCACATGAAAAGGGGCCATCTTGGAAGTGGGCAAAGTGTCCTCTTCAGACTGTGCAATCTGCCCAGACTGACCAGGGCTGGAACTTTTACTAATCAGATTTTTTTTTGAATCTGGAAAGATTTTCCTACCTTTCTCTGTAATTATTTCCAAAATACATTATCTGGTTTACCTTTGTTGGAGACAATCCTTTTTAAAATATCTGTTACAGAATTCCCAGATTGTCCCTTTTTGTATGAAGGGTAACATATCCTAAGTTTAAACAGATACATTATTAAATTACGGGATAAGAGCTTTCAGTTTATAGATTGTTTGAATGGGTTTAAATGCTACTTTCAAGGATATTTCAGTTATAACTATACACAGCTTGAGCACTTAAAAATGGATTTCTGGTATTTCACCAGTATTTAGCAACTTCATCCCCTTTGATCCTTAAACTGGTCATCCAACTTACAAGTAGGTTTATGATTGACCATTTATGGATACATAAATGTTGGAAAGATATTTGTAACAACAGAGGATCAAAATTATCCTGTATGATTGAGAGTCCAAGCACTACCAACCATGCAATAGCTCCAGTTTATAGAGCCTTCAGGCATCAAAGTTTGATCAAATTCAACGATTAAAGTCAAACATTCATGTTCAAAAATAATTCCAAGTCCCTGTATTGATTTTGTCCTTTGTACTAAATTTGGTCATGCAACCTAATTAAAATCTAATGTATATCAACCACTATCCTTATTGGCTATCAAAATGTGAACAATCTTGGACAAGCAGAGAAAATAGGTATTACCATCCCTCTGTTATGTATGATGAGATGCTGATAGAATCAGTATGAGGACAACAAAAGAGTGTTGAAGGGGTTAACTATGCCCGTTGTGTGTGCATGCATCTGATAACTTTCTTCGTTTCAATCTTCTCTAGAGAAATTTTAATATGAATTTCAACCAAACTTCACAGGAATGATACTTGGGTGACCCTCTTTCAAAAGTGTTAAAAAAATCGATCCAATAAAAAAAATGCTTTTATTGGCGTGGCTAATTTCCATTTATGGTGAAAAATGATTTTTTTCTCAGAACCTAATTGATGGATACAACCATTTTTCATAAATTGTCATTTATCAGGCTACAAAAGATTATTGTGATTGGATAAAAAGTATGTCTTTTATGGGCTGAGGTCCTTTCTCTAATTCATTATATAGTGGAATCTTTGAAAATCATCTTTTCAGAACCTTTTCAATGGATATCAACCAAATTTCACTGGAATCACCTTTGGATGACCCTTTGTCTGGCTACAAAAAAATATTGTCTTTCATGGTCAAGTCTCTATAATGTTATACATCAGAAACTTAAAAAAAAAAATCCCCAGAATTGAGTGATTCCTTGAATGATACCACAAAAAATTCAAGTTGAGGGAAAATATATCTTTTATAGACAATCTAGTTTCAAAACATGGTTAATAGAATGAAAACTTTTCAAATCACCAGAAATTATAATTGTTAGATATCAATTTATTTCTCTTGAAAGTTCTGAGTGTAGATTTCAAATAAGTTGAAGCTGAAAATTATTGTGCATGTAGGTTACTACTCTTCTTTTTTAAAGAGCATCATCATTCTCTTATGATAATTATCAGAAGATTCAGGCTTATCAAGCAAATCAGAAGCTCAAGCACCTCAAATTAAATTTGTCACTGCACAACATAATAATTATTATATGAAATGATTTCTTCTTAATTTGAAGGGCCTTAGAAAATTAAGGTCTTTATGTATTGTACATTAGATTCAATATCTTTCATTAAAATGACAAAACTATACAGTTCTAATGATACTATATGTCAATGGTACTCATAATGTAACTGCAATGTGATTTTTATTATGTGATAAGATAATTATGAAACTATCTTTGCACAAAAATACAATTATTCAACCACAAATTAAACCTTAATTTTCTAATAACTTTCAATTGGCATCACCTATTATATTGCTTAAAGTAGCAATCGGTAATTTACATAAATTTACCTCTCAAATTTTCAGTCTTTCTTTTAATTTAGTCACAATGATGTTTTAAAGGTTGATACTAAAAATTACACATAACCTATATGGTCACTTTACCAATGACAGAAAACTAATTTAATACAAGTTCTCAGCTATAAATACTTTCATTCTATTCCCTCAGTTTTATGTGAAGTTCATTTAAAGCTAGAAGATGTCTGTGGACAATAATTAAAGAACATGATAATTAAGTGGAGTGAACCAGTGTGTGTATCCAGCTGAATGAGCTTCCTATACACCCACACTAGTACCTAATATATCATGAATTGATGAACAGATTAAACAACCGAACAACATGCAAAACCAGTATACTACTCAAAGTTTGCTAAGTACCAATCTTTTTCGCTGTCCTACAGGAGTTAATTTAAAAAAAAAAATTCGTGTTCTTGTTTAAAATTCTACAATAATGTATTGACAAGATATCTAATGTATACATTACCAAATTTGACACGCAATTTTCTCATGAACTCGTGCAAAATGAGGAACCCTGGCTTCTTACCTGTCCTTTCTCATTCTCTACATGTACAGGTTTCGTGTAGATGCTTAGTTTCTGTTTTTCAGTACTTTATTGAGTTTTAAGTCGTTACTCATGGCTAATCTAAATGTCAGACAACATTTATCTGTCGAACAATTGTGGCTTGCTGTAGGTATGGTGGAGCAAGGGGCTTCCCAATGCGATGTTGGCATGGTACTGGGGGTACACCATACTGTTGTAACCAGAGCTTGGGCATGATGACAACAGTATGGAATACCTGCGCAAAGCCAGGTAAATCAATAAAAATGTTTTCACACCTCCCGCGGAGCAGTGTGGCGATTATACCAGGTGTCAGAGAGAATTGGCTAGTTTGAGGAGACATGGTGGAGGTAGGAGTAGAGCTACCTCCGTCACAGAAGACTGTTTTTTGGTAATTCAAGCTTGAAGGATCAGGTTTGCTACAGCAACACAGCTACGTTCTGACCTTCATAACGCCTCGGTAGTGTGAGTTTTTACTTAAACCATACAAACACCACTGCATGAGCATAACCTGAGGTCAAGGAGACCATGTATTCGTATTCCCCTGTCCCGAGTTCATTGTCGGCGTCAGTTAACATGGGCATTGGACCACGTTTGCTTGCACATAAGACACTGGTGCCCTGTGCTATTCATGGATGAGTCCAGGTGTTGCCTAGACTACACTGAAAGGCGGGCTAGGGTCTGAAGAAGGCCAGGGGAAAGGTTTCATGCAGCAAACATTGCTGAGCACAATTGTTATGGGGGCAGGTCCAACATGGTTTGGGGTGGCATCAGCTTGGATGGGCAGACTGATCTTGTTATTTTAGAAAGAGGTACTCTGACAGCTTGTAGGTTCATTGATGAAATCCTAAATACCCACAGAAGATTTTACCCTGGTGCTATTGGGGATGGATTCATTTTAATGGATGATAATGCCTGTCCACACACAGCCCATATAGTCCAAGAGTATAGCAAAGAAAAGGGCATTCCACGTCTGGACTGGCCGGCTAGTTCACCGGACTAAAATCTGACAGAGCAAATGTGGAATGAGCTACAGGTTCGAGTTTCAGCTCACCAGATCCAGCCAAAAACACTCCAGGAGCTTGGCCAGATCTTTAGAGAAGAATGGTCTGTTATTCCCTAAAGAGTAATCCAGAACTTAATCAGGAGTATGCCGAGGCGCTGTCAGGTCCGTTATTGACAGTGCCGGCTCTCATACTCGTTATTGAACAAAATGCAATTGAAAGAACACCTTTTATAGTCAAATTTGATTTTTTAAATTTTCAAGAAAACAGACCAATTTCTAAGGTCTCCCTGTTTGGTCTACATTTAAAATCTTCTTATCATTATAAAGCTATATTTTCTTCTTAAAATTAATCAAATTTCATTTTCCCTGAAATTATAGTATAAAAAAGTTTTGGTGCTTAGCAAACTTTGAGTAGTATATATGAAAACTAGTCACAGTTCAAGAATTTCTATACTATACATGTACTAAACTTCCTTTGTCCATAGCAAAAATTGTATACAGCAACATTATGAATCTAAGTCTCCTCGTTCTTGATTTAAGAGGCTGGAAATGGGAAACTACAGACAGACAGAGTGACAGAGAAGGTAAAACATATAGACTCCATCTTCTTCATGGGTGAGGGTATAAATATCATCTTTCAAACAAGCAAAGCAACTGATATTTGATAGGAAATAGAAAATTATTAAAGCCCCCGTCTGTGTTCCTGAACATCTCCGAAACACAAGATAATGATCTTAGACGACTTTGTACACAAAAACTAGAATTTTATTATCAAAGATAAGCTTGATTTGTCATTCCAATACTTGGTTTTGCAAATGATTATGACAGGATGATCTACATATAGGCCTAACTTGATGAATATTAATGACCCGCACCATTTTGGACTACAATTTGTATACCACCCCTATACCGCACCTGCACGTGGGCGTATTTCATGGGACCAAAATCTTATTTACATATTTTACTGTATACTGCAGATCATGCGTTTCATAAAAAAGCCGCTGTCTGTCGATTGATTTGTATTTTTATCATCCCAAGACTAAATCAAGAAAAGAATACTCAAAGAATATTCATGAAAGAGCATTTTTTTTAACTCTTAATGCTGACTGGGGCTTTTAAAAAATATCAAGTAATGAAGAATGTCGTAGATTAATTGTGCTAGTATCTCAGAAATTCCATCTTTGCTTAATTTTATCTTTCTATTTTGAAAACTAGGGTAAGTTTACACTTAATTTAACTAAATAAGGTACGTTACCATGCCCAATTCCTGTGGAATCCTTAATACTGCCACAATTCATTCACGGAACATTTACTCCACATTAGTCTATCAGACTAGGCCCTATCAATATCTCGGAAACTCAATGCTTAACAATTTCTTAATGGCAAAATAACAAAGACTATCTAAAGAACTGCATCCTTTATTTCAGAGCTAGAATTTTAAATTCAGGGCCTTAGGTTAAATTTTTCTGATACTCAACTGAGAATTTTCTCTTAGAAGTTAAATAACTGTATGAGCATAAAAGATATTATTAATAAGTTGTTTTATTAACAAATTCTTAATATTATATTTTAAATTCAAACATTTATTAAAGTTTTATTGCAGAATTACAGCTTTAATCTTACTTTGAAATTCGAGTAAATTCTGATTTAAGAGAAAGAAAAGTTGTATAATCTCGGCCTCTGATTTTTAAAAAAGCAATTGTGAATTCTATTTGAATTACAAATGTATATTATCTTTTATATACTTTAGACAATTTTTCTGTTATCCCTATCAATTACATTATCAATCTGCTCCCCTATCAATTAAATTATCAATCTGCTTCCCTATCAATTACATTATCAATCTGCTTTTCTATCAATTACATTGTTCATCTTCTTCCCAATCAATTACATTATCAATATGCTTCCCTATCAATTACATTATCAATCTGCTTCCCTATCAATAACATTATCAATCTGCTTCCCTATCAATTACATTATCAATCTACTTCCCTATCAATTACACTATCAATCTGCTTCTCTATCAATTACACTATCAGGCTGATCCCCTATCAATTATATTGTCCATCTCCTTCCCTATCAATTATATTGTCCATCTTCTTCCCTATCAATTATATTGTCCATCTTCTTCCCTATCAATTATATTGTCCATCTCCTTCCATTTCAATTATATTGTCCATCTTCTTCCCTATCAATTATATTGTCCATCTTCTTCCATTTCATTTATATTGTCCATCTTCTTCCATATCAATTTTATTGTTCATCTTCTTCAATATCAATTATAATGTCCATCTTCTTCCCTATCAATTACATTGTCAATCTGCTTCCCTATCAATTACATTTTGAAATCTACAGGAATGAATTGATTGATTATATGGGGTTTTATGCCATATTTCGACATTGCAGTTATATCAATGCATCTGGTGCAGCTATACATGGTGTACTGTCGTTTCTCACACCATGTACAACAAGAACACATTGAGTCTGAGCAACCAGCTGCTCCTCCTACTACTTACCATAAGCCTAGTGGAGGGAGACAAATGACTTATGTCATAGTGACTCCTGTCAAATGTCAAATGAGAGTTGGCTGAGCCATGGTTTGAACTAACGATCCTAAACGGATTATATGTTATTAAAACTCAATAGAATGGCCTCATTGAGATAATTCTAATGAGTTTGTATTACAAAGGATTATCCAGAAACGCATAATAAGACAACTTATTCAATAAAAATTTCTGTTTGTTTCTTATTTGTAAACAATATGTTTACTAAGCGGCAAATAATTTTCAAGACCGCATTTTTGTAGTTACATCCACAAGTTGCCGTTAACTATATTATTGTCAATCATATTTATTGTATATTGACCACTTTACAAAAACCCAAAGAAACTTATAAAATATTTTTGTTTTAGCCCTTGCCATGCTGAATAAAAAATGCTGACCAAATTACACTTCAATCAAAGTGCTGAAGGCTCTGATAGACGAAATTGTATGTAGATATTTTTATCATCAATTACAAGTCTATATCTCTTGCCAAGACAGAAATATCCTGGGTTCAGCATGACAAGGGTTAAAAGATAATTAATATTGTCAATGTGTTCTAAATCTTCTTGTTGTTGCCTGGCAATCAAATGGCAAGAACTACACAAGAGAATTGGAAAGTTTATTATTTTCTTTCTGCTTCAATATTCCTTAAATCCCCTTGTTCTGCTTATCCTACTTATATAGAGCGACCAATTAATTAGGAGTATTGAATAATAACCTTAAAGGGTATTTAGCGGGCTTAAAACAGATATAAGCCAGCAGAAATGACAGGTATGACACAGAACTGATCAACAGCTTCTCTACAATCAATTCCAGAATGCAGAGTATGGTTCTGGAATTAAAGGGGGATAAATAGAGAATAATATGATATCAATCATCAATCTGGTCAGGGTTGGGAGAATTTATCATGAAGAGGCAAGGCCTCGTCATGATAATTTCTCACAGCCGAGGCCAGATAACATTTATACTTTAAGACAATTATATTTTATTCTGTTTATCATGCAATCATTTTTCAACACCTCATTATAATGACCCCCTCCCCCCGCCCCCCCCCCCCCCCTACAAAAAAAGAGAAGAAAATGTGAATGTAAATTGTTTCTAAAAATAGACTGCCTGTGATAACATGTTATGTTATCAGACAGGTGCTATCAGGTCAATACAGGATTCATTCCATGATAAAACCACAAAGGTTAAAATATTTCAAATAGACTGAGATGAACCATTTGTTGTTGGTGCTCATTGGAATCGTCTCATAGTGACAATTCCAGTGAGTTCACACAACATAGAATTTCATTGAAAAATTTCTTCTTTTCTATACATCTGTCTGGAATTCATTATTATTTGGTGTAATTCGTAAGCGTCTGAATTAATTTCTTTTAGCAAAAAATATTAAAGCTGCCCTCGGCAGAGTTAGTTGTAAATTTAATAAAACATCTCCCAAAATTAGATTATGATAGGAGACAATATCTGGAAGTAAACAACCCTAGGACTTTTTTATCAGATCATGATTTTTTCCCTGGAACTAAATTATTTTTCCTCAAAATCAACCAACACCATCATATTTAAACTAAGCATTTTTAACAAAGGAAAACATTGCCAGGGAGGCTTATTTACAACAGTTTATTTTTACTTAAAATATGCTTGGGTCCATTAGTTCCATTGGATTTAAAATCCCCCCCCCACACACACACACACTTTCCAAATTTACAGATGAGTTGACACCTTTGAGATGTAAGAACATGGCTTATATGAAAAGTTATGTTGATCTATATATTCATGTATTTGACCAATGGCTTAGTGGCTTTTCATGACGCCAAAGCAAGACATATTCACATAAAGTCACATAAGACATGGATTTTGAAATTATGGGGGACCTAAGAAAAAGTGGAGTAATCTCACAATCCCCTTTCCTTTAATAACCACTGTGTGCTCGATTTTTTCTTCAACATTTAAAATTCCACTAGCTAGGCAACAAGTACATCTACTGAACATACAAAGCGCTTATCTCTTGTGTACTGCACATTGTGTCAAAATTTGGGATTTAGTTGTAAAAAGTTATTTACAGGTATTTTTATTGTAGATGTGCATATAAATTGATCTTAATTTGGTTGTTGAATGCCATGTCAGATTTTGGATGACTTAATAAGAGAGCTGCTCATATTAGAAAAGCACAAAGACATCCCGCGTTCTCTTATAATTCTACATTCTAGGACAATCACTGAAAGTTGCCTGTAGATACATATTAAGTATCCACCATTGATTGATTCAACTCAAAACAACATGGCTTCACCAAAATCAATAGTTCTCGGAAGACCCAACCTATTATTCTAATGAAGCGTTATTATTCCAAGTTCATCTACAAATTTATTTACAAAATACTGTAGAATACTAATTCCTACTTAAACTATAGAACCATAAAAAATACCATCCTCAAGGTTCCTATCTTCAATAATTCATAACAAATCTTCCAGATCACTTGGGAGCTTTTTTATGAGTAACTTTCATCCTTCAAACGCTTGCAAATGATCAAGACTCCTAAATGCTTGAATTAATCCTGCTCTCTAAGAAGCTCTGGGACTGAAAAGGAGGGAAACTATCATGGTGATTAGGATGATTTATTGGTACTTTGTATTACATTTTGTTGTGAGATCAATAACAGTGTTGTCCATGTTAGTGCCATGAAATGACATGACATTATATCCATAACCTACTGGTTTGTGGAAACAATTTCCAGCAATTTCCAGAAATTATTGGCAATAAAGCCTTGTCAATGAATTGTTGTAATGAATAATGATGAAGCACAAATCAGAAGAGACCAAGCAACACCCTTTTCCCGATCTTGGCAAAAAGAATATATTTCATGATACACCCCCCCCCCCCCCCCCTCCCCCTGAAAAAAACATGTAAAGAAATTCTTCCAAAACCAACAATCAAGGACTATTTTCTAAACATTAACCTTTATCCTAGTGATTTTTTTTTAATAAAAAAGAAAATTGAGAAACACTCCCAAAAACATTATTTTATTCAAAAGTAAGCTTTTGGTTGAAGACCATGACTCTGTCAAATGAAAATATAATCATTGAATCTTGAAAAGACTTAAAGGAATTCAAAAATATCTATTTTTGAGATCAAGTAAGGTTTCCTAAGTAGCGATTTTTTTTGTAAAAATTTTTGGGCTACTTTGTTTTCCTATCACTGCACCAGTCTCATAAAACCTATCTAAGCATCATTTATAGGATGTCAACCTTGATCAAGTGAGCTGAATAAGACTGGGAAGGTCTATAGAAGTTCATTACAATTTCAAATGAGTCTCTTACTGATTGTGCATTGATATTAGGCTTGTGGTGCCTTAGTATCCTTCACCCAGTCAATATTGGATACTATATTTATTTGTACAAGTATTGTCCAAAACGGACTAATACCCCCTACAGTACTTTGTCCATGTAGAAGTACTAGTCTGTGTTATTAATGAACTGGCAGGGCAGGGCTTAGCCATGACCTAATTTGGCGAGTTTACTTTTCAAAACTTTGGGTTCTTTATTTTTAACGCATGCAAATAACTGTAATTGACCTAAAGGAATCACATGCTTAGACATAATGAACTCATTTGGTTCTACTGATGTTGAAAATGATTTTCAAAGTTTCATCTATATAATATATAGAGAAATGACCTCCGCCCATAAAAGACATGGTTTTCATCCAATCAAAATAATTTTTGGTTGCATGATAATGGGTCACCCAAAGATCATACAAAAAAATGTTTGATTGATATCAATCACTTTCATTCTGAGAAAATGATTTTCAAAGTTTCAACTATATAACATATTGACAAATGACCTCTACCAATAAAAAACATATTTCCCAATCATTATAATTTTTAATAGACTGATAAAGGGTCACTCAAGGATCATGCAAGTGAAAATTGGTTGATATCAAACAATAGGATTCTGAGAAAATGATTTTCAAAGTTTCCACTATACAACATATAGTGAAATGATCTCTGCCCATAAAACACATTTTTTTCATCTGATCACAATAATTTTTGATAGACTTATAAAAGGTCACACAAGGATCATTAATGTAAAATTTTATTGGTATCCATCAATTAGAATCTGAGAAAAGTCACTTTTTACCATATTTGGAAATAAGCCACGCCCATTAAATCCATGTTTTTCATTAGATCAAAATTCCTTGAACAACTTTGAAAGAGGGTCACCCAAGGATCATTCCTGTGAAGTTTGGTTGAAATTCATCAAGTAGTTTCTGAGGAGAAGATTTTTAAAGAAAAAGTTTACGACCGGACGCACGGACGCACGGACGGACGCACGACAGACACAATGCCATGACAATAGCCCCAGTGGCTTTCAGCCAGTGGAGCTAAAAATTGGGTGTTGCAATACTTTTGTCTTTGTGTATATATCTTTCATATGATCCTGTAATATAATGATGTATTTCTAACAATTTCAAATACATGCCTTTCCCTTTCTACACTTTGTAAGTCAATATTTTACTTCAAATATAAACTATCTGTACTATTATGGAGAAAATGGTATTGCACATTAAATTATCAAAAAAAACCAACAGTAGTATGTGCATCAGCATTTTTTCTATAATAGTACATTTTATCACTGGAACATCTGTTAGAATTTACATGATGTTACACTATGTACACGCTTTTTTCAATTTACAGAGAAGGGTTTGTTCTATGTGCTCTTTAGCACAAAAGCAACAGTTAATATGATTTTCTGTTCCAAAGATTAGATTTGACGGAGCTGTCCTATCACAATAAACCTTGTCTGGGTAGGCTGTAAGTCCCATACAACTCTGTCAACTGCAATCGGTGTAGTTTGTCACATGGGGAATCTACTTTTTTGACTTCATTCTGAAGAATTGACCCAAGGGAGATAGTTCCTATAACAAAATGTATTTGTTGAGGAATAAATCATGTATGTGAATTTGTGTGATATTCATTCTCACTTTTGAAAATTTACTTTTTAGTAGAAATTTGTGGTTTAAGACATTGTTGTTATTACTGGTAACTTCCAGAAATGAATCTTCTTTTAATTGTTTATACCCTCTAACATGAACAATCATTATTTTGCCCTGAGTATTACATCAAAACAATTTAATATGGTATATAAATATAGTATACTAGAGTTCTAATGCAGAAAAGAGTAAGAAAACTATCATCTATTTCCATAAATAGACAAAAATCCATGACTGTGCAACATTAACTTAAGTGGCACTTTGTTCTGCAGATCACCCTATCAAATTCCCTGTTATTATGAAATCAGACCACACAAATGAACCCAATTTGGAAGCACTGCTTTTAAGATTGATCCGAAAAGGAAATTATATGCCCTATTAAAATTCAAGCAGTGCAGTTTAACTGCAGACCTACTTCCTTCCGACAACAAAAACACTTTTCTCTGGTAAACAACAAATCCTTATATATTGATAATTTTCCAGAACATTTTAAACACAATTCCTGACAACAGTCATGCATTTAAGGTCAGATTTAGGTCTAAACCATTGATAAAATAGCTAGATGAGACCATTTGGAACATCGCTCGTCCAATCTCATGATCGACCTGGGATGTACATAGACGGACTAGTTTTAAAAATTACAAAATTAAAAAAAACCTTGGAAAAACTCGATGACGTCAGTTCAAATGGCGTACTCGAAACTTTGAGTGAAAACATTCAACATTGCCAACGCTACTTATTTAAGTCACTGACGTGAAACCATCGTATCCTTATATAAATATCTTTAGATTCTTAATTAACGACTGAAAATTCTTAATTTTTGAGATTCATCATTCTCAAAAATTACAATTTTTCAGTCGTTATTACTGTTAAAGATATAAATCTAAAGAAAGCGCCATTTGTTTCTGCACTAGTTTTTCTATCACTGTTTTTGCCTAACAAAATGCACAATTTTGTTACATACCCATCCACCTTACATACATCCAAGGTCTTTTGCAGTTTACGGAAACAGCTGAGTGGTGAACCGAACGAGATGAGATGGACAGAAATGTGGCAATGTGGAATAGATCTGTCTTTACATCTGCACAAGCTTATCTTAACCTATACCGATTATCAAAGCTTTGCATACAGCCCAAATATACTGTGAACAACATAAGACCATCGAGATACTTTGGTCATGCTTGGCTATGAAAACTGTAAGGTAAATGAAGTTATGGCTTGTAACATAGCTTCATTTCTCATATTGTTTTCCCAAGCTTCTTGTAACATAGCTTCATTTTGTTTTCCTAAACTCTTTCCACACAATGTGGCAATGGAGTTGAATCAATACCAATTCATGGATACATAATTTCTCTCAAATCTATAATGTATGTTTGATACAAGAGGGTTATGATGTCCCACAAGGCTCATGTGGATCAATTACTACAAAAATTTATCAGAAAATATTGTTGACCTGAAGTACAAGGAAATTATAGGATATGGAAGCCAATGCATGTTATACATAAAAGTGACAAACATTTTCACTATTTTTTAATACATTTACATAATATTGTATAGACACATACTATGTTTTTGCACTAAGCCCTTGAATTTTGTGCTAGGAAAACAACAATGTTATTATGGTTATCACACAATTCAATTTTAGGACAATTATTTGACCAAGAAATAAAAGACAGATCTAAACTGGTTATTATGACACAATTCAAGTTAACAATAAGTTTTTAACTAAGAAATTAAAAGACAGATCTAAACTGGATACATACAGTGTCTTCAAAAAATAAGCTTCACATCTCCGAATACCAATTTTCATTTCCTGGTTTATGACCTAAATAAACTTGACAGAGCAGCCTGATTTATGAGTTGAATAAACAAAAAGATCCTGTTTATTATGGGTCTAGTAACAAGGCCCTGGAATTAAAGTCTGCCTGCCTGTTGGTTAGGTCTGTGACATTTGTTGTTATTTAGAAGTCCCTATAGACTGGTAATCCTGTATCTTGATCCCTTACTTAATCTGTATAAACTATCACCCTATCACCATAAAATATCAGCCTACCCTATCATTTATACAGGACTTATGTCTCACATTCCATCAATATCTTTTACTTCAAT
This sequence comes from Fragum whitleyi, assembly GCA_948146395.1. NCBI lineage: Eukaryota > Metazoa > Mollusca > Bivalvia > Cardiida > Cardiidae > Fragum > Fragum whitleyi. Next base: position 50,048,512 of record OX411549.1, on the reverse strand, counting down.
CAGACAAGAATCTGGGTCTGTTTCTATCTGAAATTTTATTATTTAAAGAAATAGAATGTGACACTTTGACAAAAGAAATCAGATTTTGTCCAGTTAAGTAAAGCTCTAAATACCTTTCCCTTTCTCAACATAAAACACATTGCTTTGTTTAGTTTAGTTTTAGTTTTGACTACAGCTATTCATAAATTGTCTTGCTAGTACCCATGTACTAAGCGAGCAACCATTTGAAAACGTTTGCAAGTGTTTTCATATCCTGAATGCAGGGCTGGTCAATAACTCAATTTCTTTGGAATATCAATGGTTAATATTAGAACAGCATTAATATTCAATGTACTTCTACCAAATTTCCGTCAGACTGGAGTTCTTCAAATAAGTCCATATTAGGTAAGGGTTAAAATTTGTTTTCTGGGAGATTCAGGCATTATCTGATGTAAATCTGCCCCTAAATCCCACGATTTATGGTCCCACAGAGATATTCCTGATACTTAGAGAGGGATTTTGTATTTTTATCTGATAAATTAATACTCCAATCAGGAAACCACAGAATAATATTGCCTTACATAGAGATGTCAGTCTATCATTATACATAAATACCCAAGGATTCCTTTACTGATCCCCTAAATGAACACTGATAATTGAGTTAGAGAGAAAAAAATACAAGACCAAATAAAGAACTCTTTACTATTTTCTAGATATCACCACATAGTAACAATAATGTCATATAATCCATGATTATTGCCCTTCGTTTTTAGGGTACATTTATTTGCACTCTTTAATGATAAATGTAGACCTACTTTTGAAAGAACCCCAAATATTGAAAACTACACTGGCCTAATTACGTCACGGCTAAGCCATGCCCTGCCTGGTCATTTATTATGCAGAATATCAATAGCTGTAGGTATTTACTAAAATAGCCAATTATTTTTAGACACACATAAACCTATGTTTTAAATATCAACTTTTTAGAATCCTTTAAAGCATAAATGACAAGTACCAACATTTAATTGTCCATTACCCAATCAGGAGCATCAACAATTCTTTACAAAGTTACATGATTTGAAAGAGAACAGAATAATAAAAGTACAGTTGACAATCACAAAAGACTTAAATGAATAACAAGAAGTATCTCCTGACAAACACCAGTAAAACACACACAAATTGAGCAGAGAGTCTGCAGCATCTCCCAGAGCTCATAAAATCTAATTCAACAACAACTCCTATTTGACTGGCAACCAGTCCAAATTTGTCAACTCTGAAGTTATCTTTCTTCCCTTTCCCAATAGACTGGGATGTTCACCTGATTTATTGTGAATAGCAGAAGGCATAAAGAGAAAATTTAAGCAAATAACCCATAGGTCTGCCAACAAAAAACTCAAGTTGGTTTGAATTCAAAATCAAAAAGCCAAATAAATCCTTGATATGCGCACATTTAACAGGTTCGCTGGACTTTGACAAAATGTAATCTTAAACAAATCTTAGCTTCCTGATAAAGTTACTAAAAATAAAGTACCACAATCTTTGGTCAAGACAATATCCTATCTAAAAATTCAAACATTAGTATTCTTTTCAAATGGCATTTGACCCATTTTGACTTATCTATCAAAGTTCTCTTTAATTTGACTGTCTATTCTGTATAACTTGAGAAAGATCTATCTTTGGCCATGTTAAAACACTGAGATTGTTCCTTTCATCTTGACAGGTCTAAAATTTGATCAAGAACCCGTTTCAATACATTTCTCGTTTCTGAGAACTAAATGGAATCTCAATTAATCAGAGAGCATGATTTGGATTCTGCATAAAAAGCAAGATGAAATTTAATCCAGTAATCTCTTAGTTTGTTATTGAAAGGCTTCTGCGTCCTGATTGCATCCTCCCTGATATAACACCAACATTACAATTCTTTAAACCCTTCTCAATAACACTAACAATTTAAACTCATTGCAAAAACATACAATCAATGTGACAATAACTGCTTGCAGATATACTCCCAGTAATTAAGTCTGGAACCAAATGCTTGCAGTCATACTCCCAGTGATCAGTCTGAAACAAAATGCTTACAGATATACTCCCAGTGATTTGGTCTGGAACAAAATGCTTGCAGATATAGACCAAGTGGTTCAGTCTGAAACCAAATGCTTGCAGGATAGATAAACCCCCAGTGGGTTAGTCTGGAACCAAATGCTTGAAAACATTCACCCCATGATTAAGTCTGGAACCAAATGCTTGCAGATATACTTCCAGTGGTTTAGTCTGGAACCAAATGCTTGCACACATACTAAAAGGCGGTTAAGTCTAGAATCAAATGTTTGCAGATATACTCCAAGTGGGTTATTCTGTACCAAAATGCTTGCAGAATAGATATACCCCCAGTAGTGTAGTCTGGAAGCAAATGCTGGCAGACATACTCCCATTGGTTAAGTTTGGAACCCAGTGATTACAGATATACTCCCAGTGATTCAGTCTGGAACCAAATGCTTGCAGATATACTTCCAGTGGTTTACTCTGAACCCAAACACTTGCAGAATAGATAAACCCCCAGTGGGTTAGCCTGGAACCAAATGCTTACAGATATACTCCTGGTTATTTAGTTTTGAACCAAATGCTTGCAGACATACTCCCGGTGGTTAAGTCTGAGACCAAATGATTGCAGATATACTCCTAGTGATTTGGTCTGGAACCAATTGCCTCCAGATATACTCCCAGGGATTTAGTCTTGAACCAAATGCTTGCAGATATACTCCCAGGGATTTAGTCTGGAACAAATTGCTTGCAGAAATACTCCCAGTGGATAATTTGTACCCAAATACTTGCAGAATAGACAAACCCATGTTAGTTAGTCTGGAACCCAATGCTTGCAGACATTCCCAAAGTGGTTAAGTCAGTAATCAAATGATTGCAGATTTACTCCCAGTGGTTTAGTCTGGAACCAAATGCCTGCAGATATACTCCCAATGGTTTGTTCTGTACCCAAATACTTGCAGAATAGATATGCCCTCTTTTGGGTAAGTCTGGAACCAAATGCTTGAAAATATACTCCCAGTGATTTATTCTATACCCAAATTCTTACAGATAAACTCCTATTGATAAAGTCTGGAACCAAATGCTTGCAGACTAACTTCCAGTGATTAAGTCTGGAACCAAATATTTGCAGATATACTCCCAGTGGTAAATTCTATACCCAAATGCTTGCAGAATAGATATACTCCCAGTGGGTTAGTCTGGAACTAAATTCTTGCAGACATTCTCCCCATGGTTAAGGTTCCAACCAAATGCTTGCATATATACTCTCAGTGATTTGGTCTTGAACCAAATGCCTGCACTCATACTCCCAGTGGTTTAGTCTAGAATCAAATGTTAGCAGATATAATTCCAGTGGTTTACTCTGTACCAAAATGCTTGTAGAATAGATATTCCCCAGTGGGTTAGTCTGGAACCAAATGCTTGCAGACATACTCCCAAGTGTTTGGTTTTGAACAAAATGATTGCAGATATGCTCCCAGTGATTCAATCTGGAACCAAATGCTTGCAGATATACTCTCAGTGGTTTATTCTGTACCCAATTGCTTGATGAATAGATATAATCCCAGTGGGTAAGTCTGGAACCAAACGCTTGCATATTAACACCCATTGGGTAAGTCTGGAACCAAATGCTAACAGATATACTCCTAGTGATTTAGTCTGGAACCAAATGCTTGCAGACATACTCCCAGTGATTTAGTCTAGAATCAAATGTTTGCAGATTTACTCCAAGTGATTTAGTCTTGAACCAAATGCTTGCACTCATACTCCAAGTGGATAAGTCTGGAACCAAATGCTTGCAGACATACTCCAAGTGGATGTTCTGTACCAAAACGCTTGCAGAATAGATAAACCCATGTTGGTTAGTCTGAAACCAAATGCTTGCAGACATACCCCCAGTGGTTAAGTCAGGAATCAAATGAATGTTAATTCACTCCCAGTGGTTTAGTCTGGAACCAAATGATTGCATGTATACTCCCAATGGTTTATTCTGTACGCAAATGCTTGCAGAATAGATATACTCCCTGTGGGTAAGTCTGGAACCAAATGCTTGCAGATATACTCCCAGTGGCTTATTCTATACCTAAATACCTACAGATATACTCTTAGTGATTAAGGCTGGAACCAAATGCTTGCAGACTTACTTCCAGTGATTTAGTCTTGAACCAAATGCTTGCAGATATACTCCCAGTGATTTAGTCTGGAACCAAATGCTTGCAGAAATACTCCAAAGGTTCAGTCTGAAACAATTGCTTCCAAATATACTCCCGGTGATTCAGTCTTGAACCAAATGCTTGCAAATATATTCCCAGTGATTTAGTCTGGAACCAAATGCTTGCACTCATACTCCCAGTGGTAAATTCTTTACCTAAATGCTTGCAGAATGGATATACCCCCAGTGTGTAAGTCTTGAACCAAATGCTTGAAGACATTCTCCCGATGGTTAAGGCTGGAACAAAATGCTTGCATATATACTTTCAGTGATTAAATCTTGAACAAAATGCTTGCACTCATACTCCCAGAGGTAAAGTCTAGAATCAAATGTTTGAAGATATCATTCCAGTGGTTTACCTTGTATCCAAATGTTTTCAGAATAGATATACACCAGTAGGTTAGTCTGGAACCAAATCCTTATATGACATACTCCCAGTTGTTTAGTCTGGAATAAAATGATTGCAGATATACTCCCAGTGAGTCAGTCTTGAACCAAATGCTTGCAGATATACTCCCAGTGTTTTATTCTGTATCAAAATGCATGCAGAATAGATATACTCCCTGTGGGATAGTCTGGAACCAAATGCTTGCAGAATTTTACAATTTAGGAAACACTGGAACCAAATGTTTGCAGATATACTCCTAGTGATTTAGTCTGGAACCAAATGCTTGCAGACATTCTCCCAGAGATTTAGCCGCCACCATAGCGCAGTTGGTTAGGCATAAGACTTCCAATCTGGAAGTCATGGGTTCGATCCCCGGTGGCGGCTAATATCCTTTCCGACGTTTGTCTTTCACCAATGGGTAGATAATCGTAAACCTATGTGAAATAGCAGTCGGAGGCTAGGAAAGGGTGTAATGGTAGTACAGGTGGAAGAAATACCAGGAATCCATTGTTAGGTGCTCCGGCCGCCGCGATATAACTGAAATAATGTTGAAAGCGGCGTAAAACTCCATTCAATCAATCAATCTCCCAGAGATTTAGTCTGGAACCAAATGCTTGCAGATATACATCCAAGGGATATTCTGTACCCAAATGCTTGCAGACATACTCCCGGTGATTAAGTATGGAACCAAATGCTTGCAGACATTCTCCCAGTGATTTAGTCTGGAACCAAATGCTTGCAGATATACTCCCAGTGATTTAATATGGAACCAAATGCTTGTAGAATAGATATACCCCGTATGAGTTAGTCTCACACCAAATGCTTGCAGACATACTCACAGTGGTTTAGTCTGGAACCAAATGATTGCAGATATACTCTCAGTGATTCAGTCTGGAACCTAATGCTTGCAGATATACTCCCAGTGGTTTAGTCTGGAACAAAATGCTTGCAGATATACTCCTAGTTGTTTAGTCTTTTTTGCAACTTTAGAATAATGTCTTTGGAAAGGATCATTGATATAGGATTTTGATCTTACCTGGCAAACAATAACTGTCAAGATTCAAATGTGGGTTACTTGATATATGTGCTCGACGTATATAACTTTAGTGTTGTATCAGTAATATATACTTTTGCAATAATGCTCTCTGATTGACCAATTCACTTCATTTGTATTCTTATTTAGCTACAGCACATTTCATCATTCATTGAGAGATGTTGATGGTATAGCTATAGCAAGTCTTATTTCAGAGAAAAACTAGTATAGTCCGTTTGACTTCTATATGGACCAACATTTCGCCGAAAATCTCAGAAATTAATTAATGAAACGCATATTTTTCTTGTCGTATCATTTTTTCCAGCTAATACCATGACGAGTTTTGTTTTTTCAGAATTTTTGAATGTAAAATAATGATTTTGTCCGTCTGTCTACATGTTAACTTTCAGCATTTCATACCTACTTGTTACTGTATTAAACGGAACAGCGAATTGTATAACCAAAAATAGTACTAATTTGCATAGGGGCTGAGTCAAAAGAGTAAGATTTTAAGTGAATTGTATTACTATAAAATCGATTTTTTCAATATAATTAAGTTTGTCTAAGGTTTTTGCTACCGTTAAATATCAAATCTGTGTATATTCTCTCTTTCTTCAGAAACTGTTTGGCCAGATAATTGATTATTGATTTTATTCAGTCTGAGATGAACCCTATATTTACATGTTAAGACCAATCAAAAAGCATTATCAAACGAAGTAGTTGGGAATTTCACGAGAAAACTTGATGAAAAGGCGAGTACTAACGGTTAAAAACACGTGCTATTTAAGTTTAAGATGACATGACCATCGATATGCTAATTAGTATGTCCAAATAAGGAATAATGGACATTTCATCTGTCAAAAGTTTAGTATAAAACCACGTGTTTTTACTATATATGTTGACATTTTCTTACTATTGAACAGCCTCCATCACCCCTCGTGTTTAAGAACGGATAATGCGAAAATATTGACATTAACTAGATAAGACAAAATCATTATTTTGAAATCATTTTATTTTCAAAAAATATTTTTTGGCATGGTATTAAGCTGAAATTAAGATTTTACTACATACAAATCCTTTATTCAAACGCAATTTTATGTAATTGATGAAAAGGTTGGTCCATATAGAAGTCAAACGGACTATAACAGTTTTGTACTAAGCTATAATACCTTGTATAGGTCACCTATTTAGAGTTATATTGCAGTTACCATATTTCCCCTAATGAAAGTGCCCTCCCTTATAGTAGCACCCCTACATTTTTTACTAAGAAAAACCCACTTCAAATGCCTAAATTTTAAGCACTTGTCATGACTGGCCATGTTGTGTATAGCTCCCGGAAGCCTTTATTAGGAGAAATACTGTACATGAAGATTTAAGGCAGATCTTGGGAAAATATAGGGCTAACTTCATACAACTCCCATATATTTGACATATAAAGCAGGTACTTATATGGGGGATTTCAATAATATGTCCCACAAGTGGCAGTTATTTGGAACTTATATGACAGTTATAAGAACATCCATATAACTGCCCTGGACATATTTGAATATTCAGTAAGGGATGATTGCATCCCGAAACCTTTGATTTAATGATTTTGTTTGGGAATCCAAAAATTTTACCATATTTCCCCTAATGAAAGTGCCCTCCCTAATAGTAGCACCCCTACATTTTTTACTAAGAAACATTTTTACATTTTACATTTTTTAGTCAAATTTCACAAGCTGAACCTTACGTCTAGCAATTATACTTAGAATGATGCAATCTTAAACCAATTACTAACAGATATATTCAAAGGGACACAATCTAGAACTGATTGTTACCAAATAATTATAGTCACAGTACTAAAACTATAGGTAGAGTTTGCGCAGTGAGCCATGAAATGTACTTTTAACTGTTAGATTCTTGTGCTTTTTTTGCAAAAAAAGATAAAACAGGTGAAAATAAGACATTAAAAAGTTAAAATTTACCTTTCAAATGAAAATAATTGCTTGCCTTTAATCTGCAATGTTTACTCTGACATGTACTTTCATAATAGAAGTGAAGGGATTAGGTTCAATTCCTATCATATGCTTTTTAAATATACCTGATATACCTTTGAAAATGGACTCGGCATATACGTTAGAATTTTGGTAAATATTTTTTCACATTCTTTCAGTTCTTTTCCATGTAATTCAACCCATTTCATATAGCTATCTGTATCTTCTTTGAATATGGACAAGTTCAATATTTGGTTGTCTGCTACAGAATTAATTAGTGCCCATCCCATATTAAGATTCACAGAAATGCATATTGAGGAAGTGCGAGGTGCCTACAAATGTCTGTATCATCTTGATGAAATAGAAATTTTATTTGTCACAGAATCTTGATCTCCCAGGAGCTCTTCAAACAATATGGCTGCCAAAAACAAACACCAGGATGAATAAATGAAACAAAAAGTTTTGTGATTTAGCTTATCCTTCCAGATAAACTGTTCTTTACTTCCTTGGTTGGTTGATAGATGAGTTACTTCTAAATTATTATTCATGTCTTTCCTATGTGTTGGGTTTTTTTTTTTTAGCTCACTTGAGCACAAAGTGCTCAAGGTGAGCTATTGGGATTGTAGAATGTCCGTCGTCCGTCGTCAGTCGTGCGTCATCCGTCGTCCACAATTTCTTTAAACATCTTCTCCTCCTAAACCAGTGGGCCAATCTTGATTAAACTTGGCAGGGATGTTTCTTGGGTCAAGCTCTACCAAAGTTGTTCAAATAAATGAAATCCACCCTTAACTTTCCCTTTACCCTTAACATAAAGGTTGAAACTAGAAAGCCATGAATGGCTTGAGTCGCTCCACAGGCTTGAAATTCCTGTAAAAGCAAATAATTGTTTTGACTAGATTTTTAGATATTTGGGGTTCTACTGATGTTGAAAATGATTCCATCAGTTACATTCTGAGAAAATGATTTTCATAGTTTCCACTATATTACACATTGAGGAATGACCTCTGCCCATAAAATGCATATTTTTCATCCGATCACAATAATTCCTGGTAGCCTGATAAAGGATCACTAAAGGTCATTCGAGTGAAATTTGGTCGAAAACCATCAGTTACATTCTGAGAAAATGATTTTCAAAGCTTCGACTAAATAATATATAGAGAATTTGGTACACTGATAAAGGGTCACTCAAGGATCATACCAGTGAAATTTGGTTGATATCCAAATATTAGATTCTGAGAAAATGATTTGCAAATTTTCCACTATATAATATATAGAGAAATGACCTCCGCCCATAAAATGCATATTTTTCATCAGATCACAATGATTTTTTGTAGACTGATAAAGGGTCACTCAAGGATTATTCCAGTGAAATTTGGTTGAAATCCATCAGTTACATTCTGAGAAAATGATTTTCAAAGTTTCCACTATATAACATATAGATAAATGACCTCCGCCCATAAAAAGCATATTTTCCATCTGATCACAAAGATTTTTTGTAGACTGATAAAGGACCACTCAAGGATCATTCCAGTGAAATTTGGTTGATATCCATCTGTAACATTCTGAGAAAATGATTTTCAAAGTTTCCACTATATAACATATAGAGAATTGACCTCTGCACATAAAATGCATATTTTCCATCCGATCACAATGATTCTTTGTAGACTGATAAAGGGTCACTCAAGGATCATTACAGTGAAATTTGGTTGATATCCATCAGTTACATTCTGAGAAAATGATTTTCAAAGTTTCCACTATATAACATATAGAGAAATGACCTCCGCCCATAAAATGCATATTTTCCATCCGATTACAATGATTTTTTGTAGACTGATTAAGGGTCACCCAAGGATCATTCATGTAAAATTTAATCGGTATCTATTGATTAGAATCTGAGAAAACTCACTTTTTACCATATTTGGAAAATAGCCACGCCCATAAAATCCATGTTATTCATTGGATCAAAATTTCTTGAACAACTTTGAAAGAGGGTCGCCCAAGGATCATTCCTGTGAAGTTTGGTTGAAATCCATCCAGTAGTTTCTGAGGAGAAGTTTTTTAAAGAAAAGTTTACGACCGGACGGACGGACGGACGCACGGACGGACGGACGCACGACGGACACAACGCCATGACAATAGCCCCAGTGGCTTTCAGCCAGTGGAGCTAAAAATGAAAATCTTTAAAAATCTTCTTCTCTGTAACCAGAAGGTAGGCAGCTTTCACATTTTGTATGTAGCATCATCTAGTGGACCTCTACCAAGTTTGTTCATATCAAGACCCTGGGGTCATATTTGGGCTTTGCCCGGGCCCAACCCTTTTTACATAGAAACAAAGAACGAAAATCTTTGAAAATCTTCTTCTCTGTAACCAGATGGCAGACAGCTGAAATATTTGGTGTGTAGCATCACCTAGTGGGCCTCTACCAAGTTTGTTCACAACATGACCCTTGGGTCATATTTGGGCTTTGCACTTTTGTATCCCTTTATCTCTTATGAGCACGAAGGGTAAAAAAATGAAAATCTTCAAAAATCTTCTTCTCTGATACCAGAAGACAGACAGCTTTCATATTTGGTATGTAGCATCATCTAGTGGACCTCTACCAAGTTTGTTCATATCAAGACCCTGGGGTCATGTTTGGGCTTTGCCTGGGCCCAACCCTTTTTACATAGAATCAAAGAGCGAAAATCTTTAAAAATCTTCTTCTCTGAAACCAGATGGCAGACAGCTTTTAATATTTGGTGTGTAGCATCACCTAGTGGGCCTCTACCAAGTTTGTTCATATCAAGACCCTTGGGTCATATTTGGGCTTTGCACGGGTGCATCCCTTTATCTCAAATGAGCACGAAGGGTAAAAAATGAAAATCTTCAAAAATCTTCTTCTATGAAACCAGAAGGCAGACAGCTTTCATATTTGGTATGTAGCATCATCTAGTGGACCTCTACCAAGTTTGTTCATATCAAGACCCTAGGATCATATTTAGGCTCCACCCTGGCGCAACCCTTTTTACATAGAATCAAAGAGCGAAAATCTTTTAAAATCTTCTTTTTTTAATTGAAACCAGAGAGCACACTGCTTTCATTTTTAGCTCCACTGGCTGAAAGCCACTGGGGCTATTGTCATGGCGTTGTGTCCGTCTTGCGTCCGTCCGTCCTTCTGTCCGTGCGTGCGGTCGTAAACTTTTTCTTTAAAAATCTTCTCCTCAGAAACTACTGGATGAATTACAACCAAACTTCACATGAATGATCCTTGGGTGACCCTCTTTCAAAGTTGTTCAAGAAATTTGGATCGAATGAAAAACATGGATTAAATGGGCGTGGCTAATTTCCAGATATGGTAAAAAGTCAGTTTTCTCAGATTCTAATTCATGGATTCCAATTAAATTTTACATGAATGATCATTGGATGACCCTTTATCAGTCTACCAAAAATTATTGTGATTGGATGATAAATATGCATTTTATGGGCGGAGGTCATTTCTCTATATGTTATATAGTGGAAACTTTGAAAATCATTTTCTCAGAATGAAATGGATGGATATCAACCAAATTTCACTGGAATGATCCTTGAGTGAACCTTTATCACTCTACCAAAAATTATCGTGATTGGATGAAAAATATGTATTTTATGGGCGGAGGTCATTTCTCTATTTGTTATATAGTGCAAACTTTAAAAATCATTTTCTCAGAATATAATTGATGGATATCAACCAAATTTCACTGGAATGATCCTTGAGTGAACCTTTATCAGTCTACCAAAAAAATTGTGATCAGATGGAAAATATGTATTTTATGGGCGGAGGTCATTTCTCTATATGTTATATAGTGGAAACTTTAAAAATCATTTTCTCAGAATGTAATTGATGGATATCAACCAAATTTCACTGGAATGATCCTTGAGTGAACCTTTATCATGAAGCAAAATATTAATGTCATTGGATGAAAAATATGTCTTTTTTCGGCAGAGGTCATTTGTCTTTTTGTTATATAGTGGAAAATTTGAAAATCATTTCATTATCAGTAAAACCCAAAATATCTTAAAATCGAGTCAAACCTTAGATTGCTATTTCAAGAATTTCAAGCCTGTTGAGCGACTCAAGCCATTCATGGCTTTCTAGTTTGTATGTAGCATCATCTTGTTGGCCCCTACCAAGTTTGTTCATATCAAGACCCTTGGGTCATATTTGGGCTCCACCCGGATGCATCCCTTTCAGCTCATCTGAGCACGATGGGTGAAAATGGGAAAACCTTCAAAAATCTTCTTCTCTGAAACCAGAAGGCAGGCAGCTTTCATATTTAGAATGTAGCATCATCTTATGGACCTCTTCCAAGTTTGTTCATGTCAAGACCCTGGGGTCACTTTTTGGGTCCACCCGGATGCATCCCTTTTTACATAGAATCAAAGAGCAAAAAGGCATATCTGTCTTGATCTTCGCTGAAAACGTTCCATGGTATTGATCTTAGGCAATTATCTTCTTTTTGACATCTGCCTATCTAATTAATGTGATGTCCCAGGGGTCATAGAGACTCAGGTGAGTGATCTAGGACCATCTTGGTCCTCTTGTTTTAACTTTGTCTTTCTTTGTGTAAGGTTTTTGATGGACAGACAGACCAATGATAATGGACCCTATTAACTCAATATACCCTTGACCCTGAAAGTGAATTCCAAGAACAAGCATTCTCCATCCACTGTGACCTAAATACAGTAAGAGCCAATGGAGGTTTGAGCAGTTTGTCCAATGAGAAATCTTCAACAAATGAGAAACCTATCATAATACCATATATCTCCCAATTATAGTGCCCTTCCTAATAGTAGGACCCCTACCTTTTTTTTAAGAAAAACCACTTCAAGTGCCTAAATTATAATAATTTTTTGAGACTTTTTCTCTAATTTGATGCAAATTTCCTCTCAGCAATCATTTAAATGATTGCATAGAGGAAATTTACATCAAATAAAAGGGGAAAGGGGCTAAAAGACATCATTTTAAAGATTTTTTAAATCAGACTTAAAGAAAAAGCATCTTGACCATGTAATGTATAGCTCCCGGGAGAGTTTAATAGGAGAAATATGTATATGCCTACAACATAATGGAGACTTAGCAAATTCTGATGATTTGTATGTCATTTGACAGTTCTTGATTTAGAAGTAAGAATTATGAAAGTTGATCAGGGGCATGTAAGGTATCAAAAGCTAACAACAGACATTGTTAAACTGATTACATACAACCAATATTTATACCTAATCAGAAATGAAGTTTAGCGGAAGAACTAATTAAAGCTAACAGGCTAAGATCAAATGTTACATGTGGAAATATTACTTAAATCATAAAAGCAGGTGTTACATTTCATCACTCCAAAGAACAATAATCTTTATTTTTTTTTACTTAATTTATAAGTGCTATGGGAAAGTATAAATGTAGTTATATGAGGTATTAAACAAATCAAGCTTAAAGTGACTGTTTAAAAATTCTGAAGAAAGAAGTGACATGGAACGTTCAACTAGTCCTATATGTGCTCTTCTAAATGAAATATAGGAAAGTATTAAACCAGTCCTATTTGTGAGTGTCTTAAAGAGCAATAGTTTAGTATAAATGCATTGATACATACCTATTTTGTGGAAGTCTGTATGAGCTAAAGGTAAGCATAATTGCAGTGACAATAAATGTTATACCAGTACTTCTTTGCTTTGGTCTTGATAACCTATAGGTTAGTATAGATGCAATGCAATGAACCTATTTTGTATGAGCTGAAGGTTAGTATAAATGCAGTGACAATAAATGAGCCTGTGTGTGACATTTCCAACAATTTCATGTGTGTGTGATGGAAAGACATTGAGTAGCCTGGACACTCACGAAGTAAATTTTTATTAATTTTGGGTTTGAAATAGAGATTTTAGGGGCGTAGCCATCTTTTGAGCGCATAGTTTAAACTCTGATCAGACAGTGTGGCAGCACAGAATGATCTGAGTCTCAATGTTGCGCACATGTAAAATTGTTGGAAATGTCACACACAGGCTCAAATATCAAACCATCCAAACTTTTTACAATGGTCTGTACAAGCTCCTGGATAGCATCAATCTACGTGACATGAAGTGTTGTGTCAGTCCAACTTTGTGTCTTTATGAGTTACAGAAAAATAATGCAACAATAAGAAATTTTAACATTTTCCTGTTTTACAAAATTTGGGACCTATCCAAATTCAAAGAATTTGCAGACGAAAATTCAAAGTGGATTTAATTTGAAAAATAACCATTCAGTAGGGTAGAAAATAGTGTGGAAAAAAGAAGAAATTGCTTGTGAGAAGCAATTTCTTCTTTTCTCACAATGTTTTCTCGATCATAAAATCACAGGCAAGGATTAAACAGCAAAGGGTTAAACCAATCCTACTGGTCTTCCTGAGCCAAAGATTATGAAATATTACACTAGTTCTTCTATGTAATGTACTTTATAAGTTAGAGGTTATAAATGCATAAATATGAAATTCAAAACCAGGCCTCGATACAGTGTAATAGAATTATGGTGAATAAAAAATTCAAAAAGAGTACATGAACAGGTTTCATTTAGCTGAAAAAATTCAAGATTTCTCCAAAATTCCTTAAAAGATCAAACTTCATGCCATATTTATTAAAATAAGCACTCACTTATTTTAATATCTTTTGAATTAATGTCCTAGCTTAGATATTTGAACATTGATTTACAGTGATTACATATTTTCAATAATCGTCATTCAGAATATGGTTAAAATGGTTGAGGATAATTAGGAGAGAGAGGTTAGATAGGCACATTGGGTGAGTTTTTCTACAGTTGAGTGTGTCTACATTCTAATTAGCAAACAAGCTTGAATACCAACTTACATCAACATATAGTGGTCTCCTTCATGTTTCATCTGAAATGTTTTAATAGTTATAAGGTAAGATATAGCAAAATATTGATTAAAAAACTTAAAAGTGGTCTGAATTGAAGGAAGCTACAAACATATACTTGAAGTTACTGATACGTTCAACAACAGCACCACCTTCATTTAGCATTCGGAACACCACTCGGCCAATCTTACCATCAACCTTGGATGTACATAGATGGACTATTTTTAAAAAATACGGGAAAACTTTGGACAAACTCGATGACGTCAATTAAAACGGCGTTGGCCCTTGAAACTTTGAGTGAAAACATTCGGCGTTGCCAACGCTACTCGTTTAAGTCACTGACGTGAAACCATCGTATCCTTATAACATTTAGATTCTGAAATAATGGCTGAAAAATCTTAATTTTTGAGAATCTTAATTCTTGAGAATGATTCGTCATTCTCAAAAATTAAGATATTTCAGCCGTTATTTTCTGTTTAAAATATAAATCTAAAGATAGCGCCGGATGGAAACTTTTTGCACTTTGCTTATTTTCTGAGTATAGAATGATCAATCTACCTTCCTGTGAAATAATTTTTTAACGGCGACCTCTGGTTGATCTATGCTGGGCCAAATCTCTTTTCAAATATTTATTTTACAGACTTTCCAGATGGTCCCTTTAGCGTGACGGGTCACAAATATAGTTTCTACTTTTCAGCATCGAATTGTTTTCATGACAATGGGAGAAATTACTAGCTAGGCTCATTTGTAAAATGGACATATTAAAGCTATGGACAAGGGGAAGATTTCTGGGATAATAAAATAACAATGTCCAACGATATGAGAGGTGATGTCTAACAATATTTACAAGACAGTCAACCATATTGTCTGTGATAAACAATCCTAGATCCCAAGGGCATTCAGATGAATTATTTCTTATGAACAAATTTCTTTTTTTTTTCCTCATTGAAATTTACATCTCTATTAAAGGTCCGAGTTTGCCAAACAATATCAGTCACTATCAACAAAGACAAATATTTTTGTCAGAGTCACTTAAATTTGATCACCCATTCAAGAAATGTTAATGATGTCAAAATTGAAGGGAGATGCAATGTATCAATACATGTACAACAAGAGCATCTCTGAAATGCTGCAACTTTGACCTTCAAGCTTAACATGCTGTGCTTGTTAAAGACCCATGCATATTTTGTATAATATATAATTAAATATCTCTAAATGTATGGGAAACAAAAGCTTGAAATTAAATATAACTGAAATATTCAATTGTGCCTAGTTTTTTTTTTTTTTTTTTAATCCATAGATAAATACAGAAGTTTTGCTGCGGATAAATTTTGACAGACAGTTTATTATGTAATTATGCCAAATTTCTTCTTTTTTTTCTAATCCATAGATAAATACAGAAATTTGCTGCGGATGAATTTTGACAATTTTGTAATTGTGCCAAGTTTTTATTTATTTTAAATGCATAGATAAATACAGAAGTTTTGTTGTGGATGACTTTCGACAAACAGTAAATTATGTACTTATTCCAACACACAGACTGGCCATAGTGACAGGTTTGCCTCACTCACCAAAAGCAGGTCTCAACTAAAATGCATCTAAAGCATGTGGAGCAACAAAAATGCAGGTAAACATTCCCATGACAGGTCTAAATTCAAAGAAATAAAATGAGCCTGTGCCTGACATTTCCAACAATTTGACATGTGAATGGTGTGAAAACATTTAACAGCCTAGACAGCTGCATAGTGCAATCAGAAGATTGCCTAACTATCTACAGATACTTTGAGACCTTATTCCTCTAAAAAACGCAAAGTAAAGACTCTGGTCAGACTGTGCATATGCGTTGGAAATGTCATGCACCGTCTCAAGTAATAGTAAAGCCTGTCTACTTTCTTGGTATGTAACAGTGTGCTAAAGTGAAGAAAGCAATTTTTTTGTTTTCAACAATGTTTCCCAATGTTCATTCTTGAGAGGCATAAAAAAGGCAAAAAAAGCTTAGAAAAGTACCAGTCTCTTATTTATGGGACAATACAAAATTCAGGAAAAACAAAAATTACAGCAAAACAATTTCGAGAACCTGTGATTGACTTAAATTGCGCAATCAATTTTCATAGTGGTGCAATTACAATTTGAACATGTTTAATTTTCTCAAAAGCACTTAAAAGGTTATTCTTAATATGTTTTAAATCTTTCACACTTTTTAAACACTTGACTCTTTATCATATAAGCCATGATTATCAGCATGTACCTAAAATTTGCAATTGCTTTAGTTGAATGAGGTTTAATGCAACTTGAACTATATAACAATGCAGTCATTTACAGTGGCTGGAGCATCTAACAATGGCTTCCTAGTAATTCTCTCACCAGTTCTACCGCAAAATTGTGTTTAAAACTGCTTTTCCCACTTAGATTCAAAATTATCCAACCATTTGTGGAAGATAATCATCAGAAAGGATAACTGATGTGACAAGAGATCATGATCTAGAGTCCAACACATGACAAACTGAGTTTTGGCTAAAACTGAAATTTTCCCTGACATGACATAATTTGAGGGTTTAGTGTAATACTATTGTAAATGCTTATAAATATATAGGCACTTACAATAGTATTGCACTAACCCTTCTATACAACAGAAGGATGATCTTTGTTTATGCCAGTATTCCAAAATAGGGATATTTCAGTGTTCAGCATGGCAATCCCTTGAACCCTAAAACTACTGAATTTAAAATTTGTTTGAAACAAAAGATGATTAAAAAACATTTATGCCCCCAATAAGAGCAGGTTGAAATTATTTGTCAATTAACAAAGGGCAATAACTATGACAAGAGGGCCAAAGTGGCCATAAATCAATCACCTGAGTTAACTATTTAAAATTTGTTTAAAGTAGGCTTTGACAGAAAATAGAGGAAATCAAGTCAATCAAGAAAAATCTATACTGTTGGTCTCATTCAACAAGAGAATCATAATGACCAATTTTAAGATTAACTGGGCTAAATATCTAGCCTCCAGGGTGTCCACAAGGCTCTTTCTTATATTTGACCCTATGACCTAGTTTTTGACCCAACTAAACCAAATTTCATCTTGTCTGATATTTCTTTAAGACAATCATTCCCACCAATTTACAGGTTGATTGGGTTAAATATGTGTCCACCAGGTTTTTCTATGATTTAATCATGTGACCTAGTTTTTGACCCCACTTAAACCAATTGTAATCTTAAGCAAGATTTCATTAAGATAATCAATCAGAAGAATTTTCAGCTTGATTGGGCTAACAATATGCCCACTAGTGTCCACAAGGTTTTTCTAAGATCTGACCTTGTGACCTAGATCTTTACCTCACTAGACCTAATTTTGACCTTGTCTGAGATTTTATAAAGATGATGATAAGTGATTCTGCCCAATTTTCAGGTTGATTGGGCTAAAAATGTGGCTTCTAAGAGTGTCCAATAGGTTATTGTTGATGATGGAAAAGGGACCATGCATGATGGACATCAAGTAGCTACAAAAGCTCACCATGAGCACTTTGTGCTAAGTTGAGCTAAAACTATGAGAAGAGTTATGATTCTTGGGCACTGCACTTCTCCTCAATGAGATCTATCCACCTGTGAAGTTTCATGATTTTAGCTCGCATACTTTCTGAGATATGCTTCATTATGCCTCATACAAAGATAGTCAAGGACCGACAAGTGCAAAGCAATATAACCCCCTCTTCCTCAAAGGAGGCATATGCTTGATTTGCTTAAATCAGGGATAAGGTACAGTTTTATCCTCACAAATATTAATTAGAAATCAGGCACTGTAGACTTTTTCTAAATATATTGGACCTTGAAAAAATAACATTGACAGATGACCTTGAAAGTGGTACCAACAGAAAGGTCTTGTCACAAGCAATACTCGTGTGGAAATAATGAATATATCCCTTACCAATCTAAAGTCCAAATGAAATGATGAATGCCATATGATTATATATTGTTTTAGAAACAGACATCAGTATGATGGCTCAGCGTGAAAAAGTTGTAACTGCCTATATGTTTATAGGCAGTTCAACTGTTTCATGCTGATCCATGAAGTTAGTAGAAAAATCTGCAGAAAGAGTCTTTAGATCATTAGTTTTAACTAAACTTTCGCATTCTATTCTTCAAAGGATGATACTGGAAGTGCTGTATTATTAATTTCTAAGAAAACGATTGTACAATTATTGATCATTAGTTGATTTTCTCTTCCAACTAAAAAACAATTATCAATTATGATTTGAAACCGATGGCCCAACACTAGTTACCATATCGCAGATATCTGCCGTTTGATTCTGAAGGTGTGACACCACTTAAGAGCTGACTTCAACGCTTTGTGTGTAATTGTTTAATGCTTTTAGCTCCTTGGTGTCAAATTCTTTATAAGCTTTAAAATAAGAGATTAAGTGTTTGAAATTTATCTTCCCCCTGAGCAACATTTTAGTGAAAACTTTTATGCCGAATTCTATTGATATGAAGACAGAAATTCAATTCATCTTTATAGATATGGAAACATACACAAATACAGAAGATTGTCTTTTACTTAATTTTGTTCTCTTGATTTGCTCAAAAAGCCAAAAGATCATTAGCAAAGAAAAATTCATTGAAACCCAGCTTCATTCATTGAACAAAAGATGTGAAAGGTTGACTGTATCCAAGAATTGTTTGTAAAAGGCTGGGAGGGGTGTTTATCATCGTTCTCCTGGGAAATTTGGAAACCAGTCTGTGATAAAATGAAATTTAAAAAGATTTTGAATCAGAGAGGTTGTCTTCATTTATCTCTGTTCAATTGAACCTTTTGTCAGTTTTTATGGATTTTTGTGCCGCTTCATTATAACCAGTGAGTTGTGGACTGGAACTTGTAGTTTACCATTGAATCTGTAACCAGACAACATAACTAGAAAGCCATGAATGGCTTGAGATGCTCCACAGGCTTGAAATTCTTGTAATAGCAAATCTAAGTTTTGAGAAGATTTTTTTTTAGATATTTAGGGTTCTACTGATGTTGAAATGATTTTCAAAGTTTCCACTATTATAACATAGAGAAATGACCTCCACCCATATAAGACATACTTTCATCCAATGACAATAATTATTGGCTGCATGATAATGAGTCACCCAAGGATCATACTAATGAAGTTTGATTGATATCCATCAATTAAATTCTGAGAAAATGATTTTCAAAGTTTCCAAATATTGAGAAATGACCTCCACCCATAAAAGACATACTTTTCATCTGTAACAAAAATTTTTGGTAGACTGATAAAGAATCACTCGAGGATCATTCCAGTGATATTTGGTTGATATTCATCTCTTATATTCTGAGAAAATGATTTTCAAAGTTTTCACTATATAACATATAGAGAAATGACCCCCGCCAATAAAATAAATATTTTTCATTTGATCACAATGATTTTTAGTAGACTGATGAAGGGTCACCCAAGGATCATTCGTGTAAAATTTGATTGATATCTATCAATTATTTTTTGAGAAAATGATTTTCAAAGTTTCCACTATATAACATATAGTGAAATGACCTCCGTCCATAAAATGCATATTTTTCATTCGATCACAATAATTTTTGGTAGACTGGTGAAGGGTCACCCAAGGATCATTCAAGTAAAATTAGGTTGATATCTATCAGTTAGTTTTTGAGAAAATGATTTTCAAAGTTTCCACTATATAACATATAGAGAAATGACCTCCGCCCATAAAATACATATTTTTCATCTGATCTCAATAATTTTTTGTAGACTGATAAAGGGTCACCCAAGGATTAGTCATGTAAAATTTAATTGGTATCCATTGATTAGAATCTGAGAAAAGTCACTTTTTACCATATTTGGAAATTAGCCACGCCCATTAAATCCATGTTTTTCATTGGATCAAAATTTCTTGAACAACTTTGAAAGAGGGTCACCAAAGGATCATTCCTGTGAAGTTTGGTTGAAATCCATCCAGTAGTTTCTGAGGAGAAGATTTTTAAAGAAAAAGTTCACGACCGGACGCACGGACACACGTAAGGACGGACGCACGACAGACACAACGCCATGACAATAGCCCCAGTGGCTTTCAGCCAGTGGAGCTAAATATACCATAATTTTCCAAAACAAGAGGGCCGTTGGCCCTGGGTCGCTCACCTGAGAAAAAAGCTTCATTACCTAGGTATGTCCATGCAACCACAGAAAAAAGAGATTTTCACTTATTCAATCAGATAACATTTGAAATAAGCCCCCCCCCCTGCTCCTCCCCTGGTCATTATTTATTTAAGCTTTTTTCATAGAAGGTCTGTGATCAGCAAATCTATGCCAGATATACAGGCTGAGTCTAAGACTTTTAAAGTTTTCTTTAATGAGTTGAATAATCCATGTCAAATATAAAGGCTGTAGGGATTCAAAATTCTCAACAAAGCACTCCCCCTCCCCCAAGATGCTCTGCACTTGGTGAATCTACAGTCATGATTTTAGCTAATTCAATTAATGTCCATATGCTGATCATCCATACCAATTTTCAAGTCTGTAGGACTCTTGGTTCATTAGAAGAAGTTTAAAGATTTCAAAAATGATCCAAAGTACTACCCCCTCCCCAAGACACTCAGCACCTGGTGACCCAACAGTTCTGATTTTAGCTATTTTCATTAATGTCCATATATTGATCACCCATAACAATTTTCAAGTCTGTAGGGTTTCTGATCCAGAAGAAGAATAAGGTTAAAGATTTAAAAATTGATCCAAAGTACTACCCCCTCCCCCCTAATGCTCCGCATCTGGCGACCCTACATTCATGATTTTAGCTGTTTTATTTTAGATCCATATGCTTATCATCCATGCCAATATTGAAGTCTATAGGGCTCCTGGTTCATTAGAAGATGAAGGTTAATGTTACAAAATTTTCACAAAAGTACTACCCCCTCCCCCATGTGCCCTGCACCTGGTGGCATTACAGTCATGATTTTAGCTATTTTTATTAAGGTCTATGAGCTAATCCTCCATGCCAATTTTCAAGTCTGTAGGGCTTGTGGTTCAGAAGAAGAAGAAGGTTAAAGATTACAAAATTTTCACAAAAGTACTACCCTCTCCCCCCTGATGCTCCGCACCTGGTGAATCTACAGTCATGATTTTAGCTATTTATATAAAGGTCCATATGCTGATCATCCATGCCAATATTCAAATCTGTCAGGCTCCTGGTTCAGAAGAAGATGAAGGTAAAAGATTACAAAATTTTAACAAAAGTACTCCCCCCTCCCCCCTGATGCTCCGCACCTGGCAGCCAAACAGATATTATTTTAGCTATTTTTATTAAGATCTATGAGCTGATCCTCCATGCCAAGTTTCAAGTCTGTAGGGCTTGTGGTTCAGAAGAAGAAGAAGGATAAAGATTACAAAATTTTCACAAAAGTACTACCCTCTCCCCCCTGATGCTCCGCACCTGGTGAATCTACAGTCATGATTTTAGCTATTTATATAAAGGTCCATATGCTGATCATCCATGCCAATATTCAAATCTGTCAGGCTCCTGGTTCAGAAGAAGATGAAGGTAAAAGATTACAAAATTTTAACAAAAGTACTACCCCCTCCCCTCCTGGTGCTCCGCACCTGGCAGCCCAACAGATATTATTTTAGCTATTTTTATTAAGATCTATGAGCTGATCCTCCATGCCAAGTTTCAAGTCTGTAGGGCTTGTGGTTCAGAAGAAGAAGAAGGTTAAAGATTACAAAATTTTCACAAAAGTACTACCCTCTCCCCCCTGATGCTCCGCACCTGGTGAATCTACAGTCATGATTTTAGCTATTTATATAAAGGTCCATATGCTGATCATCCATGCCAATATTCAAATCTGTCAGGCTCCTGGTTCAGAAGAAGATGAAGGTAAAAGATTACAAAATTTTAACAAAAGTACTCCCCCCTCCCCCCTGATGCTCCGCACCTGGCAGCCAAACAGATATTATTTTAGCTATTTTTATTAAGATCTATGAGCTGATCCTCCATGCCAAGTTTCAAGTCTGTAGGGCTTGTGGTTCAGAAGAAGAAGAAGGATAAAGATTACAAAATTTTCACAAAAGTACTACCCTCTCCCCCCTGATGCTCCGCACCTGGTGAATCTACAGTCATGATTTTAGCTATTTATATAAAGGTCCATATGCTGATCATCCATGTCAATATTCAAATCTGTCAGGCTCCTGGTTCAGAAGAAGATGAAGGTAAAAGATTACAAAATTTTAACAAAAGTACTACCCCCTCCCCTCCTGGTGCTCCGCACCTGGCAGCCCAACAGATATTATTTTAGCTATTTTTATTAAGATCTATGAGCTGATCCTCCATGCCAAGTTTCAAGTCTGTAGGGCTTGTGGTTCAGAAGAAGAAGAAGGTTAAAGATTACAAAATTTTCACAAAAGTACTACCCTCTCCCCCCTGATGCTCCGCACCTGGTGAATCTACAGTCATGATTTTAGCTATTTATATAAAGGTCCATATGCTGATCATCCATGCCAATATTCAAATCTGTCAGGCTCCTGGTTCAGAAGAAGATGAAGGTAAAAGATTACAAAATTTTAACAAAAGTACTCCCCCCTCCCCCCTGATGCTCCGCACCTGGCAGCCAAACAGATATTATTTTAGCTATTTTTATTAAGATCTATGAGCTGATCCTCCATGCCAAGTTTCAAGTCTGTAGGGCTTGTGGTTCAGAAGAAGAAGAAGGATAAAGATTACAAAATTTTCACAAAAGTACTACCCTCTCCCCCCTGATGCTCCGCACCTGGTGAATCTACAGTCATGATTTTAGCTATTTATATAAAGGTCCATATGCTGATCATCCATGTCAATATTCAAATCTGTCAGGCTCCTGGTTCAGAAGAAGATGAAGGTAAAAGATTACAAAATTTTAACAAAAGTACTACCCCCTCCCCTCCTGGTGCTCCGCACCTGGCAGCCCAACAGATATTATTTTAGCTATTTTTATTAAGATCTATGAGCTGATCCTCCATGCCAAGTTTCAAGTCTGTAGGGCTTGTGGTTCAGAAGAAGAAGAAGGTTAAAGATTACAAAATTTTCACAAAAGTACTACCCTCTCCCCCCTGATGCTCCGCACCTGGTGAATCTACAGTCATGATTTTAGCTATTTATATAAAGGTCCATATGCTGATCCTCCATGCCAAGTTTCAAGTCTGTAGGGCTCCTGGTTCCGAAGAAGAAGAAACTTAAAGATAACAAAATTTACCCAAAGTACTACCCCCTCCCCCCTGGTGCTCCGCACCTGGTGGCCCAAAAGTCATAATTTTAGCTATTTTTATTCAGGTCTATGAACTGATCATCCATGCCAAGTTTTAAGTCTGTAGGGCTTGTGGTTCAGAAGAAGAAGAAGGTTAAAGATTACAAAATTTTCACAAAAGTACTACCCTCTCCCCCCTGATGCTCCGCACCTGGTGAATCTACAGTCATGATTTTAGCTATTTATATAAAGGTCCATTTGCTGATCCTCCATGCCAAGTTTCAAGTCTGTAGGGCTCCTGGTTCCGAAGAAGAAGAAACTTAAAGATAACAAAATTTACCAAAAGTACTACCCCCTCCCCCCTGGTGCTCCGCACCTGGTGGCCCAAAAGTTATAATTTTAGCTATTTTTATTCAGGTCTATGAACTGATCATCCATGCCAAGTTTTAAGTCTGTAGGACTACTGGTTGAGAAGAAGAAGAATTTTTAAGATTTTCTTAAAATTTCACCTTTGTTGCCATAGCAACCAGTTTTTCATGGATTTCAATTCTTTTAGCTATTTTTGAAGGGGACCACCTAAGCAACATTTCTGTAAAATTTGGAGTTAATTGGCCCAGTAGTTTAGGAGGAGATGTCGTTTAAAGAAATTGTTGACGGACGCCGGACGACAGACGACGACCGACGACCGACGGACGGATGCCGGACGAAAGGTGATCACAATAGCTCACATGAGCACTACGTGCTCAGGTGAGCTAAAAAGAGCACCTGAAAGTATCTTACTAAGAAAAGTTTGTTTCAGTTCATTGAAATTATTGAAATCTTATATTTTTTTAGGTCTTTTTTTTCTTTATTTCCTCTAAACATTCATCCAAATGATTGTTGTTAAATGAAAGCGTGAAAGGCTAATAGACATCAACTTGATAAGATATTTTGCTAATAATAATGGGTATTTAATAAAAGCTATCGATCTTTACATGTGTTGTGTAATTCCATGGATCATTTAGATGGGTCAGTGCAACACTATTGTGTCTGTATATCTATAAGCACTTACAATATTGTTATACTGACCCCTCAATTAATTAGGAGAAATGCAGACAGCTTAGATAAAGATATCATGAAAAATGAAAGTGATGCTTTTTAAGCAAAAACTCTTGTTTTCGAATAATAAGATATACTTCTAAATATTAAAAAGCTATCAAGGAAAAGTTGATAAAGACTATTTTGGCAGACATAATCGATTCCTAGGTCAGATAACATAAAATGATTGCTGAATGCAGAATCAATGCATGTTCTGACAGATGATCAATCATTACAATGTCTAAAACTCATTTAAGATACAGTTACTGGCTATTCAATCTTAAAAACAGTAAGAATATTTTCCATTAAGAAACAAAAGACAATGTTCTTAATTTACCCAGCAGTTAGAGCTAAAACGACTTTAAAAGTTTGCACTCTATTTAGAGAGCCACCAAAGAATAATTTAGGGATTGACAAATGAACACGTCCAAAATTGCCAGCCTGCAGTATGTGACTGCTTCAACCTAACTTATAAGAGCTTCAAACAAAGGTTTAAGATAAGCAGTGGGTAATGCCTGTCCAAAATCTTGTTTATCTCCTCTAGCTGTAGTAGCTATTTCTTCCAACATTATTTGAGCCTGCGCGTGACATTTCAAACAATTTGAAATGTTCGTGAGGTGCAAACACTGAGTAGCGTAGACAGTCTCATACTGTAAATGTAAAGTTACCTAATGGTCTTCAGATACTTTGAGACCTTTTTCATCTACTACACGCATATTGAAGACTCTGGTCAGACTGTGCGGATGCACAGGCTGGTCAGAGTCTTTGCTTTGCGCCTATTTGAAGTTGTTGGAAATCTCACACAAAGGCTCATTTGATCAAAGGTCCCTCCTATCTGTTTTGGTCATAATATATCAATATAGCCAATATTCAAATGAAAGAGCATTCATCCTGCTCTATATTTTAGCCTCCCGACTCTATATACCGGAAGTGGGTTTTCGTTTATTTTACGGCTCCTTTTGCGCATTGTTTAAAAAGACCGGTTTTCGTAAGATTCTACATATGGAAATAACATAGAATAATGATGGTAAAACTTCATAATTTAGCTTCTTTTCAACATTTTATATTGATTGAATGACTGGATCATTAAATTTAAAAATAAAAATGCGTTAAAACCGTCATTCAATTAGGGGGGAACACTGAAAAATAACGAAAAACTTTCTTAATTGCATGGAAAGGTATGCTGAATTTTTTACCAAATGAAGGAAAAATAGGAATTATAAGCATTATTGGAAAATAAGAAAAATTCATTGGGTAATTTCTTCAAAAAATAGGTTTTTGTGGCATTTTTACCAAGTAAAATTACAAAAATTCGTGCATTTTTAACTTTTGAAAGCAAATTGTGAAAATGTAAATTGATCAAAGAGAAATTTTCTTGTCAATAGCCATTGTGTACATGTATAAGGTCTATCAAAATGTATGTGTTTTATAGCTTGAACTTAGTACAGGGTTTATACTAGACATAAAACGAATATAACCGTTTTATTGAAAAATGGCCTACACCACTTAAGGGCAGAGAACTCTAGCATGAAAACTAGCGTGGAAAGGTACCTTCATATTTTGATATAATGACTAGACAATGTTAATCTACAACATATGTGAACAAGAAAAAAAATCATTGGGCGGAAAAAATGACGCCATGTGTCCATTGCCACCTTAATCAAGATGGCATCCCAAATCACCTCATGTTGTAAGGGCAGATTTAATTAGAGACAACCCTGATATGTTTGGTCAATACAGTATGATTTTGTATGCTGTGGATTGAGTAGCTTTCAGAGTCCTGGAATGAAGATTCTTTCTCTTCACTGCAGCTATCTTCATTAATACTTTAAGGGCCGAGGTTATAATACTTTTTTCTTACCAATACTCAGCTGAGAATTTGCTCAAACTTCAATTTGAATATAAGCTTCATCTCAACCTTAATTGTATTATAAATGTTACAAACAAGATGTGTAGGTTTAAACACAAATGCCTGTCACTACAATTTTTTCTGTAATTTTTAACATAATTGACTTTGAAAATTGACCTTGTCCTTGACTGATTACCTTGATAGAGAAAACAGCAGACAGGTTTTATCACAAGCTATATTGAGGGGTAAGTGCAGCACTACTGGAAGAGCCTATAACTTTATAGGCTCTTCCAGTAGTGTTCCAATGACCCCTCGATATACTCATGTGAAATATGTAGGTTAAATCACTTACCAATCAAAAGTTATGGCCAATGTAAAAGTTTTTTGGGGGACAAATGGACAGGTCAAAAACAATATATGCCCCAATCTGTCTAGTATGTGGGGTATAACGGAAAATGTTCAAAAATGATCTTTAGTATTCAAGCATTGAAATTAGTATTTTGGCTAAAACATAACTTCATCTCTAACTTGAATTTTGAGTTTAAGTATGAAATAAGTTTTATAATCTCTGGCCAAAAGGTATAAAGACTTCAATGAAACAATACCAAATCATCGAATATGCTTAAATGTGACTTGGATTAAAAGGGACACAGGTATTACAAGTCTGTGACTACCCAAATAAGTAACCAAGACTCTCTGATCTCTCATCTGTTTAAAAAGTCTTCAATTCTTCTCTGATGTTGATCACCATAGGTTCATACCTGTCCAATATTTTGAGCATAGAATAACTTCTTGTAGAATTACAGTTCTTGTGCACTTATGAGAGGAATATAACTGCTAAGTTTCAAGTCAATTGGACATAAGTTGTCAGAGTTATGCTCTAGACAAAAAGGTAGATCCACCTGCCCAGACGCCATGGGTGATCACATAATACGTCCCGATTTTCAACAGGCATTTGATGATACTCATAAGGAATTTTCTATTTCTTAAGAAGGGACTCCCAACCCCTAACCAAGGACCCTATGTTCCCTACTATTTAGTCCATAGAGGACCCAATATTGGTGATGTTAGACTAAAACCCTGTGTGACATGGTGGACTAAACTTCCTTTTATGGAATGCACAGCTTCTAAGATAAGAAGACAAAAATCTGAATTTATGTAAATTGTGGAATTTATATTGCTTCATTTCAATTCAAACAAAAGAACTCCATGTAATACTTGCCTATCCTTATAGTCTGTGGCCAAATAATTTATTCATTTCAGATTAACATACTCTTAAATATGTATTTGTTTGAGTAGCTCATAGTTTAATTTCACTTTCAAAAGTATTTAATTCATATTACAATGGCTCTTGACCTAACAATGTATTCCTGTTGCATCTCAAATAAATCAAACAAATCTGAGAAACCATTGTTACTGCTCAACTCAGTGACATTCTATCTGAGCCACCAACTGCTTAAACTCAGTGATTTCTACAGGACTCAATGTTGATGGCTTAGCGCGAAACGGTTGAAACTCCCTATAAACATATAGGGAGTTACAACTGTTTTGCGCTGAGCCATCGTGGACATGTTAAAATTATTTCGAGAGTCCAGGAATAACACTCTCATCAGGACCATACCTTCCTGAAGTTAATTTATATGCAATGCAGCATGGGGGAGCACTAATACACCATCAGAGGGAGTATATGAGAGGGTTGATACTAGCTCCTATAACATAGACCCCTCTCTTAGATTGAGCTGATTGAGATACTCTGCATCAACCAAGATACTCTGCATCAACCAATCAGAGAGAGAGAGGTCTACTTTTATCTTTGCTAAGGTTTCTCCCTCATGCAATATAGGATATATGTATCTTCCTGGCCCCTTCTAGCCCCTGTCACTCTTTTGAGACCATGTTTTTATGTGCACAC
This sequence comes from Fragum whitleyi, assembly GCA_948146395.1. Taxonomy (NCBI): domain Eukaryota; kingdom Metazoa; phylum Mollusca; class Bivalvia; order Cardiida; family Cardiidae; genus Fragum; species Fragum whitleyi. The sequence continues at coordinate 50,019,965 of OX411549.1, read as the reverse complement.
AGAGCCTGCTCACAAACCAATTCTGTTATATTACTGACTGAGACAACCAGGATCTGTTTGATAGCTCACATGGTATATATTTCAAGTGTTGGTAGCCATACAACAGACTTCATTACGGTGGTTTAAATGGTTTTAAGGTAGTGGACCTGTAAACGTTTCGGAAGTAATGAACTTTAACAGTGTTAACTGAGGTTTCCTTATGATTTTCATAAGGAAACCTCGGTCAACATTGTGAAAGATCGTGAGGTCCGAAATGTTGAGGAACTATTATGGGTCCACTACCTTAATGCCAATATTAACAGTGTTTCTTGGTAGTTCCTTAGTACATGTTTTGCCGTTACTAAACAATATTTGTAAGCCTCCAGCTTCATATCCCCCATAGGCTTAAAATCATCTGCCCAGTGGTGGGAGACACATGTCTGGAACAAGTTTTCATTTGGTATTCTGCAGTATTATTCACCTGGCAGGGAATGACTTAATTGTGACATAATTTGGCAAGTTTACTTTTCAAAATAATATATTCCTTAAATAGTTTGTCTGCTAGATACTGTTTAGAGAGTATATATCTCTATCCTAAACTAAAAAAAGATAAATGTGCTTAGCACATTAGTGAACATATTACATCGACAAGTTACCAAATCCTCCTTGAACAGCTGAAGTTAGGAGGTTTTGGTCACTCAACCATGTTTCAAGTAATTATATAATGTGTCAGCTGTCTAAAAAACTGAGTTAATTGGTCACCAAAAAGGTGCTTTACTCTGATCTCAAATGCAATGGACTTTTCTTAGGCTCCAACCTGCAAGGCCAAAAATAATCAGTTATATACCATCTGTAGTATAATATGAAGAGCCAAAACAGTAGGCTATCCAATAATATCACACTAAGTGAATTATGGGTAATAAAAACAGCCAGATATCAAATAATTTTGATGTAAGTGAATTATTTGAACCATAAAACATTGTGCACTACTCATTTTTTAATTTTTTATTGATTATATAAAATGCCTTGACAGGCACGCACATTTATATTTACATTTTTGAAGAGAAAAAAAAAAGAGAATTTACAGTTTACTCCATGTATAACAAGATCAGTTACAAAAAGATACGGCTTATAACCAGCACATTGCTAAGTCCCTGCAATTATCCTTCTTATTCTCTTATGTTTTTTATCGGCTAAAGCGAGATTGATTTGAATGAGATATCGGATAAAACATACAAATTTTTATGTGCTGAGTGTAATTTTCACACCTTTTAATGAGAGCCGATCACTAATTGTGTCATCTGCAACTAAATATCAAGGAAATTTTTCTATGCAATCTGGAATTAACACATTTGGATTATACATTGACACTGTAAAAACATTACAAAGATTTATTGAGTGCAAGGCCGGTATAAAAGCACATTTTTTTTTATGAACTTGACAAATTTGATGTTGAACTGTTATTACAAGAAAAAATCAAAAAACGATTATCTAACATTACAGAATTTAAAAAAAAAAATATGCAGATCTATTTTAACCTAATGAAAAGTGTAAATGTTTGTTATCTATTTTTTACCCTCTAATTAGAAGATACCTACAAGTGCTGCAGTCCACTTCTGGTGAAATTGAAAGTAGACAAATGGTAAGTGGATTTTTGAAAACATAAAATAATTGTCTAGTGCAATGTTCTTTCTTTAAAGACATTGTTTTTTTTTCTCATACTGCTTATAAAGTACTTTACTTATTAATTTTTCACACAAGGAATATAGGTCTATATCCTGTTGGTAAAAAAAAACCACTCTAGGGTCCAAGGTTATAAAACTTCTATCAGGCTCAGGCTCAATTTTCTCAAATTCTAAATTAATATAAATGTATGAAAATAAAAGATAATATTAATAAGTTGTTATTTATAACAATTTATTAATATCATCTTTTAAGTAAATACATTAAAATTAGCAATAAAACAGAATTGCGACTTGAATCTCAAATTTGAGAAAATTTTGAATAGAGCCTGAAATTTTTTTATAACCTTGGGCCCTGAACAAGCTGATTTTTTTCATGCTTCCAAATTGTAACAAAGGTCAGATTGACACAACACTGTATCACATAAGTTATATAAAGACTGCAAGCCAAAGCAATTGTCTCTGAAACAACAATCTACAGGAATGATGTATGGTTGTTGGCCACTTATATATCTTCATTTTAACAGTGTGTCGTCTGAGAATACAGCCCTAGATTATATGGACAGCTCTGCCAAGTTTATCAGCTTATTTTTGGCAGAAAATATCTATAGCAAGCAAGCAAATCTAAAGAAATGTCTCCATTATTTGTCAACCTCCCAATTACATTACAGTTCCGATAATAAACCATTTTTTTCACTGACAATCCATTTTGGTACTCAATCAAAGTATCCTGATTTCTTAATACTCTAAGCAAATTTAATTGAGTTGAGGTACTTTGACAGCATCATTTTCTGCAAAAACGATTATATTTCTTAAAAATTTTCACGTTTACCATTGGAAACAAGAAAATTCATTGAATTTATATCACCTGCCAAAAATATTTTGTTTGTCAATGAAGTCAATCAAACTTAGGGGCAGGTAATCTTCTATCTACATCAACCAAGTACATGATATCACTTGTCTGATAAACCTAGCCCGTATAAGTCATCTAATTTTAGAAACCTTACATCAGTCTGTTATTTTTCGTTGGGAAAAAACACAAGGGGCTTACACTATTTGGCACCCTTTTAGCCCTTTCCCAAATGGCACAATTTTAGGGTTGTCCACATTGAAAAGTGTTGCCTAGGACAGAAATACTAAGGCAGAAGCAGAAAATGCTGATTTTCAGCATTTTCTTATTTCCCTCCAATTTTTTCTAACCTTATTTCCTTTAGAGACATCATCTTGTCAGTGTTCCCACTGGCATTCCAATCTGGGGCTAAAAATGGTTATTTTTGCAGTATGCATGTACCCCCTCCATATGAAACAAAGAAGGCTGCTTGCAAAAATAGGGGGTACAAGCTCAAATTTGGGGGTAAATTACCCCCATTTAAGGGTTTTTGGGAACATTGCTTATTTTGGAAAGGGTTAATATAATCTGATGATATTTGTTGATGGAAACAGTAAATCAGATATCTTATTAAAACAGATATAAATGGATAACACAGATTACTTATAAGCATTTCCCACATTCAAATATTGTTAGATTTTATAGTGTAGATGGATGATAAATAATATGCTTATGTAGTGAAGCTTTCCACAAAGTTTCATCGGGATCCAGTCAATGGTTTCCAAGAAATAGCGTGGAAACAAAACTCAGACAGACAGAAAGACAGATGGAAGGACAGACAACGCAAAAACAATATACCCCCATGATTTCATTGGCGGGGGATAATAAGGAGCATAACTCTCACAAAAAAGCTTTCAGATTTATCCCCTGTGATAGTCTGGATAGTTCTCGTGATGGTGAACGTTATCTTCAATTACAACTGAAATTTGAACAAGTTTCAAGTTTTTGTCACGCCAACGCCAAGGCCAAGGAGGCGAAAGTGATCATATTTCCGCGGCTATCACTGAAAAAAAGCAGAGCTAAAAAATGTAGTCTGCAATTTCTTTGAATTTTGATAGGGCTAAAAGTTTGTCTGGAATTAGGTTACAACACTATGTGCACAAAATCAGGGGTGTGGAATTCCCATGCCCGACTTGTCTGACTCGGGCTTTTGTACTTGCGGACAAGTAAATTTTTCTAAGCCACTTGTCCAAGGACAAGTAAATACCAGGGCAAATCTTGGAATGTTACTTTAAAGAATTAAGAGAGAAATCATCCAAATGTTCATATCAGAGGGTAGAAAACATTGTTTTTAATGAAGACAATGCTGGATACCAGCATTTCCTTCATCAAAAGGCAATGTTTTTTTTCTAATTTTTCTATTTACTCTTTAGTGGACAAGTTCATTTTGATCCTGGACGAGTAGAAAATCCGCTTTTACTTGTCCAGGGACAAGTGGAGAAAACTCCACAGCCCTGACAAAATACATTACCTTCTAATGGGTTGTAGTAAAGTGTCCAAAAATGTTCAAGTTTGTTCTGTCTTCTGTACAGATTGCGATACCAGAACATATCCAGGTTGAATTTCCGAGTTCGATGTTGGCGGCGACATAACTTATTGTAGTTAAAAGCACAGTTGTATGGTGATACTGCTGACATTAAGCTGGTTGAAGTGCACTCAATCTAAAGACATAGGTCTTTATTTCTGCTACAAGGAGGTCTCTCCAGTGGGACATTTGGCAGATTTTACAAATGTTCATCGTTTTTACAAAATAGAATTTTGTCCCGATGGGTTCTCAGATTTTTCCCAAGCATGAGTTTTCATTATAAAAGGTCATAAGTTCTTCTGTCCATAATGAAATTCTTCTGTCATATTCATAAATGTACTTCACACTATTCATTTGTTCTATTGAGCCTTTCTGCCATTTTTTTCTTTAACCAAGTCTATTCTAATGTGAGATAGTTCCACTAATATCCAATCAAAAATCTTTTTATTTTTTGGATTTCACAAGATGAGAATATATAGAATAGTTGCTGTACAAAACACTTTTTTAAACTTGAACGTAATTCTTCATAGTCTTTAAGCACATGAGAATTTTGATTCAACTGAATTACATAAGGTTCACAATTCCAAATACTACTGGTAGTCAAAAATTAAAAAGTTTCCCTGGAAATATTTCAAAATCTAATTATTTTAATTGAACTTTGTCACAGGAATAATAAGTGGTAAACTACCATCGTTTTGTCATTTTCAAAATAGACAAACCAATTATACACCACTTTGAAATGCATTTAAACTATTACTTGATAATTTCATATGGCTTCAATTTTATGTATTGCAACTTTTGATATGAATTTTTCTACAATTTCTATATTTTTAGTTAAAAAATATTTATCAGTTCATTTTTACCTTTTTGACATTAATATACAAAATAATAAATTCATTATCCAACTTGGATTGCTTTCAAGTATACAACAATTTATTCAAATCACCAGTTCATGTAGTTCTAAATGTGGTTACTCAGTTTACAGTAGATACAATTTAAATGTCCTAAAAAGATATCATCAACAGGTGCCAACGCTTGACTGTAGGTGAAGGATAATTTTAAACAAGAGGTCCAAGATGGTCCTAGATCGCTCACCTGAGTCTGTTTGACCCCTGGTACATCACATCAATTAAATAGGCAGATGTCATAAAGGAGATAATTTCTACACAAAACCAATTTGCATGAAGTTTTGGCCAAAATCGTACCTCTATAGTTATAAGAAGAAAATTATCATTAAGACCCCTGTTCCTGTGATATGGTATGGATCTTTCCCATTTTCAAAAGGGTTCATCCTTGTGATCTGACCAACATTCTGACCAAGTTTTATGTAGATTGGGCCATATTTATGGCTTCTAGCGCGTTAACAAGGAAATTGTCATTAAGGCCCCTTTTCCCGTGATATGGCATGGATCCTTCCCATTTTCAATAGGGTTCATCCTTGTTACTTGGCCAACAATCTGACCAAGTTTCATGAAGATTGGGCCATATTTGTGGCCTCTAGAGCATTAACAAGAAAATTATCATCAAGGCTCGTTTTCCAGTGATATGGCATGGATCCTTCCCATTTTCAATAGGGCTCATCCTTGTGACCTTACAAAGATTCTGACAAATTTATGAAGGTTGGATCATATTTGTGGCCTTAAACTGTTGACGCCAGAAGACAGAAAATGCATGACACACGACGGACGACAGACATTCGATGATCACAAAAGCTCACCTTGAGCATGATGTGCTCAGGTGAGGTAAAAAATCGAAGTTAAAAAAGAGAATTACTCTTGCAAAACTCTTTCAGAATTATCCCCCTTTGAAATTATGGATAGCTTTTGTGAAGGTCAACACATATGCCAAGTTTCATAAAGATATCTTCAATAATAACATGGATATGACCAAAGCTAAAGTTAGTCAGCCAACAACTTTGCCAACGAAAAAAGTTACATATCCAACTTCTTTCATTCAGCATGAAACATAATTTAAATCTGATGTATAGGTTGCCTCAGGATCAAGTGCATTCTATACAATGATGTCAAATTTCTGAGCAAACAGTTTACATCAACCTGCCATGCGCTCATGATGATAAAACAGTGCGGACTGTTTGCAAATTATAACCCACTTTGCACATGCACTCGAGTGCAAAGTGGAGTATACTTTGAAAACAGTTTGGGCTTTTTATGAATCTGAAAGCAGGGCCAAACAATTCTGTGTTGAAATTACAGCAGAGTTATTCATTTTGTCTTGTGCAAACAAATAACACCAGTTGATTATAGAGATGCATGAAAAATACCACAGCTTGATTCCTAGCCGAGTTTCAAGAATTTTAATGAAATCATTTGTTGATTTGTGGTTGGTACGTAATACATAGAGGATATTGAATGAGTGCATGGTCATGGAATACTGAATTTATTAAACTAGTCATCTATAAACAGAGGCTGGTCCGAGAAATCAGAAATTCAGAATTTTATGAGCACAAATTTCAAATTCTATTTATAATATGACATGAAATTTTGCGAAAAATCGTCAAAATTCTTGAAATTCAACATTTCAATTTTCTGCAAACTTATAACGCCGTTTAAAACTGATGTCACAATACACAGATTATGACGGCATTTTCGTGGTTACAAAAAAGTGTTGCTATTCGCTCTGAGCTCATTTAATTAGTTATTCCACTATTGTAATAACACCTGTGTGATATAAAAAATATTGGATGGGGTTATTTCACTCCCACGACATCGGTCATATTATAATTTTTGTTTCACCTTGACATTAACACATGAAGTTTCACTTTACTCTGCCTCCCCTATAGACCACCTCTAAAAAGTGACAATTTTCTTTAAGCAACTTTTAGCAAAGGCCCTTATACAAAAGTGCTATAAAATTGGATTTTTGGCCCTGAAACACTGACTCACAAATTGTCCAAGTCATTTCAGCACTTTGATTTAAATGCATTTTATGCCAATTCAACATGACAAAGGTTTATAGTTTCTAATTCATGTTCAGAATGACGCTTTTCCCATAGTGCTATTTGTATGCACAAGAATAATTTTATTTTTCCTCTTTCTCTGAAAACAATCAAAACTAGAACAACCTTCCTGGTATAAAATATGTTTTCTGCTAAGAACGAAGTGATTTTTGAATGGAACAATTATATGCTTATAAGTAATACAAGTCAACGGTAATAGTTTTCATTTAATGATATTTGATAGAGGTTCCAAGGAATACATTTCTCCAAATTGTTTCTCATAAAATACAAATATTTTCAAATGATAAAATCAAAATTACAGAAGTAAATTTCATGTTACTATATATTTAAACTCTTTAATGAATCAGTAGCTTATAATTTCCTTAAATCTATTTTTCATTATACACTTTGTAAAATGTTAGTCTATGAAACAGAAACACCATTGCATATCTTTTTAAGGCTTGTTCTTATAGTCTCATATCATTACAAATGTTTAACAAAATAATTTATTTGACTGACATTTACCGAAAAATGAGTTTTGAGATAAGAAAAACATTTGTTTAAATTCTAGAATTTGATAGATTTTTTTACAGATTAGGGTACTGTTTTCATTCCTATTTCCATGACTATCTCAAAATCATTTATGGACCTGTTTTCGTTTACTTTCACTTTACTTTTTTGTGTATTGTTAATGGTACTATTTTCATAACTTTAACAATTACTTTTTTTCCATACTATAAACAGTACTTTTTTCGTAATTCATTTACAATGACTACTTTTCATATTATTTATGATATAGTATTTTAATTACTTATTTCATGGTTACTTTTGTATTATCGATAAGGGTTTTCATTACTTTTACCATTACTATCTACAAATTGCCAATGGTACTATTTTCATAACCACGGATATTTTCATTTTATCTATGATACTGTTTTTCATTACTTTGATCATTTTTTTTTGTTAAAGTTATTTATGGTATTGTTTAAATTACATTTACCAAGACTTTAATTTTTCTTAAAATTTATAGAACTTTTTTCATTAATTCTAACAAGAACATTTTTTGTATCATTTAATGCAATCTATTAATATCTATTGTTTTGTGAATGCTACTGTTTTCATTACTTCAACCATAACTTATTTCAAATTATCTGTACTGTTTTTCACTATTTTACTATGATCATTTTTTCTATTATTTACAAAACTATTCACACAATTATAACCATATGAGTATGTTAGGGTTTTTTTAGGTTATCATTTAAGGAACTGTTCCATAACTATTATTTTTCCCTAAAATTTACGAAACTTTTCATTACTTTTTCCAAGATAAATTAATATTATTTATATTATTAATTACATTTTTTAAATTTTTCGTTCTATTTCATTACCGTTTCAGTTACTATTTACATATCATTTACATATCTTTTATAATGACAATTTTCTTTTAATACATGTTTTTTCATTCCTTTTACCTTTCTTATTTTCTTTATTATTTCAAGAACTGTTTACATTCACAGTAACTATGATTTTATTTGCAAAATTTATGATAAATTTTCCATTACTTTTATCATGATCATTTCATATTACTTACAGTACTGTTTACATTTCTTTTACCATGATTACTTTTCATGTCATTTATCATACTTTTTTCAAGGTTTATTTCATATTATTTATTGATCTATTTCTGCTACTTTGTAATGCTTTTTTATAATATTACTGGATCTTTTTTTTTTAATTACTTTTACCATAAATGCTTTTCGTATTATTTATGTTACTGTTCACATAACCAAAACAATGACTACTTTTGCATTATTTATGGTACTGTTTTCATTTCTTATACCATGGTTTACCGGTATTTTTTTTTAATGATACTGTTTTTCATTATCTATAATGGTGGTGTTTTCATTACTTTTCTGTGATTACTACTTACATGATATGCTTTGTCTTCATAACTAATACCATGGTAATTTGATTATTCTTACTTCTGTGATGAGATTCTTCTGGGTGTCTGTGTGCTGTTGTATTTTTTTAGAACTTTTCAATTTTTTTAAGGAATACTGATGATTATTCTATTTTGACTGGAAAAAATTTCAATTTCATTCTAGGATTAATTTATTTTTCACTGAGAGTACAACTTATCAATGGATCAGCATGTAAGAGTTGTAACTGCCTATAAACATATAGGCAGTTACAACTCTTACATACTGAGCAATCAAATGGATGTCATTTCATAATTTAGTTGTGAAATAATGAAGTAATAATGCACCATGACTTTTGATAATCTATCAGAAAGCAACTTCGAATATTTTGACTCTAATCTAACAATGTAAGCTCTGATTATCATTAAATATTGATTAAAATGTGAGAAGTAAAAAATCCCCTAATTCATGATATATTGGTCCCAGGGTACCTTTGGTCTGCCATCAAATATTCCGTAAACAATGAGACAGAGACAATTCTTATATCAAATTACATCACATTTATCATTGACAAATAATTTAGTCATACAACAGTACTATAAAACTAGTGAAACAAAACAAGAAAGAAATGTATGTCATGCATTTTTTTTCTCATAAAATCAAAAAAAAAATCATTACTGATGAAAATGGCAATACTTAAAGCAAAAATAATCTTGCTTCAAGCAATCTTCAATTGAAAAGAATTTCATTGTAATTTCACTTTTTTTCAGTTCAATTTAGTTTATTCTAAATTCTAATATTTCTGTATTGCCGTTCTAGCTCCTTTCACTCAATATTTTATCATTATTATCTCATCTTTTTATTTAATTCATACTTTATCAACATCAAAATAAGTTTGTTTCACATTTTTTTCTCTCTTCTTTTTTTTTGTTATTACTATTGCTGCTATTTCTATTCACATGTATTAATTCATTTATATTACTGTTAATTGTGTTATTTCAATTTGTGTGTGTGTATGTTTTTGAACCTACTTTTTGGAATGACAAAACAGCGAAAACTGTTTGCAATTTATACCCTGGTTTGCACACAAGTTCACGTGTAATGTCTGGTAAGATTTGCAAACAGTTTGCACCCTTTTGTCATCCTGAACGCAGGGCACATCTCACAGAGACATATTTCAGCATTTTTAGCGAGTCACTTTTACTTGGTCTTTATTTCTGTATCATATCAAAATTAAGAGACATTCTCATAATTTTAAAAATTCAATTATCTTTCAGTCACTTGTATTGGCGAAAAATAAAACTCCTAAAAAAAAACAAACAAAACATTAAACAGTTTTGAATCTATAATAGATGTCTTTTATACATTCAGGAATATCAAGATAAAAACTCATGGTTGTACCAAGTGGTGAGTTACCATTTTTGTTTAATTATTTAAAAAATATCTCTTTCCAAAATAATTAATATTGCATTTAAAAATTACTATCTAAAGCTTCATAGTTAATTTACTTTTTTATTAGCAGTGAGTGGGGACAAATTTTTTTTTTTCTTCATGATTCTATACTTTTTTTAGTATTGATTTACATTTTTAAAACTAATTAAATTAATAATTTGTTTTTAATGGTTGAGAACACTCCATAAAAAATTAAAAACAGCTTGAAATTGTATACATATTATGCAATATATTATTTTCATATGTAAATGAGTAGTTCTGCTGGCTTAGAAATATAAGGCATGTAACCATTTCAAAATTTTCAGAAATACACACTTATTTGCTTTTATACTTGCATTTGAATTGAAGATATTCTATCCCTGGCTCTTTTAAAGCAAAACCTCTATTTGAACTTTTTTAACACAAATTCCTCGATGAGATTCTTTAAGTCTGTTTTTTTTCTCTAATTCCCAAACTAGATATATGTGGTTAGAATAAATCCAACAAATGCTTAGATTCAATAAGGTCAAAAAAACTTCAGAAAATCTGCTGTTTTCCTGCCCACAAATGAATAAAGATCCATAAAAATCCAAAACAGTATTATTTTCTCAATTTCTTCCAAATTCAACAAGTTTTAAAAACTGTATTGGCAGACGACCACAGTTATAGACAACAAGTTTTCCAATAAAGCCATGCTCCATGAGAAACTGTCATAACTTTTATACATCAAAAACTTATTTTATATTAAATATAATTTAAAAGGAAAATAAGGTAGACCAAAATGAGTCAGCAAAACTGTGCAGACTCATTTTTAGTCTGCCTTTATTACACATTAGTGAATTTGATTCATTAACTGTTCAACCTTTTAACTCAAATGAACTGATCTAATTCCAAAGCCCACTACAAGAACTGTAGGACTGTATCAGAATAAGGGTAAGAATGTGATTTGTTCTGTTTAACTGTGATCCTTCACAAAATATATATCGGCAACACTGATAGGAGGAAAATCTATTGATCTGGGGTCGCGTGGCTGCTTGTTGCAGAGTTTAATTTCGTTATTCCTGTTGTAGAACACGAGAGTGGCACTCCAGCCCGAAATGCCGATGAAATTAGTGCCACTATTTCTGAGGAGTCTCAAAAGGAAATGGTCTCGGAAGAAATGAATGGTTTTCATGAATAAATCTCGGGCCTCCTGTCAGTAGAAATCAGCGACAAGTTGATGAAGGTAGATTTACTTTGACGTGAAGTACTAAATGATAACATAATTGGGACCTTGCAGGAACTAAACAATTTCGAGAAATTCTCTTTTATTGAGTCAATTCAGACAATTCAAACATGGTAACGCAATCAATTGATCGGACTTTTCCATTTCTCTTGACAAGAAAATTTAAGAGGATAAATTTCTCATATAAGGGGATAAACTTCTAATGTATAAGGTAAATGATTGGACAAAACTATAGATTGACTACATGTACCTAATTGCTTTATATTGTCTAGAATAAAATGGTATATGATTTCAAAAAATATATTTTCATGCCTCCTCTTAGCCTTCTGCTGCTATCTCACATAGGTCTTAGATTATCAACCCATTGGTGGAGACAAATAGTCAGAAAGAATGAGTGCCGCCGTCTGGGATCTGATATTTTGTATGCAGCAAGTAAAAATTTTTGCATAAACTTACCATATTTCTACTAATAAACGATCCTGGGAGCTATACATGACATGGTCAGGGAGCTTTTATTTAGGATGCATTTTCTGATTAAAAAAATATTTAAAATTTAATTTGAGATGAATTTCCTCTGAACAATCAAATGATTGTTTAGAGGAAATTCATCTCAAATTAGAGAAGTCTCAAAAAGCTCTAATAAAGTTTAGGCATTTTGAAGTGGGTTTTCATAGTGAAAAATGTAGGGGTGCTACTATTAGGGAGGGCGCTGATATTAGAGGGAATATGGTAGCTTATTAACATAAATCCGGTTGAATTTTTTTATTACAGGACACAGCAGCTGTTTGGGTCTGACCTGATGGGCTTGAAGTCAACTAGGTTAAGTGCCCATGATCCAAAATTATACCCAAGTCTTTGATCTTAAGTCACCCCATATAAAATTGTGCCAGGCTAGTACAGCCAAATATTTATACGATTAGATGGGTTCCAGACATGTCTAGTTACCATAAATGACATTTAACATAGCAGAGACAGACGCATCTTCTAGAACACTGGAATAAAATCCTTTCATCAAAATAACTTCAATCTTTTACAGAAAAATTTCATTCAGCCGGATCCATAAGCAAACACTATTGTTTGAGCTACAAACTTTATTAAGCGACAACTTTTAATAAGCAACCAGTAATAAAAGCCTGCTGAACATTGTTCCAAAGATAGTCAAAACAAATCTTACTAATGTTAACTCGTTAGAATTGTTTCAAAGCCAAGCTTTAACTCTCCAAATCTTCCCATAATCCACTATTCTATTGTTGTCCATCTTCTGTAACTAAATGATTTTTTAGCTGTTTTATGAAGACAATTATACCAAATTCTAGTAAACACTCATTGGATATTGGATATGACCTCAGGAATGATTCTTTTCAACCAAAAGGTAGAAAATAGGAGCATACAATAATTTCAGGGGTCAGTGCAACACTATTGTAAGTGCCTATATATTTAAAAGCACTTAAAATAGTGTTGCGCTGACCCATCAAGTCATGTATTTGAAACAAACAAATATATGATCAAATTCTGATAGATGAATAATTTTACTTCAAATTTCAAACTCCAAGATGACTTAAAATGTGTTCTGTTTTACAAGAAGGACAAAATCAACTGAGTTAGGCAATCCAGAAGCCCTAGTAACAACTTCTGACACTAATAAATGGCACCATTTTACAGAACCTAATTTGATTTTTGGAGATTTCATCCGAGACATGACAATCAAACTACAAATATAAACTGATCACATGACTCTGTAAATGGGAATCCATCCATCATTTTCTAACGAAATAACATGATGATTCGGAGCTGAGACTATTGATCTACCAAATATTTCTTACACCCCTCAAAGTGAACCACCCTCCTTGAAATCTAAAATGTTACAAACACTGAAACCTTTTAATCTATACTTGATCACATATATATAAGTTCATCTTTAATATCGATTTGAAGGAATTCACAACAATGAATTTGTTAGTTTAGTTCAAGGAACTTTAACCTTCAAAGACGACCTTGATGACCTTATCAAATGACCTAAACTTTGGTATCTGCACATATGAATTGAAGACTGTTTAAAACCAACAAGAAAATAGAGGAAGATGCATCCAGACTGGAAGGCGAGCCTTCCCATGAATTCCAGCCTCTTTAGAAATGCCCTACGCCCATGAAAAATTTTTTTTTTATCTAATCACAATATTTTTTAGAGTCTAATACCGGTTCACCCAAGGATCACTTGAGTGAAATTTTGTTGATATCTATCAGTTGAATCTGAGAAAAAGATTTTTCAAAATTTCCACTCTATAGCATATGAAGAAATGACCTCTGTCCATAAAACACACCTATAGAGGCTCTCCCAAAGATAATTCCAGTGAAATTTGGTTGATATTCATTTATAAGATTATTAAAAAAAGTCACATATTACAATATATTGAAATCTGCCTTGCCTATTAAAGCCTTGTTTTTTTATTAGATTAAAAAATTCTTAAACAATTTTGAAAGAGGGCCATAAACAAATTTGAAAGAGGGTCACTCAAGGATCATTCCTGTTAAGTTTGGTTGAAATTCATCCATTGAGGAAAAGATTTTTTAAGGAAAAAATTTACGACCTGACACACTGACACACAGACAAACGGATGGACATGGATGCATGACAGTCACAGCGCTATGACAATAGCCCCAGTAGCCTTCTGCCAATGGAGCTAAAAAGCTTTGTAATTTCTTTATTTCCAACAATATTTTTTCACATACTGACAAATTTCCGTAATCTTAATTTGTGGTATGTAACTTCTTTCAATTTGGAATTGTCTAACTTTTGTTGTCAAAGGACATGTATATGTTAACAAGAGGCCCAAGAGGGCCTGTATCGCTCCACTGGCTTTAAAATCCTTAGACTTTCATTAAATAATGCTTACTTTAAATGAATACATTAACACTCCGAAATCTCCTAAGACCTATTTAATAATTGCAACCCTTGACCCATCTTATTAACCCTTTCCTGTTTTACAAAATTTTGGACCTGTCCAAATTCAAAGGTTTTGCAGACGAAAATTTATAGTGCATTTAATTTGAAAAATAACCATTCAGGAGGGTAGAAAATAGTGAGGAAAAAGAAGAAATTGCTTGTCAGAAGCAATTTCTTCTTTTTTCACAATGTTTTCTCAATCATAAAATCACAGGCAGGTAAAAAGCAGGGATTAAACAGCAAAGGGTTAAAACATAAGGTTCATCAGAAGATGTCGTTCAAAGATTTCTGGCTCAAAATAGGCCGCACCTGCCACGCCCATATTTATGGACCAAACAAAATTTCTTTAACAATTTAAGTAAAGATTCTGGTACAGTTTCATTGAAATTGGGTGAGTGCTTCCGGAGGAGATATCGTTTAAAGATTTTGGCCTCAAAATAAGCCCTGCCCTGCCATGCCCAAATTTATGGACCAATCAAAATTAAGCAAATAATTTTTGAAAAGAGACACTCAAGGAACATTCTGGTAAAGTTTCATTGAAATCAGCCAGTGGTTCAGGATAAAATGTCATTCGAAAATTTTGGGCTCAAAATAGGCCCCGCCCTGACACACCCATATTTATGGACCAATCAAAATTTCTTGAACAATTTAAGTAAAGGGTCACCAAAGGACCATTCTGTTAAAGTTTCATTGAAATCGGCCCAGTTGTTCAGGAAAAGGTGTCTTTCAAAGAATAAGCCCCGCCCTGCCACGCCCACATATATGGACCAATCAAAATTTCTTGAACAATTTAAGTAAAGGGTCACCCAAGGAACATTCTGTAAAAGTTTCATTGAAATCGGCCCCGTGGTTCAGGAGAAGGTGTCGTTCAAAGATTTCGGGCTCAAAATAAGCCCTGCCCTACCACGCCCATATTTATGGGCCAATCAAAATTTCTTGAACAAATTATCTAAAGGGTCACACAAGGAACATCCATGCCAAGTTTCATTGAAATCGGCCCAATGGTTTGGGAGGAGAAGATTTTTAAAGATTTCAAAGTGAAAAAATGCTACGCCCTGCCACGCCCATGTTTGGGGGCCAATCAAAATTCTTTGAACAATTTAAGAAGAGGGCCACCCAAGGATCATTTCTACCAAGTTTCATTAAAATCAACCCATTGGTTTGGGAGGAGAAGATGTTTAAAGAAAAAGTTTACGCACAGACGGACAGACAGACGGACGCATGATGGACACTCCGCCATGACAATAGCTGGCTGGCCTTCGGCCAGTGGAGCTAAAAAATATCAGAAAGACAGAATTTCGTCTCTGCTTTTGTATTTCCCATGCAAAATCTTCTATTGTTGTTTATTCTTGAGGCATTGAAATGATTTCTACAAAACACATCATGCATACAAAATTTTCAAAAGAAGCTGATGAAATTCGGATGTGTTCCGTTTCCCTCCTTCCGCAAATCTAATGTTGATCATTAGGATTTTTGCTAACAAAGAAACAAGATATCCTAATGCAAGGAAATTCCTCCAAAAAAACGAAAACCCCATTAAAGGCAGTGTTTTTTGGGTCAAATGCAAATAAAAAAGCCCATCAATATTTGTTCAACAGATTAGGCTTTCCTGCTCTCTTATCCAGAAAGAAGAGTGTAACGTTAGCTGGAAATGTCTCGTATTTTGTAACAGTCTCTCTTCTGAATATTCATGAACTTGCACATTGAAGAAATACATCCTAGTTCTTCAAATGTTTGGGTTTTCACAAAATTGAAAGGTAAATAAAGCCTATAGCAAGGGAGCTGCAAGTATATCAGAATAATAACATTTCAAAATGTTTTTTTTACCACATTTCCTTGTCTCAAATAGAAGCCCAATTGCTCACGAGTGTTGAAATACCATGAATATAGACAGATATAAAACTTTGACAAGGCAGAACTTCAACCGCTGGTGCTGTTATCCAAGGGTATGACATTAGACGCACAGTTTATTAACATGATATGAAGTATCTTATTTCCGTCTCGTAATGTTAAATGAAAGATGCAATTTCATTCAAATTATCAAGGTAATGACAATAGTATTTCCAATACCACATGAAAAACTTGTGTGTATCCAGAGGTACAGATAAGAGGGGGTAACTCCAGTCTAAAATCTTTATTTCCCAATGAAACCCTATGTTGTTGGCACACATTGGACTTGTCTTGGTGTTACAATTCAAATGTGTGCTCACAACATAGGTTTTGAACAACAAGTGAAATATTTAAATTTGAAAACCAAAATATCCCCTCTATCTGTAGTTCTAGTATCATAGAGCAGCACACAGGTGGAAATAAAATACTATGGGCCAACTTATTTCTGACTGCGGGCGGGTATTGTTGCTCGCTATATCAGAGTATCTCTCAGCCGGCTACCAGCCCTAGACAGGTCCAACTATCAACTATTAGAATAGCCTAGAAAAGGCTATTCTAATAGTTGAAAGTAGGACCAGTCTACACTGGGTAGGAATCGGGTCAGAACTAGAACTGTCGCAGAGCGGACTAATACCCCCCACAAACACTTTGTCAGAATGTAAGTGTTATTAGTGCAGGATGTGTTTGTAACTAATATTGAGGTCATATGTAGCATTTGCATGAAAGTTCATGATTCTAGGTTGCTTGGTTTTTGAGTTAAGAGTCCAGAAATGAAAATTGAACAAAAATTGACTGTGACCTTGACCTTTGACCTATATGACCCAAAGTGCTATTAGTGCAGGATGTGTTTGTAACAAATATTGAGGTCAAATGCACCGTTTGTCTGAAGTTTCATGATTCTTAAGGTCGCTTGGTTTTTGAGTTAGAGTCCAGAAATGAAAATTAAGCAAAAATTGACTGTGACCTTGACCTTTGACATATATGACCCAAAAACGATAGGGCACTTCCTTGGATCAAAAGCAACATTTCCATTAAGTTTCATGCTTGTAGGTCACTTGGTTCTCAAGTTAGAGTCCGGAAACGAAAAATTGAATAAAGGCTGACTGTGACCTTGACCTTTGACCTATGTGACCCAAAAACAAAAGGGCACTTCCTTGGGTGATAAGGAACATTTGTATAAAGTTTCATGATTGTAGGTCATTTGGTTCGATAGAGTCCGGAAAGGAAAAATTGAACAAAGGCTGACTGTGACCTTGACCTTTGACCTATGTGACCCAAAAACAAAAGGGCACTTCCTTGGGTCATAAGGAATTTTAACATTTGTATAAAGTTTCATGATTGTAGGTCATTTGGTTCTTGAGTTAGAGTCCGGAAACGAAAATTGAACAAAGGTTGACTGTGACCTTGACCTTTGACTTATGTGACCCAAAAACAATAGGGCACTTCCTTGGGTCATAAGGAACATTTGTATAAAGTTTGATGATTGTAGGTCATTTGGTTCTTGAGTTAGAGTCCGGAAACGAAAAGGTCTACAGACGGACGGACGGATTGACGGACGGATGGACAGACAGACAGACATGGTGAAACCATTATACCTCCCTCTACTTTGTAGGTGGGGGGTATAAATAAGTTGGCCCTATGTCTCATGATTTACACAGGTTTACAGCATATCTGAGATTTTATACACATTTTAAAAATCACAGCTATGATATAGAAACTAATAAAATATACTTACCAGTTTCTTGTCCCCTTTTTGTGACTCAAATCTGAAATAAAAGCAAAAATATCCATATAAGTTGTTTTTTTTCTATAACATAACAGAAGAATAATTTCAAGTCTTCAAAAATATCATGCATGTACCGGTTTGCATTATACTTCCATGACTTTAGCTCAATTCTTTCTTTTCTTTTATTCTCTATTTCTTTTTATATACAGAACATAGAGTTCATTCAATGACCTTGACCTTTAAGGACTTGATGACAAAATCAACAGGTATCATCTACATCTAGAGATGAATGTCTATTCCAATTTTGGTGACCTTAACTAAAATTTTCTCAGGTTATGATACAAACAAGGTTTTACTTATGTATCACATATTTCAAGGTCACATAGTAACCTGAACCTTTGATGTTTTCTTCCAACAAGATGAGGGCCCTAAATTGCTCACCTGAGATTTCAAGTAAATTATCATTAAGACTCCTTTTCCTATGATATGGCATGAACCTTCCCATTTTCAACAGAGTTCATTCTTGTGACCTGGCAAACATTTTGATCAAGTTTCATGAAGATTGGACTATATTTGTGGCGTTTGGAGCTCTTACATTAAATTTTCATTAAGGCCCCTTTTCCCGTGATATGGCACAGATTTTTCTCATTTTCAAATGAGTTCATCCTCATGACCTAAGAAACATTCTGACATTCTAGAGTGTAAACAAAAAAATGTCATTAAGGCCCCTTTTGCCGTGATATAGCACAAATCCTTCCCATTTTAAATAGACTAAATCCTCATTACCTAACAAACATTCTGACCAAGTTTCATGAAGATTGGACCATATTTGTGGCTTCTAGAGTGTAAACAAGAAATTTGTCATTAAGGCCCCTTTTCCCGTGATATGGCATGGATTCTTTCCATTTGAGCAATTATATAAGGGACCACCCTAGGAATATTTCTGCCAAGTTTGGTTGATTTTGACTCATAAGTTTAGGAGGAGATGTCCTTAAAAGAAATGTTGACAAAATTGTCATTAAGGCCCCTTTTGCCGTGATATAGCACAAAACCTTTCCATTTTAAATAGACTAAATCCTCATGACCTAACAAACATTCTGACCAAGTTTCATGAAGATTGGACCATATTTGTGGCTTCTAGAGTGTAAACAAGAAATTTGTCATTAAGGCCCCTTTTCCCGTGATATGGCATGGATTCTTTCCATTTGAGCAATTATATAAGGGACCACCCTAGGAATATTTCTGCCAAGTTTGGTTGATTTTGACTCATAAGTTTAGGAGGAGATGTCCTTAAAAGAAATGTTGACAAAATTGTCATTAAGGCCCCTTTTGCCGTGATATAGCACAAATCCTTCCCATTTTAAATAGACTAAATCCTCATGACCTAACAAACATTCTGACCAAGTTTCATGAAGATTGGACCATATTTGAGGCTTCTAGAGTGTAAACAAGAAATTTGTCATTAAGGCCCCTTTTCCCGTGATATGGCACGGATTCTTTCCATTTGAGCAATTATATAAGGGACCACCCTAGGAATATTTCTGCCAAGTTTGGTTGATTTTGACTCATAAGTTTAGGAGGAGATGTCCTTAAAAGAAATGTTGACAAAATTGTAATTAAGACCCCTTTTCCCGTGATGTGGCACGGATCCTTCCCATTTTCAATAGACTTCATCCTCATTACCTAACAAACATTCTGACCAAGTTTCATGACAATTGGACCATATTTGTGGCTTCTAGAGTATAAACAAGACATTTGTCATTAAGGCCCCTTTTCCTGTGATATGGCACAGATCCTTTCCATTTGAGCAAATTTACAAGGGACCAGCAATGGAATAGTTCAGCCAAGTTTGGTTGATTTTGACCAATAAGTTTAGGAGGAGATGTCGTTAAAGAAAAAGTTGACGCTGTGACGGACAGACGGATGCCGGACAACGATTGATCAAAATAGCTCCCTTGAGCACTTCACGCTAGGGTGAGCTAAAATCAGTATGGGTCATTAACACCCTATGAAAAATGTCTTTGTTAAATTTGGTAACCCTAGCTCATTACTCTCTCACTTTATCATCAGCTTTTTACCTATAAAATCACAAATTTCAATGTCACACAGAATTCTTGAATTTTAATGAATCTCTCCAAAAAATGTAAGGGATATTTTACATGCATGTAAAATACTAATTTTGGTGAAAGTAGCTCAGTTTTGTCAGAAGTTATCATCTCGGCAAGGTTTTATTATATACATGTATGTGAATCACAAAGTTCCAGGTCACTTATTGAGCTTTGGCTTTCATGGGTTTCTGGGAAAGCTTAACAGCTTGTGATAAATGTTTGAGCAAATTCTAGTGACCTAATAGCTCAATTCTGCCTCAAGTGATCGTCTAGACAAGGTTTGGTCTACAGACCAACCTTCAAGCAGGAATCTTTCACAAAACATTAAAGAAATGGTTTGCATGTGTACTAATGCGCATAATTGGGAACCATTTGAACTTTTTTATAAGGGTTTTGAATTCTGGACATAGGACAAACCCCATTTTATGACACTAAACTTATGGGTGGACCTTTTTGTTTCTACAATTTGGGCCAATGATATCTTCTTCTCTGAGGCAATACTTTTCTAATGTTTTAACTGAACATTTCCTCATACTATAATTATTTTTTTTTACTTGAGGATAACATGATAAAAGGTCCAATGACTCTTATTTCCATTGTGGTTTCTAACTCATTCCAGATATTATCCTACACATTCTGAGAGAGGCAATGGGTTCTAACCACTGCAAACTATTTTTACAGCTGGGTGGACTTGGGCCCTGTCTGTAAAGTGTCCTGCCCAAATACACTACGAGCCTCAGATGGGGCTCGAACCCACAACCCCCAGGTTACAAGTCGAGTGTGCTAACCAATCAGCAAAGGAGCCCTTCACATTCATAATCTGCAAATAATCTTGGCCTTTGTCACGCTGAACTTGGAACATTCCTGCTTTGGCACATTTGGTACTTTTCAAAACAAATGCTGACTCAAAATAAGTGCATCCAATGTTGTCAGCACTTTGATTTTGATGTTATTTTGCCATGACTTTAATTAAAGGGTTAATTTGGACCCTTCTATAATTCAATTTTTTTTAAAACTAAGATTTCTGTTTGAAAAGATGCATTTCAACAGTTATGTAGAAGTCAATTAACCCTTTCTTGTTTTACAAAATTTTGGACCTGTCCAAATTCAGAGGTTTTGCAGACGAAAATTAAAAGTGGATTTAATTTGAAAAATAACCATTCAGTAGGGTGGAAAATAGTGAGAAAAAAGAAGAAATTGCTTGTCAAAAGCAATTTCTTCTTTTTTCACAATGTTTTCTCAATCATAAAATCACAGGCACGTAAAAAGCAGGGATTAAACAGCAAAGGGTTAAAAGAATAGAGAAGCAATGACATCAGTCCAACCTCCTGCAATGGCTGCCTGAAGCAACCCGATTCATCTTGATACAAAATTACGTCGGTTTTTTTCCCTCCCTTTTATCGTATTCTGCCGCTTTAAAGTGACTTGATTAGAATTCCTTTGAAACTGACTTTTTCACACAATATCCAATCAAATTTTTCTCTGTGATTCACAGACAAGAATATAACCCCGGGTCATCCTCAACTTAATATTCTAAATCAATTTTTCCGAGATTCAGACTAATTTCAGAACCTTTTCAACAACATGTGGACTTGTGGACATGATATCTAAATTATATACACATTATTAACCCATGTCATGCTGAACTTTGCCTTTGGAAAATTTGCCTTTGCAGAAGTATAGACAAAGATCAGCATGTACTTATGTGCAGTCTGATCTTTGTCTATACCACCTGATATTTGTTCTCAATTCAGAAAAGTTTACCAACTTTATTTTCCAAATTAAATACTGACTCACAATTAGTGCATCGAGTGCTTTCGTCACTTTGAAATCTTACCAATTAAGTTGACAAGGACTGACTGTAATTAGGATTTTGAAATTATTATGCGGTCAGAAGGCGGCAATCGAAGAATATCTTGGTAAAGGCGATACTTGGACTGTGAGAAAAGATAAATGCCCTCCACCCACTACCCTTTTTATGATTTGAATGTTGGTGAATAATCAAAACATTGTAACTACAGCTTGAATAAGCTGTAGTTTTGATGTATTGATCATTCATCAACAATATTTTTCGAAAGGGGATTTATATTATGCACTTGCGTAAAAGTAGTTACAATGCCCTTGGACCAGAGGCTCTAGGGCAACTTACCAGCTTATCAGAGGGAAAGAGAGAGGGCTATATTATCATGGCTACAAGTAACCCCCACCCCCCATCTCCACACAAGGAGATCCTGGTTTCACCCTCAGAAAATAATTCATTTTTAAATCGTACTGCGAAGCAGTAGATTTATATCTACCGTTTTCCAGAAATCCAGTCTGTTTGACCCACTACATTTTTACCATTATCTTCTGAGCAATGTGTTCAAACCAAATTATGTGTTTTCAAACACCGAAGAAACGGCCTTTTCAGTCACAATCTACAAACTTTGTTTATACCTTATTTACTTTTCGACAAATAGAGAAGAGGCTAATACAAAATTTGATGTAATTTTCGCTTTTAGTAATTACCAGTTAGTATTTTCAGTGTTTATAACAAGATTTTCGGTTGAGTAAAGGAGTTGAAACGTACAATAGGTTAAGTGTATAATTAATTTGTAGCACTTACAATATTACTGCTCTGAACTTTCTCGAACGGTCATTTACCAGTTGTAGGGCTGACAACCAATCAAATTCTGTTATGATTATCACTCGGTCAAAACCCACGCGTAAATTCAGACCACGTGGCAAATGGACATCGTCTGCTCGAAATGTGTCAATTAACTTGTTTGTCATTAGTCAATAGTCGTCTGCACTCAAACAGGGAGCGTGGGAAGTTTACTTTTTTTTCTCATGTCTTAACAAATAGAAATAATTTTGTAATTTTGAAATATTTGATTTCAATGAGCACTCTGATCACGCTCCAATCCTATTTTCATTAAATTCAAATTTGAGTATGAAGAAAAATTATTCAACAACAAATAAACCGACAAAAACATACGATAAACTGATATAGGATAGCAGTAAGAGCGATCTATTTTTAGAACAACTCATGAATAATCATAGAGTGCTGCTAGATTTAATCGATTGGTCAGAAACCAAAGATACAAATAGCATAGTTATAACAACGTAAAAATATCTGCTAGGAAATAATTTAGACTAGCAGAGGGCTATCGAATCAGCAAACTTTCAAAATCGGACCCACGAGGTTGGATGAGCTGGCCATGTCCTCGAAAAGATGGAGTGTTAAGACAAAAAAACTCACAAATTTAAAGATTTTACCAACTTTTATTGTCCAAATTTGAGCCCTTTTGATTGGCGAACTATTGCACTATCCCAGCCTCTCAATGATGTACGATTTACAGTGCTGACAGCACTTTGATTTAGTTAGAGGTATTAGTCTCAGTTCTCAGTACTATATATTGATTACTCCTTCTTAAAGTCTTGTTACCACTTTTGCTCAAGGTCTTTCTCTTTGTTGATATCTGCAACATGTTTGCATACATATTGCAACACCTATGTCTCTTAGCCAAAAAAATCCTGAGCTGGGAGTCATTTTGTGACATCGATTGCCCTGAGGGACATTTCTGACAAGTGGGAATCCAAATTTGAAGAACTGCCACAGTGGCCTAGTGGTTAATGCACTTGACCCTTGACATGGAGGTCCGTGCTTCGAGCCCCACTGTAGCCGGATGTGTTTATGGGCAAAACACTTCATAGCCAGCCCGAGTTCACCCAGCTGTAAAATTGGGTAGCAGTGGGATTCAAACCACTGCCTCTTCTTCAGGGACATGAAAACATAAGGATTGTGTGTTTGAGAGCGATTCTACATGGTCAAGCTTTCGTCACAATCAAACTAAAAAAAATAAGTATAAACTAAATTTGAAGAAACAGGGGATTATGGAAAACCCTGTAGATCAGTTCTAACACTGAAGTCAACAACTTGAATGTGATTTAATTTCTTGATGAGAAAAACAAGTCTTCTTTACCAGATATTTGTCTTTATACCAATACCAAAAGGGGTAATGGAAACCAAGGTAAATTTTGGAGTTTAATTTCTTATTAACCCTTTGCTGTTTAATCCCTGCTTTTTATGTGCCTGTGATTTTATGATTGAGAAAACATTGTGAAAAAAGAAGAAATTGCTTCTGACAAGCAATTTCTTCTTTTTCCTCACTATTTTCTACCCTACTGAATGGTAATTTTCCAAATTAAATCCACTTTACATTTTCGTCTGCAAAACCTTTGTATTTGGACAGGTTCAAAATTTTGTAAAAAAGGAAAGGGTTAATATATATTGAACATAATACGTTCTTATATCTCTTTTCTCCTATCTTTGAACAGAGGAATAATTTCAATAGATATGCACCTTCAGTTTTCGTAACAAATAGTTTAAATCACAGACTATTTCCAATTGTGCATGTTGCTGTTCTATTTATCATGGTGTGGGTGTCATATGGACCATTGATTCAGCTGTATAAATTTTATATTTATCACCAAAAGTTACACTTTTCTAAAAGATATATTGCCAGACAAAATTGTTAATAAATATCTTAAATGGTGCAGTTGGAGATTTGTGGGCTCAGATCAAAATCCACTTTTAATCATAACTAGAGAAATACAAGAGGATCATGATGGTCCTAGATTAATCACCTGAGTCTATTTGACCCCTGGGACATCACAGGTTGCACCTGGGTAGAGCCGAAATATGATCCCAGGGTCTTGATATGAAGGAGTTGGTAGAGGTCCAATGATGTTACATATAAAATATGAAAGCTGTCAACCTTCTGGTTTCAGAGAAGAAGATTTTTTGAAGGATTTTCACTTTTTGATTCTATGTAACAAGAGGACCATGATGGTCCTAGATCGCTCACCTGAGTCTCTTTGACACCTGGGACATCACATTAATAAAATAGGCAGATGTCAACAAGGAGATAATTTCTACATAAGATCAATACCATGGAATGTTTTCAGCCAAGAGAGGTAGAGGTCAACTAGATGATGCTACATGCTAAATATAAAAGTTGTCTGCCTCTTGGCTTCAGAGAAGAAGATTTTCCTATTTCCACCTACCATGCTCAGATGAGCTAAAAGGGATGCGCCCGGTAGAGCCCAAATATGACCCCAGGGTCTTGATATGAATAAACTTGGTAGAGGCCCACTAGATGATGCTACATACAAAATATGAAAGCTGTCTGCCATCTGGTTTCTGAAAAGAAGATTTTTAAAGATTTTTGCTCTTTGATTCTATGTAACAAGAGGGCCATAGTGGCCCTTAATCGCTCACCTGAGTTTACTGTCTGTAAGAGCAATTTCCTTTCAAGATTTGTGACTTATAGATAGTACTGGCTAATGCTATGATGCACATTTGATCAGTGGATATCATTTTTTTCCATTTACACTTTATATCAAAGTATTCAAGGGCAAAGGCGATTGAAAGAAAACGCATGAAAATAAATATTAATAACAATGAACTTTAATAATAAAATTTTCAAAGATACAGTTCTTTACAAAATCATGATTATAGTACTTTTACAAATTGATTCCACAATTTACCCATTACTAGAATTGATTGTTTTAAAGCAGATTACAATGCCAAAGTTGCAGGCAGATCAAGTTAAAATTTAAATGAAAAGGAATATGAACAGACATAAAGGACAGGTAATGTGTGAAAATTACAAGCACTATACATTCAGCCATAATGACACATGCAATACTTGCGTGAGAAAAACACTAACAATATGTTTAAAATGTCAGTACTTAAATCTTTTTATTGAACTTAAACAATAGATAAAATTGGACAACAAATTTACCAATATATCTGGTTAAAGTATGAAAAATATCCTTAATTAAGTTTAAGTAGGTCTATACTTTGTTTCTCAACATTCGTTTGAGACATATAATTAACAAAGGTTTAGTACATCTTTTTAGTATCTGAAAATCCATTTAACAGATAATTATAGGTAAAAAATTTTACTAGTTTTAACCAAGTTGCCAAAATCAGATGATTTTGTGGTTCTACATGTAAGTGAAATTGCTCCAAATTGTAGGATTACCATAATAGTACAGAAAAAATATAGATAAGTTAATAAGACATCAATATCTATATTCTTCTTCTTTATGAAACAGCATCAAGTGATATTTATTTCAAGCTCTTTAGACCTGAACAAAGAATAGCTTTATCTCATCAATTATAATTACAAAAGTTTCTAAAGGTCCATGTTGAAGATTTCAACAAATTTCATGTAATTAGCAGCTCCAGCTTGGTTTAAAATCCTTGTCTCATGACACCTCAACAGACTTAGGATTTAAATTCCTTGCTCTCACCACTGAGCTAGACATGGTCCTCTCTTTGAGTATCATAAATAAATAACTTTAAATTACTCTGAGATATTGCATGTAATTAGCAGCTCCAGCTTGGTTTAAAATCCTTGTCTCATGACACCTCAACAGACTTAGGATTTAAATTCCTTGCTCTCACCACTGAGCTAGACATGGTCCTCTCTTTGAGTATCATAAATAAATAACTTTAAATTACTCTGAGATATTGCATGTAATTAGCAGCTCCAGCTTGGTTTAAAATCCTTGTCTCATGACACCTCAACAGACTTAGGATTTAAATTCCTTGCTCTCACCACTGAACTAGACATGGTCCTCTCTTTGAGTATCATAAATAAATAACTTTAAATTACTCTGAGATATTGCATGTAATTAGCAGCTCCAGCTTGGTTTAAAATCCTTGTCTCATGACACCTCAACAGACTTAAGATTTAAATTCCTTACTTTCACCACTGACCTAAACATGGCCCTCTCATTGAATATCATATCTAAATAGCTTGAAATTATTTTCAGGAGATATTTCATGTCATCAGCAGCTCCAGTTTTGCCTTAAATCCTTGTCTCATGACACCTCAAAAGACTTAGGATTCAAATCTGTGCTTTCACCACTGAACCAGACTTAACTCCTTTCAATATTATTTCTCACAAGACTGACAAGTCATGACAACAAATTTAATTTCCAGGTCTGAATTATCCTCTTTACAAAATATTTCACATAAATTTAAAGAAAAAGGGCATATTAAATGTAACATTTTTCTCTTCAGACAAACAATTGACATTTAAAAACAAATAAAAAAATAAACATATAACATAGGTAGAATATGCTATTTGACCTCCTGTTTGTACAGAAATACAAATGTACACCAAATCAAAAAAAAAACCACATATTGTAGGTAGACAGTAAGCTACAATGTCATAGACATAACCCATTTAGTTCATTTTCATAAGGCAGTAGCCATCAACAGCCAAGTAGTATATATATGAACCCTTTCCTGCTGAACTTGATTTTATTTCATACAAATTGCCTAATCAAGGGGCATTTCAACAAGTCTGGTTCAAGTCTGGCTCAAATTATCAGGCAAGTAGAAGGTAGAATGCAGACAGTATAAGATAAAATCACATGTGTTAGTGTGGTGATCTTATTCTATATTGTCTGAAAAAACTTTGAGTACAGCAAGAACAGCAGAATAAGAGTTAATTTTATTATCCCATTTAAAAGTGATCTTTTCAGGTCATTGCAATGCATGCTGAATTCAAGTCTAATAATGACCTATGAATTTATTGCCCAAATTAACTTGTGCTATTCTCATGAACACTTTCATGAAACAGTCAATGTGTTCTTATTCTGGTAATGGGTGAAATGTTAATTCAAAGCACATTATAAATTTACATCATATAATAATAGGTAATCATTAACAACTGTTTGTTTAAATGGGGTTTTACGGCGCTAACAATGGATTCCTAGTATATCTCACATCAGTAATGATTAACAAGATTCAAAGAAAGGGAAGATAAACTAGATCTGTCGCAAAGCAAAATAATATCGCCCACTGGGGCTTTGTTTGTTTGAGCATGGTGCTGCTTTCAACAATCTTTCAGTTATATCACAAAGGATAGAGCTCTTAACAATGGATTCCTTTTTTTAAAACCAGTATTACCATTACATCTTTTCCTAGCCCCCAGCAAGGTGGGAGAGTATAACAAATTATATCATACAAACAATTTGTAGTTATCAGTTTACTCATTACCAAAAAACCAAATTTCAGGCTAGTTAAAACTGATTAAGTTGTTGATACTTTGAAATGGAAATGCTTATGACATACAAATTCCCTTTTTCAAAACTATTTTAACAATCACAATATCTCTGATTTTTGCTTTGATTGTTTCTTGATTTGTCAACTGTTTAACCCTTGTCATGCTGAACCCGGAATATTCCTGCTTTGGCAGGAGCTGTAGACAAACATCAGCCTGCACATGAGTGCAGTCTGATGTAAGTCTACACCACCTGTTTCTCACTTTCAAACCAGAATTGTGGGTAGATTTAGTTTTTCAAATTAAAATTGGCCTACAGTTGGTACTTTCAGTGCTTTTTGCCCTTTGATTTTGTTGAAAGTTTTAGCCAAATTTTATTCAGCATGACAAGTGTTAATCATTATGAATTTGGATCGGTTTGAAATTTCAGCTTCTGGTAATGAGTACAAGTAATTATTTTCAAAGTTTTGTAGAGTTAATGTGGCCACCCACATCATTATGAGAACCACAAGCAATACCTACCCATATTAATGGGTTGGTATTGTAGATAAAAAACGGTGGGTGATGTTTAAAGAATAAAGCCTTATGATAGTTAGGTATAAAAGTACACAATCTTGTGATCTGACCAGTATGTTTCTACAACACCCACATTACCATTTCTGTTTGACAACACCACATCAAGAATAGTCATATAGTCTGTTGTAGGAGTTTCATTTAAAACTTTACAAGACAACTTTTCTTGAATTTTCTTCCATATTTCTTTATTTTCATTTGAGTAGTTAAAGTTAAAATCTCCCATTATGACCAATGGTCTACCTTTGTTTAAATGTGGTATGAAATCTTGTTCAAGACAATTCATGAAATGATGCTTTGTTGTGCCAGGAGATTTATACATAAATGCTACCTGAAAGTTTAGTGAGCCATATGTTAAACTGACTAACATGAATTCTACATTTCTAGAGCTGTATAATTTATGACTATTGATGATCACATCATTTTGTACATAAACACATAAGCCATGCGCAGGTCTTTTTCTTGAATAATTATCTTGATCATTTCGAAGCAGATTAAATCCTTCCAAGGTAAAATCAGATGTTTGATCTTCACTGTGTAATCTAGTCTCTGCTAAACCAAAAATATGAGTTGAGATTAAATTTGGATCAGCTTTGATATCTTCATAATGTAGATGTAGAGATCTGCAGTTATTGAAAGCAATTTTGAAGTGTGTCTTTGGATTAACTGATTCTAAAGGGGTAAAGCATAAATCAAGTCTAGCTTCATTCAGTAATCTGTCCATTTCTATCTTCACCTGGCTATCTATTTTATATGCTGCTTCATTGAAATTCAAAATTTGAAGTTTTTCCATAGATTTTACTCTACTGACTGCAACATAATGTAAATGTGGGACTTTCCTTGTTCTTCGCTGTGACAAGTCTATTACTACACTGTCTAAAGTAGTTCCTTGTGCTCTATGTACAGATCGTCCAGCTGAAGGCTGAAGAGGAAACTGAATTCTCTGAAATGTTTTTTTATTGTAAATAAATGTCCTCTCTACATCAAAAATTGGGGTCCATTTGTCATCAATGTTGTTATTGTAAAATCCTCTATTTCTATACTTCAATCTTGTTTCAATTCCAGCATTTTCATCATGAAAATGAACCCATATGATACTAGGGCGGTTTGTTTCAGCTTGTCTGTTTTCAATGAATTTCACTGTACAAGATGCACCATTTGCTAAACCATCTTCTGTATTGATATTCACAGTCAGATCATATATCATGTTAACAACAACTGTCAAAGAATGGTGTAAATTTGCAGTAGTGTTTGGGTCAGTTGGTAAGCTAGCTAAAGCATGGTCCTGTTTCTCTTTAGATAAAGAAGGTGCAGTAACTGAATCGTGCGAAGGAATTACAACTTTCTCTGTGTCTAGGGAACTTATTATAGAATCATTAAATAAATGCATGAAATAGTTTTCAGCAAAAAGATGTGGGGAATTAAATTGATAATGATCTTGATCTTTTGAATCAATGCAATGTTGTAATTTGGTTTTGTCATCACTTGTTAAAGCATCTACTCTCAGCCTGTTTAATAGTTCAGCAAACTCTATATCATCTTTCTGTCTCATTATTTCTGTAAGTTCAAATACCTTAAAATGTTCTTTCCACAAGTTCATTGATAGTGATGAAGCCCCTTGAGACAGATCATTAAATATCCAGTCACCACTTACAGGTTTTAGCTGGTAAAGATCACCAACAGCAATTACACTTACACCACCAAATGGTATTCTTGTTCCTTTCAGTTCCTGTAGTCTCTGATCAATGAAACTCAACATAGTACTGCTTACCATTGATATTTCATCAATTATAACAATTGACAAATTACGGTATTTAGATCTGAAAGTATTTAGACTATCACATGTTAAGGCTTGATTAGACTGTTTATATTTCTGTTTAAAAGCTGAAGAAATAGTTGACCCTCCAATATTAAATGCTGCTTTACCAGTGTAAGCACACAAAAGAATTCTAATGCAATCATAATTTTCACCTTCCTTCATGTTAAGCATCCTATACAAAGTTTGGTACAATGCTCTGATAACTACACTCTTTCCAACACCAGCTCCACCTGACAGAAAAGCATATAATGGTGAGTCATTTGTCCTGATCCAGTGGATAACATGGTTGTAAAATTGCCTTTGCTTTGAATTCAAACATTGCAGAAGTTTTCTGTAATCATCTTCAGACAAGATGCTTTCATTCACATTAACCTGGGACGTTGAAACACACAATCCTATTTCTTTACCAATATCATACTCTCTGTGTTCATTAACTCTATCTGGATTGAAATATATAAACTCTTCAGACTCAACTGACTCTTCCTCAGCAGTATCAGCTTCTACTTGTTGAGTACCTGGAGCAATTTCATCATATGCATCATATTCTGTTTCTACTTGCTCTCTTGCTAATTCAAGTTCATCAACATGGTGCTCATACTGCTTGCATTTGTGATCAATTATATGTCTAACACTTTCATAATGCTCTTTGTATGACTTATGAGAACCTATCAGGTCTTTTTCCTCATCTCTCCATGGATGGAATAATAAGATCTTTTCTCTATAATGGTTTTCTTCATCTGATTTAATATTAAATCTCACATAACGTATTACTTTATTTGTTCTACGCCTCCTAATAGTTATGCCATTCCGGAGTTTTAAGATAGTTTCATCTGAACTGAATTGCTCATTGCCACTATCATGTTCGTCCTCATTATGTTCTTCTGAATCCTCGAATTCTGATTCATTTGGGTATGTAATATCAAGTTGAGAAACATAGTCAGCTAAACACCACCCATTCAAGGCATTAGGTCTTCGAGCATACCTTTTACAAACATTATCAGACATAACATCAGTTGATTGATCTGGTAACTCATCAAGTGCAGATTTTGATTTTAAGAGCTGAATACGTTTTTCAGGGGTAGATGTATTGATAAAAGTAACATCTCTAGTACTTCTTGTTAAAGACATCTGAAGAACAAGGTAAACTGCTTCTTGAGCACTAACTTCAACACTGTTTGAAAATATATTTCCTATGTGTCGGACTTGTCTTTTAATGTCTAAATTTCCATTACGGGCTTCTTTTGCTGCAGCATACAGTAAATTACTCATGCCTCTTTGAGATTTGCTTATATATGATACAATGTACATTGCACAAGCATACGGATCAAGGACAAATTGAATATCAATATTTGCTTTCCATGCTTTCAAAATATTTCTATTGTACATATTTACCCTGATTTCACTTGGATTTCTCTGTAGAAAAACTTTTGAAGCTGCTAGTGAACTGCGGATACATTTCAGATATTCTGATTCAGGCATGTTTGCAACAGACTGAAGAAACTGTTCATAACTCATATTATACCCATCTTTATCATCATTCATTTTTTTCTGAAGTTCTTTGTATTTCTTTTGATACTTATCCCTTTCTTCTTCAAGGGGATCTAACACAATTGTTGTTTGAAGAGGAGGTAATGGGTAACCAAATCGACAAATTTTATCTTGCTTTTTACGACAAGTTCGTGAATGTTTGTGCACTTGAAGGTCAGTGAGTGGTTTAATTTCATCCTGTGAGTTACTACACTGCAAGTATTTATCAACATAGTCAACTATTTCCTTATTTGTATTTTTGTTGAATTTAGGTGCATTTTCAATCCAAACAAGCATATGGATATGAGGAGA
Organism: Fragum whitleyi; assembly: GCA_948146395.1. Lineage (NCBI taxonomy): Eukaryota > Metazoa > Mollusca > Bivalvia > Cardiida > Cardiidae > Fragum > Fragum whitleyi. The sequence continues at coordinate 49,987,393 of OX411549.1, read as the reverse complement.
ACCTCGTTGTTGAAACTCTACTCTGTAGAAGTAATCTGTCACTTTACCAAGTGGTTCATGGTCACTCTTTAAGACAGTGTTAATAAACTCCTGAACTCTATGATCAAAATATCTTGAGCATGTCACAGGATCTTTCTGTATCAGGCTAATTTTCTGTTCCCATGTCAGATTTTCTAGTTCCTCATCAGTATAGTCCACATTTTCATTCAGATTTGCTAGCATCTTTAATAAATCAGTCCATCTTGTATCAGCAGAAGACAGGGACATAAACCATGTTGGGAGACCAAGCTGTCTGATCATTGCAAAAACATCTTTCTTCTTCATTTCTAGATAAGCAGGAGAATTGCGAAGTTGCTTAAAAATATAATACCCATTATCTTTTTTAACAAAATTGTTAAGATAATCAGAATCTTTGGCATTTCCAGCAGTAATACTTTGGCCATCTGTTTGACATCTTCTGACTGCAAGATTCACCTTGTCATTTAATTGCTTCATTTGAATCTTTTTAAGTTTGAAAAATATATTTGGAACACTATTTGCAGCACGCCTGTCTTTACTCCTCAGTTCCCACTTTGCAATATCACTATAATGAATTGGTACTGTTCTTTCTTCATTTGCCTGTCTCCTTTTTCCACAAAAGATTGTTGGAAAGCAAAGATACTCAGAATCTCTGTCTTGATAAATGCTCAAAGGTTGTTGACCTTCACCAGGTGCAAAAGTAAATGAACAGTTTCTGTTTTCCTCATTTGAATCCTGAACCATGGTATCAATATTACCAACATTTTCTTGGTAAATTTCTTCAGCATCTGAGTCATATAGTTCTTCATTTCCTTTCATTTCATTATCTCTAACTGATTCATCATCCTGTTTACAATCTTTACTAGTTTGTGGGTCCAGATATTCTTCAAGCGTTTCAGATGCAGTTACTTTTGCTATCCACTCATCATCTATTTTGACTTTTGAGTCTTTGTATAAGTCACTTGTTTTCATCAACCAATCAAGAGCAACCAATACCTTCAAGGGTCTAACATTTTCTGAGAAGGCGCAAGATTTATGCGAAATCTTCTTTTTTAACTTAACTGCGACAGTAACGTTCTCATCAAAAGGTCTTGGTAATACATTTACAACTGGTTGTATATCAATCGGAACATTAATCACATTTCCTTTAATAGATAGCTGGCGACCTCTAGGTAATTCTCTAATTTGCATAAAAGGTATGCGTAATGCAATCAAGCGCTCCTCTAAAGCATATAGATCAAGCTCCCTTGGCTTTTCTGGCCAAAACATACCATTAATAACAGACAACTTTGGGACTTTTCCTTTAAGAATACTGCTTTTGCATGTATTACATACCCATTCTTTGTTAGAAACTGATTTCAAACCAGTGAGATATTTAGCAGTAATATTGTCATCCTTATTTGAAACCTCTGAGACACCTTGCTTAAACCAAGTTTGATGACAACAACTACAGATGTATATTGGCCCAACAGCAATATTTTGATGGAAATTATGTATACAAACATCAATACTGGATCCATATTTTCTTTTCTTAGCAGCTGCTACTTCTTGATCATGAAATTCAGAGTCTTTCCTCTTTAACACTTTTCTACCAATATCAGCAATTTTTTCCATTTGAACATTTCTTTTGATTGATCGCCACTCTTGTTTCTTTATACGTTCTTTATCCTTAGTAAATGGGTCTGATCTAGCTCTCTTTTTCGATGCATTTTGATAGATTTTCTCCTTAGCTTTCATAGATGGTGACCTTCTAGCATTTCTCTTAGCTTCAAGTTCAGCAAATCTGAAACCTTCATTTTCTCTTTCCTTGCGTTTTGATTTTCTTGTACATACCCTATCTTTTTGTTTTTGTGCTGCACTTAATCTAGCCTTTCTTTTCTCTTTCATCTCTTTTACCTTGAAATCATTATCTAGCCTGGCTTTGTTCTTTGAAAGTTTAGAATGTATTTTATCTTTATGTTTTTGGGCTGCTATCTTTCTTGTCTTCCTTTTCTGTTCCAACTCCTTAAGCTTGAAATCACTATTCAATCTAGATTTATCCATTGATTGTTTTGTACTTATTTTGTCTTTCTGCTTTTGAACCAAACTCTTTCTTGCCTTTCTTTTCTGTTCCAATTCTTTTAACTTGAAATCACTATTTAATCTTGATTTATCCATTGATTGTTTTGTACTAATTCTGTTTTTATGTTTTTGAACTGCACTCTTTCTTGTCTTCCTTTTCTGTTCCAACTCCTTTAACTTGAAATCACTATTCAATCTAGATTTATTCATTGATTGTTTAGTACTAATTTTGTCTTTACATTTTTGAATCAAACTCTTTCTTATCCTTCTTTTCTGTTCCAACTCCTTTAACTTGAAATCACTATTTTGCCTAGCTTTGTATTTTGACAGTCTTGAATTCAGTTTGTCTATCTGTTTTTGCTTCAAACTCTGCCTTGCTTTTATTTTGATTTGTGATTCTCTTCTTTTAAATTCACTAGAAAGCCTTTGATTTCTTTTATAATTCTTTAGATATTCTTTTCTACTGATAACTCTAGTAGTTTGTTTCAAAGATTCTTTCAATTGTTGATCAATAAAATATTCCTCCAATAGACCTTCTTCCTTACTGATACTTGACATATCTTTCTTGTCCTTTTTAGAATTCTTTATTGATGTTGAAGTGCTTAGATTTGTTGCCAGATTTTCATTAGTAAAGTCTTTATCCAAAGCATTGTATGGTAAGAAATTAATTGGAAGAACTTCAAATTGAGATTCAAGGTCAATTCTCATACTATCATAAAGTGCATACAAGTAACACACCAAGTCTTCAAGGCAAGCAAATGAAAGAAATATAGATTTACCATCGGGATCAGAGAGTCCATTTTTACCATGGGAATGAGAGTCAAAAAAGTAGTAATTATTACTGTCTTTGAAAACAGCAGAGCATATTGCCCCAGTCATCACCAGATTATATTTTGATATATCTAAAGAAAGCATAAGACATTCTTGCAATGTAGGAAGAGCAGAGTCTGTATTTTGTTGAATGGTTAAACCAGACATCACATCTGACTTCAGTATTTTATATGTCTTATTTGAAACATTGACCACAGCTGGAATTTCATCAAAACTTAATAGTCTATTGCTAAAACTACCCAGGTCAGAAATGACTTTTTGATATAAGACATCACCCTCAATTAAAACTTTATCCAAAGTTGTTGTGTCAGTGATGCTACTTGCATAAAACATTGCACAAACACAGTTCATAACACACTGGCTTCCTCGAGACTTTTCACTGAATATTAATGTATCTGCCTGATGAAAAGATCCAAAAACAACTCTCTTTGCATTTAAAATATTTGAATAAGGTGTTGCAATAAGAAGATGTTCTAACAAACCATGTTGCATTTCTTTGTTAAGGGTGTATGATTGAATATCTTTAATTGAACCATTCTCATGCAATTCATGTTCTTTCAGTCCCCTGTCTGTGAAAACTTCAAAATCATTATCTACACAAACATCTGTTTTCAAATTCATGTCACATCCTTCAATTGGCAAATTCATAAAGCAATCATCATTTGGCAAATTCATTAAGCAATCTTCATTTGGCAAATTCACATGGCAATCTTTACTTGCCTGCACATGGACAGGACTTGGTACAGCTGCCTGCACCCCCACAGGACTTTGTGCTGCACCCTGCACATGGACAGGGTGCACTGTCTGCACATTGACAGGGCTTGCAAATGATTCACTTTCTTCATCTGTATGCCTTGCTGCAGCTCGTCTTCCTCTTAAATAGTCCCGTCTCTCTGCAGCACGTTGGGATGATGATTTCTTCTTCAATCTAGGCATGATTGACCTGAAATGAAAATAATGATATTTTAAACAAAAGGACTACAAAATTACCAAAAAATTAACATAATCCTTATCCTAATGAATTTATATTTAATTTCAAATAAATAGCCTATTTCAAAACTATTTTAACCAATCAGGCTCATACATTTCAAAATCTATTCGAGTAGAAAGGAGGCAGTGTGAGCTAAGATAAGACTTCACATCTAAGCAGGCTCATCATAGTCTTTACTAAGATATGATTTAGTTTGTCAAGACATAATAACTCAGTAACATAAGCCTAGGAATTACTCTAAATCTTTATCATTTTCTTTTTAACATACTATGAATATATCTAAAATACGTACTTGATATGAAAGCAAAAATATCATTTATGGCTGAAAAGTTATTATAAAAATCAAGAGCCCCTAACGAACATTAAACAAGTGCTTATAGTTTTGTGCTAAAACAAGGTAAGACAATGAATGCAAAGGCACTAAACAATCAAATGAAGTTGTCGAACTTAATTATGTAGTAACGCCCTTGTAACCAGTTATCAGTGTGTGTCTTTTATGTACATTTGAACATCACTCATGATAATTGGATTGAGCATATGACTTACTTACAGTATGAAGAAAATGGTAGAATCCAAATTAATCTGCTTTAAAGAATAACAGGTCTCCTCCACACACTTTATCACAGATCACAATAATATATTGTTTCCAAACTGAAACTCCTAATGATTCACAAAGCACTTCAAAATGTTACATAGAATTAATTGTCACAATATCACAAAAACACAGAATTAAATGTCACAATATCACAAATACAATAATGGTATTATAGTTCAACAAGAGATTCACTGTCAATCTTGAAGTATTTGGTAACTAGGATATTCTTTTTAATCTGAAATAAGGATAGGGGTGTAAACATAAAATGTTCAGGAACGCTAATGCCCTTGTACTTGTGTACATGTAGCAGCATTTTTGCAAGCTTGGCCTTGGTTAATCTTTACACTGTCCTATCAACTTGAAATCAAATAATGGGCGTCTATGAGATGTACCTTCATGCCAAATTTGAGTATTTTGCATAAAATACCTTTGCAGTTATAGAAATGATGTCAAGTTTACGTTTTAAGTTAGGCAAGTTTCTGACAAACAGCTGGACATGAGTGAAACAATATGGCCCTAATCTTTTCGATGAGAGCAGAACAAAAATGCTTCTAGTATGTAACTTAACTTTCGATAAGTGAAATAGACTATAAATTATTACAAAAATATCATTTACTTATAAGTACATGTTACCCTGAAATTGGTGAAACTTTTAAACTATCTTGAAATGAGTCTGTTTGAATGTTTTTAATATGAAAAATTCTATACGAAGAAATTTATTTTTTTTAACAAACTACTTCACTTAAATAAAAAAAGTAGCTAATGATTTGATTTTTCTTAATTTGGAAAAAGTATATAACAGAAATGATAAGTAAAACATTGAATATTAGAAATTACGTTATCAACAAGGCGGTATGACCCAGTCTGAGGCCCTTCTGATGCACAGGTGGGTTGATTTTCCATTGATCAACATTGTTTCCTGTGATCATTTTATATATCATACAAATGATTACAAAAAACGGTACAAAACATTTAATTTCAAACTTAATTTGTAGCAATTTTTAACACTCACCTGGTACGGGTTGACGTCTGACATGTTTTTTTCTTTATTGTCAACATATAATTGTATCTAATTTTGTACAAATTTATATGTTTATAATAAAGTAAAATACATCAGTTATGTAACATTGCCTCTTAAACAAAGACAACAAGAGATGTTTGTATAACATTTATGCCGCCCCCCCCTCCCTTAAGTGCAGATCAATGGCCTAATCTTTGTCAATCAACAAAGGGCAATATCTCAAAATAATGATTAGTAGTTATGGTTTTTATGCACTGCACTTCTCCTAAATTAGACTGAAGTTTCATGATTCTAACTTGCATATATTTTTAAGATATGCCCTGGACAAAAAAAGGTCTACAAACGGACCAACCTACCAACTGACCCACAAGTGCAAAGAAATATACTCCCACTTCTTCAAAGAATATTCTTTTGAAATGCTAGAGTACACAGATTTTTCACTGAGGCAATAATAATGGGTTACAAGGGTACAGTGCTGATTACAATATATGAGCAAAATATGATCTGGCTGTGCTTTGAGTGTAATTCAAATGCATCTGAAAGAAAAAAGAAAAGAGAATGTAGATTTGATATTATGACCTAATACTTTACAGATTTTGGGACTGTTCTTTAATAAATAATCATAATCATTTTGGCCAATTTTTAGATTGATTATGCAAAAAATTATGGCCTCTTATTTAAAGTTTTTGAAAGACTGAAAGACTTGACCTTGTGACCTAGTTTTTGACCCCAGTTGACTAGAGTTGACTTGATTTAGAACTTGTTAGATATCTAATTAAGACAAATATTTTGACTAATTGTCAGGTTGATCAAGCAAAAAATTTAGCCTCTGTAGTGCAAACAAGGTTTTCTTTAAATTGAACCTGTGACCAAGCTTTGGACCCAAATTGACCTAATTGACCAAACTTGTTGGAGATTTTTTCAAGACAATCTTTCTCACCAAATTTTAGATTGATTGGAAAAAAATATGATTTTGATTGTTCTTCTAAAATGAGACCTTGTGACCTAATTTTTGACCTCAGCTGACTCATTTTTGAACAAGTGTGAGATTATATCAGTACAACTATTCTGACCAATTCTTAAGATGATCTGACAAAAAATGAGGTCTCTAGAAAACATACAAGATTTTCATATGATTTGACCCTGTAAAGTAGTTTTTGACGCCTGTCGACTCTATTTTAAATATAAGTGTGATTTGTTCAAGACAATTATTATGACCAATTTTCAGGTTGATAAGGCAAACAATTTTGCCTCTAGAGTGCATACAACAATTTTCTGTGATTTGACCCTGTGACCTACTTTTTGCCCCCAGTTGACCAACTTTCAAATACATCAAACATTTTATCAAGACAATCAATCTGACCAATTTTCAAGTTGATCCAACAAAAAAATCAGCCTCTAGAGGGCATACCAGGTTTTTTCTAAGATTTTACCCCGTGACCTAGTTTTTGACCCCACTTAACCCAATTTTAATCTTGTCCAAGATTTCATCAAGACAAACATTCTAGCCAATTAACAAGTTCATTGGGCAATAAATGTGGCTTCTAGAGTGCATACAAGGTTTTTCTATGATTTGACCCCATGACCTAGGTTTTGACCCCAGTTAACCCAATATCAAAGTTGTCTGAGATTTTATCAAGACAATCATTCTGACAAATTTTCAGGTTGATTCGGCAAAAAATGAGGTCTCTAGAGTGCATACAAGGTTTTTCTAAGATTTGACCCTGTGACCTAGTTTTTGACCCCAGTTGACCCAATTTCAATCTTGTCCAAGATTTCATTAAGACCATCATTCTGACCAATTTTCTGGTTGATCAGGCAAAAATTGTGGTCTCTAGAGTGCATACAAGGTTTTTCTATGATTTGACCCCGTGACCTAGTTTTTGACCCCAGTTGACCCAATTTTGAATTCGTCAAAGATTTCATCAAGACATTCATTCTGACCAAATTTCAGGTTGATTGGGCAAAAAAATGTGGCCTCTAGAGTGCATACACGGGTTTTCTTAGATTTGACCCTGTGACCTAGTTTTTGACCCCAGTTGACCCAATTTCAAACTCGTCCGAGATTTTATCAAGACAATCATTCTGACCAAATTTTGGGTTGATTGGGCCCAAAATGTGGCCTCTAGAGTGCATACAAGGTTTTTCTATGATTTGACCCTGTGACCTAGTTTTTGACCCCAGTTGACCCAATTTCGAACTCATCCGAGATTTCATCAAGACATTCATTCTGACCAAATATCAGGTTGATTGGGCAAAAATTGTGGCCTCTAGAGAGCATACATGGTTTTTCTAAGATTTGACCCCATGACCTAGTTTTTGACCCCAGTTGACCAAATTTGAAACTTGTCCAAGATTTCATCAAGACAATCATTCTGACCAAAATTCAGGTTGATTGGGCAAAAAATGTGGCCTCTAGAGTGCATACACGGGTTTTCTATGATTTGACCCTGTGACCTAGTTTTTGACCCCAGTTGACCCAATTTCAAACTCGTCCGAGATTTCATCAAGACAATCATTCTGACCAAAATTCAGGTTGATTGAGCAAAAAATGTGGCTTCTAGAGTGCATACAAGGTTTTTCTATGATTTGACCCTGTGACCTAGTTTTTGACCCCAGTTGACCCAATTTCGAACTCGTCCGAGATTTCATCAAGACATTCATTCTGACCAAATATTAAGTCGATCGGACAAAAAATGTGGCCTCTAGAGTGCATACAAGGTTTTTCTATGATTTGACCCTGTGACCTAGTTTTTGACCCCAGTTGACCCAATTTCGAACTCGTCCGAGATTTCATCAAGACATTCATTCTGACCAAATATTAAGTCGATCGGGTAAAAAATGTGGCCTCTAGAGTGCATACAAGGCAAATGTTGACGACGGACGACGCACGACGCACGACGCACGACGGACGACTGACGACGGACGACGGACATCCACCTAACCACAAAAGCTCACCTTGAGCACTTCGTGCTCAGGTGAGCTAAAAAGGGTTGCGCCCGGATGGAGCCCAAATATGATCCCAGGGTCTTGATATGAACAAACTTGGTAGATGTCCACTAGATGATGCTACATACCAAATATGAAAGCTGACTGCCTTCAGCTTTCAGCGAAGAAGAAGATTTATGAAGATTTTCATATTTCACCCTTTTGTTGACGGTAAAGGGAAAGTTAAGGGTGGATTTCATTTATTTGAACAACTTTGGTAGAGCTTGACCCAAGAAAAATCCCTGCCAAGTTTCATCAAGATTAGCCCACTGGTTTAGGAAAAGAAGATGTTTAAAGAAATTGTGGATGACGCACGACTGACAACGCACGACAGACGACCGATGATGGACATTGTACTATCACAATAGCTCACCTTGAGCACTTCGTGGTCAGGTGAGCCTAAAAAAAACTTAAATTATTTACCAAATGAGAAACTGAGAAACTTGAAGAAAAATCTAAGAATGGCTGAAAGGAGAGACTAAATCAAACATCCCATCAAAATAATGAAAAGCTCTTCAATCAACTAAAAGTTTTATCGCCAGAATCAGAGGACACGAAAAATAACATTCAAATAAAACCCACAGCTACAATTAGAAAAGTGCGACATAAAACTGTAGTGAGTCCCCTAACAAATTGGAAAGCATCGCAATTTGATGCTGCCTAATGTAATAAAGCAAACAGTATCGCAATCAATTGATTTTCTTTGTAGGACGTCTTTACGTAGAAAAAGTAATTTGTTCAGCCATTTGGAATTTTTATGAAGTCTCACTAACCTGATCATTAGCTATGACAGTATTCAACATTTAGTCTCTTTGTAAAAAAAGCCACTAGACATATCAGTAGTTATATTTTCTCTGTGCCTTATTTTCTAGAAATACCCTAAAAATTCTAATAGAACCCGATGCTCTAATTAACCCTGCCCTCCTCTTCAGAAGTCAAAAATCGACCATTATCTTCATGATTTTCAGAAAACTTGAAGCCTCCTATAAACCCCCAACCCCTACCCTACCCCTACCAAATCAATATCATGGTGATTTCAACAGAGGATCAATATAACTTTTCCAGACCAAATGTTAAGCTTTTGTGTAACTTTGATGCTTTAGTGAATGATTTTATTTCAGTTTTTCTTTGGTTTTCTGAGTGTACTGTACCCTACATTATGTCAAATGGCCTGTAAACTTCACTCCAACACTATGATAAATTGCAATCATTCATGAATCAATTTTGGTTTTGATGAGCCAGAGCCCATGTTTGACTCTCATTTCTGGTTTTACCCTAAAGAATCTTAAAACTTACTCTTTTTGACCCAATTTTTCTTTCAGGAGATCATTTGGGTCATTGGTGCATCCTATGCATTATCAAAATGTAAAGAAATGAATGGTCTCCTTCATAATACAAATAAAGGATCTGTATAAATGAATCAACACAAACAAAAAAGTATCAACTGACACTTTATTGTTAAGTGAATCATTTATGATTAATATTCAGGGTTCTCCCCAGAAAATTTTGAAGGCGTAGTGGCATTTGCGCGCGGCTATACTGTCTGATTACTTTTTATTTCTGTTAATAATAAAGAATGATTACAGTGGTTTAACTGGATAAGGCTTTTTATATTTGTGAAGCAGAACTTCTGTTTTGTTGAATATATAATTTGATTTGAACTTTTTTTTTTCTTTGACACCTTTATAGCATCTTTAAATAAATAACTTAACCCCAAAGTCTTCAATAAAATATTGCATGATGGCTTAAACTCCCCCCCTTCCCCATTGTATCCCTTCCCTTTAATAGAATATATTGTGTACAAAAGAATATTACAAAAGAAATGAAGAAAATTGGAACATTTAAGAAAATTCAATGAAAAGGTCAAAGAAAATAGTAAATCAACTGCACTTAGACTGTATTATGCTCATATATTTGAGAGTTCCAAGGACAGCACTGCATGTATTGTTAACTATTATAGGTTTCTATTTAATAATGTATACAAGGAATTTATAAAATCCCATATCAATTTCTATGACCTTATTTAAAATAATAGAATTTATCTTAATTTCAATTCTGGAATGAAAAAATTAAAAATAAAAAAAAGATGTTATGGGTTGAATATACACTGCAACTCCATTAACACGCTGTGGTCGGGGTCCAAGAAATGAAACAGCGGAAGAAGTGGATGCATCTGCTATAACGCTGTACCCCCCGGCCGCCGCCGACCCCCCCCTCCCGCGGTGAACAATAACGTACCGCGGAAACGTAACAGACACAGGGTAAATATTGATAACGATATCGGATATCTAAATATACATGTACATATTTTATGTCATCGTATTTTATATTTTTAAAACTCGGCAATGAATTGAAGAACAAACGCGGTTTATTACTTTGGTATTTTTTATTTTAAGATCGTTTTGTTGTCCCTAACCTGAACAAAACTATCTTTGATAAAGTAATCTAGTTTGTAGGGTATAACGATCGCAGACTCCTCTTAGTTCTCAGAATCCCGATTTCTCGGGCCTATCCGCCCGGCAGCTGAGAAACACCGATAACAACGATCTCAAAAGGGTAAAGATAGAAAAATCCATATAGTTTCATAAGATCAACGAATTTCATAATTACGCAATCAAAATAAACAATACCCTACGTCCGATCGAAACTTTACCAAAGTAATCGAATCTCTCGGAGTGCAGGACCGTATTCTTCGATGAGCGAGAAAAAATGCCGTAAATTCAATTAAATGAATCTGTAGCTAAGACATTTGGATCGCCGGTTTGCGGAGATAAGCTAATCCATTTAATACATCATCTTCACGAGTCAAGGGATATCGAGAGCTTCTTCTCGAAATCCGTGTAAGTAATAATTGTTCGTAAACCTTGGTTTGACAAATTGTCAATTCACAATTTTTACTATCTGATAGTAGATCGTCGGAAGAGAGAGTCCAGACAAAAGCGAAGCGACGCGGTCACCATTAATTTCGCGCCATCTTTGGGTTCATTGTTTTTGATGCTGGCAAGCGGGAAATGTAGGTTTATATAGAGCTTCCTGTTTAAAACTGAATAAAGTTGTCTATTTAGTGAGAGATAGGAATCAACGATAATAATTCATTTGGGCTTTGAATTTTAAAACATGATTATAATATGAAAAAGTTTAATAAAAAAGAAACGAAATTAATCATATATTCACAAAAAAAAACGTAATATTTATAAGAAAATTCAACGGGATTGGCAAAGGGAGGTAATAAACCAATAAATTGGGTAAGGGGCGAGTCGCTTTTTGAAACGTTTGTCAACAGCGGTAAATGTTCAAGAATTGAGAAAATAAAACGAGATAAGCTTATTTTGCGAAAACACGGCTTCTTCTGAGATTTATTAACTTCGATTTAATCGCATGCGAGCTAGACTTTTCGGTGTCCAATTGCGTCCCTGTCGTCGACAAAGCGCAGTTGGTAGCGCGGCGGACTGTCAATATTGGGATTCCGTGTTTCTCCGACGGCGGCACTCATTCTTTATGACTATAAGTCACTCACTCATGGGTTACTAATCGTAGACCTATGTGAGATAGCAGTTTGGGGTTAGGAAAGGATGTGATGGTTTTACTCGTGATCGAATTCGGTGCTCCAGGGGAAGTGATATAACTATAGGCCTACGTCTGTCAGCAATCAGGGTACGAATCTAGTTAAGAAATGGCGTCTTTGGGGAGAATTAACGAAAGTTTTGTTTCGATTTTCTAACTAAAATTAGATGTAATGTCTAATAAATTGGATAGTAAGCTTGAAGTAAGTGAATTTGAACGTATAGACTGCGATGTGGCTTATTTCGCCTAATTTTCGGCAGTAGAAAGATCGCGAAAACTGCATATTCTTGCCGATCTTTTGTTTGATATAATCAAAATTCACATTGGAACCTTAAAGTAAATCTAGTTTGACTTGAGCATATAGTTGTGAAAACGATTTTTCCCGGCATTGTTTCCGGTGGATCTCGGTAAAAATTGGCAATTTTCGGTAAATGAAGTGGACATTACATTGGCCGTTTTCGTATTGGTACCCATCCGTTATTCTCTGTTACTGGAAGTGTGGAACCAGTGAAAATCAACCAACCATGAAGAAAAAATCGATAATCACCAATTAGCAAGGGTCTTATCAATTAGGGTCTTTGTGTATACATCTTCCCAGATGGCGATTATGTAATGACCGCGCGTCTGCAATCAGTTTTATTGCTCGTTTTGACCCTTTGTTCAGAAAGAAATTAAGCTGTATCGGTGATCAAATTTAAGCGTATCGGCGTTCCTAAGGTGTATCGGCAACCTGTTAAATTTATTGAAGGCGTATCGGCCCCGATACGCTATAAGGGCCTGCGGAGAACGCTGTTAATATTGTTACTTATCTTTTTTCTCTTTGAGATCCCTTTTAAAAAAGTTTTAAGATCCCCCAGAATTTTATCTTCAATACCTCAATGACTTCTAGCACAAGCCCTCTGAGTAAACCTTATCATTATCAAAGTTGGTGGTACACTCGCTGACAAACCTTTTAACAGTTGAAATAACAGGACAAAAACAATCATATAGAATTTCATTTGAAGAAAGTAGAGACCTGTTTCTGTGAGTTTGTCTGGAATCACAAATTGATGACTAGGATGTATAATTTCATCCAATTTTCTCTGATTTATAGTCTTTCAATCAGAGGGTCAGAACTTTTTTCCAGACAATAACTTCTAGTCTAACTAAAAACTTGAACCATCCTTATTTTAACCCTTATCATGCTGAAAAAAATGACTTAAAATTTTCATCAAAATCAAAAGGCAAAAAGCACTGAAAGTACCCATTTTAGGTCAATTTTTATTTGAAACAAGAGGCCCAAGAGGGCCTGTATCGCTCCACTTGCTTAAAAATCTCAAGATTCGAAAGAGAGATATTGAAAATAGAAGGTAATGAAAGTTAATAGCATTCAGAATTGATTGATTGATTGAATGGGGTTTTACGCCGCTTTCAACATTATTTCAGTTATATCGCGGCGGCCGGAGCACCTAACAATGGATTCCTGGTATTTCTCACGCCAGTACTACCATTACATCCTTTCCTAGCCTCCGACTGCTATTTCACATAGGTTTACGATTATCTACCCATAGGTGAAAGACAAACGTCGGAAAGGATATTTGCCGCCACAGGGGATCGAACCCACGACTTCCAGATTGGAAGTCTTATGCCGAACCAACTACGCTATGGTGGCGGCTAATAGCATTCAGAAGGAATTCCATCTTTCTCTAAGTTGAGACTGACTTATGAAGGAATGAACTAATTTAACTATTTGGGGTCTATCCAAATATCTTGAACAACTTTAGAAGAGGGTCACCCAAGGAACATTCTGGTAAAGTTTCATTTAAATTGGCCCAATGGTTCAGGAGGAGATGTCGTTCAAAGACTTTGGGGTCAAAATAAGCCCTGCCCTGCCAAGCCCATATTTGGGGGTCAATCCAAATTTCTTGAATAATTTCAGAAGAGGGTCACCCAAGGAACATTCTGGCCAAGTTTGGTCCGGGTCAAAATAAGCCCTGCCCTGCCACACCCATATTTGGGGGTCAATCCAAATTTCTTGAACAACTTTAGAAGAGGGTCACCTCAGGATTATTATGATAAAGTTTCATTGAAATTGGCCCAATGGTTCAGGAGGAAATGTCGTTCAAAGATTTTGGGGTCAAAATAAGCCCCGCCCTGCCACGCCCATATTTGGGGGGTCAATCCAAATTTCTTGAACAACTTTAGAAGAGGGTCACCCAGGGAACATTCTGGTAAAGTTCCATTAAAATTGGCCTAATGGTTCAGGAGGAGATGTCGTTCAAAGACTTTGGGGTCAAAATAAGCCCTGCCCTGCCAAGCCCATATTTGGGGGTCAATCCAAATTTCTTGAATAATTTCAGAAGAGGGTCACCCAAGGAACATTCTGGCCAAGTTTGGTCAAAATCCACCCATTGGTTTAGGAGGAGAAGATGTTTAAAGAAAAGTTTATGCACGCACAGACGGATGGACGCATGCACGAGGGACATCCCGCCATGACAATAGCTAGCTGGCCTTTGGCCAGTGGAGCTTAAAACTAAATCTATGGATAATTCTGGTTTGTAAGTGAGAAACATGTGGTGTAGACTAACATCAGATTGCACATATGTCAATACCACCTGAATTTCCTTTCTAAACTAAAAAGTTTGGAATTGGTATTTCAAAAATAAATACTTTCAGACAAATGGCACTACCAGTGCTTACAGTACTGCAATTGTAATTCATTTTGTCAAGATTTTTATTCAGCATGACAAGGGTTAAGGCATAAGCAAAGTGAAATAACAGTCTAACAAAATATTTACAGCCAAAGGAATGAAATAGTGAAAGTCTACGAAAAGCTGATTGATGATTAAGATTGTGTTTTGTTGTTTTCCATTTTCAGTGATTTATTGTTATTTAGTCACCATGTCTGGATCTTTCTATTAGACTTTATATGCATGTTTGCTTTGCATTGATTCTGACAAGACCCTTAGTATTTGTCATTATTTTGCAGTGAAGAAGGGAATAGATTTCATCAAATTGTGATCAATTCATACACATCCCTTAAGACAGAGATCAAAACAAAAGGGCCTTAATGACACCATTCTCAAATTTGAGGTTGAACTTACATACTGGCTTAGCTTTCAAAGGGATGATTCAATTCAATCCTTTTTCTTTCATTTGGTAAACTTTACTTGTAGAAAACATAGAAGTCTCTAAATTAGCAACAAGAGCACAAGATATGGGTGCCAACCCTTGACTGCAGAAGCTAAATAATGGAAAAAAGTTAGTTGAACAAGAACACTGCCTACAAGTGCCTACGCTTGGCTGTTGAGTCCTGGATGGTGGAAAAAAAATCAGTAAAAAAGGGGGGCATAATTTGCACAAAATGCATCTAGACTTATCCCCCATTGATAGTATAGATTGCTCTTTTGATGGGCAACATGTATGTCAAGTTTCAAGTGAAGGAGATATCATAAAATGTCAAAGTTTTCGCACAAAAATCACGACGACAATATAATGGCTATAGCAATACCTCAGATTTTTCCATAAGCAGCCAAGCTAAAAAATGGCATCACTTACAAATCTACTTTCAGAGTTATGTCCCTTGCTAGTCTGGATATGCTCTTGTGATTGTGAACACACATGTAAAGTTTAATGAGTCTTCAATACAACAGAGTTTTGACAACAGTAAAAGTTTGTCACGCCAATTGCCTACACCAACGCCAACAACAATGCACAGAATGCCAAGCTGATGACAATACCAGAGTCACAATACCTCAGGTCTATTTGTCTAAAAATGAAAATGAAATTGATAGAAAGTATATCTTTATTTGATTAAATGAATGAGCTCAAGTTTCATTCAAAATGTAGCAAAACGACTTGAGTCCTTGAATTCTAAAATTCTAGCAATCTTTTTTTTTTTTTTAAGATCAAAAATACACCCAAGCCTAAAAATAAACTTATGCAAAGCCAGCTTTTTTTAAGTTCATTGGTTGTCTACCAAGGTTAAAAAAAACTTCAAAGGCTGGTTAGTTTAAAATCAGTAAAGCAAGTAAGGCTGAAAAGAAATCAGTGACATCAAATTACATGACTTCCGCAGAGTTAAGCACGCCATCAAACGGTTTTCAGGGCCTACCGTAATTACTGCCAATCAGATATCGTGTGGCTTTAATCAAAAAAGTTTACCAATTGCTACCTTAGACTGGAGACTGGTAAATAAAAGATAGCCTGTTGTCTAACAATAATGTTGTGATTAAAGACACAGTTGTCTATTTGTTATTGGCTATTGATCTCTTATAGAAGGAACTAACTGTAACAAAAACAGACATGCAACTTGTCTGCTTTCAGATTTTTTTCATTTTATTTTTCATTTTCTTTCTTCTTTCAAATACTGGTACCTCATAAATGTAATTACCTAGGTGGTGTCTTCTACATATCTAAAAAATTTAAAAGAACAGAAATGGACTTTAGATTACTCATCTGTAAGTTCTATTACAAGTAAAGAATCAATGGTCAACAATTTTGATAATAAAAGACAAAAGTAGATAAAAGATTTAGAGCCTTACCCTAGGAAGATCTATAAGGAAACTTAACCAAAGAACATGTTGATAATGCCAATGTTTGATCAAAAGGAAATATTAGATAGTGAAAAGTGATTTGATCATCCCTGGACAGCAATAGTCAAGAAATTTTATAGATGAAAAGAAGTATTCACTGATGTTCGAGTTTATGTTGATGACAGCTCTACTGTTAAAGTTGATGTTTGACAATCACAGAAACATTGTCAGGAACTTTACAAGGGAGAAAAGTGTTGTTCTGGTTTATGTTTAACAATCCTTTGAAAACTAATAAGCTTCCTGGCATGTGTCACTCTAACACACCTCATAAACTGGTCCTTATTTCTTCATCAAACAAACAGATACCTTATAAGTACATGAGTTAGTAATAAAATTAGCCTTCTGTTAGAACACAGCCTTCAAGCTAGGTTAATATGCTGATGTATAAGGTGTATCAGTATTAAAATATACATGGCTTTCCCTCATGTGCAGCACTTCTCATAACTTACTTAAAGCCAGCACTATTTGAAAGTTATCAGCAATTTTCTGCATTTTTTCTATTTTTTGTGTGTATATGTGTGTGGTTATGCCAAAGTAATTTGTGTTGGCTATCCTTATGAAGCTTAACTTTTTGCAACCAATATAACACCATGGTATATTTCACTATTTCTAGTGCTATCAGCTCTGCCAAACCATTTTATAAAAAATAACTTAAGTAGTAGAATTAAATTCAGCGTGAAGCTAATATAAAATATCGGGACTTTCCAATGAATGATTGCACCCTCTGTAAACTTACTTTATTGACATAAACTCCACTTGGAACAATATGGCAAATTACCAAGAAAATATTATAGACCTTTAATGTTCCAGTTAGGGTATGGAGTTGATGGACTGAAATTAATTAGGGAGAAGTTCTTGAAGTGGCCATAAAATGTAATAAGGCTGAGCTCTTACACAAAGCTTGTGATAAAATATACAACCCTTTTCCAAAATAAGGCTATTTTCATAAATGGCATTCACATCCTTTATAATATTGACTTTAATGATATCAACAGTAATAAGACATGTACAAATTCAAAACTCCATAAAACAAAATATCTTTTAAAGAAAGACATTATAGTCAAATACAATATCAATTAAATCTTTTCCTTTTTTAGTCCTTGTATTTTCTAGAACGTTTCATTTCTAAAAACTTTGGAGAATTCATCTTAGGTATTTTTTTTTTTTTTTTTTAAAAAAAACTTTTATCATGGTCAATTTTTGAATAATACAGATCAAGGATATTTCGATCTGATGGCTTATCAAGAAACAGTTCTAACTGCTGTTTGTTGCTGTGCAATTGAAATGGCTTAGCATGAAAGGACATTTCCATCTTCCTAAAGACATTCTATGGAATATCCATTGATTCCCATGCTATATGGTTTATCACATTAGGTGACCACAAATTACATTCACTTGATCACTTCTAGATAGTTAGGGCCTCCAATCAGCTTCCTAATATTGTCTGTAACATTATGTTTAGGATAACTATTTCAGTGTATGGTCAATCCATCTTTTATTTTGTGAATGATGATAGCTGTATACATCCACAATTTCAAGTGAGTGATCGGAGTTCAATTTTGTCTATACGGTGTATAGACAAAATTTACCTTTGATCACTCATTCAAACTTGTGGAACTATAATTACATAATTGCAATCCAATAAAATGAAGAATTCTGATTGGTTTAAATCGCATCACGTGGGGAAATCCATTGCACTTTATTTCTGTATAAAATGCAATAGGTCTTTCGGGAAACCCCCGAACTTCGATCGGCAAGACCTGTGTTGTAGGAACTCGAATTAACCTAGTTCCCGATCATCAACGCAACATTTCTAGTCAATCTATTATAATTTAAGTTATTTTCGAAAGAATTTACGATTACAAGCATGCAGTTCTGATTCTGAGACGACGTAAACTTAGAAAACATCAAGTCGACGAAGACCTCCAAGCAACCCTCTCAACTAAGACTTACCACGCCGTTTTCGTTGAAAAATACAGACTAACATGGCAGAAACAAGCTTTTTTGTCATAAATACCTCTACAAATTCGAATGTTGTCTTTTATTTGTGTATCATTTGTTTTACTTAATGACACTTCACTTCGATAGTGAGATAAACACTACACGATCTAAAAATAGATTGAGTAAATTTTTACCCGCAGAAAGTAGACTTGAAGCTTTAATGTTTGACCAAGTATTTTAATAGTTTCTTCGATCTATATGATTGCAATTATAAGGGACGAGTGTCTTTTTCACTGCGTTTATTGGGGTATAAAGTGCAATTGCCTTAGCACATGGCTTTGCCATGTGCTAAGGCAATTGCACTTTATACCCCAATAAACGCAGTGAAAAAGACACTCATCCCTATATTGAGTGGCAGGGCTACCAGTGGAAAAGAGCATTTATTGTTTCTGTTTTTAATTATCTCAAAAAATGAAATATAAGTTCATTCTTGCATGCAATATCAAATAAATATTCTATTTCTGTTATACAGAAAAGAGAAAGAATGTAAATCATTTTCGTATGCAATCCCTTTAGGTGTGTCATTTCACAGTAAAAAAACAGCAGGGCTCGTGTTTGAACCTTTAACCAGGGTTTTGACTCCCAAAAATCCCATTTTGACCCTGAAAATTTTCCTGCAGGTCATTTTGACCCAGAGAATTTCCAGTGGTTCCACCTATGGGATATTAAAGATTAGATAGATCAATTGTTTTCTTCATACTATTACAAAAGAGCTATATAAATGAAACAACATAAACAATAAAGTGTGTCTTCACTTTATTTCTTATGTTGATTCAGTTATATACATTGCTTTTAAAGACTGATAAACTCTCATGTTTTGCTATTTTTTGACCCCTACAAAATCAATTTTGACACCCCCCCCACCCCACCCCACCCCACCCCCGAATTTCATGGTCAAGGGTCCATTGATTCCCAAATTTATGAAGCTAGCACAAGCCCTAATACAGTATTTATCTTACCACCTGTAAGCTGACTATTGTTTCTTTTTTACTTTATTGAAAAAGCTTCGGAAATTTCCCAAGTCTTCTAATTAATTGTGTTAAATTTAACAAATTACTTAACTTTTATGAAATATTTGAATGACCTTATTTACAAAATTCAGTCATCTCATTCATGGGACTGTTTTCATTACTTATTCCATGATAATTTGGTTGCTTGAGGGTGGCTTTCTTGAAGAGAGGCGTTCTTTTCATACAGGAAATGCCAAGTAATGAAGGTCTTTGTCAACAATTAGTATCTTACAATTAGCTCAAAAGGAGAAGTACTAGTATCTTACAATTAGCTCAAAAGGAGAAGTACAAACATAAATCAAATTACTGTAAATTAAGAAAGAATGACACAGAGAGAAAGGATTCCTACTAAATCATCACCTTTTGATTAACTATCTAACCACATTATTAGTTGGTTTCTGCTTTATTTTCTCACTTATTTTTTTTCTTCCACACTTTATTAAGTTGCCATAGAAACAGTTTGGGATATTTTGCTGTCAATCTATGAGATTCCTCCCAATATTGTAAGACAAACTCAATTCTCAGTGATGTGGAACTAATAATGACATGAATGTCTGCCTTACTGATAAAGGGAAACAACTCCTACTAATAATGACATGAATGTCTGCCTTACTGATAAAGGGAAACAACTCCTACTAATAATGACATGAAAGTCTGCCTTACAGATAAAAGGAAACAACTCCTACAAACTCCAGTCACATTCAGTAAGTTAGCAAAGGGAAGTTTCTTGACATGTTGATAGCTCAGCGTGTAACAGTTGTGACTCCCCATATATCTATAGGCATTTATAACTGTTTCATGCAAAGGCATTGTTTTCAGAACCAGTCTGACCATGAGGCATTTACAACTGTTTCACACAAAGGCATCAGTTGGTAAACCAATCTGACCATGAGCTATATTTCAAATTAGAGATCTGATTTGAGAAAACCATATTGGCCTTAAGATTACAGCCACCAGAAAGACAGACAAAAAAAGGGGGGCAACCCTCATTTGAATTTCAACAAGCAAATTTGTTGAATTGATATCCCCCGCCGAACATATTTTCATTGTCAATGGAGTTAATATCAAACTTAGGTACAGTTTATCTTTTATCTACATCAACCTGAAGTTTTCAAGAAATAGCGCGGAAACGAATATCACTCTGTATGTATATGGCTTAAACAGTCAGGGGCAGTAACTCTAAATTCGGCGATCCAACCAGGTAACCCCGACAATATGAGCATGTCCTCTTTGTAGTGAAGCTGTGTGCCAAGTTTCATTAAAATCCGGTCTACAGTTTTCAAGAAATAGCGCGGAAACGAATATCACTATGTATGTATATGGCAGTAACTCTAAATTCAACAGTCAAACCGAATATCCCAGACGATATGCGCATGTCCTCATTATAGTGAAGCTGTGTGCCAAGTTTCATTGAAATCCGGTATATAATTTTCAAGAAATAACGTGGAAACGAAAATCAATCAGTATGTTTATGGCTTAAACAGTCAGGGGCAGTAACTCTAAATTCGACTGTCAAACTGGGTAACCCCGATAATATGCGCATGTCCTCATTGTAGTGAAGCTGTGTGCCAAGTTTCATTGAAATCCGGTCTATAGTTTTCAAGAAATGGTGCGGAAACGAATATCACTCTGTATGTACATGGCTTAAACAGTCAGGGGCAGTAACTCTAAATTCGACGGTCGAACCGGGTAACCCTGACAATATGCCCATGTCCTCATTGTAGTGAAGCTGTGTGTCAAGTTTCATTGAAATCCGGTCTAAAATTTTCAAGAAATAGTGCAGAAACAAATATCACTCTGTTTGTATATGGCTTAAACAGTCAGGGGCAGTAACTCTATATTCTGCGGTCGAACCGGATAACCCCGACGATATGAGCATGTCCTCTTTGTAGTGAAGCTTTGTGCCAAGTTTCGTTGAAATCTGGTCTATAGTTTTCAAGAAATAGTGCGGAAACGAATGACGGACAGACAAAGGCTGGAGGACATGGCAAAAACAATATGTCTATAGTTTTTAAGAAATAGCGCAGAAACAAATATCACTCTGTTTGTATATGGCTTAAACAGTCAGGGGCAGTAACTCTAAATTCTGCGGTTGAACCGGGTAACCCCGATGATATGCACATGTCCTCTTTGTAGTGAAGCTGTGTGCCAAGTTTCATTAAAATCCGGTCTACCGTTTTCAAGAAATAGCGCGAAAAAAATATCACTATGTATGTATATGGCTTAAACAGTCAGGGGCAGTAACTCTTAATTCGACAGTGGAACTGGGTTACCCCGACGATTAGCGCATGTCCTCATGTAGTGAAGCTGTGTGCCAAGTTTCATTGAAATCCAGTCTATAGTTTTCAAGAAATAGCGCGGAAACGAATGTCGGACAGACGGAAGGACCGAGTACATGGCAAAAACAATATTGGTTGATATCCAAAAATTAGATTCTGAGAAAATAATATTTATTACAAGTACATGTATATAGTTTTTGACTATAAAACTCTTACAGTGCCCTCAATAAGTAGATGTTGATGTAATATATGTATAGAAATTCAGAAAAAAAGTTCGAAAATTATATCCAGACATAAAAAAATAAAGGAGGTCAAAGAGAATACATCCAGTTAAAAGAATGTGGAAGTTTAAAAAGCAATTAACCACAACTTTCATCGAAGAAGTAAAAAAATCTATAATTTCCCCTTGCCTACAAGTATATCAGGCCAAAACAGATTTCACATGTAGTGTTGTGCCTGTATGTTGTTATGACAATTAATCTATAACTTAACTGGATTATACAATCTTTACTGGAACAAACAAAAATGATTGATTGGTTGATTGGTTGATTGGTTGATTGATTGATTGATTGATTGATTGATTGATTGATTGATTGATTGATTGATTGATTGATTGATTGATAGATTGATTGATTGATTGATTGATTGATTGATTGATTGATTGATTGATTGATTGATTGATTAATTGATTGATTGATTGATTGGAGTTTTACGCCACTTTCAACATTTTTTCAGTTATATCGTGGTGGCTGGGGCACATAACAATGGTTTCCTGGTATTTCTCTCACCAGTACAGTCGAAAAAGATGTGTGAAAGAATAAAGCGTCGTCATTGCGCGTCATGTCTGCTTGCTTTATTCTGTAGGACACAGATTTTTGGAAAAGTTTTATATTAGTAAATGATCAAATGTTATTCAAACCCATCGATGGAGTTTCGAAACATTACTTCTTCAACAAATTCTTGGAATTAAGGTAGCTGATCCTTAAAAGTTGTGCAACATTTCAGAACTTATTGTCTTTCTCAATGTGAACTGAGGCTTTCCTAATACATGAAATCATTAGGAAACCTCAGTTAACAATGCAAAAGATCATGACTTCCCAAATATTGCGGAACTATTATGGGTCCACTACCTTAAATGTGATAATTCGAAATTTGAAAAGAGATGCAACCAGAAAAAGACAAAACAATTCTATTAAGTAAGTTGCCTGCTCTCATTTAGAATCCTTATCCTCAGAGAAATTGGTGCACTTCCAATGATGTCATTTACATTGTTTGCACCAATATGTCCAAAGAGAGATGTAAAAGATAGTTTTCATACATTCTCTGATATTTCTGCGTAAGATTTGATAACCCTAGATATGTGTACCAGTACTTTTACATACTACCTTTATTTCTCGAGAGACAAAATGAAGCTGCATTTTACTAATTACCCATATATCACTGGATACCAAAACATTGTAACTCCAATTTGACAAAGCTATACATGTACATGTATTCATTTGGTCATCCACTGATGAAATATATTAGGTCCGAGGAGTGATTTAACAGCTGACATCTTGCATTCGTTCTTTTCAAAATTTAGTTGATAAAAGTAATGATCATTTTATGAGATGAAAACCCCTCCAGGATTAAAAGAAGGAATCTAAAAGGGCATGTCCTAAACATCATTCCTGTGCAGTTTGGTTGAATTCTGACCAGCTGGTTCAGAGAAAACTATTATTTCAAGAAAAAGATTATGCATTCACGCACCATAGACAATACTCTATGACAATAGCTTGCTTGACTTCATCCAGAGGAGTAAAAAAAGTCTGCAGGGGAAAGGTGCACAAGGGGGAAGGGGGGGGAGGGGTCAATGTCAAAGTTTTTATGTAGTAGATTATTTTTGTGAGGTTAGCATGTGTAATTCTGTTCCTTAAATGTTCTTTTTACATCAAAAAGAACGGGTAATATAGCTAGCAGTTGACTTCAATAGACTTTTAAATTTGGTGATTTTCCAAGGATATCAACTGAAATTGTTTAGAAATGCCTCACACCAAAACCCAGACAAACTTTACATTCTTGGTGCATGCAACAAAATGCCATGAAATTCACCTGAACAATTTATAATGAACATTAACCCTACAACTAGAAAGCCATGAATGGCTTGAGTCGCTCCACAGGCTTGAAATTCTTGAAAAAGCAAATCTAAGGTTTGACTAGATTTTAAGATATTTTTGGTTCTACTGATGTTGAAATGATTTTCAAAGTTTCCACTATATAACATAAAGAGATATGACCTCCGCCCATAAAATGCATATTTTTCATCTGATCACAATAATTTTTGGTAGACTGATAAAGGGTCACTCAAGGATCATTCCAGTGAAATTTGATTTATATCCATCAATTACATTCTGAGAAAATGATTTTCAAAGTTTCCACAATATAACATATAGAGAAATGACTTCCGCCCATAAAATGCATATTTTTCATCTGATCACAATAATTTTTGGTAGACTGATAAAGGGTCACCCAAGAATCATTCCAGTGAAATTTGGTTTATATCTATCAATTACATTCTGAGAAAATGATTTTCAAAGTTTCCACTATATAACACATAGAGAAATGACCTCCGCCCATAAAATGCTTATTTTTCATCCAATCACAATAATTTTTGGTAGACTAATAAAGGGTCACCCAAGGATTATTCATGTAAACTTTAATTGGTATCTATCAATTAGAATCTGAGAAAAGTCACTTTTTACCATATTTGGAAATTAGCCACGCCCATTAAATCCATGTTTTTCATTGGATCAAAATTTCTTGAACAACTTTGAAAGAGGGTCACCCAAGGATCATTCCTGTGAAGTTTGGTTGAAATTCATCCAGTAGTTTCTGAGGAGAAGATTTTTAAATAAAAAGTTTACGACCGCACGGACGGACGGACGGACGGACGCACGACGGACACAACGCCATGACAATAGCCCCAGTGGCTTTCAGCCAGTGGAGCTAAAAACAACTAATCAGAATCCAAAGAATACATCCTACAATATGGATAAATAACTAGAGCTGCTTGAGCAGCTGATTAGCTTCTCAGGCCTGAATCTACTTATATGATTAGTCGAGAAGTGAATCAATGAAATTAAAGAATGTTTATTTTAAATAAATGAGTGCCTTAAGTGTCAAATGCTGTAATATTTCTGTTAACTGAATCTCTTCCTACCTAATGGTGTTGCAATAGACAATATAATTTCACTATATTGCCAACCATCCCCTCCCCCCTATTCTCTGCCTTTGATTGCTCAACACTGATGATTTTAGCATCTTTCTTAACCCTTTCCCAAATAAGACCGGGTTTTGACGTCCCTATTAGGAAAGGATTGGGAAAACATTGAGGCAAAAGAAGAAAGTGCTGATAATCAGCACTTTCTCCTTTTACCTCATTATTTTCTGGACTATAACATAACTATTTTCTCCATTTGATATAATTTATTTTGTTGTCTGCAGCTCCTTTCAAATTGGACAGCCTTAAAATTTTGTTGTTTGGGAAAGGGTTAAAGGTCTATCATCTCCTAATCTAAACACAATTTACAGTAAATACCCCTTCCATTGTTGCTCTGCACCTGTCAATGAACTGATGAAACATGCAAAATTTATACAGGCTGTTGGGGATCTGGTTTAGAAAAAGAAGAAGAATTTTGAAGACATCTAATTTGATCAAAGTCCTACCCACACCCCGGAGCTCCTCCCCTTGGTTGCCACCCTCTGTCGATTGATCTTGAAATGGAACAACAACATTGGCAAGCTGTTAATTGTATTTTATGGTAAGTTACCATTGTATTTTTTTTAAATGACTAAATGCAGTTGTTGATTTTTCTGCCAAGTCTGTGTAACCACTAAACCTAATTTCCTATTTAATGAAAATTTGTAATAAATGAAACCCCCCTTTTATTAGTATAAATCCCCTTTATCAAAATCTTTATTTCACAATGAAACTATATGTTGTGGGTACTCATTTGCATTGCCTCAATAAGCATGTCAAATGAGTACCAACACCTAGGGTTTAAGGGAAGATTTATGAAATATCTAAATTTGAAAACCCTGCCTGGATAAGACATTGTTCAAAAGTTGAATTGTTAGCAGCATTTATCGAGTAAAAACATGTTTAACTATTTCAGTTGCCCTGTAAAAGACAATCCAGTCAGCTCTGTAGCTTTTGCTGAACATACTTGACTTTAGTTAAGTTGAGTATCTGCTATCTTTTTTATTAATGCAAAACTTAGCTCTGGTGTTTCTCCTATCATAGATAATGGTGTTTCACTTATCAGGAGATAAATGGCTGAGGGTAGAGCTGGGACAAGTAGAAATTTGGACCAGCTACCAGTCAACATGGCCCATCAAATAACTCAGCCCGGTCAACTCGGCACCCAATGTATATAGTCTATAGCAACATAGATTTTTTTTCATAAAATATACTAGGACGAAAAAGAAATGTCCGGTAACTTATAATGATTGTTTTTAATGATAAATTTTATTATTGGATTATAATATTCATTTTTGTATGAAATGTCATCTGATTATGTGAAAAAATACCCCCTTTGAACGATGACCCTTCTTGTTTTGCAAACATGGCCGGACATATATCAGTGTCTCGTGTGTCCTCCATGCCCAGCTGTGGCAGCCCTGATCCGTCTATGTTGCATATTTTATGTATCTTGGTGTTTCTTTTTTGTCCTAGTATATGTACAAGTTTTATACAAAAAGTTTTTTAATACTAATAATCTTATAGGTAAAATACTTCTTAAAGACTTTTAACGCATTTCACTGTCATGTGGCATTTGTGTAAATATGACATAAAACTACATATTATTTAATAATTACTTAATTCATCTTGAAATTTATTTTTCAGTTTTTGCTCTAAGCACAATAGAAGATGACAAATAATATCCATGTGTATTAAATATCAAGGTTGTAGGTTTTACCAGGGACTCTAATTATACATGAATATTTAGGACTCGAGGTTTTACTCAATTGTTTTCCAATTGCAGCTCCTTTAAGCACACATCACACATTGATTAACTAGCCAATAAGTGTACTGATACAGTTCATACAGATGTAGAGGCCGAATGAGATCCACTGGAGTAGATCCCATAAGCATAAAATACATCCGTTTACTAGGCTATACACTATATAACTTATACACAGGCCCAGTTGATGGGTCAAGTTTTACACAGGCCGAGTTTTATGCCGACCCTGATTTTAACAGGCTGAGTTGACAGGACACCAGTCTAATTCGCTGCAATTATGTAGCCCTCTCTCTCTGATATTTTGATGACGAGCCCATCCCACATCAGACTATCAAAAGGGATGGGGGTACGTTGTTGCAACTAGATGTTAGTCTGTAGGACAATCAGGATATCAATTTTAAAAAATAATTGAAAACTAGTTAAAACAAAATAACGACTAATTCGTCACTTAGATGAAAAAAGTGCAGTTGATTACTTACAGGTTTTCTCACAACACTTAGCTAAGAGGCTCGAATACAGACTATCTACAGACATTACTAGGTCTAGATAAAAAGTTTTGTAAAAAAATATGACAATTTGTACAATATATTCGGGGAAGAAGACAATTCATGTTCATAATTTCGCTAAAAAAAGGGATTTTGTACCTGTCAATTAAATAATTAATGTTGAACTTGCTCACTTCCGGTAAAGTAATTAGCTGGTTCCCTACAGGACAAAACATTGCTGGCTCCCTCATCGAGACATTCCGAGAAGCATTTCCATGAAATTTGTTAAAAAATATAGTTAGTATTGTATAATTAAAGTTGAGTTTAATTGATATCTATGAAAATAAATACTGCTTTATCAGTATTTAACAAAACGCATGACTCCTGTATCAAAATTGATTAGATGGAAGCGGGAAATTTAAACCTTAAGTTTCGTCCCTGAAATGCATCGTGACTAAAATCACCTTTCCTTGAACACGTATCCGATGTCTTATTCTAGTGCATATGCTTTTCAGTAAAACTGGCCCCTTGTCTAACCGTACCGAAAATTTGCCCTACCGGCCACAATATATGGTTGATATGCCTAAAGCCGTGGGTTGTCTTTTATCCGTGGCTATTAAAAAAATATATATGTATATTTCAATGTTTTGGTGGCCAAGCGACATTGTTTGGAACCAAACCGTGGTGAAAGAAAAATGCGTATATTTTAAAATATCTTGAATCCCGCTTCACCTTTAATTTTGTTATCTGCTGAACAAAACTTTTTGATAAATTCCTGAAAAAAAAAAAAGATGTTTAAAGATGCCATTTAAGGAAACACCCTTACAATTTAATTACTAGAGGTACTGAGAAAGTTAGCTCTATGGATAACATTGTGAGAAAAGAAGGAATTGCTTGCAACCACCCCTATCTTCTGACTGATAAAACGGCTAAAGTTTTGTCATTCAGCAACGATAGCTACGGAAATATTATAAGAAGAAGAAATATTTAGCTTGTTATAGTGCCTCTCATTAAAATTGCTAAATTTAAGATTTTGTCATTTCAATGGCCTTTGTCCTGAGAACAGACACTACTAACATTGACGCCGACTTCATCGATCATCGATTTGACCAAATTAAATCGCCTGATTTTACAATTTTTTTTTAATCAGAGTTATATATTTCGTAAAACTATTCCTTGAGGAGTATTTTACATGGGTGCTGCATATTTTGAAGGCAAACTATGCAAAGGTAGGTTTAAAAAGAAGTGAAACGTCTTCATAGATGATAATTTTGGCATGAACTCGAATCATGCGATGACTCGAGCAAATTGGTCGGTCCCCTGTGTGTTCAAGCTATCGCAAGACCACTGTATGAGCTGGAGAAACTTAATTTCATAACTAACAGATATTCCCTAATCTATATAGAAAAAAGTAATGACATTTTTTCATTAGTAATAGCCTTGTTGAATGTTCAGTGGTCCGTATCAAATGAAAGTTTTTTGGTTGGAAGTAACAGTTTTCAATTGCGGAAGCATGGGTAATATTTTTTCAGCAATCACAAGTCTCTTAGGTAAACGCTGGTGTAAGATATTTACACTATACATTGTTATTTCAAAGTCACCTTCTGTCAGTCTGTAAATTTAATTTAACTTGGAATAATTAGTTATTATAAACATAAGTGATTTTTAGCTCCACTGACCTAAGACCAGCAAGCTAATGTCATGGCCTTGTGTCTGTGCATAAGCTTTTCTTTAAACATCTTCTCCTTCCAAACGGATGGGCCATTGGGCCCATTTTAACCAAACTTGGCAGATATGTTCCTTGGGTGACCCTCTTTCAAAGTTGTTAAAGAAATTTGGATTGACTACCAAATATGAGCATGGCAGAGAGGGGCTAATTTTCACTTTAAAATCTTATAAATCTTCTCCTCCCAATCCACTGGGTTGATTTCAATGAACCAGTGACAAAATGGTCCTGGTCAAATAGGCCCAAGTGTCAACTGAACAAGGAGGCCCATTACCAGAGTTGTTTTAAAAATATGGGCAGGGTATATATATTTCATTTGTATGTAACTTTAGTGGTTTACTTCCCCCTACAAAAAAAAAAAAATTCAAAGGGTCAGATGATTAAGGTCTATTTGGGATAGATTTTGAAAAGAATAATTACTCTATAATACCGCTTAAGGGTATAGTTACTTCTGGTTTGTCATACACAAGATAAATAAAGAAGGCTGGAAAAAACCCAATTATCTTTGGTCAAAATAACTGTTAAAAAACAGATTGCATAATAAAGTTAATTTAACCCTTAACTGTGTTCAGGTCTTCAGGATTGAAAATGTCTGTGAATGTTTAAGAATTTATCCAGTTTTGCACCTGAGTCCAGGTATTAATGGAAAAGTTTTCTTTGAAATTTATTTTCAGTATGTACCATATTTCTCCTAATAAACACTCCAAGGGGCTTAATATAACATGGTACTGAAGCGGTGAAGCTTTAATTCAGGTTGTGCATTTTCTGATTTAAACAAATCATTAAATTGATATCGATGAGGCCATTCTCCCTTAAATTTAAGGTGAATTTTCTCCAAACAATCATATAAATGATTGTTTAGATAGAGGAAAGTCATCTCAAATTAGAGATGAAGTCTCAAAAAGTTCCTAAAATTTAGGCATTTGAAGTGGGGTTTCTAAGTGAAAAATGTAGGGGTGCTACTATAAGGGAGGGTACTATTATTAGAGGAAATACAGTATTCATGATTTGTTTTCAGATTGCCATGGCATCAGGATCCAACAGTATAGATGTGTCAGCCCAGTTTCAGAAGATGGCGGAGAAGTTTGGATGGTTAAAACATGGAGATTTAGATATGGCCCTGCAATCAGTAAGTCATTCATGTGACCTGTCAATTAAAAGGAGACTATCTGGATACTGTTTATAGTGTTGCCCCAAGTCAGACTATGCAGGCTGACTGGTAAGCTTAACTGGCCCAAGGCTACTGAGGCTATTGTCATGGCCCTGTGTCAGTTGTGCGTCCACCCAAATCTTTTTCTTTAAAAACTTTCAGAAAGTACTGGCTGAAAAGTGGAAACTTTAAGAATTGTTTTCTCAAAACCTAAATGATGAATATCAACCTAATTTCACTGGAATGGTCCTTTAGTGACCCTTTATCAGTGTATTGAAATTATTGTGATAAGATAAAAAATATGTATGTTATGGGTGGAGGTCATTTCACTATATGTTATATAGTGGAAACTTTGAAATCATTTTTTCAGAACCTTGATCATGGAAATCAACCAAATTTCACTGCAATGATCCTAATTGACCCTTTATCAGTCTACAAAAAAAAATTGTGATTGGTTGGTCATGTTATATAGTGGAAACTATGAAAATCACTATGAACCTAAGTGATGGATATCAACCAAATTTCACTAGAATGATCCCTAGGTGACCCATGATCATACTGCTCAAAATTGTTGTGTTTGGATGAAAAATTTGTGCTTAACAGGCGGAGGCCAATTTTCTGTATTTTATTCATTAATTTGATCTTGATATTTTCTTTGCAGAATATTTCAGCACATGACACTTAAAAACACTTATATACTTGAAATAAACATTCATTCATTCATAAATTCATTCATTCACTCAAATTCTTTTCTAATCATATCAGTTGATACAGGCCTGTGGTGCAAATCAGCTGCTCAAGCAGCTCTAGTTTATTGTTTGTATCACAAATAATTCAGGTGAGCAATTTTGGGCCATTCTAGTCCCCTGGTTTATATTTGGTATGTAGTATTATTAAGTTGACCATAATTAAGTTTGTTCATATTATTATACACATTGAATTGGGATCTGACAAGGTGTTTTCCATTTGACATGAAATTAAAGTAGTAAATATTTCAGCAATCTTCTACTCAGGTGAGTGCTAAAGGTCCATCTTGGTCCTCAAGCTGTTGATTCTATATTAGTGAAATCTGAAGTTGTGTACTGACAGTAGGTTTAAAGTATCATGTTCATCTAAAAGAAATTCATTCATTATTGACATATTTGATTCTATTTTAACACAATATCAATTTTCAAGATTTTTTAAGTAAATTCACTGGAAATCCCATGAAACTTTGTACAGCCTTTTATCAAACTTTCAGATGTCTAAGTAAGTTGGTAAATTCAGTAAATCCCATGAAACTTTAGACAGGTCTTTTTTCAATACTTTCAGCTGGCTAAGTAAATTCACTAAACCCAATTAAACTTTGGACATTTCTTTTTATCATTTGTTCAGCTGGATAAGAAAATTAGTGTGTTCACTGTTAATCCCATGAAACTTTGTACAGGTCTTTTTATATTTTCAGCTGTCTAAGAGTACCAAGAAGAAGAAATCAACAAAGTCTAGAACCACAGAGAAGAAAAAGACTGATAGAGCTACAGATAGAGGAGGTATTTGAGATTACCTTATAACTATACAAATATCTGTGTGATAACATCCCATATGATATTTTTTATGATATCACATAGTTATTTTTAGAACAATGATATAATGCAGTTGTTTTTAGAAACGTGCATTTTAGTAAGAAACATCGACGAAAACAAGAAAAATAGAGGTTATAAGATAAATATAATACATACTTAGTGTACTGTATGAAAAAATATCTAACTCGGCTGTGAGAATTGATAATTGTCTCGGCAGAGCCTCGACAATGATCAATTCTCCCAACCTTGTTAGATATTTTTTCTCATACAAAACACCAAGTATGTATTATATATTTATACATACATACACAAACCTTAAAGTGTTGGTTCTCTATGGAACAGTATCAATCAGTACCTACAACATACACTTTAGCTTCATCCTCCTGTTGTCTAGACCTCTGGTAAATTGTATGGTTTTATATATATATAGCCAAACCCTTGTCATGCTGAATTAAAATCCTCTTTCAGAATATCAAAGTACTGAAAACCCTAGAATCCAAGGGTGTTTGAGCAATCTTTCTTTTTGAGAATAGATTTCTTGAAAAACTCTGTCTTGAAAGGGGACAAACAGGTGGTTAAGACTAAGATCAGACTGCATAGTGGCTGATCTTTGTCTTTTCCTTCTGCCAAAGCAGGAATATTCAGCAGGAAAAGGGTAAAATTCAAATACATGTATAATTTCATTGTAAAGTAAATAATTTTAATGATCATGAAGGTTAAAGAAAGATTTTAGAATGTCTTTACACAACCTCTTTGGTTTGGCTTGCCCCAAATTCTGGTCAATGACAGCAGCTGTACCATCGTCTGCTAATGGCATATATAACATAATTGTTGTAAAGGCATTTATAACATAATTGTTGTAGTGGCATTTATAACATAATAGTTGTAATGGCATTTATAACATAATTGTCGCAATGGCATTTATAACATAATTGTTGCAATGGCATTTATAACATAATGGTTGTAATGGCATATATAACATAATTGTTGTAATGGCATTTATAACAAAATGGTTGTAATGGCATTTATAACATAATTGTTGAAATGGCATTTATAACATAATTGTTGTAATTGGATTTATAACATAATTGTTATAATAGCATTTATAACATAATTGTTGAAATGGGATTTATAACATAATAGTTGTAATGACATTTATAACATAATTGTTGTAAATGCATTTACAACATAATTGTTTTATGGCATTTGTAACATAATTGTTGTAATGGCATTTATAACGTAATTATTTGCAGGAGAAGCAAATAATACTCTGAGGGAGAGAAAAGACAAACTACAGTCACACAAGACTCCTGCAACATTATCTAGTTCTATCACACCTAGAAAGGTAGAACTGACAGGTTTTCTATCATCAGACAGTGACAGTAGCTTTACAACTGTACCAGAGGTTACAACCAAGCCTGCAGCAGGTTTGAGAGGTTTGCGTGACGATGTAGCAGATACAATACAAAAGCCTGCGGTTCATGTCAGGGTCATATGTAGTGACAGTGATGAAGAAGAGAAACCTAAAGAAGATACCTATATCAGCTGTATTGGAGAGTCTGCTTTATGGATGACTGACACAGACACCGACAAGCCTAGACTCAGTGGGTCACCATTGAAGAATTATGCTGGTAGCAAACCTAATATGTGTACTAAAGTACAGACAGACAGGAAAAGTTTTGAAAGTGATGATTATGAAGATAGTATACTTAGAAACCGTCTGTCCATGATGTCTTTGATAAGTGATGTTGACAGCATTGGTGAACCTCTTGTGGAGTCAACCAGAATTCACAGACGTAGCAGTGTCACATATCAACAATTAATGTCAAGTTTTGATGAAGAGGATTGTGATACACAAAAGCCCCTATCTAGTAAAGACATTCATACAGCTAAGAGAGTGCACACAAAAAATCTTTATTACCCTAACTCTAGGAAGAATATTAACAAGAAGAATTATTATCATAATGACTCTGATCCTGATATTATAGCTGAAAGCCCTGAAATGTCCCCTGTTAAAGATGTTAAGTATGTTACAGCTTTAGAAATTCTAGTTGATGAGGAGGTAGGAACTCACAAGGAAGGAACAGCAACCATAACAGACAAGGGAGGTTTAGACACTAGCAGATCTAGTAGTAATGAGTATGTTGAAGTTATGGATGTAGCAACTCAAACACAGATTTCAAACACACCTGTAAAACTTTGTACACCTAAACATAGTAACCCTGTATGTAAGATATACAGTGATGAAACCTTGAACTCCTCAGACAACAAACCAGTGTATTATGAAATGACTGTTGCTGAATCTGCTATGTGTGAGGATGACGGCCAGTTAGATTGTCAGGCTGAAGAAAACCATACAGAATTTAGTAAAAGTGTAAGTCAAATGTCTGCAATCACATCAAACAATGATGTAACTTCACCATATGATCAGACAACTATAAGTAATATAAGTACAAATAGTATACCAAAGAAAATAGATTTTGAAGAAACTCACATTGAGACAGGTGATGATATGAATATTTATAGTCAAATAACTGTAGATACATCTACTCTAGGAGATAACTCCAACAACAAAGATAGCATATCAGGTAGCAAAGACATAAAAAAGAGTAATGATGAAGACTCAAGCTCTAGTATAAATGTTGATTCAGCTGTATTTAGTGAAATAAGCTCAAATGTAGAGAGTGATGATGTTTGTGATAAACAGGAAGATAGTAATATTTCCAACTCTGATACAAGTGTATATGAGGTAGTGGATGTTGGTACCCAAACAGAACATGCTGAGCCTGTACCTTATCTAAATGATTTGATTCCAAGTACCAGTAATGGCTCAAGTCAATTGGAGAATTATACTGATAGAAGAGGTTTCAAGCCAATTGCATGTGAATCAATTAAACCCAAGCCAGAAAATAAGAGACAAAAAGCTAATCTCTGTTTTGAGATAAGTTCTGACTCTGATATGGAAGAAGGTGTAGAAAATTCAAGCCAGGACAAAGATAATAGTAATAGAAGTTGCAATGATACTAGAGATTCATCAGTAGGCGATGGTGTAGAGAATACAAACAAAGATAGAGATAACAGTAACAGTGATTCAGAAGATATTTCTTATCAGTCTGTTAGTGATAATAAAGATGTTACTGAAGCTGGTAATGGAAAGGAGACCATTCCTGACACTGATGAGGAATGCAGTGTTCATGACAGACCTGACAAACCGTGTGAACATGGCAATAACTGGAGGTAATTGTTTGAGAACTTCATCCCCTATAAAATGCATGTATGTTTCTCTAGATGAGTAATCATTTAAAGAACTTGTCTTCAACTATATTGCTGTATCTCCTTTAATAAGACTACTATCATTTACATTAGTTCCCTTACACTATTTGCATTAGAAAATGAGTGCTTAATAAATATATCCATATTTTGTATAAATCCCTTGACCATTTATAAAGACAAATAGGGTTCTTCAGCTTTGAACTAGTGTCTCTAACTTTTATAGAAGGACAAAGTTCTTTTTAGCTCACCTGAGCTCAACATGCTAAAGGTGAGTTTTTGTGATCACCTTTTGTGTGTTGTGCGTCTGAAGTCATCAACAACCTTTATGCATCTTCTCCTTAGTCATCAATGGGCAGATTTCAACCAAACTTAGTAGAAATGTTCCTTAAGTGACTCTTCTTAAAACTTATTCTTGAAATATTGAATGATTCCCAAATATGGGCAAGGCAGGGCTTGGCAGTTTCTGACCCTGAAATCTTCTTAACATCTTCTCAGTAACCAATGGGCGGATTTCAACTTTACTTGGCAGAAATGCTCCTTGGATGACCCATCAGTAAGCTGCTGTCATGGTGCAGTTGGTAGCACGTCGGGCTGTCAATCTAGAGGTTATGGGTTGATCCCCGACGGCGGCACTCTTCCTTTCCGACTATTTGTCTCTGACCAATGGGTTAATAAAATGAAGACCTATGGGAGATAGCAGCTGGAGGCTAGGAAAGGATGTAATGGTAGTACATTTACGAGAAATACCTGGAATACGTTGTTAGGTGCTCCTGCTGAGGCAATATATCTGAACGATTGTTGAAAGTGGCATAAAACCCCATTCAAACAAACAAAATAGGTGGATGACCCTTTTCAAAACTTGACAATGAAATTTTCATGGACCCCTGAATATCGGGGTGGCAGGGTGTTGCAGCTTTTGACCCTTTAATCTTTTGACATTTTCTTCTCAGTAACCAATGGGCTGATTTCAACTTAACTTGGCAGAAATGCTCCTTAGATGACCTAACTCAAAAATTGTTTGTTTAGTTTTGACTGACCCCCAAATATGGGCGAAGCAGGGTGGGTTTTTTTTGACCCTGAAATCTGAAAGAATATTCTCCTCATTAACCAATGGATGAATTTCAACCAAACTAGGACAAATGTTGTTTGGATGATCCTTCTCAAAAGTTTTCGTGAATTTTTTATTGACTCCCAAATATTGGAATGGCAGGGCCAGGCAGTTTTTGACCCTAAAATCTTTAAACTACTTCTCCTCAGTAGCCAAAGGGCTGATTTCAACAAAAGTTGGCAGAAATAGACCTTGGGTGACCCTTCTCAAAACTTGTTTGTGAAATTTTGATTGACCCCAAATTATTGGTGCGGCAGGGAAGGACAGTTTTTGATCCTGAAATCTTTAAAAATCTTCGTTATGATAACCAATCGGAGATTTCAACTAAAATTGGCAAAAATGTTCCTTCAGTGACCCTTCTGCAAACTTGTTCATGAAATTTTGATCCTCCAAAAAAGGGCATGGCAGGATGGGGCCTTATCTCACTATGAAATCTGTGAACAATATCACCTCCTTATCCAATAGACTATTTTAAATGAAACTGCAAGGATGTTTCTTGTGACCCTTTCAAAAGATTTTCTCATCATTCTAATTGGACCATATATATGGATGGAGCAGGTTGGGGCCTATTTTTATTTTTGATTTCTTTGAATAACAACTTTTCCTGAAACACTAAGTAAATTTTAATGAAACTTTACTAGAATGTTACTTTGGAAAGATCCATTTGACAAATAAAATTTAGGTGAGTGGTGTGGTTTAATATTGTTTTAAAAAGTTTAAACTTATTGTATTTGTTCATGTTTTACAGAGACAGAAGGAAGGCAGACAGTGAGTCTAGCAGTGATGATAATTTGGAAGCATGTAAGATATATAGGATCTGTCATATGATTTAGTTTGAGACAAACTGATCTTAACTTTATCTGGGATAGAAGTGTTGGAAGTCTTTGCAAGCATAATAACTGATAACACAGTAAAAATTATCTTGTCTCCAACTTAATCTAGGGACATATTCTTTTTCTCTAAAAATCATCGGAAATGTAGGTTAAGACTAGGGATGGTAATGAGTACTAATTTTACTAATCGATTACTCGGTTACCTTTCCGATCAAGTACTTGTACTCATATAGGGTTGAC
This sequence comes from Fragum whitleyi, assembly GCA_948146395.1. NCBI lineage: Eukaryota > Metazoa > Mollusca > Bivalvia > Cardiida > Cardiidae > Fragum > Fragum whitleyi. The sequence continues at coordinate 49,950,080 of OX411549.1, read as the reverse complement.
GAGGTTTGATTATTGTGTTTAAAACATATGAGCCTGTGCGTCACATTTCCAACATTTTGAAATATTCCTGAGGTGCAACCATTGAGAAGTGTAGACAACCACAAACTGTAAATATAAAGTAACCTGATTACCTAGAGATACTTTGAGACCTTATCTGTCTACTTAATGCATAGAAGACTCTGGTCAGACTATGCGGATGCACAGGCTGGTCAGAGTCTTTACTTTGCACATATTTGAAACTGTCGGAAATCTCACGCACAGGCTCATATATTAGCATATGGTATTTGCAGTATATCTTCGGTTGAAATGAAAGTTAAGGTGACATTTGTTCCCTATTTTAAAAGAAGAATTGTAATTGTTAAACACATGCCTAGAGGTTGGCTTTCTCAGTGATATTTATCAGTGTTATTCGACGTTTAAATATGCCGTCTTCAGTAGGCTAACGCCAAGCAACTACAACATCAACAAGCCTGAGTTACAAGGTTTTGTCATGTTGATAGACATTCCTTTGATTTGATAATTCAAATCAAAAGGAAATTTAGCATATGTTTATCCAAAACGCATGGCTCCTTATCAGGGTATTAAACATCTAAGGTGCGAAAAATTATGACATTGGTTGACAGCGAGAACAATAACTGTTGGCACTTGATTGCAAATATGGAAAGTTTTTAAACGGATAAGATAATCGTCAAACGATCAGTTGCTGCATACTTAACCCTTGTACAACATTGAAATTAAAAAATCGATATTTTGAGGATTTTTTTTTAAAAAAAAGTTTTGTAATGTATTTTCGTATGATATTCTTTATCTCCGATTACTCGATTAGTGAAATTGGTAATCGATACTCGGCCGCTCGATTGAGTACTAGATTAATCAGTTAATCATTCCCATCCCTAGTTAAAACCTGTTTTTAGAATGCCTAGATGATAAAAATACCAAGATTATGTGCATAAGATGATGTCCTGATGAGGTCATACAGAATTTGACTTTACATTTGTGTAAGACAAGGATATCTACTGGCTGCTCATTACAGAAGGCAAGGGGAGCTATGTGGGAATTCAAAATTAGATCAATTTGCCTTTGTTTAATGAACAACTAAAGCTTTATTTAAACAATGGCTGAGCCACATGACAAGTGAAAATGTAGCTTTTGTAATTAAAGATTAAGGGGTCATAAACAAAAGAACAGTTAGAAAATCTCTAGTGAATCTGAAAAAAAATGTGTAGTCTCTCTCAGGAAAAAGTGGGTGAAAAAATTCAGTAGTTAACTCTAAATCAGAAACTAAGGCCTTATTGATAACTAAAAGTTAATTTAACCCTATTTTAAGCCTTACAACATCCCTTGTTTCAGAATAAAGAAGAGAAATGAGCCTGTGGGAGACATTTCCGAAAATTTCAAATGTGCGCAAAGTAAAACCTCCAGCCAGCCTGTGCAGCCTCACAGTCTGACCAAAGACTTCACTATGCAGTTTGTAGATAGATAAGGTCTTTTAAACTTCTCTTCAGACAGTTAAGGAATAATCTCATCTCATTGTGTGGTGGTCTATGCTGGTCAATGGTTGTCTTGGTTGAGTCACATGCTCCTGGGAAATAGTTGGAAATGTCATTCACAGGCTCAAATGAAACCCTACTTTGCATGTCCAAAGGTGCTAAGTGGAGTAAATTTTCTAGATTTTTGAAAGATGTTTTTGTAATTGGATACAGGTATTTTTTTTAATTATCAAAGATACTATCAGCGAATTTTGTTGTTGGTAGAACAATCTGATCAGAAATAAAGTGAATTTTTATTCTGATTAAATGGAAAAAATAAAAAGAAGCAGGGATTAAGTTTTACTTTTGTTTTTTGGGGAGATAACAGGATTGAAGGGCAAGGCATTTTATTTTTATTTTCATTCCCTCCTCAGAACCTTATGCTTGTTTATTTTGTCCCCAGAACTAGAAAATTAAATAGTATTGGCCTGAGGGACATTTTTGATAGTCTCAGTCAATACTCAACCCATTTCCTCCTTCTCCCTAAAATGTGGTATTCTAAAAATTGTTGAATTGTTGTAAATGAAGTTTCATAAGCATAAGTATGATGTCAGTAGCATATATTTAGGTGCTTAACCTCAGCTGTTTATGCTCCCCGAAGGGAGAGCATATAGCCGTCTGTCCGTCCGTCCGTAATTCTGTCCATCTGTCCGTCCGTCCCCACCTATTTCTCCGTAACCCTTGGGCTAAATCAAATGAAACTTACCATGTGAACTCCCTATGATATAGTGATGATGTATCTGTGACGGTTTTTTCCGTCTGTCCGTTCGTAATTCCGTCTGTCCATCCGTCCGTCCGTCTGTACCTATTTCTCCATAACCCTTGGGCCAAATCAAATGAAACTTACCATTTGAACTCCCTATGATATAGTGATGATGCTTCTGTGATGGTTTTTGGATTTGAGGCCTCGTCACGGGAAAAGGGGACTTAGCAAATCAGATTTTCTTTACTATAAATGATTTGAAATTAACGTAAAAAAATATATCATGGAAAAAGGGGGCTTAATGTTTGTTACCTTACATAAGCATGTAAAATAGTAATTCTGTCCGTCCGTCCGTCCCCACCTATTTCTCCATAACCCTTGGGTCAAATCAAATGAAACTTACCATGTGAACTTCCTATGATATAGTAGTGATGCATCTGTGACTGTTTTTGGATTTGAGGCCTGGTCACAGGAAAAGGGGACTTAGGGTAAAAAACAGTTTTTCCCAAATTTCTCCTAGTCTAACTGTCAGAATTTAGTAAAATTTCATATTTGAGTAGCAAATCAGATGCCCTTTAGTATAAACAATTTGAAATAACGTAAAAAAAAATATATCATGGAAAAAGGGGGCTAAATGTTTGTTACCTTACGTAAGCATGTAAAATAGTAATTCCGTCCGTCCATCCCCACCTATTTCTCCATAACCCTTGGGCCAAATCAAATGAAACTTACCATGTGAACTGCCCATGATATAGTGATGATGCATCTGTGACGGTTTTTGGATTTGAGGCCTCGTCACAGGAAAAGGGGACTTAGGGTAAAAAAACAGTTTTTCCCAAATTTCTCCTAGTTTAACAGTCAGAATTTAGTGAAATTTCATATTTGAGTAGCAAATCATATGCCCTTTACTATAAATAATTTGAAATTAACATAAAAAAAAAAATATCATGGAAAAAGGGGGCTAAATGTTTGTTACCTTACGTTAGCATGTAAAATAGTAATTCTGTCTGTCTGTCCGTCCGTCCCTACCTATTTCTCCATAACCCTTGGGCCAAATCAAATGAAACTTACCATGTGAACGTCCTATGATATAGTAGTGATGCATCTGTGACTGTTTTTGGATTTGAGGCCTGGTCACAGGAAAAGGGGACTTAGGGTAAAAAACAGTTTTTCCCAAATTTCTCCTAGTCTAACAGTCAGAATTTAGCGAAATTTCATATTTGAGTAGCAAATCAGATGCCCTTTAGTATAAATAATTTGAAATAACGTAAAAAAAAATATATCATGGAAAAAGGGGGCTAAATGTTTGTTACCTTTACGCTAGCGTGTAAAATACAGTTATTCTTTCATTTCTCTTAGTCTCATGCTCAGAATTTGATGAAATTTCACATTTCAGTAGCAAATCAGATGCCCTTTACCATAAAGTATTTGAAATTTGTGTATAAAAATATGTTATGCCAAAAGTGGGTTTTATGTTTGTTACCTTTATGTTTGCTGTATAAGATAACACCTTATTTGAGTCCTTGCAATCTGACCACAGAACATATCTCCTAAAGTATAATAGCTACCACCTTGAGACCTTATTGGTGGATAGATCTTATGGAGGAGAAGTGCATTGCACAAGAACTACAACTCTTGCTTACATAATTTTGGAGTTATTGCCCTTTGTTATTTTTGATACTTAGATTATGTCTGGAGCATATCTCCTAAAGTATAATAGCTATCAACTTGAAACTTTATGGGTGGATAGATCTTATAGAGGAGAAGTGCAGTGTACAAGAACTGCAACTCTTGCTTGCATGATTTTGGAGTTATTGCCCTTTGTTATTTTTGATACTTAGATTTTGTCTGGAGTATATCTCCTAGCGAATAATAGCTATCAACTTGAATCTTTATGGGTGGATAGATCTCATGGAGGAGAAGTGCAATACACCTGAACTACAACTCTTGCTTGCATAATTTTGGAGTTATTGCCCTTTGTTATTTTTATTACTTAGATTTTATAGGAGGCAAATCTTTGACAGTACATAGAATCTTTTATCTATTAGGCTTCAGTTTACTATCAAGCTTTCTTGGCGGGGGATGTCCATGTCCAACATGGCTCTTGTTTTTGTGACAATGCCTTATTCGGGGAGCATAATCAGTCTCTGACGGCTCTTGTATTATAATTACTATTAACCAAGTATTTCTAATGTCTTACTAACTTCAGTTCTTCAAAAGTTGAAAAAACCAGAAAAGAAAAAATCTTCAGCTTCAAGCCCTAAGAGGTAAGTTTTTTTCCTTGTCAGGCTGCATTAAAAGCTAAGTGCTGAAAGCACAAGATTCACCCATTGTCAGTCTTTATTGTAAAAGTGTTATTTGTCAACGTCTTTTCTACTTTAAAAGGAAAATCATGGCGGTATAGACATAGATCAGACTGCACATATTATATACATTTGTATGTATTTGTATTAACCTTCTGCCAAAACAGGAATATTTTGGGTTCAGCATGACAAGGGTTATAGTTGATGTTTTGGTATACTGACTAAGAAACAGTATACAGAAATCAGTTGGCAGTTATTCTGACCTTTAGAAAGGCCTGTCAGTAGACTGGATGTATTATGTTGTATGGCATCTGGCAGGCAGCATCCACTTGTTTGTCGGCACCATAATTCTATCACTTTATGTTCAATTGATCTGAAATTTGGCACTTATAATCCTCTATTGCAGTGCAAAAGAACCATAACTCTACATAGCTGAATGTTTTACTTATTTCCATTTGCTGCTTTTCATCCGATAGTTTCAAAGGCATTTCTTGTGACAGGTTACCAGCTTATTAGTCCCCTACCGGCGAAAGCCGAAGGGGACTATAGGTTTGCGCTCCATCCGTCTGTCTGTCAGTCCGGATTTCAGTTTTCCGGACTTTTTTTTCTTAACCCTTGGAGATATTGAGCTGATTTTTGGTATGTGAGTCCGTATCAATGAGTTACAGAACGAGTTCGAGTTTGGTTCCGGTCTATTGATTTTTGTGGAAGATATGGATGCTGGACTTAGAAATTGCTAGGAAATTTCAGTTTTCCGGACTTTTTTTCTTAACCCTTGAAGATATTGAGCTGATTTATGGTAAGTGAGACTGCATCAATGAGTTACAGTGCAAGTTCGAGTTTTGTTCCGGTCCACTGATTTTATGTGGAAGATACGGATGCTCGACTTAGAAAATTACCAGGAAATTTCAGTTTTCCGGCATTTTTTTCTTAAACCTTGGAGATATTGAGCTGATTTTTGGTATGTGAGTCTGTATAAATGAGTTACAGATCAAGTTCGAATTTGGTTCCGGTCCATTGATTTTTGTGGAAGATACGGATGCTGGACTTAGAAAATTACCAGTAAATTTCCAGATTTTTTTTTCTTTATCCTCAGAGATATTGAGCTGATACATAAAATCTGTTACAACTAATATTTTGAAGAGGTAGTTATACTTTTACCACCAAAAAAGATACTGCTCTAGGGATATATATATAAAAATCTGGTAGGGTACTTGGTATTGCCATGCAATACTTCCAAATGCTTGTTTAACCATATGTATATATTGGTATCTCTGCCAATCCATCCCTGCATCCCAATCTTTAGTCGTCATACATTTCTTAATGGCATTAGGTGGTATTTTTTATGAATATCTGTCGTCATATCACTGTTTATATATTGAATGGGTTTTAAGATGGTCTCATGCTTCATGGAAAATGACAATTTGATATGGCAGTGTGTGGCAGATATCAGATACTATGAAAAGGGAAGCCTCGTTTTGAATTTTCATAATATAGGTTACAAGTGTATGATCATTTAATTAGGAATTTCAGGGTCAAACTCAGACATAAATAAATAACATTTTCCATGGTATAACCAAGTTTTAAACATAATTTATTAGAATCTCACACTACCTCCGACAGATGATCTACTATCTTCCTTACAGCATGAAAGATTTTATAGTAGAGGATGATGATATGACTAGTGAATCAGACAATGAGGCCTTCTATATTACAGAAACACAGAAATTACACAGGTCTCCATTACTAGAAAGGTACGATATTGTTATAATGTTATACAGATGATGAGGCCTTCTATATTACAGAAACACAGAAATTACACAGGTCTCCAGTACTAGAAAGGTACGATATTGTTATAATGTTATACAGATGATGAGGCCTTCTATATTACAGAAACACAGAAATTACACAGGTCTCCAGTACTAGAAAGGTACGATATTGTTATAATGTCATACAGATGATGAGGCCTTCTATATTACAGAAACACAGAAATTACACAGGTCTCCAGTACTGGAAAGGTACAATATTGTTATAATGTTATACAGATGATGAGGCCTTCTATATTACAGAAACACAGAAATTACACAGGTCTCCATTACTAGAAAGGTATGATATTGTTATAATGTTATACAGATGATGAGGCCTTCTATATTACAGAAACACAGAAATTACACAGGTCTCCATTACTGGAAAGGTATGATATTATTATAATGCTATACAGATGATGAGGCCTTCTATATTACAGAAACATAGAAATTACACAGGTCTCCAGTACTAGAAAGGTACAATATTGTTATAATGTCATACAGATAAAAATTACTCTACCAAAGATGTATTATTATATCCCAATGTCAATAATCTATGGCTGAAAGTCAAATGAGATCACAAAATTAACGTCTGTACAACAAATACAGACAATGTTGCTCAAGCAACCATGTCTATTAAGCGACCATTTTAATAAGGCGACCGTTTTCAAATTCCTCTTCTTTAAATCAAAATGTTCTAAAAAAAAGTTGTTGTGTCAAAAATTATTGAAAGTGAATCCTATGTTGTTAAAACTCGACAGAATCGTCTCAATGAGACAATACTTTTGAGTTTTAACATCATGGGATTATTAAGAATTTGCATTTGCATATTCAATCAAAAAGTATGTTTCTTATTTGTAAACATTCTTATTTGTAAACAAAATGTGTATTAAATGGTCATTTTATAAAACGACTGCTTTTTATGGTCCCGTAAGTGGTCGCTTAGAACAAGTTTTACTGTATCTTGTATTAACCAAGTTATAAGCAGAGTTTACTGTTAATAATAAGACTTGAACCTAATCCATTCATTTTGCAGCGTAGGTCTAAATGTAGATTTAATCTAAATCAAATTAATTTATCTGTGTCACACAATACCAGTGTAGCTAATTTTCTGTGTAGTCTATTTTTTGTTTTACAACTTGACTGAGTGACTGTTTCATCAAAACTGTGAAAGTCTCGAGCAATCATTTTGTTAAATATGACAGATTGATTCTCCAGCCAATCAAATTCTTGCTATGCTGTTGCTTAGCTGCCAATTACCTAATTTATGTGGCATCGCTAAACTATGCAAATTATGTGCATCAAAAATGAAAGAAATGCATTCTGGTGGAACCAGAGCTCAGGTGAGTGACCCGGGATCACAGCAGTAGGTAACAATTATGTTCCTTGTTATCCATTGTCATTTCTGCAAAGGGGATATAGTAATGGTCTTCTACCGTTATTCCGTCACTAAACTTGTCCGGAGCATATCTCCTAAAGTATAAAAGCTATCATTTAGAAACTTTAAAAGTGGATAGATCTCATGGAGGAGAAGTGCAGTGCACAAGAACTACAACACTTTCTTGCATAATTTTGGAGTTTATTGCCCTTTGTTATTTTAGATACTTAGATTTTGTCCAGAGCATATTATTGAGAGTTAAATAGCTATCAATTTAAAACTTCATAGATGGATGATAGACCTCATAGAGGAGAAGTGCAGAGCACAAGAACAACAACTCTTGCTTGCAGAGTTTTGGAGTTATTGCCCTTTATTATTTCAAATCTTTGCTCTTTGTGTATTGGTAGAACTCATGATGAGGAATCTCAGTACAAAAGAATCCTTAATCTATTAGGTTTCAGTTTACTATCAAGCTTTTATTGTGGGGCATGGCCATGTCCAACATGGCTCTTGTTGGTCTCAGATATTTTATCTTCTTTCTAAAACCTGACAGCTGAGCCTTAGGTAGTGTTGGGCAATCGGTATTTAAATCACAATCTATAATCAGTTTTTAGTTGGAAGAGTAAATCAACTAATGATCGATTGATTGTACAACCATTATCTAAACACCAATGCAAGTATCATCCTGTGAAAGTCCAGTAAAAACTCATGACCTAAAGACTCTTTCTGCAGATTTTCCTACTAACTTCATGGCTCAGTGTGAAACAGTTGAAACTGCCTATAAACATATAGGCAGTTACAACTGTTTCACATTGAGCCATCAAATTGATGTCAGTTTTCGAAAAACAATACATAATGGCTGCCATCAATGTGTTAGGAACTGATTAATCGATTATGAAATTATTCTATTATCACAATCGAAATCCAAAACCAACTGATTTTCCATTATAATCGATTAATCTGCCCATCACTAGCCTCAGGTTCTTATCTATAGATTGTGCTCTTGTACAGTAAACTATCTGAAATATGGTATGTAGTACAAGTAAGAATGCTCTTGAGATATACATTTTAAGTAATCTATTAATAGGTTTAAAACAAACAAGAACTATGTTGACAGCCAATCAGATGATAGTAGTGATGAAGCTTTCTCTTCTAGTAAGTAGTGTCTTATACATGATCTCTTTAACCCTTTCCTGTCCAATCCCTGGTTTTTACGTCCCTAAGATTTTGTAATTGAGAAAATATTGTAGAAAAAGAGGAAATTGTTTGTGACAAACAATTTCTTCTTTTTCTACAAAATTTTCTACCCTACTGAATGGTTATTTTTTAAATTAAATCCACTTTAAATTTTCGTCTGCAAAATCTTTGAATTTGGACAGGTCCAAAATTTTGTAAAACAGGAAAGGGTTAAGGGGTAAGAACAATCTTATTGTATACAAAAGTAGTCCCTACCAAATCTACAGATTGAGGGAGTCATTCCAATAACAAAAATTAATGTAATATTTTCTTATTTACGCATCAAACCCTTTCTTGTACATATTCATAAAAAAAAGTTGAAAATAGCATCGGGATATAATGTCTTTAGTCTTATATCATAGGGTTTGATTTTGTTTTGTTTTTGGGATTTTTTGTCCTACCACATTACACTGTGAATCCAAAAACACTTTCCTGTAGTGCCAACAGTGTTATAGCATGATAAATCCGCTTCTTTTGTTATTTCTTGGTTTGAAGCCAAACTTTTGCATTATGATGGAGTTGCGTTTTTAGCTCACCTGAGCACATCATGCTCAAGGTGAGCTTTTGTGATCATTGAATGTCAGTCGTGTGTCGTGCGTCGTCATGCATCAACAATTGAAGTGTTTACACTCTAGAGGCCACAAATATTGTCCAATCTTCATGAAACTTGGACAGAATGTTTGTCAGGTCACAAGGATGAACCCTATCTAAAATGGGAAGGATCCGTACCATATCACGAGAAAAGGGGCCTTAAGGACAATTTTCTTGTTTACACTCTAGAGGCCACAAATATGGTCCAATCTTCATGAAACTTGGTCAGAATGTTGGTAAGGTCACAAGGATGAACCCAATTGAAAATGGGAAGGATCCATGCCATATCACGGGAAAAGGGGCCTTAATGACAATTTCTTGTTTACACTCTAGAAGCCACAAATATGGTCCAATCTTCATGAAACTTGGTCAGAATGTTTGTCAGGTCACAAGGATGAACCCTATTGAAAATGGGAAGGATCCATGCCATATCACGGGAAAAGGGGCCTTAATGACAATTTTTTTGTTCATACTCTAGTAGCCACAAATATGGTCCAATTATCATGAAACTTGGTCAGAATGATTGTTAGGTCATGAGGATGAACTCTTTTGAAAATTGGAAGGATCCATGCCATATCATGGGAATAGGAGCCTTTATGACAAGTTTCTTTTTAGAGCTCCAGACGCCACAAATATGGTCCAATCTTCATGAAACTTGGTCAAAACGTTTGCCAGGTCACAAGAATGAACTCTGATGAAAATGGGAAGGATTCATGCCATATCACAGGAAAAGGAGTTTTAATGATTTTTTACTTGAAATAACTCTAATGGCCACAAATATGGCCCAAACTTAGTGAAACTTGGTTTTATGTAGAAATTATCTTCTTAATGACATCTGCCTTTTAACTTGATGTGATGTCCAAGTGATCAAAGAGAGTCAGGTGAGCGATCTAGGACCATCATGGTACTCTTGTTCTTCAAATTATAACCAGATTTTTTTATTTGCCCTTTTGATAGTACAATGATAACAGGAATAATTGTTTTTTATACTTTTGTATGTAGTAATGATCGATAATGTAATGATAATTTCAAAATGATTATTTACCCTTATGCAGAATTAAAACTCTGACAAGACTGCATAAAAATCAAAATGCTGAGAGCACTGGATCAACTAATTGTAAGTCAGTATATATTTTGAAAATATGAGTTTAAACTCTTCTAGTAATAAATGAAAAATCAGGTGGTTTTAAATACCACATATACATGAAGGCTGATGTTTGTCTATACCTCCTGTCAAAGCCGGAATATTCCAGGTTCAGCATGACAAGGGTTAATCTCAAAATTGGATCCTTGTTTTTAGTTCATATTATCAGAGGTACAGATAAAAGGGGGTATTTCCAGTCTAAAATCTTTATTTCTCATTGAAACCCTATGTTGTGGGTACTCATTTGAATTGTCCAAAGACAATTCCAATGAGTACCTACAAATAGGATTTGTGTAAGAATAGTTAAACTATTCTAATTTGAAATCCAAAATACCCCCTATAACTGTAGCTCTGAATTATTGAACATTGTAATAAAGTCTTCAATTTGGACGAGTCTATAATCTTGTTGTGAGGTACTGAGATAAACAAACATATTGAATCTAATTTAATTTACCTGTTACAGAACTGTATCCCAGCAGTGTTACAAAACATAAGAAGAAACGACAACAGGGGAAGACACATGGAAGTAGTATATGTTCATCATTATACTGGGACTCGTCTGACAGTGACACCGACGGAAACAGGATCAGATCTCACAATAATAAAACAAATACACAAACCAACAACACACAAAACATAAGGGGCAAAAAGGGGAAACATACTGGTAAACAAACAAGAACAATTGAAAATTTTGATAGTGATTCAGACTTGGATAATGAAGAAATACCTAAACAGCATGATAAAAACAAGGTAGTTAATACAAAAGTAAGAGGTACGGAACTGAAACAGAAAGATATGAGTTTGACAAACAGTGACCCAGATTCTTCGTTATTTAAGACCCCAAACTTTATCAGAAAGTTTAAATCGAATACCTTAGATATACCAGACAGATCAAGTAGCAGTTCTAGTATTACTAAAACACCATTGTCAGACACAAATAGTGTCGCTAGTTTCGGTGATTATATATCACTATCTGATGATGACAACTCAAGTGACGATGACTCATTACCATCATTACACACATCGAACAAGGAGAATATTCCTGATTGCCAAACACCAAGGAGTACAAAAGTGTCCTGTGATTCAGATATTTTCAAAACTCCATTATCTACCTATAAAACACCAAAGTCTAGTCGTGGAACCGAGAGTAGAGGCCATAGCTTCCTAAAATCTTTATCAACTGATATAGAGGATAGCAAGAGACATCCAAATTCAATAAGGTGTGTATTTTGTAGATCCACTTAAAAATGTATTGTCCTTATCAAGCTGAATTTATATTTTGTTTCACACAAATTGCCAAATTTCCCTTATATTAAGTTTTTCCAACCTTGAGAGCAGGCATAAAAGACTATAAGATCAGACCTAACTAATAAAATATGCTTTATATATACATGACCTGTCAAGTGAAAAGGGACCATCTGGGAACTCTGTAAAATGAATATTTGAAAAAGAGTTTGGGTCCAGCATAGGTCAACCAGAGGTCACATTTGAAAAATTCTTTCAACATTCTAGATTCAGAAAATAAGTACATTGCAAAAGGTTTCGACCCTAGTCAGTCTGCGCAATCTGCGCAGTCTGACTAGGGTTGACCCTTTACGCACTACCCAGATGGTCCCTTTTTGCGTATAATATGAGCAACTAATTGACAACTGAACAGTCTGATCAGTTTCTCTTGGTGCTCAGTAAATCTTCATAATGCATAATTGGAATGTACAATATGTTCAAAGTTGGTGAATCTTGCTCAGGTAAAATAGTTAGAAATGTTACACATAGGCTTCTATTTTTCGTCGCCCAGCTTTCATCAAACAATAAACATTCAGATATGAGTCATTTATCCCCTACCAATAGGCATATAATAAGAAGTAGACCTAAGAGGGATGAGCAGCTAGTAGCTTAGATGAAATATGGTTGTTCTGTTATGAGAAATGACAGGAACTCCTTAGTAGATGCACATAATACAGCAGCGATATACCTACAATAATAAAGGAAAATGGTGATAAACCCCACTAAACAAACAAAGTTTCTTGTGTTGTATCAGGAGAGTAATGTCAGATTTATGCTGGATTCATGAAGTATATTTCTCTGTTATACAGGTACATTAGAAACTTCAAGAAAACCAGAGAAGAGTTGGTGAGGGAGTTGTTTAATATCTACAACAACAACATATTTGATAAAAAGGTACTAATTTATATCAGTGTACTCTTTGTGCATTTAAATTTTTGATCTTGAGTAAAATTGTCTTAATCATCACATTAATTTAACTACTTGGGCTCAACTTTAGGAAAGAATTGAAGATTAATTTTTAAACAGTTTCTAAACAGTCTTCAATTTTTTTCTTAAATTGAGCCCTAAAATATCATGTCATACTGGTACTTTGTTTATCCTCAATGAAAGATTTGATGCTTTGAGTTCAAATTATACATTAAAAAACAAAATGATTCTTTAAGAAAACAGTCTAAATCCAATCTGGGACTCCTAAACCTTAAGCAAGACCTTTATTGCCTCACTCCTAAACCTCTAGCAATACCTTAATTTCCTCATGTGTTGAGCCCCTTAAAATCTCATGTTTTTGACCTCATACTTACTCTCGGTATAATGTTCCTATTTTCAGTTACCAGCGGATCTGCCAATCATCTGGAACAAGAGATTGTTGAAAACAGCAGGTTACTGTGTCTATAAATGTAAAAGACAAAATAAAGAAGACAGAACGGCCAGAATAGAACTCTCAAGTAAAGTTTGTGATTCTGCAGGTAATACATTTAACAGCTCACTGCTGTCATCAAAATAATGAGATAGACCAATCAAAACACAAATTTATAATTAGATCTCCCACATTATCTGCCATTTTGTTAGCTAAGTTGTTTTTAGGAAAAACCCGAGGGAATTGTGATTGACAAGGTCAACAGTCAAGGTCAATATATAAACAAGAGAACCATGGTTCTACATGGGATCCACAACATGAGCTTTAACATCCAATATAAGAATGAAATTCAAAGTGAATTGTTTTTGGTAGATCATTATAAATCCAAACCGCAAATTTTGAAAATTGAATATCTCTAAACTTTATGAATTAGACCCTTTCAAAGGTCTCTTTTCTATCACAGCTATGTTGAATGTGGTTCTACATCTTAGGGCTTATTTTGATTTTCAGGATTGTATTTTTGTCCATTTTGGCCTAAAACATAGTTCAATGCTAAAATACTAAATGAAAGTATCAGGCCTTACTGTTTGAGGAGAAAAGATTTTTAAGATTTTAAAACCTGCTGTTGCTTGAGCACAATATTTCACAACAAACTGTAAATGGTTGACCATACACTTGTAATGGCAGCTTGTTCAAGCTCTAGTTACAAGGTTTTGGTAGCCCAACAATAAAAAATCTTTTTCAGAGAGAGTTCGAGATACACTGATCCATGAGTTATGTCACGCAGCTGTTTGGTTACTGAATGGTGTTAATGGAGGTCATGGAAACTTCTGGAAATACTGGTAATTTAGTTAACCTTGCATATTCATGACCAGGGATTCGGACATTTTTTATGGACTTAAGGCAGCCATGAGAGAAAGTAAAGAGGAGGTGGCAGTAAAATAGAACAAGCCTCACCACCTATCACCTGCTCCCTCAGGATTTTTAGCTCGACTATTCGAAGAATAGGGGGGCTATTCCAGTCACCCGGGCGTCAGGGTCAGCGTCGGCGTAATGCTTTGGTTAAGTTTTTACATGCAAGTGTTTAAAATCTCTGTTTCTATAAAAGCTTTTGCTTTGAAACTTTGCACATGCTTCTGTGACCATAATATCAGCATCTTGTCAAAGATTCATTACTCTGATATTGAATTTAGTGGAATTTTAACCCTTTTCGGACTTAGTAATTCTTGGTTAAGTTTTTACGTGCAAATGTTGTATTTCTGTAATATCTCTATTTCTAATAAAGCTATTGCTTTGAAACTTTGTACTTGCTTCTGTGACCATAATATCAGCCTCTTGACAAAGATTCAATACTCTGATTTAGAATTTAGTGGAATTTTAACCCTTTTCGGACTTAGTAATTCTTGGTTAAGTTTTTACGTGCAAATGTTGTATTTCTGTAATATCTCTATTTCTAATAAAGCTATTGCTTTGAAACTTTGTACTTGCTTCTGTGACCATAATATCAGCCTCTTGACAAAGATTCAATACTCTGATCTTGAATTTAGTGGAATTTTAACCCTTTTCGGACTTATAAATCTTGGTTAAGTTTTTACGTGCAATTGTGGCATATCAGTTATAGCTCTTTTTCAACCTAGGCTTTTGCTTGGAAACTCTACACATGCTTCTATTACCATGATATTAGCCTATTGACAAAGATTTATTACTCTGATATTGAATTTAGAGGAAATTTAACCTTTTTCAGACTCAGAAATTCTTGGTTAAGTTTTTACATGCAAATGTTGTACATCAGTTATATCTCTAATTCTATGAAAGCTATTGCTTTCAAACTTTGCTCATGCTTCAATAATCATAACAACAGCCTCTTGATAAAGATTCAATTCTCTGGTAAAAAAGAATTTTGTGGATTTTTAACCCTTTTTGGACTTTGAAATTCTTGAAGTTTTTACGTGCAAATGTTGTATTTCTGTAATATCTATTTCTACTATAGCTGTTGCTTTGAAACTTAACACATGCTTCTTTGACCATAGTATTAGCCCACAGAAAAAGATTCATTACTCTGATATTTAATTTAGTGGAATTTTATCCCTTTTCGGCCTTAAAAATGTTGGTTATGTTTTTATGTGCAACTGTTTTATGTTAGTTGTATCTCTGTTCCTACTCAAGCTATTGCTTTGAAACTCTGCAAATGCTTCTGTGACCATACTATCAGCCTCTAGACAAAGATTCTTTTCTCTTGACTTTCATTTTATTGAATTTCCAATGTCGATATTGATTTGCTGTTGCTATCCAGCACTAGGAATAGTCGAGCTTCGCTGTCCTCCGACAGCTCTTGTTTTGAATGCTGAAGCAAAGGTTCCCGTGCGATAGACTGTACTGTTATATGTAGAACCATCTAAATATCAGGCATAGCTGTATAAGTACTTAATGAGTCAAAAAAAGAAAGCTTATTATCATCTACCAAAAAAGAGGAGATATTTCTGAAGGCAAGAGCGTAACTACCACACACATAATTCAAATATTCGAAAAATATTGTTGAATAATGATCAAAACATTATCAAAACTAATTCTAGCTGTAGTTACAATGTGATGATTATTCACCAATGCTCAAATAAAAAAAGGGAGAGCTGGTAGAGGGCATTTATGGACAAGTGGTTATCATGTTCAACTTTTAACCTGGTGGTTGCAGGCTTGAGCCCCACTGGAGGCAGGTAGTGTATTTGGGCAGAACACCTTACAGACAGGTCCCCAGTCCACCAAGCTGTAAAAGTTGGCAGCAGCGGTTAGAACCCATTTCCTCTCTCTCAATGTGCAGGATAAGTTCTGGAAGGAGTTAGGACCGCGATGAGTCATGCGACCCTTTTGTGTTATCCTCTAGAGCAAAGTGTCCTATCATCAACACCTTAAGGCCAAATAAATGTATCATTTTATTTTTTCTCTTCTTCCCTAAAAGAAATCCTTCATCTTGTAAAATGACATTTGATTGGTCATTGAAATATTTAAAGAAGTATTTAACCGAAAAATTTTACCAATCAAATTCTCTTTCACTTTTGTGTCCCGGTATACCAAAATATTACTTGTTATCCTAATTACGACACCCTACTTCCTAATTCTGACACCCTTTGTAACCAATGCAAACACCTAAGAAATGTTTGATTCAACATAAAAAACAGTCCAAACAATAATTTTAAAACATATTTGAAGCTATATGATGGAAAGTAAATCTTTCTTGCGTGCTCTGATGTACTGTTTAAGTAATAATAACTTATAATACAAACATAAATAGGAAATAATCACTGTTCACCTGACATATTGCTCCTCAGTTTGTCGTGTTTAATTCCCCATAAAAAAATCTGTTACTTTTACCAAAATTTTGTATTTAATTGAACATTATGCAGTTTCTTAAACCCATTTAATTAAGCTAATCCTATACATATGCATGTGCCTGATGAAATATGAAGCAGAAATAGTAATTGGTCATTTTAAAAGAATAAGATAACATGACAGAATTTAATTTTGACATAATATAAATATATGTTAATGTATAAAATATTTAATCAAATTGAAGGTTTTTATTGTTTTCCAAATATAATTAAATTTACAGCTCTCCATAAAATCAATAACTCTGTTTACTCAGTATTTGAAATGATGAGTTGGAACTTAATGCATACATAAAGACATATGCTGTAGAGCGGGGTCTGCAATAAACATGTAATAATAAGTCTACTTGAAGAGACTATGCTCCTATCATTGTTATCAAAAACTGGTTTGGATATAGATCTCGAGATCCCATAAACCAGCTGCAAAAGTACAAATATTCAGCTTTCTGTTTTCAAACACAGATCAAAATGCTTCTTTATATTTGTAAGATTTATGGGTGCCTTAGGTTGATTCCAATAGTCTGAAGATATAAATTAGCTTATTCTTATCTAGCCCTTGTACAGGTTTGTTGATAAAAAAGTAAATAACTTTACATGATAAAATAAAAAGAAAAACAAACTTTAAAAACTGAAAAATTAATACAAGCTAATTTATTCATAATTGATATATGAAGACTAATATGAGAGATTCTTTCTGGTCAAGTCAAATCATTCAAATATTTTCGATTCATATTTACAGAAGATTCATTTTCTAAATTGATTATATATTCTTTGTAGTATCTCAGGAAATTATTGCCAGCCTGTATTTTCATTACTTAGACACTAAATCATGATTCCTTGAAATCATTATTATTAACGGCTTTCAAGGGTGTCAGAATTAGGATGAAGTGTCCAAATTGTTTTCCTAATTCCGACACCTCTACTTTTCATTAAATGAGCTTTATTTTTAGGTTGTAAGGGTAAAACATTTGGTAAAAAGGCATAAAACTAAAGCATTGAAGTCATTCTTTTTAGTTTTATATCAAGTTTGACTATCCCCTAAATCTTTTTTTTCATTTAACATTTAAGATGCCTTGACCTATCCATCAAAATAACACTTTACAAAAAAATTGAATTTTGCAATCAACATCATCCCTTTTCCATAAAGATAGGAGTTACCATCGCAGACAGGTGTAATGACTTAGTTAATAATCTCATATCTATTGCATTACAAGCCCAATGTTCAAAATATGAAGGGGCGTCGGAATTAGTTATTTCTCAATTATTATTGCAGGTATTTGATTGAAACGTGGTATGCATATTCTCTATCACAAGAGCAACCCATAGCTCTAAATACATTTTTTGTAAGAATTATTCCCCTTTTTCCACTAAGAATTTTAACTATGTAGGACCTGCAGTTAAATGGACATCCACTTTCATTGTCCTATTGTACAAATCTTTTTCAGGGTTTTCAATATCATTTATAAACTCAAAGAAAGTTACAAATGCTTTTGATTTAGTGGAAAATGAAACTGTTTTAGCATACACATAGATCTGATTATATTCCCACTTTTCAGGGCCAGGCGTTCAAGTCATGTTCACCCAGAATTACCGACCATCAGCCGTTGTCATAGTTACGCAATCAAGACCAAGTTCACATACAGATGTACAAGATGTGGTAGCAGGTCAAGTATATCCCTTATAAACAGCTTGGTGTATTGTTTTACAACTGTTCTTCTGCCTGTTTTAGAATTGCAAACTTTAATTCTCCAAATTTTGGCTCAGCTGTTTTTTGAGAAAACCCATGGTATTACCATAGCTTTGGTGTTGGTGGAGTGTGAAAATGTGTATGATTTCTCTGGTATGACTAGAAGCATTCAATTGAAACTTGGCACACATGTTTACTATCAAAAGAGCAACCTATCCTCAAGTAGGAAAACTCTAGATGCATTTTGGTTATAAATTGCCCTAGGCCAAAGCCATAACATGGTTAGTATTGCGCGATACTCTTTATCATGGGGTCTCAAAGGGTGAATACAGTCAACCTTGCTCAAGCAACCACGTCTTTTAAGGGACCATTTTTATTAAGCAACTGTTTTCCAAATCCCCTTCTTTGAATCAAAATATCTTAAAAAGTAGGTATTGGTCTGAAAATTAGTGAATTGAACCTATGCTCTTTAAACTCACCAGAACTGTCTTGATGAGATGATTCTTTTGAGATTTAACAACATAGGATTATTGAAAATTTTACAATTATATACATTTTGAATCAGGTTTGTTTCTTATATGTAAACAAAACATGTATAAAGCAGCTGTTTTATTTACTGCATTTTGGTGGTCCCACCAGTGATCACTTTAAACAAGTTTTACTGTATATCCCTTATAAACAGCTTGATGTATCATTTAACAACTATGCTTCTGCCTATTTTAAAATTGCAAAATTAACATGTAAACTTCAAAATTTTAGCTCAGCTGTTTTTGGAGAAAGCCAGGGGTATTGCCATAGCCTTGGTATCGCTCATACAATATGAGGTAAATACTGTTAAACCCCACCTCAAAGAGAAAAACTAGACAAATTTAGGGCTTTTAAGTTGAAATACACACCAAATGAATCATTTACTTGATAGGGTAAAGATATCCTTTCTACATCTAATAAATTGGGATATTTATTATTTAACTTAACCAAATTTTGTCCTTCTATCTTACAGTATTGGCCGCCATTCCAAGTCGTTAGACACCAGTAGGAAGGTGTGTGGATTATGTAAAGGTACATTTGAACTGATACAAAATGCTACACCAATGACACCTCAGTCTGCATCCAGCACAGCCAACTCTGCAGCATCTACACCCAGAATTCCTAACAAGTTTGCCATGTTTGTGAAGGACAATTATAATAATGTCAAACAGAAAAATAAAGACCTAAAACATGGTGATGTCATGAAAGAACTGAGTAGATTATTTGCTGAAAACAAAATTAACTCCTGATTTACAGGAATTTGTCTTGATTCATTTTTAGGCTCATTCTCCTTCATGAGTTCGTCTATATAAACTCTTCTTATCAATGTGTACAAAATAAAGAAGAATTTCTTATTACTTGGCACAGTCTTCCCGTAACAAATAGATTTGATGTTTAAAGATAAGTTCAATATCTAAAGCATCTTTGAGTTTTTAAAAGAAAATATAATTTATTTCTCCATCATGAATAAAAATCATGTTTAGAACATTTTGTAAATACAAGTCATCAGGATGCAGTTCTTCAGTGGACAATCATGCTAGTCCTGAATGGGATATTCCTGGGTTGTAAAAAAAATGAGTGCATTGGTTATAAATATCTGTAAAACGAACACAAAAAAGTGAAAGAAGATTTTATGAAGCAATAATAGCTCTTTTCTGTGCTAAATCAACAGCCCCACCCCTATCTTAAAGGTTTGACCAGCTATTTAAACTTAAATCCAGTCATTCTAGAGTTTTCACCCACCTAAATGTAAAAGTCAGTTAATTTAATCCATTCTCGCACAATTCCTCTCTTTGAGGCCCCTGAAAAAAAACACAAACATTGTGGAAAATGAAGAAATTGCTTGTTTCAAGCAATTTCTTCATTTTCCACAATGGTTTCTTTCCCAAATGACAAATATCCATCAACTCAAATTCCATAGAATAGGAACCGTCAAAAATGAAATGAAAGCCAGATAGGGTTGAAAGCAATATGTAAAATGGAAAGAAGAAGTTGGAACTTTATGACAGACATTTAATATTTTTGGCACACATAATTTGTATGTTCAGTCTTTAATTTAAAATGCAGATTTACTAAATTGAAGATATATTTTGAATTAAATTATTATTTCTTATATGTTCGTTTTAAGTTCTACTGTTAACATGTTCCCACTTTTATAAAAAAACAGTTGCTTGACTGAATTAATTATTTGATCAACATATTGAATTTTCAAAAATTTATTCCGATGTTTTCGATTCACATTTAACTTATAGGTTAATAAATCACTTTTAACAATATTTCTAGAAAGGAACTGCTGCAGCTTTTCCCTGCTGGACTTCGTCCATTTATGAAACGTTTATAATTTGAGTCTGTGACATTTTCGACAATTTCAAGAGCATCAAACAAGGCCTCTTTGCATTTGCCTAGTCTGAGCAGAGACTTCACTATATGCTCTGTAAATAAACAAGCTCTGAGCCCCCATACAGATTGTCGGCGAACACTCTTATTACAATGCGTGGTAACCTAGGCTGCAAACGTAGAATAATCAAACATGGGCTTGTTTGCTAATTCTGAATTGATAACTGAACATTCAACACATTTTATGATCAAGAAGATTTGATAAAAAAAAAGATACTATAATTGATATTTTATACGAAAATTAATGTATGGTGTGGAAAAATAACAAACAGGTTTAAATTCATGAAACCTGCAGTCTTACTAGAGTGGGCACTTTTAGATCTGTAATCCTGGCTATTTCAGGATCTGTCTCAATGGCCACTGCTGTTTCCGTGAAAAATGGATTGCATTTTGTATTTGATGTTTTAATATTTTCTTTCACTGCAATTTGTACTTCAAGTTCTAATTGTTTGGGGGAAAACGGCATGACACATTTTGTTAACAATTTTAATGATGAAAAAAGCCGCTCACTTTAAATAGTCTTCTGAGAACCAATTTCTTGTGAAATTTGGAGCAGTTTTATGAGCCTCCAAGCTTATCATTTTCCATGTATATAATTTCCATTTAAATCGTGTTTTCGAGAGGACAAAACTTCATAAGAGCTCGCAAGGACCTTTACAGGGAAATCTGGAAGTTGAAATTCATGCGTCCTAGGGAAATGGCGTATATCACCCACCGTCACACATACATCGTGATACAAGATTCGGATTGAACTACAGGTGAACTATCAATTTTGACAAAACTGTCAAAATGACAGATCGTTAAGCGAACTCCCGAGCTACAGCATTTATCACCCTGAGTAGAATTCTTTCAAAGTCCACTCCAGAATGTTACAAATAAATCCATTCCAGTTTCAAAACAGTTTTTGTTATTGTCAGAAAATTGTCGAAAACAAAAGCGGAAACTCAAAACCAGGGTCGCGCATGCGTGATACAACTGTACAGGCCATTAGGAACACCACTCGGCCAATCTCACGCATTCGTCTCAGCTCGGCCGATTCCGTAACCTACATTTAGATAGATCGGAGACTTCGGAGATCGCCCGAAGATTGCCGAGTGGATATCACGATCACGATCTGTTGTAGTTTACGGAATTGCGTAGTGATGTTCCGAATGCTGTACAACATGGATAGACAAAACAAGCCTAATAATAAAGTAATTTGAAAAGCCATCGAAATGATTTCTCCGTAAATCCTAGTAAAAATTCAAACCTAGGAAATTCCGAGGGTTTAAGAGTTTATTCAAATAGCCTTGTGCTATTTTAGTATTTATCCATTTACACTACGACAGGCCCGGGAAACGGATAAATAAAGCGACATTAAGGGCACACAAACGCAACGAGAAATAGCGAGTCTAAAATGGGGAACTGAAAATAGCTGCCAATGCAACCAAAACAGTTGTAGGATGCAATTGAATATTTGGAGCAAATGAAAAAGACTGCAGCCGAAAATGCCCTAAATCAGCACCACTTATGAATGCAAAACACGTTTCTGCAGGCGACTTCTGCATGGATCACGTGTTCACTCCCGGCCAGAATTTAGGTCAGCACCAAAATTTTACGGTATTTTACTACACTATTGATTATTTTTGCCGCGTTTATTTTTATGAATGGGTCTACTTTTTTGAGCGTAATTACACATGTAGGTTTGTTATCAAAATCCGATGGCGACGATCCCTATATTGAAAGACAGGTAAACCTGTCTTCAATAAAAATGCTGTTACGGGGGCATTCGTGTTTCACAAACACATCTTGTTTCGGTAAGTTTCTGGGATCTTGCAGGACTTTAACGTGCCGCGATTTTTTCAAAAAATCATTGGTGAGTTCTGGTCGCAGACTTGAAAGATTTCGCCAACCAAGAAGTGACCATGGCGATTCCTTGAAAACACTTTCTGGAGCCGAGTCCAAGATCTAGTTTCACTAGAGGTCTTGTAAATAACAATCGTTCGCACCACTTCTAGGCGACGGTTTGTTTTTGAAACCAGAGGTGCATTTTTAGATTAAAATTTCATAAGGTTTTAAATTGGGATATCCCGAGCGATTCAGTTGAAATCCTACGACGCAGCCCAAGATATTCCGATTCAAAATCTAAAGAAATCTTAAAATTCTTAATCTTAAGAAACGCACCAAGGGCCTACTGGTTGCGCCGCTCAGTCCTGAAAACCCACCAATATTTCCCTGGAGGTATGGATATGGATAAGCGTTCTTGTCAGCGCAAAATTATTTATTTATCTGGTTGGGGTACCTTCAATGATTAACGGTTACACGGTCTCGCAGTGTCCTACCGTCAACAGTTGTCGTGTCTGGGCGGTCGAAATTATAGTGTAAGTTAGTGAGCAAATAGGTCAGTAATAGATCGATAATACTTGTTTAATTCAGTTTAAGATGATCGATTTTTATTATGCCCCCGTATCGAAAGATCGGGGGCATATTGTTTTACCGTTGTCCGTCTGTCTGTCTGTCCGTCTGTCTGTCTGCAAAACTTAACCAAAAAAACTTAACATTGCCAATATCTTCAAGCCTATTCAAGATACAAGGCTCATATTTTGCATGATGATAGATCTCAATGATACGCATCTGCTGATACCAAAGTCAAGGTCATGTGATAAGGTCAAGGTCATTTCTCAAGGTCAAATAGCTCAAAAACTTAACCAAAAAACTTAACATTGCCAAAATCTTAAAGCCTATTTAAGATACAAGGCTCATATTTGGCATGATGAAAGATCTCAATGATCCACATCTGCTGATACTGAAGTCAAGGCTATGTGACAAGGTCAAGGTCATTTCTCAAGGTCAAATAACACAAAAACTTAACCAAAAAAACTTAACATTGCCAATTACTTCAAGCCTATTCAAGGTACAAGGCTCATATTTGGCATGATGATAGATCAAAATGATCTGCATCTTCTGGTACCAAAGACAAGGTCATGTGATAAGGTCAAGGTCATCTGTCAAGGTCAAATAACTCATAATACTCAACCAAGAAACTTAAAATTGCCAATATCTGCAAGCCAATTCAAGATACAAGGCTCATACTTGGCATGATGATAGATCTCAATGATTGACATCTGCATGTTCCAAAGTCAAGGTCATGTGTCAAGGTCAAGGTCATCTTTTAAGGTCAAACTTCTTAATAACATAACCAAAAAACTTTCATTGTTAAGAATATTTAAGCATATTATAGATACCCTGTCTCGTAATTGGCATGATGAAAGATCTCAGTGTTGTACATTTGTAGGTATCAAGGTCATGTTAAAAGGTCAAGGTCATCTGTCAAGGTCACCATTTTGAAAAAAAAATGCTGTTACGGGGGCATTTGTGTTTCACAAACACATCTTGTTTCATTCAGTGACCAACAAAAGGCAGATCCACGAGTGAAAATATAAGCTTTTGTTGGTCACTCAATAAAATGCATGTATCAGTCGACCTTACTCGAAAAAACAAACGGTTCTATTTCTATTCCGTCTAGAGGTTGAAATAGACGCGAGCAGGTTACGGAGATTTTTACTGGCTTGGCGGTAAATTTATCAAATGATAACCGACCATCATATCTTGATAATCCACCGAAAGGCATTAAAGAAAGAAGCGTTATCCAACGGCAATATTTTGTCACTTGATTATGACCGATCTCCGTCTACACTTAAGTCGCTTGGCTTAAAAGAATTTAAAAAGAATCACAAATAATAAGAACAAGTTAAAAAGATGATAACCGTCGTGCAGGCGGACAGTGATCAATAGTGACTTTGCTTAAGAGGGTTGGTCCAAATTTTTACGATGGCATTCAAAAAAAAAAAAATTGAACAGAAAAACTGACGCTCAAAAAATGATAGAGTCGTTGAAGTTGGCACCTGTGCAAGAAGCCCCTTGATTTCCAAATGAATGCATTTGATGAAAAAGAGGTTTTTCAGAACCAAATCAAAGTCAGTGACTCGCTCACCATCCAGGCACCGGAAGAGCACGTCAAATGCGACGTCTCTGCATAGGCATAGTTTCAATTAATAAACTCGCCTTTCTGTCTTTAACATAGGCATAGTATCCATTTTCTAACATGCCTTTCTGCTTTGCAGTATAAATATTTATTTAGTATGTAAATGCCACTGGCCCATCATGTCAGGCCCATCATGTCAGTATACAATCAAATGCAAAAACCAATCAACAATCAGTGACGTTGGATATTATCGGTTTAAAATCGACATGTGTCATTGATTTACAAGGAAACCTTTTTTCTAGGTCTGGTGATGACATTCTGATTTTTTATAAAATCGTTAAAAGTTTTGTTGCGGTGCCCGAATCAGCTTATCTTGAAAGACCAGTAAGGATCACCCGACATATGCACACGACATCTTTCAGACAGATCCACACAAATGCTTCCCACTATTCTTTTTCCCTACACAATGATACTTTGGAATCTACCAGAAACAATTATACAGCAACCTGACATTGCAGCGTTCCTGAATGACCAAAATATGTTTTATCAGATCTTTTTATGGAAAACTTGCAATACTTTTAGAAATCGGCACCCTAACCAATGACTAACAGATTCTTTTCAATCACAAACGCGCACCTGCCAATAATACCCATAAGGGGAGTTAGGTAGTATATCAAGATAGATAAATTTTCAGATATTCGTTTCTGGTTTCTCCCATTATCTTGTAAAATGAATATGGAGTTGCATAAGCATTTTCCACTTCGATAAAAAATAAATATTTCTGATGATGTTATCAAAGTTGGGACAAATTAGTGAAAAGTGTAATTCGTTCTCAACAACATGTCTTTTTAAAAACATAATTGACAATTTCGAAAATTATAATTAATACTGTTGTGTCTACCTTTTCTTACATTTAGTGCATGACGTGAGCATCTGAAATTTGATAGGATACGGCGGTGAGAATGAGAAATATCAAGTGACAATTATTGTTCTACATTTGAATGAGATTTGAAGTATCGGTAATTATTAGATATAGGTGAATCATTGGTCCTATATCATATATATTGATATGAACAGTCAATTAATCTTTGTTTAAAACATTGAAGAAAATTATCTGTGTCACCAACACTATTTGAAATAAAAAAAAAATAAAGATTTTTTTTTTAAGTTTTTGGCTCACCTGAGCATAAAGTGCTCAAGGTGAGCTATTGTGATCACACACTGTCCGTCGTCCGTCTGTCTGTCCGTCCGTCAACAATTTCTTTAAACTTCTTCTCCTCCTAAACCACTGGGCCAATCAAGCTGAAACTTGGCAGGGATGTTCCTTGGGTGAAGCTCTTTGGAAGTTGTTAAAAGACTTTAATTTCCTCAAAAACTCTGGTTGCCATGGTTACATAATAGCCCAAAATGGCCGAAAATCTTGGAAAAAATTCTTCTCCTCCTACACCACTGGGCCAATCAAGCTGAAACTTGGCAGGGATGTACCTTGGGTGAATGTCTTCAAAAGTTGTTAAAAGAATTTAATTTCATCACAAACTCTAGTTTCCATGGTAAGGGAAAATCTGAAAAATGGCCGAAAATGGCTTAAAATATTAGAAAAAATTCTTCTCCTCCTAAACCACTGGGCCAATCAAGCTGAAACTTGGCAGGGATGTTCCTTGGGTGAAAGTCTTCAAAAGTTGTTAAAAGAATTAAATTTCATCAAAAACTCTAGATTCCATGGTAACAAAAAGTCTGAAAAATGGCCAAAAATGGCTTAAAATATTAGAAAAATTTCTTCTCCTCCTACACCACTAGGCCAATCAAGCTGAAACTTGGCAGGGATGTTCCTTTTGTGAAGGTCTTCAAAAGTTGTTAAAAGAATTCAATTTGCTCAAAAACTCTAGTTTCCATGGAAACAGAAAGTCTGAAAAATGGCCGAAATGGCTGAAAATATTAGAAAAAAATCTTCTTCTCCTAAACCACTGGGCCAATCAAGCTGAAACTTGGCAGGGATGTTCCTTGGGTGAAGGTCTTCAAAAGTTGTTTAAAGAATACACCATGCTATAAGTGAAAAGTTGAAAATTTACGAAACTTAAAAAACCCAAGTTGCAGTAGGACTAATTTTAACCAACCTTAATGTACATCAAACAAATTCTGGTTTTCATAACATTGTTGACAAGTTATGAGTGACATACTCAGGTGAGCGATATAGGACCATCATGGTCCTCTTGTTTAACTTTCAACACCCAAGTAATTCTCCCATTGTCATCTACCTTTTAAAGCATATCATATCTGGTTGGGGTATAGATCTAATACTTGGCATTTTTGTTAATCGCGCCCAGAATTTTATACATTGAAGCATAAATACGTTACTGAGAGAGGGAGTCTAACACATTCTGTTAATGTGAAGAAGTCTGTTGTGTTTTTATTGAGACCACACAGATATTTGCTATGATCTATCAAAACTTTTTTCTATAATATGACAGTATTTATATACATATACTGAACAAGCTGAAAACTAGTACGAAAGTTATATACTCAGATGAAAAGTTCGGTCAGTATTTTTGTAAGTCATCAGCGCAGACCAAACTTAAAATTACATTTTCTGACTTGATTAATCGACCAATGCTTTACTTGCTTATGAAAATCATGCAACATGACCCTGTAAAAACTGCACCAAATAAAATAGAAATCCATACAATAACATGTACTTGCTTCACTAAACAGGTAAAGAGCACTGAATGAACAAGAATTCATAATTTCACGAACAAATTATCAAAAGGGTCACCCAAGGAACATTCCTGCTAAGTTTGGTAGAAATCGGGTCATTGGTTCCTGTTGACAATTTCCAACGCATGACAGACAAAAGGTGATCATAAAAGCTCACCTTGAGCATGTTGTGCTCAGATGAGCTAAAAAGAGGAGTTTTGTTTTAAGAGGTTTACACTAAGGCTCTTTTTCTATGATGCAGTCTAATATCACAAGACCACATCAATATGCACATGTATAAATGAAGGAGTAGTGTTAACAATAAATATACATAGAGGCCCCTTTTATCATGACGTAGAATATAACTTTATTGCCATAAATACACATACTCTCTCGAAATGGAAATTTATGTGAAAGGTTCACATGAAGGTATCCATTAATAAAAGAGGGGTTTTGTTGATAAGGAAGTTTACATTAAGACCCCTTTTCAATGACACAGTATAGTATCATTAGACCATATCAATATGCACATGGTCAAATGATGTATAATACAAAGTGAATTTTTTCATTATCTTCCATTTGTTTTTGTTAACAAAGAATATACATAAACATATGCATAATATACATATTACGCAGCATATAACTAACAAGAGCACCGCCTACAGGTGCCTATGCTCTGCTGTAAGTGCTGGATGGTGAAAAAAACTAATTGTTGGTGAAAAAAAGTAAGTAGAAAAAGGGGCATAATTTGCAGAAAATGCTTCTAGAGTTATCCTTCTTGATAAAAAAGAATGCTCTTTTGTTGGTGAATGTGTGTCACATTTCAAGTGAATGTCTTCAGTAGAACCGAAATATCACAAAGTTTTTGCATTTTTTTCACAAATTTGACCTTGAAAAATGACCTTGACTTTGACTGATTATCTTGAACTTGGAACCAACAGAAAGGCCTTGACACAGTCAATCATTATGTGAAATATGAAGGCCCTTTCACTAACCATTCAAAAGTAATGGCCAATGATAATTTTTTGACATTATTTTTCACAAATTTGACCATGAAAGATAACCTTGACTGAGGACCTTGAATTTGGTACAAACAGAAAGTGCTAGTCCCAGGCAAGCGTCATCTGAAATATGAAGGCCCTTACACTTACCATTCGAAAGTAATTGCAAAATGTCAAAGTTTTTGCATTTTTTTTCCACAAATTTGACCTTGAAAAATGACCTTGACCTTGACTGATGCATTAATAAAAGAGGAGTTTTGTTAGCAAGAAAGTTTACACTTAGGCCCCTTTTTTCTATGACACAGTATAAAATCACCAGACCGCATTTACCATGCACACGATTGGCTGAAAAATTGGTTCATCACCCAATGTGAACCATTTTATTACACGGTTTGTTTTAGGTAGTCCTAATAACAATCCCTGAATTTGAGGGTAAATCTTCACATTAACGCTTCAAGAAATTAAATTATAAGGTATGAAGAGACTTTCTGTTGATTTCATGAAGTTATGAAACTAAAAACCTTATCACGTTCATGTACATGAATCTGCTTTGCATATTCATATAGTGCAATAATGTTTTTAGTTTTATACCTCCATGAAATCAACAAATACCCTCTTCATCTCTTAAATGTAAGAGTTATGCTTTGGACAAGGTCATGCACATGGCAAATAACAGGATGACAAAAATGTATATAGGGTTATCCCCCTTGATAGTAATGGTTGCTCTTATGACAGAATACACATGCTAAGTTTAGCAGATATAGCCAAGGATAAAGTATGTTGCACTATCAACTTGCATACACAAATGGAGTTAAGACACAGGTATGAACTGTTCCAAATTTGGATTTTCTGCGCCCCGGCGCAAAAGTTCCACACCTGTAATTTCTGCGTAAAAATACTGTTATGGCTTGAAAGAAATGTGAGTTTGTACACAAAGTAACCTTCCCTGGATCACCGTAACAGTATAAGTAGAATTGGCTTTTGTGACTAGTTGATTGCATACAAATGTATTGTAATCACAAGTCACAATACCGTATTCGAGGTATATGCAAAATTCTGCATGAAGAAATGTGCATATACCATAAAATCAAAGTTTGTTTTGAAAGCAAAAATATCCAGGGAAGAATTGTTTGTTCACATGCGCACAGTTCTTACACCTGTATTAACATTTTTATGCCCCCGATAGGGAGGCATCATAAATTTGACTTGTCCGTCCGTCCGTCTGTCCGTCCGTCCGTCATCCGTCCAAAAACTTTAACATTGGCCATAACTTCCAAATCAAAGCGGTGTCGGGGGCATTGTCATCTTACAGTGACAGCTCTTGTTTATGTATCTATATGTGAAAATTCAGATCAGTATGTTTTGCGCATACATATATTACTAGTTGAAAAATAATAGATGAATTAGAATTAGATAGATGACATTTTCAACAATTTGACATGTGCATGAAGGGCCAACATTAACCAACCTTGACTGTGACATATTATATTAAGAAATTTATCTGACTTTCTAAAGACACTTTTAGGCCCAATCTATCTACAAAGTGCAAAGTGAAGACTGGTAAGACTGCAGATGCACAGGCTGGCCATAGCCTTTGCTTGGCCCACATTTGAAATTGTTGGAAATGTCATGCACAAGCTCAAATTGGAAGAGTTAATAACTCCATGACTGCTAAAATCCATTTATGTACAAGTAGAATTCACTATTTTGACTCTGGGATTGTATACAAATGTATTTTGAAATAGACGAAATCCCATATCGAAGTTATACATATATCAAAGTTTGTTTCATTCTCTGTAAGCTCAGTACAGATGCGCAGGTTTAAATGAGTGATCTAAGGTAAATTTTGTCTATACCATATATATATAGAGACAAAATTGACCTTTGATACCTCACTTAAACTTCTGTAACTATACATGAACAAATTATGCTTAAAGAAGAGTACTGCAAGTGGATGTCTACCCTTGTTTGTCCAAAGTTGGAAAGTAAATAATTTTGTTGGTTTGAATGGGGTTTTACGCTGCTTTCAACAATCATAGTTATATTGCAGCGGCATGAGCACCTAACAATGGATTCTTGGTATTTCTCTCACCAGTACTACCATCACATCCTTTCCTAGCCTCCAGCTGCTATCTTGAATAGGTCTAGGATAATCAACATATTGGTGAGAGACAAATAGTTGGATGAGTGTGCAGCTGTCAGGGATAATACTTTTGTTTCTTTAAATGGGGTTTTAGGCCACTTTGAACAATCTTACAGCTGTATTGCGGAGGCTGGAACACATCACAATGGATTCCTGGTATCTCTCACACCAGTACCACAATCTCTGGGGATCAAACCTGGGACCTTTAGATTGACAGTCAGAAGGGCTACCAACTCTGCTATGATGCCAGAAAGTTGATAATAAACTTGAAAAAGATGCAAAATTTGATTATAAGTTTATGCTCCTCTTTCAATTTGGCACTCTAAGAGATTACATAACTCTCCAACTGCTTTCCTGCCGAGATTCAGGCATTGTCATGGTTTATTCACTGCACTTTGGAAATCTTTAGATCGCATAAGTGTGCCGTGGCATTGACCCCTTGTGTAAAAGGCTTTTTTGTAAACTAGCCAGGTGAATAAATCCAGTCTCAATTCTCCTTTGGACAAAACAAAACTAACAACTCTTTTGTTATGCATAACACAAGATGAATTTAATATTGGTAACACTTGACAAACATGTGTTCATATGGCTTAATAAATATGAATTTTGAAATACACAAGACATACCAATGATTACTGTAAAAGCTGTCTAAACCAACCTCCACTCAGACAGAGTAAAAAGATTGGCATATCATCAAATTTATATATTTCACAAAATTGTTATCTTATTGGTGTTGAGTTGACCCCTGCCAAGATTTGAACTCAGAACTCCTGGGTATATTGCACCCAGACATTTTACCTTTAAACTACAAGAGTATTAAGCACCAAATAAGGAATAACAATGTTTGTAACTTACATAAATCTAATATATTTTTTCTAAATTCATGTTTCCTTCAAAATTCAAGATGAGTCTTGTATGAAATCAAGCCTTAAGTAAAAAAAAAACTTACAATGTAATCACATTTATATATATTTACTGGTAAATGTTTACAAGCCTTACAAATTATAAATTCAACCCTTATCTAGAAAGTCATAAAAAATTAGCATGTCAGGGTAAAAAATGTGTGTATCACATGCAGAATGTTTTTATTAATTTTCTACAATATTTCAAATATGATTTTATCATCATGTTGCAAAAAACCCTTGTAAGTTCTTGAAAGATGATTTTTTAACATCTAAAATAAGGTGCTTAAAGAAAGGGAAAAAGCAAGAAAGAAAATCAATCAATCAAAATAGTGGATAATCAAACTGTTTTTTTGGCTAAAAAGTATAAACTTTGCTTATTGAATGGACAATATTACTTTGCTTATTGAATGGACAATACATGTATTACTTTTTAACTTTTCAAATAGACAGAAGAACTTTGGAGCATTTAACAGAGAGATTAATCTAACAATGCTAAGGAATACATATTCTTAAAGAATTATTATTCCCTTTTAATAGTGAAACATTGAATGCTCATAATAATGGGATAATTCTAGTTTTATAGTGAAGTACAATGATTACACAAAAATACATGTAAATACTAATTGATTATAGATGAATGATATCATGAATACAAGGAAAGGTGACAAAAAGTTTAAGATTCTAAACTGATTAATGTAGTGGCCCCATAATAATTCTGCAACATTTCAGCACCCATGAACTTTCACTAAGTTGACCGAGATTTCCTAATGAAAATCATTAGGAAACCTCGGTAGCAATGTTCAAGTTCATTACTTCCAAAACTTTGCTGAACTATTAAAGATCCACTACCTTAAACATACAATAAAAGTAGGTACAAAATAAACATGCAACTAACTTAACAAGTGCTTGTCATAGGATACCCTATTTCCCCTAATGAGAACTTCTACAGTGATATAACAATGTAATATCTTCTGAAACTTCATATTGAATTTTACAATTAAATGGAGTCAAATGACAACATTTGTTAATAAACTGTATCTAAAATGTTTTAGAATTAGAGTTCAAAGAAGTCAGACGTGGTCAAGGTATCCAGTCTGTAGTCTCATAGCTTGATATCCATGGTACAAAAAGGTCAATTTGTCCTTGGTTTAAACTTTATATCAACTTTTAGACTTGAAAAAATATCAGTCAAAGTCAAAGATATAAGTCACTCTAGAGTCTCAGTTGTCAAAAAGAAGGAACCAGTCACAACAAATTAAAAAGGCTTCAATATTTTAAATCGTTGCAATAACATAGGATGTGTTTTATGTGGATGTAACAATGGTCAAATTATAAATATTACAATAACCATGTCATTCTAGAGGGAGTGTGTGTGTGTCGGGCTGGGTATAATAACTACAACATTCAGAAGTGTGTGTTGGGAGGGGGGGGGGGGGGGGGGAGTAATAACAATCAAATTATAATGGTAGTGTGTGTGTTTCAGGCTGGGTCTAATACAACATTCAGAAGTGTGTGTTGGGAGGGGGGGGGGGGGTAACAACAGTCAAATTATAATAATAGCTACATCATTCAGAGGAGGAGGGGTGGGGCAATAACAAACTATAACAATAACTACATCATTCGTAAGTACCTAGTTACACTACGTCATAAGATAATGTTTGGTAAAAGTGCCTAGAAGAATATGGTTCTAGGCACCTAGAATAAATCTATAGTCACTTATTGATCAATAGGATTTCAATCAAAATTAGAGCATTACTATAAGAAATGCAATAATTTTAGCCTCATTTTATCTATTTTATGATACTTGTTTATCATACAGATATTTAACTTATATTTCTATTAATGTTCAAACTTACTAATAGAAATAAATATCAAATTTTACATGTAATTTCATTTCGATGGCTCAGCACATAACTACACTGAGCCTTCGATTTAGCCCTTAAATATATTGTTATCGTTATTTTAATCATTTTTATTACTACTTGAGTTTTGATATTATTACTTTAGTTTTAATCATTTAGTTAGATTTTATTACAGAACTTTGTCTATTTAGATTATTGAGAATTAAGTAATTATAATCATTATTATTACTATTTGAGTTTTGATATTATTACTTTAGTTTTAATTATTAAGTTAGATTTTAATACAGAACTAATCATTGAGATACTTATGAAATGATGTAGTTGTTTTAAAAAAAGGTTTTTACAAAAAGTGGAAAGCAGATCAAATAAAATGTAGATAGTAAGATTTTTTAAATTCCTTTTAACAGTCAGCCCCAGGTCTCAGCGTAACTCCCAATGTTAGATGTAGGACGTCATGTAGGTAAAGGTAACTTGTGGACAAGATCTCCCCCAACCCATCTGAATATTTAGGCATTTCTTTTATAGTGGTCTCTAATCATTTTTAAGGAAGAATTATGAGTACCGGTAATGATCTTTTTAGCACTGGTCAGTCAGTTGTAGAAGTGACCCGTCATAATCAAAATTAAATTTTTCAAACTTTCTATGCTGGTAAATATATGTACAAAAAAATCTCAAATAAAAAAGTTTCTTTTCAATCAAATCCATTTGTTTTGATTACCTTAAAGTAGACAATAAGCACAACCTTTATGCACCATAATTCTGTCAAATGAATGTTTCTTTTTTATGAGTTTTTCATAAAAAAGAAACTTTCATTTGACAGAACTATGCAAAATAATATAAAAAAAATCTTTTCAAGAACGGGGTAGAGAAAGTAATCCATGACAAACACAAAACTAACTTAAAATCAAATTTCTAACTAGTTCCTTAAGACAACAACTCTCAGGAGTTTTAAGAGATAAAGAGAGTATTTTAATAATTCACTGAAGAATGAAACTGAAAAAGCTGATCACTGTATAAATACACTATGAATTCATACATAAGTGTAATTAAGTTTTCAGTTTCATACCTCTGTGAATTAAAAGATAAGCCTCTTTATATCTTAAAATTTGATACCAAAAAGCAAACATGTAAAGATTTCTCAATTACAAGACAGATTTCTATTGGAATACTTTGTGTTGAAGTTTACATGAAAAAGAAAATTCAAAAATTCTATTGAGAAATGAAAATGATTTCCCAGCCAATCAGAAAACAAAAATCCTGATGGACAAAACTAAAATTAAAATAATTAGAAAAGGTATATATTAAGATAAACATTTACCAAAGATTTGTGTAAAGAATAATTAAAAAAATAAATAAAAAAAATGAATGCTGTAATAACTTTTTAACTAAAACTTGAAAAAAGAAAATTGAATTAAATTGAAATAGAATAATGAATAACAAGTTTTCTAAAATAGTGCTCATCCCATGTTGAAAATTCATAGTAATTCTAAAAAAAATTGTTAGAAAAATAACAAAATTCATGTGTTATATTTTGAAACTAGTAAGTACCAAACTATTGCAAATGCCTATAATTGTATAGACACATACTGTAGTATTGTACTGACCCTCAAAATAGATATCACTACATTTAGAGCTCTGATGATTATATAGAACAGAAAAAAGGTGGCAAATTGTGACTGTAGAAACAACTCAAAATTTCAGTTTCTTTTGTGTGTGGTTTTTTTTGTACATATCATATTCTTCCAGTTATGAGTAATACTATAGGGAAAGTAAATATAGTAACGTCTCCAAAATAATGTAAAAAAATTTCAAATAGGATATGAAGAGGATTTTTTTTTTCAATGAAAAACTTAATCAAACAGGATAAGTACTCAAATATTTGATAAATGAAATAAGAATTTAACCTTTTCATACTAATTCCAAAATATTCCTGCTGTGGCAGGAGATATAGAAAAAAGATTAGCCTGCAAAAATAGGCTTTACCTCCTGTTTTTTCTTTGTATGACAGACAATTTTCATTTTACATTTTGTAAAGAGATACTGACACAGGTGCATTTATTGCAATTTTGCAAAGATTTTTATTCAACATGACAGGAAAATATTATTCATTAAAAAAAAACGGTTGCAACCATGACATTTAAATTCTAATCACGTATTGAGAGATATCTTTGTATGCTTAGTTTAATGTATTTAAAAGAAGAGAAAACAAAAATAAAAAAAGGTTGGCAATGTATTTTTACTTAATAGTCCAAGTTATAAAAATGGTGCAAGAAAGAAAAGATTCACAATGATTGTCCATAAAGTCCATACATCTGAAGAAATGATTGTCCATATAATTTAACAGCTCGATGCTTGTCTCTAGAATCTTATAGCACTTCTGTAGTAATGTACACAACTTGATGATTGTCCATAGAATCTAACAGCAGGTATGTAGAGATGTACTCAACTTGATTGATTGTCCAAAGAAACTTACAAAAGTTGACTATCTTTTCTTTTTATTTCTCATCTAAACACTGTGTTGCAGGTACTCATTGGAAATGTCTCTCATGAGGATGATTTCTGTAAGTGTATTCATTTCAATTATTCACAAGTCTTTGCTTATTGATAACACATTACACATTTCTGCCATTGCCATCAGACTAAATGGATAAGTCACTTTAATTTTGCACTGTTTGAATTGTTTGAGATGGTTATATAAGGATTCTCTAGATATCATTCCTCATAGGTCCTGTAAACATTTGAAATAAATACTATGAAAGTTTTAAATTGTGTTCTTTATTGCTAATTCAGGATAAAGTGCTTTATAATATGACCTATGTCGCAGGAGTGAAAAAAACCCGTTGAATATTTTTTGATATTACACAGGTGTTATTACACATACTAGTGGAATAATGAGCAAATGAGCTAAGAAGGTTTTATTTTTGTTGCAAAAATGAAATTGTGATTTTGATGGCGTCAATTCGCAAACGCGTTATATGTTACGCAGAATAACTTGAAATATAAATGTCAACAATTTCCGATTTATTGCAAAAAATCGGGTAATATTAAAAATAGAAAACTAAATTTGTGTTCATTTCATACAGAATTTATTAAACTCTTCATCTAAAACAGATAAAAATTCGATGTAGCCTTGTTTATATCTGTTTAAAAATGAATTGTTTAATAAATTTGGCATTCAATGACCACTCATTCAATATCCTCTATTCGTATTGCACCTGGTAGGAAGTGGCTTAATGATGACATATTACTTCTGGAATATTTTTTTCAATATTTGATTTCTGTAAAAAAAAATGTGAACATGGGTATATCCGTAAACCAAATAGATTAATGTGCTTATCACAGTTTTGTTCATCATTTTGATGATGAAAGTGCTTGTTGATTTCATGGAGTCATAAAACAAAAACCTAATTACAGTGTATGAACACGCAACCAGATTCATACACAAGTGTAATTAGGTTTTTAGTGTCACATCTCCATGAAATCAAGTACCATCTTCACATATTATAATCTTATATCATGAAGTAAACAATAACACTGCCTACGAGTGCAATGCTCAGCTGCAGGTGCTGGATAAAGCAAACATTCTCAATACTTTCATATTTATCCCCTTGATAGTCTGGATAGCTCTTATGATAGTAAACACATATGCCAAGTTTCATGAAGATATCTTCAATAAAAACAGAAACGACCAAAAGTAAAGTATGTCACACCAAGGCCTACACAACAACAACAACGCCAACACAAACAAGCAAATTCCTTGAATTGATATCCCCCTCCAAACATATTTTCATTGTCAATGGAGTTAATATCAAACTTAGGTACAGGTTATCTTTTATCTACATCAACCTATAGTTTTCAAGAAATAGTGGGGAAACAAATATCACTCTGTATGTATATGGTATATGGCTTAAACAGTCAGGGGCAGTAACTCTAAATTCGACGGTCAAACCTGGTAGCCCCGACAATATGCTCATGTTCTTTTTGTAGTAAAGCTGTGTGCCAAGTTTCATTGAAATCCGGTCTATAGTTTTGAAGAAATAGCGCGGAAACGAATATCACTCTGTATGTAATGGCTTAAACAGTCAGGGGCAGTAACTCTAAATTGGGCGATCAAACCAGGTAACCCTGACAATATGCACATGTCCTCTTTGTAGTGAAGCTGTGTGCCAAGTTTCATTCAAATCCGGTCTACAGTTTTCAAGAAATAGCGAGGAAACGAATATCACTATGTATGTATATGGCTTAAACAGTCAGGGGCAGTAACTCTAAATTCGACGGTCAAACCGGGTAACCCCGACGATATGCGCCTGTCCTCATTGTAGTGAAGCTGCGGCGGGGGATAACAAGGCCAGGGTGATCACAATACCTCAGCTTTTCTTCAAAACAGCAGAGCCAAAAACGTAAAGATACATTAACGCTCAGTCTAAAGTACGGTTTTTATTTCCAATTAATTGCCAGTAAAGTGAAATCTGAAATAAATGATCAGACATTTGACCAAGGGTTTCTGAACTGATAACTTATCAGTAGAGGCCAAGCAGTAAAGCTAAGGCTCTTTAGACTTGGATAAACAATCTTTATTCTGCTTTGAGTCCAGCGATTGTCCAGAACTTGCAGTTTGACTGTTTCAGCCAGTACTTAATCCTGTAATTGTTCTGATATCTTCTTTTCAAGGTAGTAGAACCCTAAGAGGTCTTCAAAATTTCGAAATTCATAAATTTTCACAATGTTAACCAAGTTTGAAACATTAAGAAACCTCGATTAACACTGACTGCCTAAATGTTACAGAACTATTACAGGTCCAAAATCTTAAGCCAAACTTTGTATAAACTTGAATGTTTTACCTGTAATGGGATTGACTTCCTTTTTTCTATAGCCTCTCAGATCAGCACGCCATATCAAGTTAATGGATAATGGATTCTATAATTGTTGTTGCTGTTTTGGCTAATTCCTTGGGTATCTTTGTTGTCTTTTTGATGTCATCAAGATTGACTTCTTTCCTCTTTTTTGACTCTACAATAAGGCACATTTAAATCAATAATTTTCTCTTCAAGTTCCGTTTCCAATAGTTTTAACTCGACATTTTGTTGCAAAGAATCAATTAAGCTTTTGCCGATCAGTCTGACCCTGTATAGCATTTATCTCAGGAATAAAGTATTGCAGAGAAGAAAACTTAACCCTTGTCATGCTGAATTAAAATCCTCTCTCAGAATTGCACTCGATCATTTCAAAGTACTGAAAACCCTAAAATCCAAGAGTGTAGGGCAATATTTCTTTTTAAAATTTACTTCTGGAAGAATTCTGCCTTGACAGGGGGCTAATAGGTAGCGTAGTGTTAGATCAGACTGCACATATGTGCAGACTGATCTTTGTCTATACCTCCTTTAAAAGCAGGAATATTCCGGGTTCAGCATGACAAGGGTTAATTTTCTCAAAATGACAACAAAAACAAAATCTGGAAACAACAGGTTTTCAGAGGATAGGGAACAATTTGTCAATAGTCTTGCATGCAGAACTGAGCCATTACACTTATTTCAATATGCATATTTCAATTCTATGTATTCGATAAGTAACCTGCACTACCTATAGAAAATATTAATACAACCATGTCAATGAAAGTATTATCACATGAAGTTTATAATTCCATTCATTTGGGTTTTTGTTTTTCTTTTTTATTTGGGATTTTTGTTTAACCCTTTGCTGTTTAATCCCTGCTTTTTATGTGCCTGTGATTTTATGATTGAGAAAACATAATGAAAAAAGAAGAAATTGCTCCTGAAAAAACAATTTCTTCTTTTTCCACACTATTTTCTACCCTACTGGTTGGTTATTTTTCAAATTATATCCAGTTTAAATTTTAGTCTGCAAAACCTTTGAATTTAGACAGGTCCAAAATTTTGAAAAACAAGAAAGTGTCCATGTCAAGCTGACCCTAAAATGCTCAGGAAGGCAAAGATAAATCTGCCATTACGTGCTGTCTGATCTTAGTCCACATTACCTTTTACCTTTTTCTCCTGTTTTAGCCAGAATAATTTAAAGATGAAATATTTTCGAAAGAAATTAGCTAATCCAAAATTAGTTCAGTCAGTGCTGTCAGCACCTTGATTTCAATACAATTTTCCAACTACTGTTTCAGCATGACAAGGGTTGAGAAGAAGAGGGGGATTTACTATTGATCAAAAGTGTTACTACCTTTACACTCATTACCCAAGTGCATAATAGAAATAAATCCTCATTCAAAAGATGTCTTTGATGAATGATCATAACATCAAAACTACAGCTTATTCAAGCTGTAGTTAGATCTTTGATTTTTCACCAATGCTCAAATCACAGAAAAGAAGAGTGGATGGAGGACATTCATCTTTTGTTACATGTTGCCTTTATCCCATATGTTCTATGTTTGCCGTCTTCTGAGTGCCTATAAAAATCCTAGTTATGCCTATGTTGATAATAATTTGTGACCCGTCACGCAAAAAGGGACGTCCCTATCTAGGTAACCCGAAAAGTGTGGACTGTAGTCAGACTGCGTGGACTGCACAGTCTGACTAGAATTTAAACTGTTTGCCAGTGGACCAGGGTTTTCCCTTTATGTTCAAGACTGGGGGTCATTTTGCCACATTATGACCCCCTTAAACTAGAGAAAGAATGTTTCTTTGACAATTTTGGGCAATTCTTAACAAGAGGACCCTGAGGGCCCTAAATCGCTCACCTGATATTTCAAGTAAATTATCATTAAGACTCCATTTCCTATGATATGGCATGAACCTTCCCATTTTCAACAGAGTTCATTCTTGTGACCTGGCAAACATTTTGATCAAGTTTCATGAAGATTGGACTATATTTGTGGCGTTTGGAGCTCTTACGAGAAAATTGTCATTAAGGCCCCTTTTCCTGTGATATGGCACATATACTTCCCATTTTCAAATGAGTTCATCCTCATGACATAACAAACATTCTGACAAAGTTTCATGATGATTGGACCATATTTGTGGCTTCTAGAGTGTAAACAAAAAAATTGTCATTAAGATGCCTTTTCCTGTGATATGGCACCGATCCTTCCCATTTCAATAGACTTCATCCTCATGACCTAACAAACATTCTGACCAAGTTTCATGAAAATTGGACCATATTCGTGGCTTCTAGAGTCTAAACAAGAAATTTGTCATAAAGGCCCCTTTTCCCGTGATATGGCACAGATCCTTTCCATTTGAGCAATTTTCATAAGGGACCACCCAAGGAATATTTCTGCCAAGTTTGGTTGATTTTAACCCATAAGTCAGAGGCGGCTTTTTCTGTGAAATGGCATGGATCCTTCCCATTTTCAATAGACTTCATCCTCTTGACCTTACAAATATTCTGACCAAGTTTCATGAAGTTTTGACCATATTTGTGGCTTCTAGAGTGAAAACAAGAAATTTGTCATTTAGGCCCCTTTTCCCGTGATATGGCACAGATCCTTTCCGTTTGAGCAATTTTCATAAGGGACCACCCAAGGAATATTTCTGCCAAGTTTGGTTGATTTTAACCCATAAGTTTAGGAGGAGATGTCGTTTAAAGATATTGTTGACAAAATTGTCATTAAGGCGGCTTTTTCTGTGAAATGGCACGGATCCTTCCCATTTTCAATAGACTTCATCCTCATGACCTAACAAATATTCTGGCCAAGTTTCATGAAGTTTTGACCATATTCGTGGCTTCTAGAGTGAAAACAAGAAATTTGTCATTAAGGCCCCTTTTCCCGTGATATGGCACGGATCCTTTCC
Source organism: Fragum whitleyi (assembly GCA_948146395.1). Taxonomy (NCBI): domain Eukaryota; kingdom Metazoa; phylum Mollusca; class Bivalvia; order Cardiida; family Cardiidae; genus Fragum; species Fragum whitleyi. The sequence continues at coordinate 49,908,933 of OX411549.1, read as the reverse complement.
GTTTGAGCAATTTTCATAAGGGACCACCCAAGGAATATTTCTGCCAAGTTTGGTTGATTTTGACCCATAAGTTTAGGAGGAGATGTCGTTTAAAGAAAAAGTTGACGCCGTGACGGACAGACGGACAGACGGACAGATGGACAGATGGACAGACGGACGCCGGACAACGATCGATCACAATAGCTCCCTTGAGCACTTCGTGCTCAGGTGAGCTAAAAAGGGGGGTCCAAATTCAAAGAAACAGGGGGTCAAGGAAAACCCTGCAGTGGACTTTTTTCTGAATCTACAATGCTGATTCTAACTTCCTGTGAAAGAATTTTTGAAATGCGACCTCCGGTTGACCTATACTGGAACAGATCTTTTTTAAAATATTTGTCTTACTTAGTTCCCAGATGATCCCTTTTTGCGTGACAGGTCACAATTATTTGTGGAAAATAAGATGCTTAATTTATCCTCCCTAGCCTTGTATATTTGGTCATTTCTTATGCTTCGTTGAACAAGAGCGCTGTAAATGGTTCTTAATAATGAAAAAAATCTTCACTCTTGTCAAACTGACTGTATGATATTCCTGCTTGCAGGATCCATAGACAAAGATTGGTCAGCACATATGTGTAATCTGATCTTAGTCTATGCCAACTTATTTCCTCTTAAAAACTGAAGGTTTTTGAAAATTACAACTTCAAAATAATTATACCGATCCGGAAAACTGCATCCTGTGCTTCAAACACTTTGTGGTTTTAATACATATATATCAGAGTGGGTTATGTTAACCCTTGTCATGCTGAATAAAAAACCTTGGCACAAATTTTATTAAAATCAAAGTGGATGCACTGATTGTGAGTTACTTCTTATTTGAAATTTAAAGTTTTAAAACCTTTTTTTTTTCCTAAAAAAGTGACATCAGGTAGTATATCCTAAAATCAGACTGCACATATGTGCAGGCTGATCTTTGTCCATACCTCATGCCAAAGCAGGAATATTCCAGGTTCAGCATGACAAGGGGTAAATTTTGTCATGCCACCAAGGACTGCATCAGGTCATCACAATAACTGGACTTTTTTTGGTTCCAAAACAGTCGAGATAACAAAATAGATGAATTGACTTACATGTTATCTATGTTTAACAGGACTTTCATCTTTCTTTATTGTCTTCATAGTTCCTCATCCTCTTTCCTTTAGTTTATGTAAGGCCAAGCTTGTCATCAATCAGTCTTTCCTTATCTGTTACTTGAGGCACCAGCTCTGTTTTCATCAGTTGTGTATGGTCAGATTTGAGGGTTCTTGTAGGGATCTAACTCAAGGGTTGTAGGGATCTGACCTGAGGGTTCTTGTAGGGATCTAACTCAAGGGTTGTAGGGATCTGACCTGAGGGTTCTTGTAGGGATCTAACTCAAGGGTTGTAGGGATCTGACCTGAGGGTTCTTGTAGGGATCTAACTAGAGGGTTCTTGTAGGATCTGACTTGAGGGTTCTTGTAGGGATCTAACTTAAGGGTTGTAGGGATCTGACCTGAGGGTTCTTGTAGGGATCTAACTAGAGGGTTCTTGTAGGATCATCTGACTAGAGGGTTCTCATATATCTGTCTTACTTCATTAACTTGAACATCTGTAATTAAACAAACACAGGTGAATAATTTAATTTTATTTGTGTCCATCAAGATTCACGCATTCTGAATGGCTGTCAAATTGGTTTCATTGAGACGATTCAAATGCTTTTCAACAGCACGAGATTTGATAATAAACAACTGCATGTTACAAAATGTCTACCCTCAGAGATTTTGTTTCATTGAATTTTTTTTTACAATGGTCACTTAAAAGAGGTGGTTGAACGAGCCATATCAACTGTACATGTCCCAGCTCTAAAGTCCTCCACAAAGTTTGTTATTGTGTTCCCTGTTTTAGCTAACCAACCTGTTTTTGAGGTATTTCCACAGTTTGTTATGTCCAGGTGACTCCAGTCTGGTCTCCAACCAATTACAGCAATCAGGGACTTTATTTAGAGAAGTACTCATTTTAGATCACCTTGCCTAAAACTGTCTCTGTAAAAACAAAAATGCATCACTGAATTGGACTTGGGGGGGGGGGGGGGCCTCACCCTATTGAATTTTTATTCCAACAAATAGCTTATCTTTGGGCTTTTCAACAATTCTTGCTAAAGATTTCCTCGAATTAGATGCAGGCAGTGAAATAAAAAGAGAATTTAGAGAATAATATCCATTTAAATATCTAATGTTATATAGTAGAAGTTGAGACAATTTATCATGATGAGGCTTTGTTATTTCATTAAGGTATGAAACTAGAAATCTAATTAAACTTATGTAAACAAAAGATTTGTTTCAGCGTTTTCCCTGTGAGAGGTATATAACCAACCTGTTGTTGGGTATATTCCGATAGTTTGTGTCCTGGTCTGTGACCCCAGTCTGGTCTCTGCGGGTTTTCTGTCAGTGATTACAGCAATCAGGGCAGTTTCTGATATGTTATGTAGCAATTAAACAATAACTTCATAGTTCACAATGATTACCCCCCCTCCCCCCCCCCCTAAGTCTATGGTGTTTTTTTTAAATTTCAACTACTAAAAATTGTTGTTTGCTAGTTTTTTTAATTTGGACTAGTGCATTATTTCATCTGGAAATGGGTTTACTTACATAACTACTATCAGATTGGCTTCTTTTCAATTCTTCTACAATCCACCAAGCTAGTTGCCAACCACCAAGTTCTGTCATTGTCCACCAAACATCAAATCCCGCATTGTTCGTCCACCATCCACCAAAATGAGTCAGCCAACCACCAAGTTCAGTCATTGTCCACCAAACCCCGCATTGTTTGTCCACCATCCACCAAGGTGAGCCAGCACACAACCAAGTTCAGTCAATATCCACCAAACACCAAATCCCATATTGATCGTCCACCATCCACCAAAATGAGTCAGCCAACCACCAAGTTCAGTCATCGTCCACCAAACCCCGCATTGTTTGTCCACCATCCACCAAGGTGAGCCAGCACACAACCAAGACTTGAAGTTCAGTCAATATCCACCACACACCAAATCCCACATTGATCGTCCACCATCCACCAAGATGAGTCAGCCAACCACCAAGTTAAGGCATTGTCCATTACAAACCTCCCAATAGCCTAGCTACCGACCATGACATTCAGTCAGTGCCTTCAAAAGCATCTTACCATGTACTCCATGAACCAGGAAGCTTACCAAGATTTCCCTTAAACCTTAGTTTTTTCCGATTCATATAATCCTAACAAAATCACCAATGACAAATTTTGATATATATTTTCACGCTTCCTAGCCTTATTAAATTACTAATATTACCACTTAAACTCTTACAATACAACCTGACTTTTAATTGTCTATGATAATTGACATCGCCAAAAATATTTAGAAGAATTTGCTTGAAAACTAGACAATGCACACAAGGAAGAACTCATGTTTAGCAGATATAATGATACAAAAGTGGAAAGGGCAAATAATCCACATTAAGCAGGTTTATTCAATTAGTTTTAATTTCTGCAGGAATCCTATGGTTAACTGATTAATACCAAGCATTAAAAAAAAAGAATTAATTTTTACAAACAACGCGGTGAGAAAGAACTGAGTATTATTGGCAGAAATTAGAAAACATTAGCAGAAAGGGGATAAATCCATTTTAGGCAGGTTACTTTAATTTCATTTTCAGATGAATCCTATACATAACTGTCTTTAAAGGGAGTCATTCAAAACACAATGCAGGTTGGTCTGTATTTATCATCCTCATTTAAATCTTGGCATAATTGCTCTTAAACAATACAACCAAAGGCATTTACTATATAATGGATATCACAGTAATGAAACTTTGTATAGAGGCTGATGTTATAGTAACAAAAGCATGTGAAAATGTGAAAACTTTCCAAGTAATAGCTTAAGGAAAATAGATTTGACACAGTTGCACAAAAAAAAAAACCCAAAACATTACCCCAATGCCGACATCCGAGTGACCGGAATAGCCCCCCTATTCTATGTAAAGTTTAACTCTTACAATATAACCTTGCAATATAAACTAACTTGTTAACTTTATAATTTACGTCTCTGCGAATTTTGGAATAATTTGCTTGAAAACTAGACAATACACACAAGGAAAAACAACAATTTTTGCAGTGATATCAAAATGATAGCAGAAATGCGAATAGTCACAAAACTTCAGGAGTTCATGTAATTTGTTCTGATTTATGCATGATACCTATAAATAACTGAAACATTCAAAACAAAATGCGAATTCATCCAAATTTTTCTTGACATACCATTCATACCCTTCCAAGCTAAAATTTCAACTTAGCTTATTGGCTTTATAATTGATGTCATCACAAAGATTAAGAACTGTTTCCTAAAACAAGACAATGCACACAAGGAATAATTAACATAGTTGGCAGAAATAATGATATAGTAATGGAGAAGGGAAAAAGCCACATTATCATGTTCCTTTTGTAGCCAGGATGAAATGTTCACTGTTTCACACCAGTGTCTCTTTACATAAGCTATAGTCATCCTTATATGCGTGGAAAGTGAGCGATTGTAGTGAGTTGTTTACACTAGTCACTTTTAACCACACCCATGCTTGTATGCTTTTCCCCTCACTTTAAGTCTAAACCCTGGATAGGAAACATCTAACAATCTGCTGATCTTCATCGTATCTTGATCCTGGTAGGTAGAACTTCGTTGCAGTAACTTTTAAACCTTTTAGACTTCATAAACATATTTTAAGGAACAGTATCTTATGATCCTTCAAATTTGTATATTTCAGGTTTTTTATCCTTAGAACTATTAAATTGTACTTTGTACAACGACCGTCTAGAACTCAATACAAGGGATACTTGTTGTTAGTCTTCAATCTTGTTACAATGGCGACCACGACGAGACGGTTGTGCGTTCTAACCAGGGTCTACACAGTCTTTTACTGACGAGGAGGTTCCAGGTCACAACTTTATCATTTGTACCTTGAAGTTGGACTTTTCTCATCTACTGTTGATATTGACAGTCATTATGCTCCGGAGCAACGCAAAGCAATTTGCTTAGATCTACTGTCGACGATGTTTCAGCTTTCAACTGTTGTAAATGCAGCTGTTTTTCTACAAGATGTTGGTGTTTTCCTTTTCATGTGCTAATCGCATCCGTTTGGAATTCTGAACTGTACCTTCCTTACAGAGGGTCTTCAATTCGTGTTTACACGAGCACAAACTGTGATAGATCATCCGATCAACTGCAACCTACTACCTACGTTGGATCAACTCTTCAGGAAATGTTTTGTGTTTCTTGTGAAATTGTGTATTAGTGTATAGAGGATTTAGGATTCACGTATGTATACCATTTACCTGTCATTTCACAGCTTTGATCTGCAATTTGCATCCGTAATTTTGCATTTTCTTATTCAGAAGCAATTTCACTTTCGGTTTGCCAGGCAACTGTAACGTATGAATAGTTTTCTAGCATTCTGATACACCTTTTGACTGTGATTTTCTTACATTCATAAATGTATGAGCAGCTTAATTTTGATCTGACATGTTAATGGTAAATTGAAAATGAATACCCTTATTATTCATATTTCCTTTTAAAACTTTCTTATCCGACGGCAAGTTGTAGATATTTTGTCCTGAGAAATTCAAGGATACAATCCTCTACAATTTTCGTCAAAATGATTGAGTCAATTCTCGCCCAAAATGTGTAAAATTGATTGCTATTTATTTGAGCAACGATTTTGCGGTGCAGTCCGAGCAGCATCTACATATAATTGTATTCGCTCTGTCTTGAATATAAGCGATTTTTGAACAGATCTACATTTGAATGTGTGAATTTGATTTGCATTTGATGGTAATTGATTCACGAATCATTATGAATACGAGCTATTCATGAATTCATTTCAAAAGACAATTGGATTCAATCAGTGATAATGAACAGTGTACATTTTCCGCAACGTTTCAACAGTTGGACATGTATATTTTCATCGTGCTAAATTTACCTGTGTAAATATTGTCTGGTAAATGTTATGGCTATTGAACTTGATCTTAGCAGACGATAATTTGCATCTGACCCTTATCAATTTGATTGGTAAATCTGATTTTCACTTATGAAGGATTAAGCATTTCATAGGAAGTGAATGTTTGAACCGCACGCAATATTTTGTCGAAGGATGAGATTTCTTTAATAAAACTGCGGTAGTTCATTGCATTCGCAAATTTTAAGATTTATTCTAGCGTGTCATATCGGATTTAAACAATTTTTGGTAAATCAAATCAATGTTACATTAATTGAAAGTATGCTACTGGTTGCTTAATTTTCAGAACAGATTTGTATCTACATGTCGCTTTGATTATTTTTTTCAACCAGGATCAAGATTTCATTTTTTTCTCATTAACAACATCTCTGTTTCATTGGTTAGAAAGTAAAAAACTAATCTCTCTTTACTAACAATAGTTTTACTGCATATTTTGCACGTGCACAGCTTTGTATGTTAGTGAATGCTTGAGAGGTAAGCTGTATTACTCTGTTATATTGCTCCTAAAAACGGCAAATTGGTTTTGCACAAACGCATTTTAAAACCGTTTATCAGTGTTTATTATTCATAGATTAAGGCAGCGCGCAGCAGCAGCAATAGCGAGCATAATTTAGAACTAACGCATCTATAACGCTTTGTTTGGACTATGCATGTAGCACTGTTAGTTTTGTAGTGATAATGGTTTTTCACACAATATAGACCCAGGCCAGAGTACACAAACAGCAGCACTGCTAATATTGGTTTTTTGTACAGGTATCGGTGACGTTCCGCTTGAGCGCATCCAGGTAGTTTAATAGTAAGTGTATTTAATCCTTTACCCATTTACTGTGCTTGTTTGAGAAAAATGATTAATTATTTTTGTTTCTCTTAACCCTTAGCTAGACAAAGGATATTGGTGACAGCATCTATTGCTATTAATGCCTATTGTTAAATACTAACATTAATTGTCTATAGTCTTATAGTAACATTATTTGTACATTTTTTTTTTATAATTGCATTAGTTTAGTGATTACCAGGTGTTACAAAATATGGCTTCGCCTTATGTTGATGATAAGCAGCCACTGACTGAAGCCGAGATGATGACTCTTCTCCGAAGGCGTAGCTTGAAAAATACAACTACACCTACGCGTAGTGGAGATGGTACCACTTCTGGACCTGATAATCCCGGACATAGTTTTCTTCATCATACGCCGGCGCCTACGCCGAAAATGCCTTTGTTCTCCGGTGATGAGCCACCTCAGAAAGGAGACGTTTCCTTTGAAGAGTGGAGATTCGAGGTAAACTGTTTGATAAATGATGATGAAGTCTCTCCAAGTCAACTTGTACAGGCTATGCAAAGGAGCTTGAGAGGTACTGCGAGGAAACTACTTGTTCCTTTGGGAGAGAAAGCCAGTGCTGAGGATATTCTTAACAAGCTTGACATTATGTTCGGCGATGTCTCGTCTAAGGGGATGATAATGCAAGAGTTTTTCAATGCCACACAGAGATCTTCGGAGAGCGTTACATCCTATGGTTGTAGACTTGAAACCCTTTTACAGACAGCCGTAGACCATGACCATATACCTGTGTCATCGAAGAATGATCTACTTCGACATAAATTCTGGACAGGACTCCATTCGGAAAAGCTGAAGAGTCAGACACGCCATAAATATGACACCGTCACCGACTTTAATCTTCTTCTTCGTCAAATCCGACAAGTGGAAAAGGAACTTTCCTTGTCTTCTGGATCTAGTAAAGGTGCACACCACAACCCGGTAAATGCAACACCTCAAGACTTGGAAGAAAGGCTCCAGACTTTTGAGAAGAGGATTGACACAAAAGTGCAAAGCCAGTTGGATACTTTGGAAGCACGACTCAACAAGAAGCTGGATGACAAGTTTTCAACTATCATCAGCAAGCTCGACTCGATGTCTACAAACAACCAGGCTTCAGCATCTCAGAGCTCGAGTCAACAGAGACAGAACAATGGGAAGCCTAAGTGGAAACGTCGGTGGAGAAATAAGCCTACTCAAGGGACTTATTCTACCCCACACCAACCGCAACAGCAACAACAAGCGTCAAACTAGAGACCACCTCTGATGTTGGCCTATCGGAGGTTGGTTATTCCAGTAACGGCCAAAGTTTGAAGCAACGATTAATTGGTCCTAGTAATACTAGTGATATTTGTTTCAGCGGTGTTCCTACTAAAGCCCTGATAGATAGTGGATCCATGGTGACAACTGTATCTAATTCTTTCTATAATTCTATTGCAGGAAGACCACCTTTGCAGGATATTAGTAACCTAGGTATAGATGTTTCAATAGCCGATGGTTCCCCTTTGCCTGTTGAAGGATACATTGAAACTTACATTACAGTTCCATCCCTATCTAAGTCAGTTATCCCAGTCCCTGTCCTTGTTGTCCCTGATACTGACCTAAATTTGACATGTCCTGTCATTGTCGGCACCAATGTCATACGTCGTTGCCAAACCAATGTTAAGGTCTCTGACCTTACAGATATTGACGAAGCATGGCAGACCGCTTTTGCAGCTTTGTCGTGTAACCCGTCTGTCGTCCGAACAACGAATAAACGTTCGATTGCAATTGGTCCGTATGAGTCCAAGAATCTTAATGGTATATCCAGAGGACATAACCATCACACTAATGCGTATGTCACAGAGAATATAGCAGACAACAATAATGGTCTTATTGTTAAACCCCATGTTGTAAAGTTATCAGGTAACTGTGCAAAGGTGCCAGTGCACGTCTGCAATGTTACCGCCAAAACTATTTACGTTCGTCCCAAGTCATCCATTTGTCATATCAGTGAGGTTAAGGTTGTTGATAACCTTGTGACTTGTCTACAGTCAGAGTCTAAAGCTTTTCAAGCCGAAGCTTGTGATGAAATCACCTCAAAGCTTGGTATTGAGATTGATGATGGTAACCTAACTCCAGACCAGGTTAATGAATTGAAAGCTGTTATTGGCAAATGGGAGTCAGTGTTTTCAAAAGGGCTTACCGACATTGGTTGTACTGACTTGGTGAAGCACCGTATCGTGCTTACAGATGAAACCCCATTTAAAGAGCCCTATCGTAAGATTCCCCCAGCTATGTATGAGGAGGTTAGGCAGCATTTGAAAGAAATGCTTGATTGTGGTGCAATTAGGGAATCAGATAGCCCCTTTTCCTCCAATATAGTTCTGGTTCGAAAGAAAGACAACTCTTTAAGGTTTTGTCTTGACCATAGGAAATTGAACAGTAGAACTAGGAAAGACGCTTATATGTTGCCCAGATTTGACGACACAGTTGATGTCTTGGCAGGATCTAAATATTTTTCTAAATTAGATCTTAGGTCATCGTACTGGCAGGTTGAAATCGAGGAACAAGACAAAGCTAAGACTGCTTTTTCTGTTGGAAATCTAGGATTTTTTGAGTGCAATCGCATGAGTTTCGGTCTTTGCAATGCTCCGGCGACCTTTCAAAGGCTTATGGAGAAATGCATGGGCGAATTGCTACTCAAAGAGTGTCTGATCTTTATTGACGACATTCTGATATTTTCCTCGACTTTTGAAGAGCATCTACAGCGCCTAGAGGCTGTTTTTAGTCGTCTTGCTTCCCACAACCTGAAATTGAAACCGTCAAAGTGCGAGTTCTGCAAGTCATCTGTTGCATACTTGGGCCATATCATTTCTGCTGACGGTATTGAAGCTGACCCAGCTAAGACAGAAGCCATAAGAAATTGGCCTATCCCTTCCAATGTTAATGAGGTGCGCTCATTCCTTGGATTTGCAGGGTATTACCGTCGATTTGTGCAGAACTTCTCAAAAATTGCCCAGCCCCTAAATTACCTTTTGCAAGGCCAACATCTAAACAAGAGAGCAAAAAGAAGCAAGAAGAAAAAGCATAAGCCAGCTACTCAGTGGGTTTGGGGCGACGCGCAAAACTCCGCCTTTGAGCTTCTGGAAGATAAGCTTTCAAATCCCCCAGTTCTTGCTATAGCTGACTATAGTTTACCATTTATACTGCACACAGATGCAAGTGGCCATGGTCTTGGTGCTGTTTTATATCAGCATCAGGATGGCAAAGACCACGTAGTTGCTTACGCTAGTCGTGGGCTCAGACCCAGTGAGAAAAACTACCCGGCACATAAATTAGAGTTTTTAGCTCTAAAATGGGCTGTGACCGACAAGTTCCATGATTATTTGTACGGGACTAAATTCAATGTCGTCACAGACAACAACCCACTATTTTATGTCATGACAACTGCAAAATTAGATGCTACTGGTCATCGATGGGTTGCAGCTCTGTCAAATTACAACTTTAACATCACATATCGTCCAGGTTCTCAAAATGCTGATGCAGACGCTCTGTCAAGAATGCCAACCCTATTTGGCGATGTGATTAAGGCAGTTTGCCATGCTGCGTTGTCCAATGTCAGTCTTGTGGGAGCACTTGCTGGTGACATGGTATCGCATTCTGCAGGTGATGATGCTTTGCCCCCGGCTGGTTTCCCTTCGATTGACTGGTCTAGACAGCAGCGCAATGATCCTGGCATATCATATGTGTTTGACATCCTTTTGAACGGTTCTCGCCCCTCGGAGGAGGAATTAAAGGCTGCTCCAGTCTCTGCAAAGAGTTTACTGAGAGAGATTTCCCGCCTTTTTGTTGATAAAGGTATACTTTATCGAACCGTCAAAATTGATAATCAAAACATAAAACAGATTGTCATTCCTGAATCCCACAGAACCCTTGCGTTTAAAGGTGTACATGATGATGTAGGTCATCCCGGTAAGGATAAAACAGTCTGGCTTGCACGTCAGAGGTTTTTCTGGCCTTGTCTTGAGAAAGACATAGCAAATCGCATTGAGACATGTGGCCGATGCATTCGTAGAAAAACTCCGGCTAAAGTATGTGCTGAGCTTAAACCCATTCACACGACTCGGCCAATGCAGTTAGTCTGCATGGATTTTCTTAGCCTCGAAAGGTCGAAAGGTGGCTATGAAAATGTACTGGTCATAACAGATCATTTTACCAGGTATGCCAAAGCCGTACCTACCCGCAATCAGACCGCTCAGACTATCGCTAAAGCCCTGTATGATAATTTTATCATTAACTTTTCCTTTCCAGAACGCTTGCATAGTGATCAAGGTCGTAATTTCGAGAGTAGGATAATCAAAGAGTTATGTAGGCTGGCAGGTGTACAGAAAACCCGAACCACACCATATCATCCAATGGGTAATGGTAGTGCTGAAAGGTTTAATCGTACCCTACTCCGAATGCTCGGTACTCTCGAAGATGTCCAGAAGACAGACTGGAAGTCGCATGTTGGTCCGTTGGGACATGCATACAATAGTACCAAGAATGACGCCACAGGCTATTCCCCACACTATCTCCTATTTGGATGGCATCCTCGCTTGTCCGTGGACGCTTTCCTAGGAACATGTCCAGAGGACGATAGTGTAGGTAGCCCAACGGACTACATAGCGAAGCTTAAGGACAGAATGAGTAAGGCTTACAGGGTGGCGTCTGAGACGGCTCAGAAAGTTTCTTCCCAGAATAAGAACAGATACGATAGTAAAGTTCGTGAAAACAAACTTGAAGTTGGTGACACCGTTCTTGTTCGTAAGGTGCACCATACTGGAAAGTCCAAACTTGCCGACATATGGGAAGCTGACCCTTACACTATTACGGATATTCCAAATCCTGATATACCCGTATATCGAGTCCGTACAGTGCTCGGTAAAGGTCCAGTTAGAACCCTTCATCGCAATTTGTTATTGCCTTTCAACTCCGTCCCTCTCTTTGAAGAAGCACATCCCCTGCCAAACAGACCTAGACCGACTCGAAAGAGATCCGTCAAGGAATTAGCGTCTGCGGCAGAAGCTTCTGATAGCAGCCCGGAAACTGATTCAGATTCCAGTGAGAGGTACGTGATTCCCCAGCGAAGAACAATGCCAAAACCCAAATCTCCACGACCAATAGACCAGAACTGGCGTGAAGGTCTTCCGACATCCGACAATAGTCTGCGCGAAAGTGTTTCGATTCCGTCCGACAGTCATCAAACTCATTCAGAATCTTTTATTTCAGAACCCAATCAGTCAAGCGGACAAACTCAAACAGAACTTTCTTTAGGGCCAGTTGAGCAGTCTGATCCAGTGCGCCGTTCAACCAGAAGTCGGAAGCCGCCAGATAGATATGGAGACTGGGCTTGTTCTCAAATAGTCTGGGTGTAATATTTTGTCTTCTGTGTTTAACATGTTTTAACATTCATTTTCCCTTTCAGATTCATAAATACTTTTATCTTTCAGAGACAGATTTTGAATCCTTAACTTATTTTTCCTTCTCAGGTTTATGTGATTTATTGGAAATGTCAGGAGACATTTATTTCAAAGCAGAGGAGAATGTAGCCAGGATGAAATGTTCACTGTTTCACACCAGTGTCTCTTTACATAAGCTATAGTCATCCTTATATGCGTGGAAAGTGAGCGATTGTAGTGAGTTGTTTACACTAGTCACTTTTAACCACACCCATGCTTGCATGCTTTTCCCCTCACTTTAAGTCTAAACCCTGGATAGGAAACATCTAACAATCTGCTGATCTTCATTGTATCTTGATCCTGGTAGGTAGAACTTCGTTGCAGTAACTTTTAAACCTTTTAGACTTCATAAACATATTTTTAAGGAACAGTATCTTATGATCCTTCAAATTTGTATATTTCAGGTTTTTTATCCTTAGAACTATTAAATTGTACTTTGTACAACGACCGTCTAGAACTCAATACAAGGGATACTACACAGTTGTTGTTAGTCTTCAATCTTGTTACACTTTGATTTAATTCCCACATGATTCCAATAGTTAGCCGAGTCATTCAAAACACAATGCGTGTTGGTCAATGCATATACCATAAACTTTTAAATCTTATTTGATTGTTATCATGAACTCTGATAATACTGCTGAACTATAGAAGTCACCATGAATATTTAAAATGTGCTTAAAGCTAGACAATGCAGCCAAAGAAAATTAAATGATGTCGGAAGAAATAAAGAGAAAATTGTGGAAGAGGAAAAATACAGATTACCACAGGTTCCTTTAATTTGATGATTCCATATGAATCCTAATTAATTAATAGAGTCAATCAAAACACAATGTTAGCCAGGCAATCTGTATTATTTGCATCAAAACTAGACAATGTTCCCAAGATGTTTGGAGAAATAGCAATTCGATATTTGAAATTATCGCAGGTTCCCTTTATTTGTTAATTGCTGTAAGAATCCTATAATTAACAGTCATAGAAATCACAAAGTGAGCAGGTCAAATCGTATCACAAGGTAGATTGAGGCTCATTGCAAAACAATCGTAACTGCCTATAAACATATACAGTTTGAAACTAAATGCGAAATGGACCACCCTTTAAATCTTAGATTTAATGACATAAAGATCTTAACTCTTAAAGAGAATAGATGTATAAGAAGAAGAGGAAAAACATTTTTGCGGCTCTTATAGTTCCTTGATTTCTTAATATGTATCAAACACCTAATCGCGCTGTTCCAAACACTTAATAAATCTCATTGACAAACACAATAATATAATAATATGTGTGTAGTTAACATGATTTTAATGTTTATATTGTTAGTAAAGGAGAAAGAGTTCGAGAAACATGCAGAGATTAGTGATAATCATTATATACAGACATAGATTACAATAAAAAAAATTAAGTGAAATTGATAAATGTGCATATTCTATTGTTAAAGGGATGTGAAAATTGTATAATTACTACAAGTACTACTACTACCACTACAATCAGTTATAATGACTTTTATTGGGGAGCTTTTAAACTTGATTTGAGAATTTGCTACCAAATTTTTAAAATCTTGAAACCTCAATTTTTTATGACTTGCAAAAATTGGTTTGACCCTTGATGTTGGTACTTACAGATGAAAAGGATTCTTTGGCCATTGATCAATAGACGAATGATGTTTGTACCAAAAAGGAAAGAAAGAAAGAAGGGAGAACGGGAAAAAGTATTACGAGTGCTCAATGCAACAATGTTGTAGTGTCAATAATATCATAAATCTTTGGACATCTAACCTCTATTATGGAGATTTAAAAAAGTCCTAAGGATTACTATTGTTCGGCTCTAACTAACATGTTTAACATTCATGATAAGGCTCTAATTCATATGTTTATTAATATTGTTAGCAAATATTGTTAGTAAAGCTGGCAGACACATCTTAACTCTTAACATATAACATTAATGATGAAGCTCTTATCAACATGTTTATAAATATTAATGTTGTTAGTAACGCTGGCAGACATGTCTTAACTCCAAACTTAACAATTATGATCAGGCTCTTATTACAATGTTTATTAATATTGTTAGTAAGGCTTGCAGACTATATACGAGTAGACAAATACAATCTAATTAGCAAATATAATGACACACCAATCTTACTTAACTATAAACATATAACATTATTAATGGGGCCCCAATGCTTATTTATACATAAATATATTGTTATTAGTACATGTATTAATTTTGTAAGTAAAGCTGCCAGACCAATTAGCCAAATACAATCTAATTACCAATATAATGACACATAAATCTTAATTTCAAAACACGTGACTCAATAATGTGGCTCAAAATTAACATGTTTGTTAATGTTAATATTGTTAGTTAATCTGCCAGACTCGATAGACTAATACAAACGCCTTAGATAATCATTATTTACAGATATATATTACAATAAGAAAACTTGTGAAATGGATGTGCACATTCAGGACCTACCTAAGCATAATGTTGTATAAATGGCGCCACAAAGGATGAGGGATATTGGCAAGCTGGCAGGCAGACTATATAGACATATCGTCAATGGGCGATCAAAACATCATAACTCCAGCTTTTGAGCTGTAATTAGGAGGCTTTGATCGCCAAAAGGACAATATATTACAATCATAAAGTAGTGTGTAAAATGGATAAATGAGCACTTACAAGACTTAACTAAGCATCATGTTGTATGAATGGTGTTGTAAAGGATGAGTGCAATAATAGAAGGGTGCTTTAGCCATTGACGAGATAGTCATTAGATGGTAAATGTAGATGATGATTTTGAAAATGTGATACTTTAGCAGAAGAGCAAAAAAAAAAAATTTGTTTGGATTTTAATAATTTGATATTTTCTGTATAAATTTTACATTAATCTTTTTCATTTGAAACATTTAGATGGGAGTTTGTTAATCTTGATAATCCACTAACCTTACATCTGAACTACCAGTATAGACTTACCATAACATAAATCATGCAGTTGTGATTTATAAACAAATTAATGTTAATACCATTAGTTAAGATAGAAATAGAGAAAATAAGTAAGGTTAATGATTATCAACTGAACTAAATTACTATTAGAAAACATGTAAGAAAAGGATAAATGTGCACATACAGGACCTTATGTAAAGAAATTGTTCTACAAATGCCGCCGCGAATATCAGTGTATAATCAGTATGAACAAAAGTAAGATATCTACGAAAATGAATAACTTACTTATATCCTTAGAAACATAGAATGTTCTTTTGTGGGAACCTCGATAAATTGACCAGTAAAGGTATGTTTTTGTGGGTTAGAAAAAACTTATCATAACTACTTAGCCTAAATAATTCACCTACTTATATCAATGAGAACACATAGTGTGTCATTAGACGGAGATATGTTGCATTGTCCAGTTACAATATGTAGGAAGGTTGGAATAAATTATCCTAACTTATAAAATTTGATACTTATATCCTGTGGGAGAAAGTGACTTTGGTATATCCGCGATGCATTTTCCAGATGAATTATGTAAAGTTGTCAGAATAAATCATTGAGAGCATTGTCCAATTCATTTATGTATACAGGTTTGAATATATTATCCTAACTTATTAATTTATAACCAAGAGAGCATATAGAGAGACATTGATTGAAACCTCAATGCATTGTCCATTATTTCTTAGGTTGAATTAAACTTTCCTAACTTATTTCCGCAATAACATATAGAAAGACATTGATTCAAAATGAGATGCATTGCCCAATTAAAGAATGTTGAAAGATTGAAATAAATTGTCCTTGTTGAAAGGTTGAAGTAGATTATTCTTACTCAATAACCTATCTCTGCGAGAATATATAGAGAGACATTGATTCAAAATGTGATACATTGTCCATTAAAAATATGTTTGTAGGTTGAAATTAACTACCCTTACTCATTAATTCATTTCTGCAAGAACACAGAGATATGGATTGGAGCTGTGGTGCATTGTCAAGTTAAAACAATTTGGCAGGTTAGAATATCTAAATTATCCTAACTAATTAATTGATATCCACAATAACGCCTAAAGACACATTGATTTGATCCTTGGTGTATTGTCCAGCAAAATTAATTTGGCAGGTCGTAATGAATTATCCTTGCTAATTGTTTTGATTCCAAAAGAACAATCAACATGTTTTATAGGAAACATTGATTGGAACAGTGATACATTGTCCTGATAAGATAATTTGGCAGGACAGAAAAAAATATCCTAACTTGTTTCCACATGAACATATACAGAGACATCAATTGGAATGGACTGGTAAATTGTCAAGTTTAAATATGTTGGCTGGTAGGACGAGTAAGATTTGAATTGAATATCTGACCTACTCAACTAATTTCCATGAGAACACATAGAGAGACGTTGGTCAGAACTGTGATGTATTGTCCAGTTAAAATATGCCGACAGATAGGAATTAATCATAGTAAAGAATTGACTTATATCTGGAAGGACACATACTCTGAAATCGTAAGGAATCACCGTGCATTGTCCAGTTTAACAATTTGGCAGGTTGGAAAATGAATTATCCTAACTAAATAACTAACTAATATCCTCGAGAACAGGAATTGAGACAATGGTATTAATTGTGCTGCAATGTCCAGTTAAAATACAATGGCAGGTTGATATAAATTATTGTAACTTATTTACTTACTTATAAATATTTGCAAGAGCAGTAAATGTGAAATTGGTCGTAAACCACGACACATAGTACTTTGAAAATGTGTTGACAGGATGGAATAAATTATCGTAACTGATTAATTTTTTTCCACAAGAACAAGTAGAGATAATGATTGAAACCATTGTGCATTGTCTAGTTAAAATTTGTTTATAGGTTGGAATAAATTATCCTAATGAATTAAATTTTTCTGCGAGAACACTTAGAGACATTGGTCTGAACTGTGATGCATTGTCCAGTTAAACATACTGACAAGTTCAAATAAACCATCCCAACTTACTTTTATCCACGAAAACACAATCCATTGAAAGCGTGCTGAGATATGATATGTGTAAAGAACCTATTTATCTTAATATACTTACAGATGTCTGCCAGACTTCCAAGCCATTAATGTATGACAAATATACCCAATGAATCAGGAAATCATGGTTAGGAGAGTAGGTGGTGAGAAAATACTGACATACCTGTTCTGTTGATTGGCTTGACTTACTTACAGGGTCAAAATTTAAGGAATAAATACCACATTCATTCTACCTGTATGTTGAATGTGACATTGAAAAAAAAGGAAAACCATCATAAACTGGGGTTAGAACTATCAGGAGTCTGAGGTCATGGCTAGGTGATTTACCGTGATATAACTGAAAAACTGTTGAAAGTGACGTTGGAACCCCATTCAATGAATTAATATAACTTGTAATAATTACACGTACTTGGTACCACATCCTCTGGAGTTAAGTTCAAACAAAAACTTACATCCTCAAAACCTATATAACAAACCAAGGATGAATTTGACCTTGATTGTCATCAATTCTTATTTTTTCCCAAACATATTTCATTAATTATTAACCAAAACAATCTGTAGAAATCCATTTGTACCTATACATTTCTCAAATTGTTTTAACTCATGTATGATGAAAGTAAAAGCTGGGCCCAGTTAGCTTATACTTTCATCTATCTGGATTTTTCAATTTAATTATGAAGAGATTTATTTTGAAAAATAATGATGATGTTGCCAAAAGAAAAGAGTCTCCTTTATTACCTTTGATTAACAATTACATTTGAAATGACTAATGATTGGATAATTAAGATAAATAAATAAAACTTAACTTTCAATAGTTGTTGATGTGAACTCCACCATATCTTCTGCCATCCACCATATCTTCTGCCATCTACCACAACCATCCTGGCTACAAACTGAAACTTTAAAATACAAGGGCAAACCATTAACTATCTGTACACACAATATAGCAAACATGTTTTTTCACCGTGGCACTCATAAAATATGATTTGATACTTTTCAAGATAAAAATTGAAAAAATAGATATTGAGAATCATGATTTTTATGAATTAAATGCTTGTATCCTGCATTTTCTTCACTAAAACCATGTTTTCTGATCTCTGATATACTGTTTTGCAAACAGTTTAAATCGTTTCGACATCCTGAACGCAGTGCTGGACTGGGCGGTTTACGACATTCGGAACATCGCTCGGATTTTCCCGTACACTTGAAAGTGTCGAAAGAGTCGACAAGGGGTTTCGCAAACAGGAACCCTCGGCGATTCTACGGAAAAGTCTAAAGTAGGGTTCACACGGCATGTTTAAGCAGATATGAAAAACCAGACATGTTTTGAAACATATATGTTTTTGGGGTTCAGACGGTATGTTTTACATATCTGCTTTGGATGACCCAGGTCAGTTATTTCTGAGGTGAAGTATTGTATTACATTACTGGAATGTGGAGATGGATATCTATTTCTTACCAAGTTGCTTTGCCCATTTTAATTAACAAGAAATAAAAAGATAGAAAAATAACCATGCTAGTTGTCAAAAGACAAACAAACAAACAGCATCAAAGAGTATTAAAATGCAACTTCTCAAACAAACACTGATAATAATAATAATAATGATAAACACGATAATACTGATGGTAAAAACTTTCAATTCGTTCAAATAAAAGTGTTTCTTTTTCAAAATTCAAAGTTCCAAAATATAAATTTTCATCTTATCAATTATTACGCATGTTACGAAATAGAATATTGCTCATTCTGTGTCTGTACAGTAAATATGCTAGTTATAGCAGGGAGATCAAACTGTTTAAATGTCATAACTACAGCTGAGAACAAGCTCCGTGATTGCATAGCTCAGACTTCCTATCAGCTTTTAATTGTATTTTTACTGTATATTATTTTTGTTGTGCATTTACTCTGAAACCAGGATATGTAACGCCGTAGGTTTGAATGGTGTTTTACGCCGCTTTCAACAATCTTTCAGTTATATTGCTGTGACTGGTGAACATAACAATGGATTTCTGGTATTTAATTCACAGGCATCACATCCTTTCCTCAACCCATTGTCAACCCATTGGTGGGAGACAAATTGCCGGAAGGATGAGTGCCGCCGTCGGGGATCTTACCCAGGACTTCCAATTTGCCTGTATGGCACACTTCCAACCGTTCTATTACGACGGCCTATGTCGCTGTAGGTAACATCATGTGAAAAGAAGTAAAGGTGTTTGCATACAGTTTTTCTAGACTTTTTACTGCAAGAATACCGATTCTTAATTAACCTCTTAAAACAATGCATTGGAAAAGTCTAGAAATGTTTTATCTGACAATGATTTACTCTTTAGTTTATGAAACAAAAAGTTACATCACGATTGACCAAATGTTTTTTTTTCATACCTCTATGAAAAAAAGATAAAATGAGTACCATATTGATCTGGCGACTATCTCTATCGGTACATCTGTGAAATAAATGCCACTAGCTGGTATTTTTGCAAGAAAAAAACTATCCATGGAAAAATATCAAGAATTGTCATATTTCATTACATAATGATAACAAATTATAGCATCCAAAAAATGTTGCTTCATTGGTTTATGAAACATATAAAATTAGTTACACTACTATGCCTAGAGTGTGGTTACAATTTGGCTTTATATACCTCTATCAATTAAATTATAAAATAAAAAATAAAAGTTCTTTTGAATATCAGTGTGTTAAAAGAACAAGAAGTGTCAGCATGTATGGGAGTTATACTAGTTTTGCTCTCCATTGAAAAAATCTAAGATAATTAATTTTGAAAGCTACATTTTTTTGGGGGGGGGGGGGGGACCCCCCGAGTGTTCAATAGATTTTAATAGAAAGTAATTGAAATAGTTAACTCTTTTTCAATTCATAGTAGAATTTTGCTCTTGTAGCTTTCAATGAAATGATTGATTCATTCATATGATACCAAAAGTAAACAGTTTGTCCAGGTAATTGACAAGTATAAACAGATGTTATCAAGTCACCTCGGTCAGTATCCCCAGAAAAGCTTCTGATTGGTCAATTCTGTATGAAAAAGCAGACGAAATAGACCATGTTCTATTCCGTCTGTAAAGCAGATCTGTTAACAGAACGCTCATTATCTAGGGGTTCACACGATGTGTTTTTGAAGATCTGAAAAGACAGATGTGAAAAAACACATCGTGTGAACCCCACTTAAGACAACTTTCCAGTTTACGGAAAAGTCCGAGCGATGTTCCGAATGGTGTTCCCGATGTAGCTGCAATGGAAATGCACGAGTGATGTTCCGATTAGCTAACGTAATCCGGGGAATTCTAATGATATTTAGAAAACAGGCATAACTTCATTTTCCTGCATAGTTCTCGAAATCCTGAAGCCGTGCGCCCATTGTATCAAGCCGTGATCCGAATTTTACTCAGAGCAAAATAGGTACGCGACATGCACTCCGCCGGGGATAGAGACTGATTTTTTCGTTATTGAGTAATAAAATACGGAAAACAAATAATCTTTTGTTTATCCGGCGAACAAAACTTCGAAACTGCAGCTTTGTCCAAGCTTGAGTTGCTCGATCCGCGAAGAAAACTTGGTTGGCCCCAGAGAAAAGGGTGGGTATAAAACGCAGACAATATAGAATATATAGTAACGCATACAATATAGAATAAAGAGGGACTGCAGACAGGGGTATAAAACGCAGACAACATAAGTAAAGAGGCAGTATGTTGTTACGCAGACGATATAAAACAAAGAGCTTACAATTCGAAGCCTTTTTTTTAACACTTTATTCGTTTGTGTTTTTATTTTCAAAGCTTATTTATATTTATGAGAATTGCGATTTTCGCTTCCCTTTAAGAAATAGTAATTTCAGAAATAACTTTTACATCATAATTGAGAATAATTTTATTGTGAAAAAATGCCTGTATTCTTTATCAAACTTGATTATACAATATAGTTTAATATAAGTATCAGTTGTGTATTTATTTCAAAAAAGCTTTTTTAATTCATGAGAATTGAGATTTTTGCTAAACTTTAAATGGTAAGTTTAAAAAAAATCAAGTTTCGACGGTTTTACTAAGAATTCTTTGGTTATGAAAAAATATAAGTATTTATCATGATCACACATTATTATAATTTGATACATGCAAGTTTTTACTTATGCAATGAAGATTGCTAGTAAGTGATATGCAATTCGAACTAGGGCTATTGAACGTTTCTGGATAAATAATCAAAACAATAATAATGAATTGTGGAGAAAAATCTTCTTCATCCGAGATAAGTCACTATTGTTATTATGTTTATTGAAAGCATTTGTAAATATTTTGTTCGTAAATTTCCAGATGAATTTATAAATGTAGTGGTCCGTGTGTACATATTGTAATAACTTTTCTAAGACAAGCGAAATTTCGGCATAGAAATAGTATCTTTGAGAAAATAGCTATAACAAGGTTCATCATTTTATTTAGGCTCCATGTGTGTAAACAGAATGGTAGTCAGAAGCGGATCAGCATTCTGACGCTTGCCATTCAATTCAGTTCAATAGAATCTATTTAGTTTGGTCCACACAGAAAGTGAATCTTCTTTCGACCACGAAAATCAAAATATCGTAACTGCAGAATCAGCCATTTTATTTTGGTCGTACGTATAAGTGTCTCCTATCCTATTTGAGGTATGTCACTTTGATGCGTCTGGGAAATTTTTCACTGTAATTCTACAATGTCAGACATATTTTGCTTTATTGAAGATATTAAAACCTTTAAAGAAAAAGTCGAGATAAAAAGTGAAATTCTTGATGAAAGCAATTTCTCCTTTTCTCTGATATTTTTATTTCTGTTTAGTTATTGTATCGCTTGCATATTAGAGTACAGTTTTCAAACGCTCGAAAATCTTGTTGCATTCCAATTTCAAATTTTTAAAGCGACGTTTCAGAGCGAAAATTAAACTGAATACTCTTTTTTTTTAAAAAGTAACGAACAATGTCACCACGAGAATCAGAGAATATGCTCATTCCAATTATTGTTTTTACTCTTTGAAATTTTACCCGTGAGTACATGTAACTTATTAAAGAATTCTAAGGTTCGCTTTGTTTATTGACCGCTGAGTGTAATAACGTACATTAATTGAATTGTAGTAATATTATATTTCTATTGAATAATTTCTTTTTTTACATAGTTTTATGCAGAGAACATGTTCGGTCATCCGAATCTAAAATCCTAATGTCAATAAGATCGGATAGTTTTCTAATCGTTTATCGCTCATAATTAAATGCTACTGACAATTAACAAGGTGATCTAGACAGGTGACAAAACGTAATATATATCAATACGGCTCCTTAAATTCCGATTATCAGTTAGACGCGTGTCCAGCCGGTCATTTAACATTTTATTGGAAATAACTCCAAAACGCTTTTAGACGATAGCTTCCAAAACACTGTAGCGACATGAAAAAATGATAATAAACGGAGCAAATTCGTTTTCCATAAATGAAAAAGTTTCAGTGAGTGATCACCTGAGTTAATAAATTTGACTTTTGGTCACTTTCTTAAACTTATCCGTCATTGAACCAATATTTGTTTGCAATCGCATTTCAAGAACAATAAATGATCTTAGCCTGAACAATTTGCTTCCTAACCGATGTAAAATAAAATCGGATTAAACAGATTTGCAACTTTATATACATGTATTTGATAGCGTTACATTTCAAGTTATAGTTACGAGCTTTAGGAATAACAGCGACGGTATAATTTTTTTTTTAAAAAAATGAAAGCATTATTCACGTGCATACATTTACAAACGATCTCCTCATTTATAAAAAATATGTCAAAAAGTTGAAAAAGCAATATATAATTTGAGTATTATCTTGGAGAAATAAGTTTTTTTTTATTATTATTTTTCACTTTAATTCATTATTATGTTTAGATTATTTATTCAGACACGCTTTCTAGCCCTATTCAAAATTGAATATCATATAATCGTCCATTGTTAAACGAATCTTAAATTTTCATCCATTAAATTACATATATATTGTTTTAAACAAACTGATAATGAATACGAGCATTCTTTTTTACAACCAAAGCAATGAAAGCATGTGATGTAAAAGTTAATCTTTAACTTACCGTTTCTGAAAGCCGCGGAAAGAAAAAATCGTAATTCCCATCAATATAAATAAGCTTTTAAAATAAAAACACAAACGAATAAAGTAATAAAAAAAAGGCTTCGAAATTTAAGCTCTTTGTTTTATATCGTCTGCGTAACAACATACTGCCTCTTTACCTATGTTGTCTGCGTTTTATACCCCTGTCTGCAATCCCTCTTTATTCTATATCGTATGCGTTACTATATATTGTATATTGTCTGCGTTTTATACCCACCCCAGAGAAAATCCTGGATCTGCGCAGGTACAGCTTTGGAACTTGGTGTATTGTTTGAAATAATTCAGATCGATCTACCTAAAGAAAGCTGCTGAAAAACGTCAAGGTGGTAAAAATCAACATTTACTTACTATAATAAAGCATATTGGTCCACGTTCAAATTGGAAGTGGCCCCCTTATCCCCTGATTGGGCTTATCATAGTCCGCTCAACGTCACTCACCTAATCCCCTGTGCGTCGCCCAAGGGGTATATTATCCTTTATCCTATTTTACCTGAATAGACCTTTATTCTGCATTGAACTAAACTCATCGGCTTGTGTGCGTATATTAAGTTTTAACGCCCGTTTAAAAAGTATATGTGACCCGTCACGCGATAAGGGACCATCCGGGAATTCTGTAAAATGAATCATTGAAAAAGATATTTGATCCAGCATAGGTCAGCCAGAAGTCGCATTCCAACAATTCGTTCACTGGAAGGTAGCCTGATTGATCATTCTAGATTCAGAAAATAAGCACGGTGCAAAAAGTTTTGATCCTGTTAGTTTGCGCACCCCGCTGAAGCTGAAGTGACGAAGTTTTAGTCACCAAACGACCAAATAAATAAGACAAGATCATCATCGGGTGCTTTTGAAAGCCTTTTAACCCCAAAGCAATAAACCGAATCGAAATTTGTGTTGCTGGGCATGCATGGGATAGCATTCTGACTGGCTCATTGATAGCGCTAAGCCATGATGTCATTCAGCGGATGACAGCGAACGCACAAAAAGTTGACCTAGCTCCATTCACGGTATTTTTATGTGATGCACAACATATTCGTTGCCGTTATCGAAAAACTAGATGCAAATAGAAAGGGTCGGCAATAATTCAAGGCATACCGCCGAAAACCCGCCGCACGCCGTTGTGGACTTGGCCGCGGTTATATATAATGACGCCATTGCCACGTTTCAACGCAAATGATGCACCAAACTCAATTAGAGACTTGTATATTTTAAGTCCGCTTCATCAATCCGAGACTTTTGAAAAACTACGGTCAAGTTTCGCCGGACTATTAATTCAGACGCGGTCTCATTTTTGAGTCATGATCAGTGGCTCAACCAGATTCTATCCAACACTTGGAAAAGCGTCACTTTATCACGCATCTAGATTTTTTCACATAATTTCAATTTTAACAAGGTAATACAGATGGATTGACGCTTAATGAACATCATGATAAGCGGCCTGTTTCATTTACTAAAAAGTCTGAAAAATTAGATCGCATGCACGACATGCCTACTTAGAGGATAGCCTAATGCAATCGACTTAACCGACGAAATCACGTCAATGTCGTGTATACACTTTACAAGCACACAAGAAACCTGAACTGAACGTGGCGTCAGTTTTTGGTCGGCCTAAGAAAATTTCAA
This sequence comes from Fragum whitleyi, assembly GCA_948146395.1. Classification (NCBI taxonomy): domain Eukaryota; kingdom Metazoa; phylum Mollusca; class Bivalvia; order Cardiida; family Cardiidae; genus Fragum; species Fragum whitleyi. The sequence goes on along the minus strand of OX411549.1, from coordinate 49,883,856 downwards.
AATGGTCCATTTCGGATAGTTTTAATGCAAAAAAAAAAAAATGATATATTACATCTAAATCACGATCGTTTAACAGTAAAATTTAGATTATTGTTAGAAATGAGCAATGATTGTTACGATAGAAAATATCTCCTTGTTAAAACCGGGCATGATTGGCAACTGATCATCATCCTAAAATTAGCCTATGCTAACACTATTTTTCATCTCAGTATATCAGGACTCAAACGTGCGAATTTCTGAATCATCCCTCGTGAATATGTTTCGTTTACGACGAAAAATTTATAGATTATTCTGTTTTACAATAAGACATCTTTGAACAAGTCGTCCAGCCCATCTTGTTTCCACGATGATGATTTTCGAAACTAGTTATAAATAGCACAAGACGAACCACGTGCAACCTTTTGTTTACATGGGAATCCCACCGCGGAAAATACCATTGGGCGAATCAATTATCTTTGCGGTGTGGTGACCTATATCAACGAAAGGAATTCCCTCTACTCTTTGCCAAACAAATATTCTTTGGTCAAATAATCATTCATAATCTCTATATTTCTTTATAAAGATTAATATTATATTATAAAACCGTTGGTTTGAATTCCAAAAAACTGAAATAAATGGAAACTGCGTCTGTGCCTAAAAATAAACCATTCCAATGTCACGTTCTCAATGTCAGTGACGTCACTGCCTCAGTATGGCGGTCTATTTGGCTAGTCTCTCATTTCGGGATAAAAATACAACAGATTAGTGAATTTATGGAGACTAAATGGCAGTGACAAAAGTTCGAACATGGATGGACCTAAAAGACTCGCATTTACAACTTTGGATCCAGTCAGCAAAAACTCGGAAAGTGATAGTAATGTGGAGAAAACCGTGCGACTTGAAGTGGACTTGTTGGAATCTACTGACACTGCATACCCCGAAATTTCTTATACGGACTTAGTCAAATCGACCACGGTAAGTCAATCAATGTCCGAAAAAGTTTATCATCTATGTCAATTTTTCCCTTTTATACACAGATACCAAATAATGTATGTCTTCGAAATTTACGAAAGCGTTAAAGAAATAGGGAATCCCTTGACGTCTGTATAAAGGGTCGCTTGATTGTATATTACGATTTCTTTCATTTCTTGCTAGATCCCATTCGTTTCATTGTAATCAAGAGCGTAGTTCGAGAGAAAATAACGAGTTACCGCCATTTTGTTTATTTTCCCTCGTATTCAACTGCCCAAATATTTCTGACCATTTTTATTTAAAATTAAAACATCTTGCATTAACTAAGACCCCTCACATAAGCCCGAAACTTCAGTTGGGTTGATCGGTTATGGAAAATCGTCACGTAAAGTTCGCCGATCGCAGAACGGTATTTCAGATTCTAAGTAAAGAAATCTTAATTTTGTATATCATGTCTTTTCTTGACAGCCATGTTACACTGCTATCGTTGCAACTAATGTACATGAGTCTCATGTATATTTTTTTAGAGGCTAACTTGGGGCGGCATATTTTTCTACACAAGCTAAGGCCGAAGTAGGGAAATTTAGTTGAAAACAAGCTTGAGGTAGAATGCCTACTACATTTGCGACGGGATAGGTTTTATTGCGATTTCGGCTTGCAGTCAACCAAAAAATCCCCAGTCACGAGTTGAAGAAATCTGAGAACAAGTTATGATGGTTTGGATTCTTCCAAACTCAAACGTGATTGTAGAAATGAATCGATAATGTTTATTTCCCGAAAAGAGGTTAAGATGTGACAATTTATTAGTCAGTGATAGGAATTTTGTAAAAAAAAGTTGAGCGATGATTTGCGGATGTTTGATGTTCGGTCAATTTAATCTCAATAGATTAGATATTACGCTGAAATTTTCTTGGTGTTATGCTGCTTGGTTTGTCTTTGCAGAATATTTTTTCGAGCTTTTACTAATCCTATTGTTTTTGCACTTCAAGAAAAAGTTATCGTCTGCAATGAAATTGTGATATGGTCATTGCGCAGGCGCGATATGAGTCGGGGTGTATTTCTACTATCTATAGATAAGTGTCGCTACCTATTGTCCAATGAGTGACGCGCTTTGTCTGGAACTAGGCTATCGGAGATGGGGCTACGCTGGACCCTACCGATCATGTTACGCTTCATTAATCGCATGAACTGATTACTATCGATCGTTAATTGACTGGAGGCACGGTTGTGTATCACAGTTAAGTGGGTCAGCGCTATTTATAGACGAGTGGAGTGTTGGAAAATAGAGCGCGCGGTTAAAAATAGACGATAGTAGTTCAACGATAGAGGCGGCGCATTTTAGTTCGCGTTATGTTTAATATCATATAAAGTGGTGTATTTCAAACTCCGTTATTTTATTATGCAATTTTAACTTAATAGATCTTCATTATTATTGTTTCTGTGTTGAAATTGATGGACCCTATTACAAAATTCCGATAACTTGCAGACGGCATTCCTAGTTTATGTCCATTTACCATGATTCAATCCCAGACGGCGGCACTCACTCTTTCCGACTATTTGTCTCTCACCAATGCATTGATAATCGTAGACCTATGTGAGATAGCATCTTGAGGCTAGGAAAGGATGTGGTGGTTACACTGGTAAGAGAAATACCAGGAAACAATCGTTAGGTGCTCCAGCCGCTGGGATACAACATAAAAAATGTTGAAAGCGGTGTTAAACTCCGTTCAATCAATCAATCAATTAATACAAACTGATATGTTTAAAGAAAGAAAATAAAAGAATAATTATAATAATAATGATAGGAATGAAATAAAAAACTGCTTGAAAAGTATACACCCAGTTAAGTCTATCAGTATCGAAATCCACCAATGTTTCCAAATACTTTAATAGATCTAAGCATATATTACTTATGAACGGAATTAAAAGACACGGTATGAGAAAGAAAAACCTCTAGATGTATAGATGAACAAGCAGGTTGAAACTCTAGTAACTTTGAAGTGTGTGTGTGTGTGTGTGGGGAGGTATGGAGGTCCATTAGACGCGTAGGTAAACAATGAAAAAATATACAGTGCTGTCGGCTAACCCTGCGCACTTAAGAAAGTCAAGTAAAAAATTTGTGTAAAGATATCAGTTTTACAAAAGAATCAATACAAGAATGTACTCGTTGACCATTTTGGCTATGTAAAAGACATTTTATCTAGAACAAAATGGCACTAGAATTACACAATCTGGTGATGAACAGAGGCACCGTCGGGTATTATCAACGTAGTTGTTTTCGGCTAAACCTGCGCAGTCGAGGAAAGAACCTAAAATTAATGTCAGTAATCTGTTAAAATTTAATTGAAAAACACCGAGACAAAAACTGGAATCTTTTTGCTTTTAAATACACACATGAACTTTTTGTCGTCATATAGCTGCGCAGCTTTAGACGACGCGCAGGATTACCCGACATGAGTGTAATGATAAGATTGATCTGTATTAATTGTACATTACCAGATGTCAAGAAAGATTCAGATGACATTTTTGTTCATTTTAGACTAATATGGAGAAGACAAAGACAACATGAACAATGAAAAAAAATATATATATACAAAGGAAGGTTCAGGGGAGGGGGGGGGGGGATCAAACAATCCCTCTTAAGGCTTACTCATTTTGATGGTGATGGGGACATTCAATCAATAGAGTAATGTTACAAAAGGATCACCAAAATTCTTAAATTCAAACCCTCTTAACAGAAATCCTTGATTTGCTACAGATTTGAGTTATCAAGATAAACAGGTTTAAATGCATTTTATAAGAATTATGCCCATTTTTTGACTAACAAATTTTAATTCAAGAGGACTTACAGCTTGGTGTGGCATCATCTTTCAGCTGCTCTTGTTGATTCAGCCAATTTTCTCTCTTTTTTTTTTTTAATATGTCTGAAACCATATTTTTGGGGAAAGTGCGTATTTTTCTCAAAAATTGGGAAAAATATTAATTTGATGGTTTGGGACCAAAACTTCAGATATGTGCACAATTTACTACCAGTGTTAAGTTTTCTTTGCCTTTTTGGACATTCAAATTAAAAGTAAACTAAGAAACAATATCTTTATCAATTAACTTTAACTTTAAATGTTAAGCAACGTTCTCGACTTTGGTAAATTGGGATTTTTTCATGAATTTGGAAAAAAAGTCACTTTTTGGCATTTGGAACAGGTCGATGTTCGGGTACCAATCAAAGAAGGGACCCCCCCACACTAATTCCATTCTTGAATAGCAGTCAGAGAAGCAATCTGCACTTGATCTGAAATAGACCATTTGTAAAAAATTGCAACAATGAATATATGAAAAAAATGTTGAAGACTGAGAAAACTTAAACCGAATTCTAATTGTTCTACAGAATAAGATTTGTTTAAAATGGATTCACAAAGACATTACATAACAGAATTGATAGCTGACTCAAATAGATTTTCAAACAGCTGTTCCCTCATCCCATCTGTCTTATACGTTGAGTATGTTGCAATTTCCAAACCACCATAACTACAGTTTGATAAATCTATAGTTAATATAGTATTGCAGATTATCATTAGATATAATAAGGTATCAAGTCTATGATGTACATGATATAATTATATTGACTTCAAAAATTTATCTGAGTCTCTATTGCTTGTTATAAGCCTTGTTTACAATGTTTCTGAATTGATTGATCATTATCACACAATCAATGGATTGCTGGAAATACCCCTTGTCTATCTGCGGTTCTGAAATATCATAAAATTTAGCTTGTCCACGGTCAAGTTACAATCACAGACTGGCTTTTCTGTATCTAAAAGCTACTTGTCCGTTGAACTTTGAATTGTCTGCAAAATATTGAAAACAATATTGATGTTGCTTTAAAAAAAAACACTAAAAAAGTATTCTAGAAAAAGACTTACTGTTGACATGGGATTACATATTTTTCTCTGTAGATTTTTAGCTCTGCTGTTTTTGAAGAAAACCCGAGGTATTATGATCACCTTGGTGTCGTTCGCATTGTTGTTGGCAGCGGCGTTGGCGTTTATGTTGGCGTTGGCATGACAAACTTTAACCTTGATCATAATTTCTGAATGGTATGTCATATAGCCTTCATATTTCACATGATGATTGCTTGGAACAAGACCTTTCTGTAGGTACCAAGTTCAAGGTCATCACTCAAGGTCAAGGTCATTTTTCAAGGTCAAATTTCTTTGAAAAATTTAACCTTGGTCATAACTTTTGAATGGTAAGTCTTAGAGCCTTCATATTTCACCATTGCTTGGGACAAGACCTTTCTGCATGTACCAAGTTCAAGGTTATCACTCAAGGTCAAGGCCATTTTTATGCCCCCGTATCGAGAGATCGGAGGCATATTGTTTTACTCATGTCCGTCTGTCTGTCTGTCTGTCTGTCTGTCCATCCATCTGTCCGTCCGTCTGTCCAAAAACTTAACCAAACTTAACCTTTGCCTTTTCTCCAAAAGAATTGACATACAAAGCTGTACACCAAAGTCAAGGTCATGTGAGAAGGTCAAGGTCATCTGTCAAGGTCAAACTTTAAAAAAAAAAAATGCTGTTACGGGGGCATTTATGGTTCACAAACACATCTTGTTCAAGGTCAAATTTCTTTGAGAAATTTAACCTTGGTCATATCTTTTGAATGGTAAGTTATAGAGCCTTCATATTTCACATAATCATTGCTGGGGACTAGACCTTTCTGTAGGTACCAAGTTCAAGGTCATCAGTCAAGATCAAGGTCATTTTTCAAGGTCAAATTTCTTTAAAAAGTTTAACCTTGGTCATAACTTTTGAATGGTAAGTCATAGATCCTTCATATTTCACATAATCATTGCTGGGGACAGGAACTTTATGTAGGTACCAAGTTCAAGGTCATCACTCAAGGTCAAGGTTATTTTTGAGGTCAAATTTCTTAAAAAATTTAACCTCAGTCATACTTTTTGAAAGGTTAGTCATAGAGCCTTCATATTTCACATGATCATTGCTTGGGACAAGACCTTTCTGTAGGTATCAAGTTAATATATTTGCATTTGCCTATGAAATAATAAACAGCCGAGTGTTGGCACCCGCTTGCGGTGCTCTTGTTTCTTTTGTCACAGACAACCTAGCCATGAAATTCTGCTTGTACATGCAGCTTAATGGACAAGTCGGACAACTCAGGCAGCTTATTCCAGAACCACTGCACTAGGTTCACCTATTCTGAATCTCTCCTTTTCTTCCCACATGGTTCACCAATTCAGAATCACTCCTTTTCTTCCCACACAGTTCACCAATTCAGAATCACTCCTGGTCTTCCCACATGGTTCACCAATTCAGAATCACTCTTGGTCTTCCCACATGGTTCACCAATTCAGAATCACTCCTTGTCTTCCCACATGGTTCACCAATTCAGGATCACTGAATGTCCTGCCACCTGCCAGTAATACCTGAAAGGGGAGTAAGGCAGTATATATAGATAGATCGTCTTCCCAAATGGTTCACCAATTCAGAATTACTCCTTGTCTTCCCACATGGTTCACCAATTCAGGATCCCTCCTTGGCCTGCCACCTGCCAGTAATACCCGAAAGGGGAGTTAGGCAGTATAATTATATAGATAGATTGTCTTCCCAAATGGTTCACCAATTCAGAATTACTCCTTGTCTTCCCACATGGCTCATCAATTCAGAATCACTCCTTGCCTTCCCACATGGTTCACCAATTCAGAAACCCTGCATGTCTTCAAACATGGCTCACCAAACAGGTCCTCTTAAGAAACTGTATTGATACTTATGCAATTTATCACATCTAGATATTATTGTAAGTCATTACTAAAAGCAAAATACTGAAAAAAAAATACAGTGTTGGAATAGAAAAAAATTGCTTGTCATAAGCAATTTCTTCTTTTTTCCAGAGTATTTTCTTTTGGATAACAAAAGTCTGAGTATGATAGGAAATGGCAAATTTATCTTTTTTTTTAAACTGCCATATTAAGAAATAAAGTTGTACAATCACTATAGACCTGGAGGACCTGCAACATGGCAGCTACTACCAGTCCTAGAATACTGAATAAACTATAGTTAAGAAGTTTTGGGACCCTATTATGATGAATTATTTTTTTAATTTGTTTCATTTTTGCTATATTTCCAAAAATTTGGTTTCAGTGCAAAGATATTGTTATCATAATCATAGTAGGCCCATACAATATTTTTATACGGAACTCTCTAAAAACAACCTGGTAATCTAGAACAAATGGATGATCACCATTCTGAAACATTTCTTTTGGTTTTAGGGTATAGATAGAACATTGTCCACAAACAGTGAAGATCCATTCAATGATGATGACGACCCTGATCAGCTGGCAGCAATCGCTAGACATTTTGAGGAGAAATACAATGTAAGTTTTAATTGTGATATTTTCTGTGTTTAAAGAAATCCTCCTTGATCTGTAACTGTGGTCATCAACTTATATATCCCCATTATTTCCCTTTTATTTTACATAGCCCTGAATGAAGGGAGTGATTCTAAAATCAAATTAAAAAAGATATACTTTATTGGCCACTCAAATCCGATATTGTGAGTACTGAGGATACAATGTAGTCGTCTCATCAAGACTATTACCAGGGGTGTGAAAATACATATTTTCTCCACTTGTCTCTTGACAAGTAAAAGATGACTTTCTACATGTCCAGGATCAAAATAAACCTGTCTGCACAAAATGAGAATTGATAAATTTTCAGAAAATTTGGTTCCAGCATTTTTTATGCTCCCCGAAGGGAGAGCATATAGCTTCGGGGAGCATATAGCCGCCGCTTTGTCCGTCCGTACGTCCGTAATTCCGTCCGTCCGTCCATCCGTCCGTCCATCCCCACCTATTTCTCCATAACCCCTGGGCCAAATTGAATGAAACTTACCATGTGAACTCCCTATGATATAGGGATGATGCATCTGTAACGGTTTTTGAATTTGAGGCCTTGTCACGGGAAAAGGGGACTTAGGGTAAAAAACAGTTTTTCCCAAATTTCTCCTAGTCTAACAGTCAGAATTTAGTGAAATTTCATATTTGAGTAGCAAATCAGATGCCCTTTACCCTAAACTATTTGAAATTTGTGTCTTAGAATATGTCATGCAAAAAGGGGGTTTAATGTTTGTTACCTTTATGTTAGCTGTATAAGATAACAGCTTATTTGAGTCTTTGAAATCTGACCACAGAGCATATCTCCTAAAGTATAATAGCTATCAACTTGAAACTTTATGGGTGGATAGATCTTATGGAGGAGAAGTGCAGTGCACAAGAACTACAACGCTTGCTTGAATAATTTTGGAGTTATTGCCCTTTGTTATTTTTAGCTCACCTGAGCACGAAGTGCTCAAGGTGAGCTTTTGTGGTCGCATGATGTCCGGCGTCCATCGTCCGTCGTCCGTCGTGCGGCGTCAACATTTACCTTGTAGACACTCTAGAAGCATGTTTTTTGCTCAATCATACTGAAAATTGGTCAGAATGATTATCTTGATAAAATCTCGGTCAAGTTCGAAATTGGGTCAAGTGGGGTCAAAAATGAGGTCACAGGGTCAAATCTAAGGAAAACCTTGTAGACACTCTAGAGGCAATGTTTTTTGCTCAATCATCCTGAAAATTGGTCAGAATGATTATCTTGATAAAATCTCGGTCAAGTTCGAAATTGGGTCAAGTGGGGTCAAAAATGAGGTCACAGGGTCAAATCTAAGGAAAACCTTGTAGACACTCTAGAGGCCATGTTTTTTGCTCAATCATCCTGAAAATTGGTCAGAATGATTATCTTGATAAAATCTCGGTCATGTTCAAAATTGGGTCAAGTGGGGTCAAAAATGAGGTCAAGGGAGCAAATCTTAGAAAAACCTTGTAGACACTCTAGAAGTTATATTTTTCTCTCAATCATCTTGAAAATTGGTCAAAATGATTATCTTGATAAAAACTCGGTCAAGTTCGAAATTGGGTCAAGTGGGGTCAAAAATGAGGTCGCAGGGTCAAATCTAAGCAAAACCTTGTAGACACTCTAGAAGCCATGTTTTTTGCTCAATCATACTGAAAATTGGTCAGAATGATTATCTTGATAAAATCTCAGTCATGTTCAAAATTGGGTCAAGTGGGGTCAAAAATGAGGTCAAGGGAGCAAATCTAAGGAAAACCTTGTAGACACTCTTGAAGTCATATTTTTCTCTCAATCATCCTGAAAATTGGTCAAAATGATTATCTTGATAAAAACTCGGTCAAGTTCAAAATTGGGTCAAGTGGGGTCAAAAATGAGGTCAAGGGATTAAATCTTTGAAATACCTTGAAGACACTGTAGAGGCAATTTTTTTTACTCAATCATCCTGAAAATTGGTCAGAATGATTAATTGTATAATATCTCGGTCAAGTTTGAAATTGGGTCAAGTGGGGTCAAAAATGAGGTCACGGGGTCAAATCTTAGAAAAACCTTGAAGACACTCTAGAAGCCATATTTTTTCCTCAATCATCCTGAAAATTGGTCAGAATCTCTGCATTAGTGAAATCTCGGTCAAGTTCAAAATTGGGTCAAGTGGGGTCAAAAATGAGGTCACAGGGTCAAATCTAAGAAAAACCTTGTAGACATTCTAGAAGCCATTTTTTTTTGCTCAATCATCCTGAAAATTGGTCAGAATGATTATCTTGATAAAAACTCGGTCAAGTTCAAAATTGGGTCAAGTGGGGTCAAAAATGAGGTCAAGGGATCAAATCTAAGAAATACCTTACTCAATGATTTGCTCAATCAACCTGACAATTTTTGCTCTATAAAAAAAAATTGGTCTGAATAAATGCCTGGATGAAATCTAGGTCAAGTTTAAATTTGGGTCAAGTTGGGTCAAAAATGAGGTCACAGGGTCAAATCTTGGAATAACTGTGTAGACTCTCAAGAGGCCATAGTTGTTGCCCAGTCACCCAAAAAGTTGCTTAGGTTGATTTTCTTTATGAAATCTCAGTCTGGTTTAAATTTGGTCAAGTTTGGTTTAACACTAGGTTGAGAGGTAAGATCTTAAGACAGTTAACTCAGGTGAGGGATTTAGGGCCACTATGGCCCTCTTGTTGATACTAAGATTTTGTCTGGAGCATATCTCCTAAAGTATAATAGCTATCAACTTGAAACTTTAAGGGTGGATAGATCTCATGGAGGAGAAGTGCTATAGACAAGGACTACAACTCTTGCTTGCATAATTTTGGAGTTACTGCCCTTTGTTATTTTTGATACTTAGATTATATCTGGAGCATATCTCCTAAAGTATAATAGCTATCAACTTGAAACTTTATGGGTGGATAGATCTTATGGAGGAGAAGTGCAGTGCACCAGAACTATAACTCTTACTTGCATAATTTTGGAGTTATTGCCCTTTGTTATTTTTGATACTTAGATTTTGTCTGGAGCATATCTCCTAAAGTATAATAGCTATCAACTTGAAACTTTATGGGTGGATAGATCTTATGGAGGAGAAGTGCAATACACCAGAACTATAACTCTTGCTTGCATAATTTTGGAGTTATTGCCCTTTGTTATTTTTAATACTTAGATTTAATAGGAGGTAAATCTCTGACAGTACAAAAGAATCTTTAATCTATTAGGCTTCAGTTTACTATCAAGCTTTTGGTGGCGGGGGATGTCCATGTCCAACATGGATCTTGTTTTTGTGACAATGCCTTATTCGGGGAGCATAATCCGTCTCTGACGGCTCTTGTTCATTAAAAACAGTGTTTTCTAAACTTTGATACCTACAACAAGCCAATTAATCTCTTTGATCACTTTAGAAGCATTCCAAGGTTTGCCCTGGTATTTACTTGTCAATGGACAAGAGGCCTTGAAAAATGTACTTGTTCACAGGTAGAAAATTCTATGTCCGACAAGTCAGGGATGGGAATTCCTCACCCCTGCTATTCCAATGTGGATTATGGTTTGGAGGATAATTAACAGATTGTTATTGTCTTCACTCACTCTTATCTGGAGCCTCTAATTTCCCTTTACCCAGGGCTACAGATAGAAGGGGTATTTTGGTTTTCAAATTTAAATTTATCATTATTCCTAACTTAAACCCTATGTTGTTGGTATTCATTTGGAACGTCTTGTGGAGACGATTCAAATGAGTACCCACAACATAGGGTTTCATTTGGAAATAAAGATTTTAGACTGGCTTTACCCCCTCTTATCTGGACCCCTGCTTTACTTTCAGAAACCAGCAGGTGGCAAAAAGAAAAAGAAGAAGAGATGGCGTGAGGACTACTATATGATGGAACTGGGAGATGGCTATGATGAAAATGATACATTTATTGATAATTCGGAGGCAGTAAGTTTTTAGCTTAGCTGCTTAGGGAAAAAATTGAGGTTTTGTTATGGACTCAATTTGGTGTCATTGGCATGGTTGTTGGCATTATTTTTGGCATTAAGGTTGGACTGACAAACTTTGATCATGTCTTTGTGGCATTCATGTGGTAAAAACAAGATTTACTATCTAGAAAGATAACTCTAGAAGGATTTTTGTCAGAACTATATGTCTTGATGGACTTTTCACTGTACAGCATCTGCAATTATAATTTTTGTTTAAAAACAACAAAACCTAAAATTTTCAGAAAATATTACAAAATTTGTTTTGCTTGGCATTTCAACCTATATTGATGACTAATTATGAAATCAATCTTTAAATGAAATGTTATACCTGATGCTGTTAAGAATCTAAAAAAGTGGAAAATGAAATCAGTGTGAAAGCACTTGGTCTGTCAGCTGTTGTACAAATAGGTATGTGATAGTTTATCCTGATATTCCCCCTATTACGTAAAAAAATGTGTTCTGCTTCAATAGCTGGTCAAGCCACTGTTGTTTTAGCACAAAATAATAGTCAAATTAACATTTTTTTAGGAATCAAAACAAAAATTATGATATTTCATTTATGGGTAAAAAATACATACAATACTTTAATTGGTTCTTATCTGAGTAGCATAGTTAGTTATAGCTTGTTCGTTTTGTCGAAGGCATTTTTTGAAATATAATATATGTGGTTTCGCTTTCAGCCTTTATAACGCTTCATTTCTTGGAATATTCTTAAAATGTGAGATTTTATAATCTGACCTATACATGATGTAGAAGTGAAAAATTACATAGCAAATGAGCTTAGAGAGTACCTTTAGATTACTTCATTTAACAACCTCATGAAATTGACAAGGTGAATGATTTTGGAATGAAATTGAAGGAGTGTGTGAGATTTAAATGGGAGGTAATCCTAAATCGCAAATTTTGTTCAGGACGAACAAAATTAGCAATATTGATTACCTCCCTTTAATATAAAATGCATAAGTCTGTGAGTAGATAAAAGGCGTTGAATATCCGTTTATGTGATATTTTCAGTATGATGAGATAATGCCAGATAATATGACCACCAAACTGGGAGGGTTTTATATCAACTCTGGTCGTCTCTCACTGACACAACTGTCAGATGATTCAGAGGAAGAATTCCAACCAGAAACCCAGAAGAAAACAAAGAAAAGGGTAATTTTACATATTAGCTATAGACATATATAAAAAACCTGATAGCTTGCAATAAAGTATCAATTGGAACAAGTTAAATTTCCTTCTGAAAAGTAGCAGCTTTCATTACCTTTTGTATTGAACATCTCTTTTTCAATTCTGGAGATGTTAAAGCCAGTTAAAGGATGTAGTCCATTCTTGGCCTCAATTGCATTTTTCAACCTTTGTAAACAATCCCTCAGATGAGTGCTTAAGGGCAAGTGGGCCTCTTATTTTTTTTCTAGGCAAAAGGCCTCATGTTCTTTCTACTTAGTAAGTGAACTATTGTTTATTTCAATGCTAATTTCAAAGCTATTGTTTCACACATAGTCAGCTGCAATTAAGCTGGGAGTTGCCATTATCAGAGTTGCAGTTAGAGTATATCTTCTGTATTTTCTATTGAATATTATTCTATATTTCAGAGAATTTCCTCAGATGATGATTCTGAAAATGAGGAAAAGAAAAAGGTTGTAAAGGTAAAAAGATGTTTTCTAACATAATTACCCCTTTCTTATTTAACAAACAACCATCATAAATGTCCCTGTCTTACACATGAGGCTAAATGCCATCATCACAGCATCATCTAACACACCTTGTCACGGTATTATCATCATCTTGGCTTTCCAACAAAGGAGTGTAACATTCAAAACTGGTGTTTATGTGAGAAAAGAATTGTTTCTCAATTTTGTTCAAGACAAGCTGATTTTGATAGTTTGGAACAGAAAAGTTATTTAGCTCGCCAAGGCTCGCTTAATAACATTTCTATTCTAGACTCAGTGAAGATCAGCTTGTCTCAAACAAAATATCTTGACAGACCCTATTTGTAATTGAGTTCTATTGTTGATTTCATATCTTCAATCTGTCACTAATATTAGAGTTATTAAAAACTCTCTCTTACAAAACCTGATTGTAGTTGAAGTAATGTTCGAGACCTTCAAATTCAAAAGGTTTTATTTATTCCAGGAAGCTTTACTACTTTTAATTATTCAATAAGTGTTTTTTTTCCCTAGAAAAAGAAAATCAAGGACAGTTTGTCAATGAATGGAGAAGTTACGATAAAGAAGAAGAAAAAGAAGAAGATCATTCCACCTGGAGCTCCAGGAGCAGAAAAAACATTTAAAAAACCAAAACAGATTGTTGACAAGGAAAAAAAGAAAGAGTGAGTTGTTTGTTTATGTAGTAGACCTGTAATAGTTCCAGAACCTTTGGGAACACATTATCTTTCACAATGTTGACAACGGTTTCCTAATGAATATCATTAGGAAACCTCTGTTAACACTGTTACAGTTCATAACTTCCTAAACATTGCTGAACTATTATGGATCCACTACCTTAAGTATATTAACCTGATTATCATAATTCTCTAAGACTTGTAACTTAAATCATATAATTGCTGCTCATTGCCAGACTATCGCACTACAAGACATTTAACTTGAACATTTAACTGTACTTCCTTGTTTGTATCACTCACAAATATGGAAGTTGGTCTTAACACTAAAAAATGGGTCACTGTCATAGTGCATAAAATATCAGGGATCTTAGGTTAGGTGCTCCAGCTGGCATGGTATTACTGTTAAAAGAGGCTAAATGCCCCTTTCAATTGAACAAACAAATTGTTTTGAAAAAATATTAAATATAAATAAATGTTTTATCTTATAACTATACAAATATCCATTTGATAACATCTCATATGATAATTTTTATGTTATCACATAGTTATTTTTAGAACAATGATGTGGTTATTTTTAGAAATTTGCATTTCAGTTAGAAATATCAAAGAAAAGAAGGCAAATACAGGTTATAAGATAAATATAATACATACTTAGTTTATTGTATGAAAAAATATCTAACTCGGTTGTGAGAATTGATAATTGTCTCAGCAGAGCCTCGACAATGATCAATTCTCCCAACCTCGTTAGATATTTTTTCTCATACAAAACACTAAGTATGTATTATATATGTCTATCATTACAGGAAGAAGTCCTCATCTGTGGCAGCTCTTATCAAATCTACGTCACCAAACTTACCTGGTGATGGGCAGGAAAACGGTGTCCTCAGTCCCACAGAAAATGGGGAACCAGACGATAACCAGTCTATCACAGAGGCTATAGAGGCTGTTGTGGCCGCCGGACGTGACGCGGTTAGCAAGGACGACTCAAATAGCCAAGATGATGAAGAACCAAAGAAAGAGATTGATCCTGAAAGTATTCCAAAACTCCCGCCAAACCTGCCTGCAGGCTTAGAGGCCAAGATTGAGGAACTGAAAAATGTGAGAGTACATTAACAATTGGATAGCTATTTAACTGAGTACTTTTATAACCATGTGAATATGATGGGCTAACGTTTCAATAAGACACCATCCTATTTGTAGGGTTATTCTATTGAACAACCAGTTATATTTAAATCATACAAGTTCCTTACACATTTCTGCAATCAATAGTTTAGTCTATCGTTACAGTGTTACAATTCAGATAGAATAATGTAAACTTTTCACTTGCACAAATTATTAAGCATATTGAATTTGATGTCCCAGGGGAGTAAATCGTAAACACTGATACGCAATTAGCACTAAGGGTTTTATTTATACTTTCATATAAGCCTTGGATCTATATTTAGTATGATTTTTTTTTGGATGCAAGTTCTCTTTTTCCTAAGGCATTCATTTCTCTCAAGGTTATTTAATATTTCAAGCTCGACTGGCCAAAAGCCATTGGGGCATTTGTCATGGCACAATGTCCGTTGTGCATCTGTCTGTGCATCCGGTCGTTAACTTTTTCTTTAAAAATCTTCGCCTTAGAAACTACTGGATGAATTTCAACCAAACTTCACAGCAATGATCCCTGGGTGACCCTCTTTCATAGTTGTTAAAAAAAATGATGGAACAAAAAACAAGGATTTAATGGGTATGTCTTATTTCCAAATATGGTAAAAAGTGATTTTTCTCAGATCCTAATTGATGGATACCAATTAAATTTTACATGAATGATCCTTGTTTCAGAAAGCTAAAGAGACCAGAGATGGTAAATGTAAATTCTTCACTACAGATGTCAACAAGATTCTGCTAGAGTAAGTTGATACATCTTGTTAACCTTCGTCATACTGGATAAAAAATCTTTTCAAAATAACATTAAAATCAAAGTGCTGGATGAAGAAATAGGATTTCAATATTAGAATTTTGAAACAAATGCTTTAAGAATATTTTAGGTTAAATTGGATAATCAAGTGGAACAGACTAAGATAAAGCTGCACATATGTGCAGACTGATCTCTGTCTATTCCTCCCTACAAAGCAGAAATGTTCTGGGTTCAGCATGACAAGGGTTAAGTTTTGTTTATTCTAAAAGAAGTTTATCATCTGAGAAATAAATTACTCCATGTTGCTCATTTCCATGCCAGTGTATAGATGGGCTGTATGGGAAATGTATGTCTTGAATGTTGTAGTAGCTGAAGGCACCATGTGTAAACAGCCAACCTGTAATTTAGTGAAAATAAAGTGTTAACTTGTGTTAATATGTATGAAATATAAATAATCTTTTAAACGATAAATTCAGAGCATCAGATAGAGGAAATGAAATAGATATCTGGCCAGATGCGTAGATAAGAGGGGTTATGCCAGTCTAAAATTTTTATTTGTCATGGGTGCACATTTGAATTTTCTTGATGATTCTAATAAATACCCCAAACAAATGGGTAAGTATCATCAAAATATTTCAAGCTGATATTCAAAAATACCCGCTCTATCTGTAGCTCTATCAGACTAAAATATTTTAAGCTCACCTGAGCACAACGTGCTCAAGGTGAGCTATTGTGATCATTAAATGTCCGTCGTCCGTGGTGCGATTTGCGTCGTTGGCTTCAAATATTTAAGTGTTGACACTCTAGAGGCCACAAATATGGTCCAATCTTCATGAAACTTGGTCAGAATGTTTGTCAAGTCACAAGGATGAACCCTATTGAAAATGGGAGGAATCTGTGCCATATCATGGGAAAAGTGGCCTGAATGACAATTTGCTTGTTTACTCTCTAGTGGCCACAAATATTGTCAATCTTCATGAAACTTGGTGAGAATGTTTGAAATATCACATGGATGAACCCTGTTGAATATGGGAACCATATGTCCCATATCACGGAAAAGGGGCCTTAATGACATTTTTCTTGTTTACACTCTAGAGGCAACAAAAATGGTTTTAACTTCATGAAATTTGGTTAGAATGTTTGTCAGGTCACAAGAGTGAACCCTATTGAAAATAGGAAAATTCTGTGCCATATCATTGGAAAAGGGCCCTTAATGACAATTTTCTTATTTACACTCTAGGGGCAATAAATATAGTCCTATCTTCAAGTTCATGAAACTTTGTCAGAATGTTTATTAGGTCACAAGGATGAACCCTTTTGAAAATAGGAAGGATCTGTGCCACATCATGGGAAAGGGCCCTTAATGACATTTTTCTTATTTACTCTCTAGGGGCCACAAATATAGTCCTATCTTCATGAAACTTGGTTATAATGTTTATCGGGTCACAAGGATGAACCCTATTGAAAATGGGAAGGATCTGTGCCATATCAGGGGAAAAAGGGCCTTAATGACAATTTTCTTGTTTAAAGTCTTCTAGGCCTCAAATCATAAAAGTATAAGTATGACTTTGACGGAAAATTTGATTTATTTAATGAGACAAAGATACAAAGGTGAGTGATATAGGACAATCATGGTACTCTTGTTTTAAATGCTGTCATGAAACCTATGTTGAAGGTACTCATTGAAACCATCTTGTAAGTGGGTTTCATTGAGGAATAACTATTTTAGATTAGCACTACCTCTTTTATATGGACCTCTGTTGTTATGAACCAATACCAAGTTATGGTAATATGTTAGACTTTCCTCTTTCAAGCATCAATCCTTTTCATCAAGTAAATGTATTTGATAAAAAATGTTGAAATTTAGGGGTTTTTTAATTAGCCATGTAATATGATACTATTTTCAGCGTTGAGATCTCCTCAAAACAGATGACAGTTGGGAACAGGTCTACCATGTTTGGTCACCTGGCGGCCTATCTGCCATGTAGTAAAGACACATTGATGAAAAGAGCCAAAGGCTTAAGAGTTAAAGATCTGGAGGATAAGATTAAAGAACCCATGGAAAAGTTAAAACAAGGTATATTATATGTTATGGAAATGGCATTTAGTTTGTTGCTTTGCTTTCTCCTGTTTATCTGAACAAACTAAGGATGGGTGTAATTTGATTTTGTCAAGACATAACCCTCTAGTGGTATTATCAAGTGCCTATCCAATGATTAATAATGGTCAAGACTAATTAATTTGAAATCTTACTGAAAATGAGAGTCATTTAAAAAAGTTGTGACATTTGGTATAATTTCTTTAAATACGAGGGTTGGTCCAGAAATTCGTATAATGGGGTTCTAAAACTTAAGAAAAGTTGACTATCAAAACAAAAAACTTTACATTCGTTTAATGCAACATCTGTGTAATAAATGTGGAAATTTTCGAATGTGTAAGTTATATAGCGGCTGTAAAGTGATTAATCTAAAACAAAGACCCCGCACTAAGGCGGGGGAGCAAGAACGTCAAATGCGACGTTATTATTTTCTCCTTTCTATACAGTCTCCATTTGCTTACATGCTTTTCTGTGCCTAATAAAATAACATGCAGAAAGTATCCACAACCCATTTGGAATTCAAATTGGAGTACAATTTTATAGGAATAGTATTTCTAGTGAGGTAGAGACGCAGATACAGGACCTTTGAGTTTGGAAAGTAATGAGAATCAATGAAGATAACTTCATTCTCTTTAAAATCCATTATATCATTCTTAATTCTCTAATAAAGCCTGGCGTTCTGAAAATATACGAGGTAACTCAACAAAAACTTCTTCTTTTGAAATAATAATATTTTTCTAGAATATCTGAAAAGTGATGGTTGGTGAAAATCCCATGATCATTACAAAATTCGAAAAATAAACGGAATTCACAATTCGGTGTGGTCGTCAGGTTGTTTTTCTTTCGAATATTAAGTCTTATTTAAATCATCATGTGTCCGTAAAAACTCTTCCAAAAATGTGTCAAGTATGACAATTGATTCCCTATTTGTCCTTATTTACTTCTAGGAAGAATTTTCAAATATTCTTAACGAAAAGAGTCAGAAAATTTGATTACTGTAACAGATTTTCATTATTTTTTTACGCTCCCCCGCCTTAGCATACATATGTTACTATGGTAACGAAATCTAAGGCCGCTTTAAATGATTTCGCAAAAATGATTACATTTGTACTCTTCGAAGATATTGAACTACACACATGACAAATTATACACAGAACAAGATAGAAATACCAAAGTTATAAGCCCATTTTATGAATTTCTGGATCATCCCTCATAGATGGGTATAAATTATCAAGCTTTTTTATTCATTTTTGAAAATTCAATATTTTACTATTTACTACAAGTGTTTGTTCCTTTCAGCTGTGATTCGTTTAATGCCAGCTCTGCAAGAAAAATATAATGAAGAATGTAAGAAGTTTGCTGAAGAAAAGTAAGTTTATACATCAAATCTGTAATGTACATGTGTATGTATCTTGTATTGTCATATATTTTACTCCAGACCATTTCTATAATGTTTACACTAGTGGATATTGTATGAAGTTTCAGGAAATATATATATAAAAATAAATGTAACTGAAATAGTAGAAAAAAATTATTACTGTAATTCCAATAATAACCTTGATCTCAGATGTCCACATTAGCAAAGACTAATAAAGACTGACAGGAGAATGCGAGCTCTGTCTGATTCTTGAAGCCTGTGTCTACATACAATGTTAGATTTTAGTTTAATTTCTTACCTAAAAAATTAAAAAACACTTGTTGTTGAAAAGCCAAGAGATCAAATCTGTTCATGGCTACTGATCTGAAAACCTGAACTTTGATTTGAAGTCAACACAATCCAGTTAAACATTTTTTATTGTGTTTTTATTTTTATTTTTTTTTTCAGACAGGCAAATGAACAGAAAGAACAAGAAAAAGATGAGGCAATTAAAGAAAAAGAAGGGAACCAGACAGAGAGCGATGAAGAGGAAACTAAAACAAACCAGTCTGAGGGAACCAAGAAACGACAGACTGGTCCACGAAAAAAGTTTGAGTGGGATAATGAAACACGGTAACTGTAACAAGTTTATGATTTTTTGTAGGAAAAATATCATATGTCTCAATTTTCTACAATGGAATGCTTTTTTTAAACAATCTTCATTAAAGTTATTGATAAGGTAATTGCAACTGTCTTTAAGCACAAACATTGTATTTGTATACCATGATTTACTTAATATGTTCCACAAAAATGTTTACAGACTGGAGTTTCAGTTTTTCTTTCACTTTATTCCCTCATTAATGAAAGTTGTTTAGAAAGAGTAAGAGTACTTTACTTGTAAAACAAATACACATGGTTTCACTAAATTTAGGGGTGTTTTGTAAGAGAGAAAAACATTGAAGCTGGTCTTATTTGACAGAAGTTGCAATTAATAAAAAATATATACTTCTGTTACATCAAATGATTTTAACCTCATAAAGGTTTTATGTAATAAAATACCCATAGTTTGAAAGAAATGATCATCCTGTGTTGATCCAACTTTCAAACACACTTCATTTGTCCACCAACAGGTAGATGATAAGTAGTAAGGGCCAAATGGCGCAGATGAAATTTTATGTTTGTATTTGTATAACTACCGGTAGGTGCATGAGCCACCACAATATAACTGCAATACTGTGGACATTAAACCCCTTACAAACAAATGATTATTTGTCTTGGTTATATTTTACAGAACACTACTATGTGATGTTGTACGTGTGAAGATGCAGACATTCCACTTATCTAAAGGGAGATCAGAAACTGCTGAAGAGTTTTGTAAAGCTTTCCTCGATAAAGATATCCGTCCACTCTGGCCGAAAGGCTGGATGCAGAAAGGTGTGCTCTTTAAAGAGAGTCGACCAGCACATGCTAACTGGACTAACCCGTAAGCAAATATTTCTTCTTTTTACCTCATGAAGATTTATAGATATATTTTACTCCTTTTCAAAACTACTAGAATAGAAAATAAATGGAAAAATAACATCAGAAGAAAAGGAAACAGATAAAACATAACATTGTAAAAACAAACATAATAAATCTAGCAGAAAAAATATCAACTAAATTGAAAAAGAGAGAAATTGAAAAAATAGATTATAGGCTTTGATTTTTTAAACAATAAAAAGAACCATTAAAAATTGTAAGAGCTGTCAACATTTAGATTGACACTTGAACTATTTCAGACAAAAGCCAAAGAAGATGTTACTAGGCAACAAGTTACCAGGCTCAGCCACAAATGTTAGTCAGAAACCCAGCATGACCTCAAACTCTGCTCCATCCAGTGTGGCTACATCAAAGTTGACAGCAAACAAGACGGTAACAGATGGACAGAAATCCACTCCAACCGTCAATACAAAACTTCCAAACTCAACACAGAACACACCAGTTGTAGCTATAAAGAAGATTACACCAACATTGCTAAATTTTGAAAGTTCTAAAGTACACAATGCAAATTTACCTACCAATAACTCTGTAAGTCAAAGGGAAAACCCTCATTTACATAGTGCTTTGATCTCAAGTAATGCACCTAAGAACACTAATCCTAGTGAACCTAAACCTTCCATGAACCCTACACAGTCGGAAAAGTCCTGGGATCATGTGGTTTCTGACATTCTACGCTCATCATTTATGCCCACAACCAAGACTTCACCTGTAAAACCAATTCCAAGTCAACCAGCACGAGCCCAGATATCACCACCAGGAGGTTTTGGTTCATTCATGGCACAGTTTGAACAGTTTGCTAAAAATGCTCCTAGACCAGTTGATAAAGATATTAGTCCAAACTCATATGCTTCTGCCCAAATGCAACTATTCCAGAAACAATTGCAGGAAAAATTGAACTATGAAAAACGAGAAGAAGCACTCAAACAACTGAAAATGTTGGAAAAACAGTCAAAACAGTTACAGCATCCCAAACAAGACATGGTCTTAAAGCAGCAGCAACAACAACAACAGCAAATGGGAGGGAGTCAACCCAAGATTCCTAGTCAAAGTCCAATGAGCATGGCAATGGGGAGAAATCCAAATGCACAAAAGTTGAGCCCTAAACAGTTATCTAATGTGTTTCAAAAAAGTCCTGAAAGTGCTTCATCTATTTCTGAAAGTGTGATAAGACAACAACTAAATGATTCCTTGCTGGGAAATCTTGTATCTCCAACATCACCATTAAATAGGTACAGTACAAACCAGTCCGGCAAGACAGATCATATGTATGGACAGATCTCAGTGTCCGACCAACTCAGGAAATCCTCGCCTCAGGCTAGTCCTTCATCACTGTATAGCTCTCAAGCAAAACCAGGTCAAAGTCATATAAAGGTCACATCGATGGGTCAAGGTCAGGTTGTTCATAATTCAGGCATGAAAACAGCTTCAACTAATGGCAAACCGACGTCGGGTATAAATCAGTCGTTATTCAACATGCCTCCACAATCAGGATATAACAATACCGTGCCATCCCCTTCTAGTAGTCCAGCACATGTCATCGCTATCAGACGTCCAGGGACGGTGTCACCAGCAAGCAATAATACCTCACGACCACAAACCCTGCCAGCCACAAGTCTTCCCAGTTTTCCGGCTGGTAATGTGGGAAGGCCTCAAGGATACCCAAGCCAGAACCAAACTCTACCTGGACATCCAAATATCAGACTCACTAATCAACAAATTGCCATGTTCAAAGAAGGTAAGCTCTTTTTTTTAAAAAAAATGTTCAAAAGCTTTGGGAAATATTCTGAGTTTTGAATACTATTCTGAAGTTTGAAAGCAAAATGTGTGTGTGTGTGACATTTCCAACTTCTCATGTTTTCTTATTAAATGCTTAGATCAGTAAAGCAAATCAAGGGATCAGTGTTGCATTTGAATTTATAGGCACTAACAATAGTGTAACACTGACTCCTCTAAACGTCAAAGCCTGATCCAAATATTCAATATGCTTTCCGTGAAAAGCTATTAACTTTAATATGCTAAAGAAATTGGCCAGATATCTCCAACCTTTTTAGCTCACCTGAGCATAACATGCTCAAGTGGAGCTTTAAGGATCACCCTGACTCCGTCTTCTGATAGCTTGATTGGTCCATAAAAATGGGCGTGGCAGGGCTGGGCTTATTTTGAGCCTGAAATCTTTGAATGAAATCTCCTTAGCCACTGGACCAATTTCAATGAAACTTTACCAGAATGTTCCTTGGGTGACCCTTTTCAAAAATTGTTCATGAAATTTTGATTGGCCGATAAATATGGGCGTGGTAGGGCAGGGCTTATTTTGAGCCTGAAATCTTTAAATGACATCTCCTCCTGAACCACTGAGCCGATTTCAATGAAACTTTACCAGAATGTTCCTTGGGTGACCTCTTTCAAAAATTGTTAGTGAAATTTTGATTTGCCCACAAATTTAGGCATGGCAGGGTGTGGCTTATTTTAAGCCTGAAATCTTTGAACGGCATCTCTTCCTGAACCAATTGGTCAAATTCAATGAAACTTTACCAGAAAATTCCTTGGGTGGCTCTTTTCAAAAATTGTTTGCAAAATTTTGATTCGCCCATACATATGGGCGTGACAGGTCAGGGCTTATTTTGAGCCCCAAATCTTTGAATGACATCTCTCCCTGAACCACTGATCCAATTTCAATGAAACTTTACCAGAAAGTTCCTTGGATGACCCTTGTCAAAAATTGTTCGCAAAATTTTGATTGGCCTATAAAAATGGCTGTGGCAGTGCGGGCTTATTTTGAGCCCTAAATATTTGAACGGCATCTCCTCCTGAACCTTTGGGCTGATTTCAATGAAACTTTACCAGAATGTTCCCTGAGTGCTTCTCTCTAAAAATTGTTTGCTAAGTTCTGAATGGTTCATCAATATGGGTGTGGCAGGACGGGGCTTATTTTGAGCCCGAAATCTTTTAACAAAATCTCCTCATGAACCATAAGGCTGATTTCAATGAAACTATACTAGAATGTTCCTAGGATGACCCTCTTCAAAAATTGTTCAGGAAATTTGATTGGCCAATAAATATGGGCGTGGCAGGGGGGGGGGGGGCTTATTTTGAGTCTCCTCTGTAATGAATGTGTGGGCAGGGTCTTTTATCACTGTAAATTTTTTAATAACATCTGCTTTTCAACAATTAGGCAAACAATTCGGCAAATGTGAATGAAACTTTGCCTGCATGTTTCTTGGATGAGATCCACTGGACCAAAAAAATTCAGGTGAGTGGTTAAGGGCCATTCTGGTCCTCTTGTCTCTGTTGTATGTGTGATTTTTTTTTTCCATTTTAAACTTGACAAACTCAAGGGGAAAAAAGAAACCATTTCTCCTTTTCTTTCAATTTTTTCTACCTCTTTTCCTTTAATATTTTCTTTCAAATATGATGCATTCATTTTAAATTACAGGATTGAGTGTTTGAGAGCAACTGCGAGCCTAAATTTTTGCCTATATTGAACTAATTAAATTAGTATAAAGTAACTAAACTTACTCATTTCAATTTAGATTTGTCTAAATTTAAAAAAAAAAAACTCTTAAGGATTAACATGATAGCAAAAATATGTTTTCTCTGGATTAGCGAAAATTTTGGGTAAACTATTACTAAATAATTTCATGCCAAACCAGTTATTATCGAAAGACATAAGCCATGATTTGTTGATTAAATATTACTTGATGTCTTCAAGAAATTGAAACCCTCACTTCTGAAAAAATAACAAACAATCAACTGTCATGTAAATCTGTTCCACTTGACTCAAGAAGATCCTTTATTGTGGGTACTCTTTTAAATTGTTTCAAAATATTCCAGAATAAAAGAGTGTATGAGTGAAAACTTTGTTTCAATTATAAAAACAAATCTTAACAAATCTTATTTGTTTACATTATCAGTTGCCAAGAAAAATCAGCAGCAGCAGCAGCAGCAACAACAACAACAACAACATAATACCAACAGACCACTTACAGGTATATTTTATATTCACATTCTACCTGAATAAAGAAATAGTACTGCGGTCAGTCTTGCTCGAGCAACCACATCTATTAAGCAACCTTTTTTTTTTCAGTGACTGTTTTCAAAATCCCATTTCTTAAATCAAAATATCTTAAAAAGTAGGTATTGTTGGTCAAAAAGTAATTGACAATGAATCTTATATTGTTAATACTCACCAGAATTGTCTCCATGAGACGATTCTACGGAGTTTTATTAATATTGTATATATTAGAATTTCACAATACAATGCATATTCAATCAAAAAATATGTTTCGTATTTCTAAAGAAGTATGTTCATTTTTTTAATGATCACTTTTTTGTTGTCCTGTTGGTGTCACTTAAAACAAGTTTTATAAGGTTTAAAACCTTTTCTGTTTATTCCCTGAGTTTTATTTTTCTGTCCCTTTAAACTTGATAATGCTGTGCAAAAAGATTTTGAATAAAATTCATCTACAATTTCTTCCTTCAGACAATATTCTCTAAAATACTGACTGAGTTACAAGTTCATATATTCATTATTTCCCACAAGATTTAGAACATCAATTTGCAAAAATGATATAACTAAACTCTCATGCATGTACTACACTAGGAATTAGACATGACATATCAAAAGTCTTTGTCACAATTTTCAATATATTAATGTTAAAAAAAAGAATAATGTTTACATGCTGAACAAGAAAGTATCAATAAACAATAGTGACCTTTACTGAATGTGTTACAGTTTATATGTTCCATGTTGTACACAAGAAGAAAATTTTCATACATGTCTACACTCATTATAAAGTATCAATACATATACATACATATGTGTACTGTCCAAATACCGAATACATTACAGGTTCATATGTTCCCTGTCTAACACCAGAACAACAATTACATACATTACAATATGGCTACTCTCATTATAAAGGTAACAACATTTGCATGGATGTCTAGTGGAAATATGTCCATTTATATACAAAGTTAGAGTTTTAGCTTCAAAACCTAGGATGCAAATTCAAATTGTAGCATCCTTATAGTCACTTGTTCACTTAATGTTGTATTGCACTTCCCCCATAATTATGATCCCATTTGAAGAAGAGGGGGTTTATTGCTTTGCACTTGTCAGTCGGTCGGTTGGTCCGTCCGTGGACTATTTTTTGTGTGGAGCATATCTCAAAAAAGTATGCAAGCTAGAATCACGAAACTTCACAGGTGGATAGATCTCATGAAGGAGAAGTGCTGTGCACAAGAATCATAACTCTACTCATCATTTTTTGTGAGTTATTGCCCTTTGTTGATTGACCAGAATAGGCCATTGACCTGCTTTTATGGGGGGAATAAATGTTTTACAAACATCTCTTGTTTAGAAATTATGGTTAACCCATATCCAGGGAACACTATAGTAGACCAGTCCAATTCAAAAGAAGATTTAAAAAGCTAAGAGAAAGCAGTACATCAAAGTCTCAGTGTTTAAGTATATAAGGGCCAAAAACTTATAGAACTGGCACATCAATATAGGCTTTTGGAAGAAAATGAAAATTGGGGGGAGAAACCCCTTGTCATGCCCTTTCTGGAATATTCTTGTTTCGGCAGGAGGTGAACACAAAGATCAGCCTGCACATATGTGCAGTCTGATCTGAGTCTATGCCTCTTATTGTCCCATTTCCAGCTAGAAAAAGTTAAAAAGAAAAAAAAAATCAAAAGGAATACTGACTTGCATTCAAATAGTTGAAGATTAATCATGACTACTGCCTCTTTTCCCACCATTAATTGATTATATTATATGGGTATTGTTAATGGATCAATTGAATTAAATTAACAATTATAATAACCCCATGTCTGACTCACAATAAGTGCATATAGTGCTTTAAGCGAGATTTTATGTACAGCATGACAAGGGTTGAAAGCTAGTTAACACTCCTTGTTTCTTACAATATTTTACCCCTTGTTGAGCTTGATAAAAAAACCTTTGGTCAAATTATATATATAAATCAAAGTGCTGAAGGCTCTGTATTTCCTAATTGTGTGTCAGCATTTGATTTTGAAAATATAATTTCTAAAACTTTTCTAGCTTAAAAAGGAAAATCAGGTTGTAGGAACAAAGAACAGGCTGCTCATATGTGCAGACAGATCTTTGTCCATACCTCCTGCCAAAGCAGTAATATTCCGGGATCAGCAGGACAAGAGTTAAAAAGCTTTAGCTCTCATTTTAATGGAGATACATATTAAGGGGGTATTTTGGATTTTAGATCAAAGTATTTAAATAATTATAGCACAAACCCTTTGTTGTTGTTACTAATTAGAATTGTCACATCAAGACAATTTAACAAGTACTCACAACATACGGTTTCATTAAAAAATAGAGATTTTTAGAATAACTTTACTTCCCACTTATCTGTACCTATGTTTTAACACTAGACTGTGCGATATGGGTTAAGTGTTAGATAATTGGATGATTTGTTATGATTTGAGCATGAATTGAGTTAAAAGTTTTAGTTAAGTTTTATTTTGATTGTTGGTGTGTTATACAAAAATCTCATTTCTTTTCATCTATTTTCCCTGAAAGAATCATTCCCTTGTTGTTGTAAATATTCCTCAAAATTTTAGACTACTCCAAATTGAAAGAGGTGCAGTCTGACCATCAAAAATTTGTCCAATTTCAACAGAAATAATCCTATTTGTTTAAAAACATTAGGGAAAAGGGAGAAATTGCTTGTTACAAGCAATGTCTTCTTTTCATCTAATATTTCCTCAAGTATAAAATGTCAGTGGCATGAAAACCCTTTACTGTAAAGAAAAGTAGTAAGAGCTCCATGGATGTGATTTGTAGTTCTTTTCGGGGGTATTTAGTGTGGCAAATAGATTGATTTTTAGTCTGGCTGAGTTTAGGGAAAACCTGAAGCATTTCTAAAGCCTGACATTGTTGTTGTTTGTGATATCTAGAACTTTAACTAAAAGCATCCACTTGAAACTTGGCACACATGTTTATCATCAAAAGAGCAACTGATACAATCAATCCGAGATAACACAAGCTGTAAATTTCATATTATTTCAACTAAAGATTCTGTATCTACTACCCAGCACCTGATAGCTAAGCGTAGATAACTGTAGGTTGTGCTCCTCTCAAACCACTGGACAAATCAAACTAAAACTTGGGAGAGATGTTTCTTGGAAGAAGCTCTACCACAGTTCTTAAATTAATTCAATTCCATCAAAAATGGGTTGCCATGGTAGGAGAAAGGCAAAAAATTATGAAAATCTTAGAAAAAGAAAAATCTCCTTAAACACTGTGCCAATCAAATTTGGACTTGGTAGGGATCTTCCTTCAGTGAAGTGCTACTTTAGAGGTTGAGAAAAGTAAATTCCATCCATCACTAGGTAAGAGAAAGGTAGAAAAGTTATGAAAATCTTGGGAAAAAATGTTCACCTCCTACTTCTCTTGGCCTTTCAAGCTTAAGCTTGGCAGGGATGTTCCTGGACTCTACAAAATGTGTTAAGAGAAATAAATTCAATAAAAGTAGAGATGCAATGGAAATAGAAAAGCCAAAGATTTAAGAAAACATTCAAAGAATTAAGAAATGGAAAAAAGAATCTTTGCAAGCCAAGGGTATTGACTCTACTATGTTCCTTACATAAGTATGTAACAAGATGAAGTTAAAATCCTTGGGTTGAAAAAAAAAATGAATATCAATTGAAGCATCAATTATTTTGGTACTTGAAGAAAATTTAGGGATTCAAAAGATTGCTTTCAATATTTCCCTGAACACTTTCAATATCACCTTGTATATGGCCAGTGATTAGTTAATTAGAATGGCTACCAACAATCACACGTTTCTGGATTTTTATGCCCCCCGCATTGAAAGATCAGGGTTTATTATTTTACACTGGTCCGTTTGTCTGTCTGTTGGAACACCTGTCTGATGATCTGTTTGTCTGTCTGCAAAACTTAACAGAAAAAAAGTTAGCATTGCCAATATTTTCAAGTCTATTAAAGATACAAGCCTCATATTTGACATGTTGATAGATCTTAATGGTATGCATCTGCTGATACAGAAATCAAGGTCATGTGACAAGGTCAAGGTCATCAGTCAAGGTTAAATAAGTCAAAAACTTACTAAAAAAACTAAACACTGCCAATATTTTCAAGTCTATTCGAGATACAAGCACAATATTTAGCATTATGATATACATCTGCTAAAACCTAGTTGAAGGTCATATGACAATTTCAAGGTCATCTTAGATCTGTCAAGGGTCAAACTTCTCAAAACTTAACCAAAACCTAACATTTCCAATATCTTCAAGCCTATATAAGGCACTAGCTTAATATTTGGCATGATGATAGATCTAAATAATGTGCATCTGCAGATACCAAAATCAAGGTCATGTGACAAGGTCAAGGTCGTCTATCAAGGTGGAACTTCTTAAAAACTTTGTGAAAACTAAACATTTTAAGCTCATTTAAGCCTATTTTAGATACTTTTCTCTTAATTTGCATGATTAAAGATCTCAGTGATGAACATCCAAGGTATCAAGGTCATGGTCATGTTTCAAGGTCAACTATCAAGGTTGAAAAAATGCTGTTATGGCGGCGTGTTTCACAAACCCATCTTGTTTTTTCAGACTCCATGAAGTGAATGCAGACAGGGATAGAAAAGCTAACAGCCTTGGTCAAGCATGATTTTACAGAATATTGCCCTCTATTAATGTAAATGCCATACTCCTGATGAACACAATGTTTTGGCATACAGCTATAGACAAAGATCAGCCTGCCTGATGTGCAGTCGGAAGTTAGCCTACACTGTCTACTCTCTACTTGATGGTTGTGGTAATATGTCTGACTATTTGAAATGTCCCAAAGATATTGGTTTGAAACAATATTCAAATTCAGCAGAGTAATGGTTACATTTAAGATGTTTTGATAAGTATTTTGTATAAGAAAATTCAGAGCATTCCACAATAAATTAATTTCGTTTAATAAGAATTTGAATTATTTTCAAATTCTGGGTTAAATGAGAGTGTTGGATGACATTGGCTTCCTTTTGCTGTCAAATTTGAGGTCAAGTATTGTTAGAGAGTGACTAAAACCTCATAACTTTGGCTGGAATAGGCTGTGGTTACAAGGTTTTTAGCTCCACTGGCTGAAAGCCACTGGGGCTATTGTCATGGCGTTGTGTCTGTCGTGCGTCCGTCCGTCCGTGCGTCCGTGTGTGCGGTCGTAAACTTTTTCTTTAAAAATCTTCTCCTCAGAAACTACTGGATGGATTTCAACCAAACTTCACAGGAATGATCCTTGGGTGACCCTCTTTCAAAGTTGTTCAAGAAATTTTGATCCAATGAAAAACATCGATTTAATGGGCGTGGCTTATTTCCAAATATGGTAAAAAGTGACTTTTCTCAGGTTCCAATTGATGGATACCAATTAAATTTTACATAAATGATCCTTGGATGACCTTTTATCAGTCTACCAAAAATTATTGTGATCAGATGAAAAATATGTATTGTATGGGCGGAGGTCATTTCTCTATATATGTTATATAGTGGAAACTTTGAAAATTATTTTCTCAGAATCTAAGTGATAGATGTCAACCAAATTTTACATGAATGATCCTAGGGTGAACTTTTAATCAGTCTACCAAAAATTATTGTGATCGGATGAAAAATATGTATTTTATGGACAGAGGTCATTTCCTTATATGTTATATAGTGGAAACTTTGAAAATCATTTTCTCAGAATGTAACTGATGGATATCAATCAAACTTCATTAGTATGATCCTTGGGTGATCTATAATCATGCAGCCAAAAATTATTGTGATTTGATGAAGAATATGTCTTTTATGGACGGAGGTCATTTCTCTAAATGTTATAATAGTGAAAACCATTTCAACATCAGTAGAACCCTAATATCTAAAAATCTAGTCAAAACTTAGATTTGCTATTACAAGAAATTCAAGCCTGTGGAGCGACACAAGCCATTCATGGCTTTCTAGTTGTGACTTGTCACATATTGAATTATGAAATACCTAAATTTATCGTCCACAAACATAAATTGTCAGCGCTGGAAACTTTGCCGTGAGAATGATATTCCATTCAGATGTAAACTCCCATATGATTTGCACTGGTTGAAAATGAACATTTTTGTAGACAGAATTTCAAATTATGTCTTAAACTGAAAATTATGTGCTTTACTAGAAATCATGTTAGTAAAAGGAAAAATTGCTATTTATAGCAAGTATATACCTTGATGTTAATTATGTTTTAAGGCCACATTTTGCTTTGCTTGTCCCGATCTCTGACTGATCAAATCTCCGTCTAAAAATTCAACTGTAATTGAATTGTAACATTTTTTCTATAACTTGAGACGTTTTTGAGATACTGTGTTCATGTTGAGAACTGAGGAAAACATCTTCATCAAGATGTCAATCAGCACCCAAAATTACTTAAATTTAGCTGCAGGCGCAACATTTTGGTGGCCTCCTGAGAATACATACATGTACCTTGATTTTGTTCTCCAACACAGGCATCCAAATTTGGAGTTTGTGTGGTATTTGAATGATAAATTGCATAATTTTATTCAGTCAAACTTGAGTTGAAATTGGTTTGAGTTATAAATTTCTGAGTTTGTTAGTCTTTCATCAGTTTAGATACGTATTTTTGTCATGTGTTGATTATTGAATGATTTGTTATCAAAAAGAAAATTGCATTTAGATTTTGTGTCAGAACTAAATTCTAAATTTTCAGAACACAATTTATTTTAAATTAGAAAAAAATGTTTCTTCCAAAAAGAAAAAGAACCTTTTTATATGTTTGTTATCATTTTCCCACAAACTTCATTTTATGCAGTGAGGTATTTTTGAAGTCTTTTTTAGCTCCACTGGCCGAAGGCCAGCGAGCTATTGTCATGGGGTTTGTCCGTGCGTCAGTGCTTAAACTTTTTCTTTAAACATCTTCTCCTCCCAAACCAATGGGTGGATTTTAACAAAACTTGGTAGAAATGATCCTTGGGTGGCCCTCTTTTTAAATTGTTCAAAGAATTTTGATTGGCCCCCATATATGGGCGTGGCAGGGCGTGGCATTTTTTCACTTTGAAATCTTAAAAAATCTTCTCCTCCCAAAACATTTGGCCGATTTCAATGAAACTTGGCATGCATGTTCCTTGGGTGACCCTGTACTTAAATTGTTCAAGAAATTTTGATTGGCCCATAAATATGGGCTAGCAGGGCGGGGCTTATTTTGAGCCTGAAATGTTTGAATGATATCTCCTCCTGAACCACTTGGCTGATTTCAATGAAACTTTAACAGAATGTACCTCAGGTGACCCTTTACTCAAGTTGTTCAAGAAATTTTGATAGGTGGATAAATAAGGGCGTGGCAGTGCGGGGCCTATTTTGAGCCCGAAATTTTTGAATTTTTGAATGACATTTTCTCCTGAACCATTTGGCTGATTTCAATGAAACTTTACCAGAATGTTCCGTGAGCGCTCTTTTCAAAAATTATTTGCTAAATTTTGATTTGCCCATAAATATGGGCGTGGCAGGGCGGGGCTTATTTTGATGCCAAAATCTTTGAACGATATCTCCTCCGGAACCACTCAGCCAATTTCAATGAAACTTTACTAGAATGCTTCTTGGGTGACTATTTACTTAAATTGTTCAAGAAATTTTGATTGGTCCATAAATATGGGTGTGGCAGGCGGGGCCTATTTTGAGCCCAAAATCTTTGAACGACATCTCCTTCTGAACCTTATGTTTTAATAAGATCAGTAAAGGGTTGCAGGTTCATTGTGATTGAGTATTTTGATGCAATATGGACCAGAACCAGTTAATCATTATTAAATAGGTCTTATGAGATTTCAGAGTGTTAATGTATTCTTTTAAAGTAAGCTTTATTTAATGAAAGTCTGAAGATGTTAAAGCCAGTGGAGCGATACAGGCCCTTGTGGGCCTCTTGTTTAAATTCAACACACCTTGAATTTACGGTTGAATTTCTTTGAATTTGGAATAGTGAAAAATTGTTTTGTATAATTTGGATTAAAAATCTAAAATTACCCATAGATGTTATTTAGGCAGGTTTTCCTGGAGAACAGATCACCAACATTTTTATCTAGACAGCCTAATAAGCAGATCCATAGCTACGCCCCATTATGAGACACCCTTTCAAATATTAAGGTAGTGAGCCCGTAATAGTTTCGCAACATTTTGGAACTCATGAACTTTCACAATGTTGACTAAGGTTTCCTTATGAAAATCATTAGAAAACCTAGGTTAACACTGTTAAAGTTCATAAATTCAAAAACGTTGTGGCACTATTATGGTTCCACTACCTTAAAATACAAAATATCATTTCCTTAAAGATAGCAAAAACATGTTCATGGAAATGAAACAAAAATAAACCAATGATGACCATACTCAAGCTGTAGGTATGAAATTATGTCACTGAAAAAAAAGTAGTAACAAAAACTTTTTGTGACCCTTTACACAAATTGTCCTTCAGCAACTAGTTTTCTCTTGTACCCGATTTTATCCATGTGCCATGAATTGCGTAATTTATCTGGAGAATTTTTAGATATATTATTATATGTGCTATTTTGCAAGTCTCATTTCTATCTTAGGATTTTCTATGGCATTGTAAACACGAGGATTAGAGAGGTTAGGTGTAAATTTGAGACTACAATTCAATTTTTATTGTCTCGAAATAATTATTGTAATTTTCATAGTGCTATAGTTATAAAATAAAGTGCATGAATTCATAACGATATGACAGTTCTGTTAAATTTTGATTAAAAGTTCATAGAAAAAATCTTTGTCTTTATTTCACAGCCATTTATAAACTATTTTGTGCTAATGAACAAATAGATATTTGAAACAAAGTAAAATAGGTATTAAATGACCATTTTTAAGGAAGAACCACTAAATTGGAAGGATGTACATTCATAGTTTATTGATATCTTCTACTACTGTAAATACATGTACTTCCATTCGGAACACCACTCGGCCATTTCCGTAAACTACAACATACCTCGGATGTATGTAAGGCGGATGGGTATGTAACAAAATCTAGCATTTTGTTCGGCGGAAACAGTGTAAGAAAAATTAGCACTGTAGATTTATATCTTTTACAGTAAATGACGGCTGAAAAATCTTAATTTGTGAGAATGACGAATCATTCTCAAAAATTAAGATTTTTCAGCCGTCATTTAATAATCTAAAGATATTTGTATAAGGATACAATGGTTTTGCGTCAGTGACTTAAACGAGAAGCGATAGCGAAGTCTAATGTTTTCACTCAAAGTTTCGAGGGCTTGCGCCATTTTAACTGAAGTCATCGAGTTTTTCCAAGGGTTTCCTGTAATTTTTAAAAATAGTCCGTCTATTTACATCTGAGGTTGATCGTGAGATTGACCGAGTGGTGTTCCAATGTCTTTACTTCCTAGTCTTAGCTCGGATGTTTTTTGAGAAAATCCAAGGTATTGCTTTAGACTTGGTGTCCTTGCCCTTGATTATTTGCAATTGTGTAATATGTCTGGTAGTATTTAAGGTCTTCAATTGAAACATGTTCACTATCTAAAGTGCAACTTATTCTAACAAAGGAGTAACTTCAGATGCATTATGAGCAAATAATGCCCCCTTTTTAGCTCACATGAGCACGAAGTGCTCAATGTAGCTATTGTGATCTATCAATGTCCGGCGTCAACCTGTCAGTCTGTCCATCACAGCGTCAACAATTTCTTTAAACAACATCTCCTCCTAAACTTTCGAGTCAAAATCAACCAAACTTGGCAGAAATATTCCTTGGGTGGTCCCTTGTAAAAAGTGCTAAAATGGAAAGGATCCGTGCCATATCACGTGAAAAGGGGCCTTAATGACAATTTTCTTGTTTACACTCTAGAAGCCACAAATATGGTCCAATTGTTATGAAACTTTGTCAGAATGTTTGTTAGGTCATGAGGATGAACTCTATTGAAAATGGGAAGGAGTGACCCCACCGGACTTTTGGCCTTCTTTGTTCTATATAAAATTGCACTCTTTTCCGGTGCTGTGGTCGGTTCCACAGAAAGGGTTGACCTTTGACCTCTTTAGCCCCTCATCTTCGTTCAATGTCCTACCTTAAAGTAAGAAAAAACCTCGAGAAACTCCCTTCAACTTTTGCGGTACCCTAGCTTAAGTAGAGGTACCGTCTTTTTTCCACCCATGAAGGGGACAGCTACTTTGGGTACGACCCCCACCCGTTATCCGTCCTTTCGCAAAGGAAATCGTACACAGAGAAGGTCAAATCAAGCGTTTAATCAAAGAAGAGATGCAAAACTAGGTGAAAAGAACAAAAATGAGCACACGGGTTACTATTTTACCCTCAAAAATAACGTTTCAATGTTGCACTACTTTTTCTAAAGGATCTACTTTTACCATACAATGACCTCCGGAAGAAAATTCCAGTGAGGTCACTCCTAAATTTTAGAGGTATTCCTTTTCCTCGAACTTTAAAACCGCTTGATCAATGCCGGGGGATATTGCAAGATAGAATAAACCCACCAAGAAATTATATTTTCATTTGTCACTGAAACAGGGTCATTTTAGGACATAGCCTGTTTTCCGAAAAAAGGCCAGAAGTCAAGTTGGTGTTAATTGTGGAGCACCTTGTTTACAGAAACCATTTTTTCTCATTACGTAACAACTGGAACTCTTTGGAACAAACTTTATTTTGAAATTTGAATATATTGCTACTTGTTTTGCAAAATATGCTTCATGTGATTTGCTGATAAGGAAGCGGAAAGGGAGATAATTCTTGTGAATCGTTGCTTTTTTGACCGAAAAATCCACAATTTCAGCCTTTTCAGGCCTGCCACTACCACAAAATCATTAAAACGGGGATCCGAATAGCATTTTCTGTAATTCAATGTCTAAAAGCATAACAAAAAAGAGAAAAATGAAGCTTTTAAACCCACGAAATACATTCTTTGAGTAATCAAAAGGTATACTAAAGCTTACAGGAATGAAAATCGGGATCACGTGGAGTAAAGGGTAAATTTTCGATATCTGTATTTTTTACCTATCTTTTTCGTGTTTTAAAGAATCTTTGTTGGATAGGGTTTCTTAAAACGTAATAATTACAAGAAATAAGAAAAAATGTACAAAAGAGACATGCCAAGATGGAAAAATTTGGGTCGAAGTTGTGTGATTTTGGGGTCGAGTCCACTATTTTCAATTCAACAAAAGATATTTGAATTTAAAAATATACAAGGAAATCCATTTTTTTCTCGTTAATGTGTTGTAGTGTAACCGAATTAGATGCATGAAAAATAACACGAGAAAAGGAGACAAGAAAAAACGGGATAACGATCGGGGGTACCCACTTCAATAAATACCAGCTTTGAATGGGGTGGTAAGGCTATGACAAAGGGTCTCTTATGTCACGTTATGCAATGTTGGGAATTTTATTCACATGTGAGTATTGAGATATGCTTGCTGTAAACTTAACTTAATAAATACCGGAGATTTCTCGATAAGGAAAAAAATAAAATGACAAGAGAAAACAGAACTAATTATGTGATCACGGGCCATTTTGGCTTAAATTTACCATTTGTCTCCGCTAGTCAATTACCAGATTCAAATATTTTTCCTCAAATTTTCAGTTTTGAGGTGTTTTTGGCGATTGCCAACTCAATTTAAAAAACAAAATTGCAGAACTATAAAAGAAACACGTCTTATTTGTTATCGAAAGACGTCCCCCACCTGAGATCAACTTAAGAAAAAATTCGTTGCCAGGGTAAGGGTTAAGTGTTTCCACCACTTTTCTCACGATAGTTTCGAGTTTAATTTTATGCATTGTGAAAAAAAAAGCTTATCGAGCTTGTTAGCCTTCAACTCGCGATTCGGAGTGATAAAAACGAAAGAAAAGTGCCATAAAGATGGTTTCAATTACTAGAAATCTCACCTATTTGGATTAAGGGGGCGGTCTTTTGTGGCAAAAAGTATGTCTTTACTTGGCAAATATTGGGATATTTCTTGCTTGTTCCAATGCGCTGGGTCGTTTCAAAGTAATGAAAGAAATAAAAATCAATATTTGTAGAGAGAAGACGTTTTTTTACCACATTGAAGTCACCCCGTAATTTTGCTTAATACCCTAAATTCGGTGGTGTTGGTAAGGGTAAAGGGTTATCACGCTCATCCTATCGGGTTGTTTACATAATTAATTACACCCACTTGAACAATTAAAGTGATCCTTCCGATACTAAAAGTAAAAACTGACCTAAATCTTATTTAAAAGGGCTTAAAACAACGAAATATTTTATCAACGAGTTAAATTTGAAAAAAATTTAGAAAAATTAAATCGATTTAAAATCAGATAAATTGACTAAAATTGCAAATTTTGCTCTTTTTGATAATATTGGTTAAGAATTACGTCATTTGCAACCATCGAGAGAGGCCAAAATCCGTTTCGAAGAAATCGGGTCATTTTGTCATCTAGGAGTGACCCCACCGGACTTTTGGCCTTCTTTGTTCTATATAAAATTGCACTCTTTTCCGGTGCTGTGGTCGGTTCCACAGAAAGGGTTGACCTTTGACCTCTTTAGCCCCTCATCTTCGTTCAATGTCCTACCTTAAAGTAAGAAAAAACCTCGAGAAACTCCCTTCAACTTTTGCGGTACCCTAGCTTAAGTAGAGGTACCGTCTTTTTTCCACCCATGAAGGGGACAGCTACTTTGGGTACGACCCCCACCCGTTATCCGTCCTTTCGCAAAGGAAATCGTACACAGAGAAGGTCAAATCAAGCGTTTAATCAAAGAAGAGATGCAAAACTAGGTGAAAAGAACAAAAATGAGCACACGGGTTACTATTTTACCCTCAAAAAATAAAGTTTCAATGTTGCACTACTTTTTCTAAAGGATCTACTTTTACCATACAATGACCTCCGGAAGAAAATTCCAGTGAGGTCACTCCGGAAGGACCCGTGCCATATCACAGGAAAAGGGGCCTAATTAATGTCAATTTCTTGTTTACACTCTAGTATCCACAAATATGGTCCAATCTTCATAAAACTTGGTCAGAATGTTTGCCAGGTCACAAGGATGAATGGAAAGTGGAAAGGATCCATGCCATATCACTGGAAAAGGGGCCTTAATGACAATTTTCTTGTTAACACTCTAGAAGCAACAAATTTGGTCCAATCTTCATGAAACTTTGTCAGAATGTTTGTTAGGTCATGAGGATGAAACTTTGATAAAGGGAAGGATCCGTGCCATATCACAGGAAAAGGGGCCTCAATTCTTGTTTATACTCTGATGGCCACAAATATGGTCCAATCTTCATGAAACTTGGTCAGAATGTTTGTTAGGTCATGAGGATGAACTCTTTTGAAAATGGAAAGGATCCATGCCATATCACGGGAAATGACAATTTTCTTGTAAGAGCTCCAGACGCCACAATTATGGTCCAATCTTCATGAAACTTGGTCAAAATGCTTGCCAGGTCACAAGACTGAACTCCGTTGAAAATGGGAAGGATTCATGCCATATCACTGGAAATGGAGTCTTAATGATAATTTACTTGAAATAACTGATGGCCACAAATATGGCCCAAACTTTGTGAAACTTGGTTTTATGTAGAAATTATCTTCTTTATGACATCTGCCTTTTAAATTGATGTGATGGTCCAGTGATCAAAGAGACTCAGGTGAGCGATCTAGGACCATCATGGTCCTCTTTTTAGGCAGTCATATCTGTTTGATCCCTTGCCATAAATAAAGATATTCAAAGGAAGATATTGTTGAGCCCACAAGAGGTGAGTGAGATCTTCAATTTGGTGAAATTGCATCAGTCTGCCCAGCTGTACAAGGGTTAGCTGATTTTTCCAGACCTCCACATATATCAATAATTGTAAAAATCATTTAACAATGTTCTATCTGATTGAATTTTTCCTAAAGGTCAAGGTCATTTTTTTCTGAGTCATATCTTCTTCATTTGTGAATGGATTTTAAGATCATTTGGCGCAGATGTTTCTCAATGTGGCATTTAAATTATATATGGCTTATAAGCCAAAGGTCAAGATCACATTTTGAGGTCTAATATTTACAGGCTTGACATGTGTTGCTGGACGACAAGTGTAGTTTAAAGATTTTCATGACCTTGTCAGATGACCTTGACCTATTTATAAATGTAACTCAGCATTTTTTTCTGTTAAAAATAAGAGTATTGTGTCTCAAGTAGGCCAGAAGTAATAGGCAATATAATATGAGAGTTTTTCAGATCGAAAAGCAGACACTAGTAAACCAGTAAGCTCCTAATCTTAGCCTTTCCTGTTTTACAAAATTTTAGACCTGTCCAAATTCAAAGGCTATGTAAATCATATTTTAAAGTTGATTTAAATAGAAAAATAACATTTCAGTAGGGTAGAAAATAGTGTGGAAACATAAATCATAAAATCACAGGCACATACAAAGCAGGGATTAAACAGCAAAGGGTTAATGATTATGGAGGGGCATAAAAGTATAAAGATGCTCAATTTGCAGTTTTATGTCTTTAATCATTATCTAATAATATAGTAATATGATCATAAGCTATGAATCAAAGTACAAAGTATATGGACACAGCATGTTTGTTTTGCATTAATTTAGAGTTAATAAAAATACTATGAATGACTAGTAAACAGCACCCATTTGGTACTTTTTCTAGCCATATCTTGATAATTTGTTAGTGTAATTCTAATATCTAATTAAACCATTATTTAGATTATAGTTACTGGCCCTGTGTTTAAGATCACAAAAGGTTGCAAACAGTTTTCCAAGTATACCCCACTTTGTACCTGCACTTGCGTGCAAAGTGGGGTATAATTGGCTAACAGTTTGCACCGTTTTGTCATCCTTAACGCAGGGCTGGTATGTGGTTTTGGAAATACACCAATAAATTACTTCTTTTCATAACAAAGAAATATTGCGAAGCAACAAGAGAATTTTTTGAAATTATCAATTCCTTTTTAGCTTGGGAAAAGAAGTTGAATGATTGATGTAACCCTGTCAGTGAAGGAATAGGAGTTGGTGGGCAGTGTGAAAAAACTGTCTTTAACCTTGGCCTTGGTTACTAAAATAGATATTTGCTTGTAACTTGAAACCCATTCTATCAAACGGGTCAACTCTAAATGCATTTTTAGAAGAACAATTCCCCCTTTTTGACTGTTTCTTTTTTTCACTATCAAGGACTTAAAGCCGAGTGTACAGTGCTCTTTGTTTTTTCATGCTTTGTTATCTATTTGTTATTTCAATTATAATACATCATTTCATCCATGTCATCTACAACTTTTTTTAATCATGGACAAACAAAAAATCCAAGTTGATTTGCAAAAGATAAAGAAAAGACAATGAAAATATCATGTCAACCATTGGTTAAGACATTTTTTCTCTTGTATGGCAATGAAATTCCTCACAAATTCAATACTTATCAGTGCTTGGCTGCTGAATGCAGGATAGCATATATCAAACAAGGTTGAGTAAGGGGCATAATTCATACAAAACTGTATTTACAGTTATAGCTACCTCTTGATAGTAAACATTTCAGGTGAATGCCTTCAGTAATACTAGATATAATGAAAAATATTATAGTTTTGCATCATAATGACAAGCCTATAGCAAAACATCCATTTTCTCTGGAGTGCTCATAAAAAACGCAAATATAGAATATTGAAGAAAAGGAAGAAATTTCTTGATGCAAGCAATTTCTCCCTTTCTCTCATGTTTTCTATATGGTGTTTGTAATATAATTAAAAACAAGCTTTGGTCTGAAACTAGGTGTTTGTTTCAAAATGGATTAATTAGAATTTTGTCCTCGTTTTAAGATCCACTTGTCCTTGTACAAGTTCCAAAGGAAAATCTACTCGTTTGCAAACAAAACACCTGACTCGGACAATTTTGGTATTAGAATTCCACATCCCTGGCTGTGCCAAGGAAAAGGGTAAATATCCCTGTCAAATAAGACAATGGCACTTTTGTACATGAAAAGTTACATAACTTATCCAGTTATCAAATTTCTTGGCTTTTACAAACAGATGATATCTTTAAGACAAAATACTCTAGTACATTATATTGGTACTTTTAAATTAATTTCAATAAGCTACCATTTCCTGGTTTCAAAACAATATTTAAAATATTTTTGACTTTCTTTGACTTTGTTTCAATAAAGAAATCAACATATCAAGCCAGTATATACTAGTCAACTATTCCTGTAACAGTAAGTTCACTTCCAAGATTTTACGACCCTGTGAGAAATTATTGTGGAAAAAGAAAAAAATACTAGTTACAAGCAAATTCTTCTTTTCCATGGAACATGATTTTTTCTATCACATAGGATGGTTTCTCTTGAGTTGCATTCACTTTCCATTGCACTCAGCAGCCCTTTTGAATTTGCAGAAGTCTAAAAGTTTCAATTGGAAAGGGTTTTAAAATTTGCTTTTTATTTCATTTTCCTTTAATCTTTTTCACCAGGGATTCGTTTTCTTTCTTCATTTGTTGATAATCGGCAGTTATCTTCTCTAAGTTTGCTAACACTTTCTTACTGCTCTCAGTCTCAATCTGAAACACAAAATCATGCGATGGCATATCAACTTGAACCTGACCTTTATGCAGAGTATTTTAATGGCTCATAATTACAATTCCCATGATACTTTGGCACATGGTCCATCAAGCAATGACCCCTCTATCTGTAGATCTGATACAGATTATTGACGTTATCTATAGGCTAGTTGACCAAAAGTACTCAATAGGCATTGTGGTGTTACAACTTGCATGTAAAACAAATTATAACATTACCTGTGAAATAACCCCTTTAAATATCTTTTTATAATTACACCCTGGTTATCACACCAATTTATTGCTTAGGTCATATTATATCAAGATTATCAAGTTTGTGTTCTGAAAATACTAAAGATTTTTAGCTCTTCATCTTAAACAGACAAACACTCAAAAAAGTCCGATTTTCATCTCGAGGGATCAGTGCAACACTATTGTAAGTGCCTACACATTTATAGGCACTTCCAACAGTGTTGCACTGATCCCTCAACCTGCTAAGTAAATGACTAGTTCAATAAAACTGGTATTTCAAGATCACTTATTGAAAATCCTCGATATTCTAATGCAACAAGCTGTCTTCTATAACACTCATGCCTCTGAAATGTCCTCAACACATTGCAATGGATAATAAGCAGTACAAAGCAAATTAAACAACTCGTAACACTCCCTATCCTTGGGAGCATTAAGCCAATATCCACATAAGTGAAAGTTCTAAAATCCATATAAATTGTAGCATACTGACCTGATCTTCAAGCTCTCTTATTTCTCTCATAATTCCACCAGTCTCTTCTACAGTTTTTATTAGTAGTTCACAACTCTGAAATAGTGAACATTGTAGTAGGGGACTGACTGGCTATACTGGCTGACAGGTGGTCTAGACACAGATCAGACTGCACATATATGCAGGCTGATCATTGCTACATTATATACCATTTGCTACAATGTTCTAGCTTCTGCATGATTTTAGAATCTGTTCGCTGGGGTGTGTTTATGGGCGAAACATCTAATAGTCAGCCCCAGTTCACTAGCAGCTGTAGAATTGGATAGCAGTGGTATGGAACCACTGCCACTCTCTAAGGGACGTGAAAACATCAGGATTGAGCAATTCTATAAGATTATGCTTTTGTCACAATCAAACAAAAGAAATCAGTATAAACTAATCTAATCAGGTCTCACAAAAACCTGGATATACTAAAACAAGAGGGCCATAGTGGCCCTTAATCGCTCACCTGAATGAACTGTCTAAATTTTTTCAATATTCTTCTGCCTCTGTACAACCTGAATATACCTTTTTTACAATTTTCAGGTTGACTTGCAAGGATTTTCTATCATTTGACTCCGTGACCTAGTTTTTGACCCCAGTTGACCAAATTTCATACTCATCAAAAATTGCATCAATTCAATCATTCTGACGAAATTTCATGTTGATTGAACAAAAAATGTGGCCTCTAGAGTGCATACAAGGTTTTTCTAAGATTTGACCCCAAGACATAGTTTTTGACCCCAGTTGACCCAATTTCGAACTCGTGTGAGATTTTATCAAGACAATCATTCTGATCAAATTTCAGGTTGATCCAGCCAAAAATGTCGCCTCTAGAGTGCATACAAGGTTTTCTAAGATTTGACTATGTGACCTAGTCTTTGACCCTAGTTGACCAAATTTCGAAATCATCCCAGATTTTATCTAGACATTCATTCTGACCAAATTTCAGGTTGATAGGACAAAAAATGTTGCTTCTAGAGTGCATACTAGGTTTTTATAAGATTTGACGCCTTGACCTAGTTTTTGACCCCAGTTGACCCAATTTCGAACTCTTAAGAGATTTCATCAAGACAATCATTCTGATAGAATTTCAGGTTGATCCAGCAAAAAATGTGGCCTCTAGAGTGCATACAAGATTTTTCTAAGATTTGACCATGTGACCTAGTTTTTGACCCCTGTTGACCCAATTTAATACTTATGAAGAATTGCATCAAAGCCATCATTCTGACCAAAATTCAGGTTGATTGGGCAAAAAATGAGGCCTCTAGAGTGCATACAAGGTTTTTCTAAGATTTGACCCTGTGACCTAGTTTTTGACCCAAGTTGACCAAATTTCAAACTCGTCCGAGATTTCATCAAGACAATCATTCTGACCAAAATTCAGGTTGATTAGGCAAAAAATGTGGCTTCTAGAGTGCATACAAATTTTATCTATTATTTAAATCTGTGACCTAGTTTTTGACCCCAGTTGACCCAATTTCGAACTCATTCAAGATTTTATCAAGACCATCATTCTGACCAAATTTCAGATTGATTGGGAAAAAAATGTGGCCTCTAGAGTGCATACAAGGTTTTCTATGATTTGACCCTGTGACCTAGTTTTTGACCCCAGTTGACCCAATTTCAAACTCGTCCAACATTTCATCAAAACAATTATTCTGACCAAAATTCAGGTTGATTGGGCAAAAAATGTGGCCTCTAGAGTGCATACAAGGTTTTTCTATTATTTGACCCTGTGACCTAGTTTTTGACCCCACTTGACCCAATTTTAAACTCGTCCGAGATTTGATCAAGACAATCATTCTGACCAAATTTCAAGTCGATCGGGCAAAAAATGTGGCCTCTAGAGTGCATACAAGGCAAATGTTGACGACAGACGACGGACGACGGACATCCACCTAACCACAAAAGCTCCCCTTGAGCACTTCGTGCTCAGGTGAGCTAACAAGAGAATCCAGATTTGCAGAGAGAAGGTCTGAGTCTTAGTTTTCACAAAACAACTGACAGTTACTTAAAGCAGGGCTCATCAATGAAGAGTCATCCAATGAACATTTCTGCCAAGTTTGGTTGAAATCTGCCTATTGCTTACTGAGAAGAAGATATTTAAAGATTAAAAGGTAAAAAAACTGCCCTGCCCTGCCACATCCATATTTGGGGGGGCAATCAAAAATTCACGAACAAGTTTTGAGAAAGGTCACCCAAGTAAAATTTCTGCTAAGTTTCATTGAAATCTGCCCATTGCTTACTGAGGAAACGATGTTCAAAGATTTAAGTGTCAACAACTTCTCGCCCCTGCCATTGCCCATATTTGGGGGTCAATCAAAATTCCAAGAACAAGTTTTGAGGAGGACAACCAAGGATCATTTCTGTCAAGTTTGATTGAAATTCGCCCATTGGTTACTGAGAAGAAGATGTTAAAAGAATTATTGACAACTA
Source organism: Fragum whitleyi (assembly GCA_948146395.1). Taxonomy (NCBI): domain Eukaryota; kingdom Metazoa; phylum Mollusca; class Bivalvia; order Cardiida; family Cardiidae; genus Fragum; species Fragum whitleyi. Next base: position 49,839,553 of record OX411549.1, on the reverse strand, counting down.
CCAACGGCCAATGGACAAAAGGTAATCACAAAAGCTCACCTTGAGCATGTAATACTCAGGTGAGCTGAAAAGGGATTTTTTGCATTTGATGAGGACAAATTGAGCACTGTTTTGCAGACAGAATTGTGGTGAAAATGGTTAAAGTTGTAATTTTAGCAATTATTGTTAAAACATTGAAAACATCTTGTTCATGCAGTCAGTATAGATCTCAATCTGAAATATGACAGAGACACTAGATGACAAACAGAATTAAATTCTCTATCATGAAAAACAGATAATTTGGGTTTACAAATCAGCATATTCAGGTATGTTGGTTAGTTGGTTAATCATTTATCAAATGTAAATATAGTTTTGAGGACAGTTTCAAGATTAGGAGCTCTATGTAAGAGACACCAATTCTAAGATAAAGGATTTGGTTTAAACCTATTTATTTTACATCAATTGGGAAACAAACTTAGATTAATCCCTCTTGATTCTGCTTCTTGGAAAATTAACCAGTACTCACACCAAATGTGTAGACCAATGAAAAAACCAAGATCGTTAGATCCTTGGAATCGAATTCTGGACCTTTATGTCAAGAGGCCGACGCTCTATCTTTAGACTCAGATAAAGGATGATTTTCAATGCACTGTAATTTTCGTTATTATGATTTTTTATTGGGAAAAATTTTGTTGTAGCAGGAATAGACTGTATATAAATGCATATCATAAATAACCAACAAATGTCAGGACAAAAGGACTTGGTAAATGAATGAAATTAGGATCAATGATTAATGCCACTTTTAACAGTATTTCAGTCATTGTGGGGAATAAAGCACATTACCGTGTATTCCTTGTATTTCTTACACAAGATATACCACCACATTCTTTGTAAGCCTCCTGCTTCTCATACAGATACCTCCCAAATATGAGTTTTTAATTTGATGTAAACATTACAAATTTACCATAGGCATAACAAGTATTTTGAAATTTTTACACACTCAGGTGACCACCAAAAACTAGGATAAAGGCAATATGTGGGCTGTGACAAAAGATTTGACAGTTGATGAATAATCAAAACATCTCAACTACAGCTTCAATAAGCTATAGTTATGAAGTTTTGATCATTCACCAACTATATTTTTCTAAAGGGATATATTTGTGTAATGGTAGTTATGCCCTTGTTTACTGTATCTTGACTGTTTAAAAGAACATTTCAGTAAAAAAGACCAACTAACCTCATGTAATGCTGCTAGGTATCTATAGGCTTTCTTTACACCCTCATCTTTCTTAGCATCCTGGCAAAATATACAAGTTATACACATACAAATGATTGTAATAAACTACACATACTTGAGAGCATGAATCACTTCACATATCTCAATATCGGGTCCATAAATTACTTTGAAAAGGATTTTCTAAGTTTTTACATCTCATGGAATTTTTACCTTCTATAACAAAAAACATACTTTTCAACTGCTTGAGACTCTCTGAGGGAATCTAGAAAAGGGTAACACAAAAATCTCCAACATGAAGTAAATTAATTTCTGAGGAGATGATGTTCAAAGAAAAAGTTTAAACACACAAGGATGGGCAATCTGATGTAAAACAATTTCTTCACAAAAAATGAATGAGTTTACACAGCTGTTAAATTGGTAGCAGAGGGTTTAAACCACTGCCTCTTTCACAGGAACGTGAACACATCAGGATTGATGTGTATCAGAAGTTACACTATAAGCTTGAGCTTTTGTCACAGTTGAACTTAAATAAAGAAGAGATATTTGTAAAACATTTATACCCCCCAATAAGAGCAGGTTGATGACATATTCTTTGTCAATTAATTAAGGGCAATAACTAAAACAAGAAAAAATGTGTTTGTGAAACACAAATGCCCCATTAACAGCATCTTTTTTTAAATGTTGACCTTGACAGACAACCTGAAACCTTGTAACTTGACCTTGACCTTGATACCTACAGATGCACATCACTGGGATCTTTCATCATGCAAATTATGAGAAGGGCATCTAAATTAGGCTTGAAAGGACTGAACATTTAAAGTTTAAATGATCTTTTTAAGAAGTTAGACCTTGATAGGTGACCTTGATCTGTCATGTGACATTGACATTGATGTTAACAGATGCACTTGATTGAGATCTATCATCATGCCACATATGAGGCCTCTATCTTGAATAGTCTTGAAAATATTGGCATTGTTAAGTTTCTTAGTTAAGTTTTTTGAGTTATTTGAGCATGAGAGATGACCTTGACCTTGTCATATAACCTCAATTTAAGTAGAAGCAGATGCAAATCATAGAGATCCATCATCATGCCAAATATGAGGCTTCTATCTTGAATAGGCTTGAAGATATTAGCAATGTTAAGATTTTTTGTTAGTTTTTAAGTTATCTGACCTTGACAGATGACCTTCGCCTTGTCAAATGACCTTGACTTTGGTATCGGCAGATGCCTATCATTGAGATCTATCATCCTGTCAAATATGAGGCTTCTATCTTGAATAGCCTTGAAAAAATTGGCTATGTTAATTTTTTTTGTTAAGTTTTTGAGTTATTTGACCTTGACAGATGACCTTGACCTTGTCAAATGACCTTGACTTTGGTATCAGCAGATGGGTATCATTGAGATCTATCATCCTGACAAATATGAGGCTTTTATCTGGAATATTGGCAATGTTAAGTTTTTTGGTTAAGTTATGCAGACAGACTTTCAGATCGATGGACAGACAGACAACAGTAAAACAAGATGCCCCGATCTTTCAATGCTTTGGCATATAAATATGATGAGTAGAGCTACAGTTCTAGTGAATTGCACTTCTCATCAATAATATCTGTCCACCTTCAAAGTTTCATGATTCTAGCTTTTATACTTCTTGAGATATGCTCTGGTCAAAATGGCCTAAAGACAGACCGACCAACTAAATGACAAGTGCAAAGCAATATACCCCCTCTTCTTCAAAGTATAAACTAAAGAAACTAAAATTGAACATACGATAAGTGACTTGTATGTACCAATGTTTTTGTTCATGCTTAGATTATCCTTTTAGAATTTATTGATTTTATGTCTAAAACTTAATATTTTTACACAAATGACAACTTAATATCCCAGACAGCCTGTCATGTCATATGTTAAATTGCAAAGTAGAATGTTAATTATACAAGTTGTTATAAAATGTTTAATTTACCTTAAATATCAGTTCATCAGTAACAGTAAACTGTCTGTCTAATTTTCCTGATACTTGATTTATCTCTTTTTGTACAGTCCTTGTATCAACTAACACCTGTAATACATACATGTATTATAGACTTTCATCAGTATTTTAATAAGTGGCTAAATAAGATTTTTATCAAATTGTAATTTATTCTGTCATAACCTATATCAAGAGGTCCTTGATGGTCCTAGATCGCTCACCTGAGTCTCTTTGATCCCTGGGACATCACATTAACTAAATAAGCAGATGTCAACAAAGAGATATTTTCTACATAAGACCAATACCATATAATCTTTTCAGCCAAGAGCAAGAAATATATGCCTTTTTGCTCTTTGAATCTTTGTAAAAAGGGATGCACCCGTGTGAAGCCCTAATGTGACCCCAGGGGGTTGATATGAACAAACTTGGTAGAGGTCCACTAGATGATGCTACATACTTACTATGAAAGCTGCCTGCTTTCTGGTTTCAGAGAAGAAGATTTCTGAAGATTATCTTATTTTCACCCCTTGTGCTCAGATGTGATAGAAGGGATGCGCAAGGGTTTCCCAAATATGACCTCAGGGTCTTGATATGAAAAAAACTCTGGAGAGGCCCACTAGATGATGCTACATACCAAATATGAAAGCTGTCTGCCTTCTGGTTTCAGAAAAGAAGATTTTTGAAGACTTTCCTTTTTTTACCCTTTGTGCTCAGAAGAGCTAAAAGGGATGTGCCTAAGTGGAGCCCAAATATGACCCCAGGGTCTTGATATAAACAAACTTGGTAGAGGTCCACTAAATGATGCTATATACCAAATATGAAAGCTGTCTTCCCTCTGGTTTTAGAGAAGATTTTAAAGATTTTGGCTCATTGATTCTAAGGTATAGGGTTGCGCCTGGGTGGAGCCCAAATATGACCCCAGGGTCTTGATATGAACAAACTTGGTAGAGGTCCACTAGATGAAACTACACACCAAATATGAAAGCTGTCTGCCTTCTAGTTTCAGAGAAGAAGATTTTTGAGAATTTTCCTATTTTCACCTTTTTTGTTAAGGGTAAGGGGAAAGTCTAGGGTGGATTTCATTTATTTGAACAACTTTGGTAGAGGTTGACCCAAGGAACATCCCTGCCAAGTTGCATCAAGATTGGGCCACCCCGTAAGGAGAAGATGTTTAAAGAAATTGTGGACAACGGACGACGGACATTGTACGATCACAATAGCTCTCCTTGAGTACTTTGTTCTCAGGAGGGCTAAAAATGGGTGGGGCTATCTGGATACACACTTAAATGGCATGACATATGAATTTTGTTGCAAATAAAGTTCTATGTAATTTCTTCTTATTTCATAAATGTGTTTTATGCCATCATGTTATTATAAAAGATTTCCTACTTTGCTTCAAAGTATAGTTGGATGCACATCGATCAATTCTAAATGCCACAAACATTTCTAGGCTGTCTACATTCTGCTTTCAGTGAAAGCTTTATAAAGATTTCATTCTATTTCTTTGTAAAATGGGAAATGCCCAGGATGAGGCCCAATTTTACCACAAGTTCATATGGACAAACTTAGTAATGGTCCATTAGATGATGTTACATACCTTATATAATACCTATGTTTTTTTTGGCTTCAGAGGAATTGGTTGAAGATTTTTTCTTTATTTCTTTGTAAATGGTATGAGCCCAGGCGCAACTCAAATATGACTCCAGGGGCATGATATGAACAAACTTGTTTATTGTTCATTAGATGATGCTACATATCCAATATGAAAGCTGTCTGCCTTCTGGTTTCAGAGGAAAGTTTTGCTTTTATTTCCTTGTAAGACAAGGTGTGCCAAGGTGGAACCAAAATGTGACCCCAAGGGCATGGTATGAACAAACTTGGCTAAGGTCCACTAAATGATGCCATATACCAAATATGAAAGCTTTTTGATTTCTGTTTTTAGAGAACAAGATTTTTAAAGATTTTTGCTCTAATGTAAAACAGTATGGGCCTGTGTGGAGCCCAAAATATGTCTCCTTGGGCATGATATATACAAATTGGGCAGAGGTTCACTCTGTTATGCTACATACTAAATATGAAAGATGTCTGCCATCTGGTTTTAGAGAAGTAGATTTTTGAAGATTTTCATTTTTTTACCATTTGTGCTCAGAAGATTTTCCGTCTTTGTCCCCTTGTAAAAAATGCATGGGCAGAGTTAAAAATGACCCCAGGGGCATTATATGAAAATAATTGGTAAAGGTCCGCTAGATGATGCTACATGCCCAATGTGACAGCTGCCTGCCTTCTGGTTTAAGAGAAAAGAAATTTTTGAAATTTCTTACTCTTGGTTTCTTTGTAAAAGAGTTTGTGACTGGGCTGATCTCAAATATAACCTTAGGGTCTTGATATGAACAAACTTGATAGAGGTCCACTAGATGATGCTACATACCAAATATGAAAGCTGTCTGCCTTCTGGTTTCAGAGAAGAAGATTTTTAAAGATTTTCCCATTTTCCCCCCTTAAGTTGCCCTGGCAACAAGAGTTAAGGGTGTTTTTTAATGATTTGAACAACTTTTGTAGAGCTTGACCCAAGGAACATTCCAGCCAAGAATCATTAAGATTGGATCTTCCTGTTAAGGAGGAGAAGATGCTTAAAGAAATTGTGGATGATGGATGACACAAGACAAACCTAGACAATGAACAATAAAATACCTCACCTTGAGCACTTTGTGTTCAGGTGAGCTAAAAACATCTGATTTGCTCGGTTTAATCTTACAAAATTTCAATCTATAATAAAGCATAGCTTAAAATCTTCTGTTGGGGGCAGGGGTCAAACCCATGTGGCAAAGAAACATTGAAATTTATGGTTAACAAGACCAACAGGTCAGCCACTGAGCCAAAGAAGCTCTTCCATGGCTCAGTGTTTAGCATTCTGGTTTTGTAAACTTTTACATTTGTAATTACTAAGTTCCTTAGACTGACCTTATTCAAATCCAACAAGTCCAAATATTCAGAGCTCTATAGAAAGATTTGATGATTCTTTAAACATACAGTGATTACGATCAAGTTCTTAGTCTTTACAAGATAGGGATGAAGTCATATCAATCTTAAGTCATATGAATGAATTAGAAGTTAAAACATTTAATTTGAATAAGAATACATGTACCTTATCTATTTCTTTCTTCTGCTTTTTTATGTTTGATACAATTTCCATCATACGCTTTGTGTAGGCTGATCTATTTACATCTTTTGTCATTCTGTCATATTCTGATTGCTGAAATTGGGCAAACAAAGAGAGCAAGTGCCACAAAATATGCCATAAAACTTTTGCACAGCTAGGTCAGCTGACAAGGAGCATTCTGAGAAAATTTCATCCAAATCCATCAATAATTGTAGGAGGAGTTGTGTTCACATGATGTGGATGGACAGACAGATGGACAAACAGAGATGATAATACCAATATACATCCACCTTCAAAACTGTATAAAATAGGACTGAGCCTGTGGGTGACATGTCCAACAATTTGAAATGTCTGTGAGGTGCAAACATTGAGTAGCGTTGACATTCACATACTGTAAATATAAAGTGACCTAACTGACCTTATGGTGTACAGATACTTTGAGACCTTATCTATCTACAAAATGCATAGTGAGGACTGAGGGGGTGCACAGGCAGGTTAGAGAATTTGTTTTGCGCATATCTGAAATTGTTGGAAATGTCATGCACAGGCTCAGGTAATAGGATGTAAACTGATCAGTAAACTATGTTGATGGCTTATTGCGAAACAGTTGTAACTGCCCATAAACATATATGCAGTTACAACTGTTAAGCACTGAGCCATGAACGTATGGGACAAATACAATGTCTGCCCATAAATATAATTTCCATTTTAAGTTTGAGCTTGACTCCAACATATGGGACAAATACAATGTCTGCCCATAAATATAATTTCCATTTTAAGTTTGAGCTTGACTCCAACATTGTAAAGATAATATCTGTCCCTAAAATCTTAAACTATTTAGCATTAAGTAATCAAATATTTTCAAAGCACATTTTAACCAATTGAATCATGAAATGAAATACCTACAGTTAGACACTTAAGTAGAATTAAGAAATCAAGCTCTTCATTCAGGAAGACAAAACAGTGCAAACTGTTTGCAAATTATACCCCCCTTTGCACTGTAAGTGCAAATGCAAAGTGGGGTTTCATCTGAAATCAGTTTTCACCATTTTGCCATCCTGAACACAGGGCTGGTGTAGTGATTTTGATTGACTTACCAATTGTTTTAACAAATCCTCTTTTGACCGAGCATCATCAGCTACATCCTTCATTTTCAATCTAAATTCTTTTATTTCTTCTAACTTCTTTTGTGCTTCAGACTGTCAGAATAAAAAGTATACAAGATAAAATATTTGTTTTGATAAACAGTTTTCAATTTGGGTCTATTTAATCTCAGTCTATTCTTTTTGTATTTTCTTCTTTTGAAATATTGAAGTGTAGTTTTGCAGTTTAACTTGAATAGCGATCTTTAGATGATGGAAATTATGCATGGTTTCAACCTTCATACTACAGTCAAACTTCGGTCTCTCGAACAGGGGTAATCTAGAACACTAGGGAAAATTCGAACAAGGATCTAAGTCCTGGCAGATTTCGATCATAATTCATAGTGTTCGACCTTGGAAGACTCGTACACCAGGACGGTCGAACTCTCGAACACATTCTTCTGTCCAGAAGTTAAAAATGCTTTATTTTTCACCTGGAAAAATTCGAACAAAGGGTCTATCGCTAATAACAAGATGTCATATTTAGCTGAGTTTCACACTTTTCAACTCGTAATCCTTTTCTGACACCTTATTGTCAATTAAGTACTGTGCGTCATAATTACCCATTCCATGAAAAATACACTGTTTTATTTAATTGAATAAACTTGTTATTTGGCCATCTGCTGTTTACGTTCATTACTATATATTGTCTCTTAATTGATATTTTGGCGACTAGTTAACTTAGCGATGTAAAAAACATACAGACATGTAACGTCTGCTTGAAAGTATGACGAGAAGGGTCCGAACGATTAACTCGTGTAAAATTTGGGGTTTTAAATTCAGATGGATCTACATTTTCTCTAAGACTGACATATGTTTATATACTCGAAAACGTTTAAGGTTCAACATTTGAACGGAGTTTAAATTGACTTTTATTATTGTTTTTCACTTGAAATTGAGGCCGCGTACGTAACAGGAATAATAATATGGTAGCCTTTTTTTGTAAATAAAGCGAATTCAACAATAAGACTCTTCAGTCTAAAGTTATTTCATCATTTTTTTACTTTAATCATGTTCAAACACAAATCCTGTGACTCAATCGTAAGAAACCCAAAAAAAATAAATTTAAAAATGAAATTGAAGAACCAATTAAGTATACTTATATTCGGATACGATGTATAACCGGATGTGGCGCATTCCCGTCTTCTGGTACCTTTACAGATTTTTGGATTGGTCGAACAACCGATCTCTCAAACAAATTATCAAGTCCCCAAGGTGTTCGAGCTACCGAAGTTTAACTGGATTAAACTAAAACTGTACTGATAGATAGACCTATATCTATTGGTACACAACCCCTTATTTAGATGAGCTAAAGAAAACAGCTCTACAAGTTATTGTAGTAACAAGGTTTTTGCTTTATTCAACAGCATATCCCTTTTTATATATATATACTTATTTTCTGCTTGTTTTATTTTGTAATTTGCATCTTTCTTTCAATAAAGACAAGTTGTGACCAAAATTTTTTATAGTTAAAGAACCATAACACATTAAAGCTGGTCTTTGTACAGTTGTGTTTATAGTTTTCTGCTAAAATCTTGTAACATAGCTTGTTTAAAGTTGTAGTTACAAGGTTTTCGAAGGTTCAATCATGTAAGCACAAAAACCAGAATATCTCCGAAAGACTAATTCTTACCTCCATTTTAGAATTCAAATCTTTCAGGGAACGATATTCATCTATTAAAGGTGCTCGGTGTTTTTCCCATTGGTTAGCTAGAGTCAACAATCTTTGGGCACTGCCATCAACTACAGACTGAAAAGAAACCATGCCTTACAGTAATGTTACATGCACCAATTATACAATTGTATTCTGATTTATTTTTTATATACTTTCAATATTCAGTGTTGCATCTAGGATGCATTGCAGCATTGTGGAAATCCTTTAACTGCCTTTCAATTTGTCCCCCAGACAAAAGATCAGCAGCCGAGAACAAAATGTGGATGTGAATTAAATTACCTATGTTGACTGACAAAGCTATTTGTAATAATGACCAGTCAAATTAATGCACAATTTTTTTTTACAGCATATTTACTGTAGAAGTCATTTAAAAATGTCCATCTAATGGTTTAAACCAATATATTTTACATCGATTGGGAAACAAGTTCTTACAACCTAGATTAATCCCTCTGGATTCTGCTTCCTGGAAAATTCACCAGTACTCGCACTGAATGTGTTGGCCAATAAAAGAACCAAGATCAATAGCTGCTCCCGGGAATCAAACTCAGGTCCTTTGGGTCAAGAGGCCGACGCTCTACCTCTAGACCACGGACACCACACTAATGTCCAACTAATGACTCATTCACAGGTTCTTACAGTCAGTAATAGAGGTTACAAGGATCCATAAGATTAACAAAGATAAGTAATGATATTTTAAACAGTCTTTTCTATTTCACAACGTTTTTAAGAAAATTTAAATTTGTTATATCTAAATCTATTTATAAAAGTTATATATTAAATAGAGTTGTGAGAGTCCTTAGATATTGAAAGAGTTGGTCTGTCTGGGAGGTTGACCTACTGAAATAATGGGGAGTCTCTCTGAGAGATATTGACCTAGTTTCAGGGATCACTAATTTACCCTTATCATTTTATGCCTTTTATGTCAATAGAAACCCTTCCCGCAATTAAATTTTCTATCAACATCTTGAAAAAAGAAAAATTATTTCTTTGTAGTTTTTTTTGTTGTTGTTGTTTGTATTCCAACTATCATAAGTAATTACTTAACAAATTATACTGTCCCCCCCCAAGTTTTTTTTTGTACCTCAAATTTTTAGAAGGAGACACAAATGACCCCCAAATTCAGACTCCTAGATGCAACCATGCATTATTTCCTTTATTTATATGCAAAGTTGCAATTTTATAAATGAACTGTTAATCTAGAATAAACTTACTTGCAATTTCTTTATATTATTTTCTGCATCAGGTAACAAATCGAGTGTCCTCTTTTTAACTTTGAATGAATCTTCCTTCTCTGTGTTAGCTCTACTCTGATTGGCTATTTCCTCATCCATCTGTTGTATACTGGCCTTGAACTTCTTCATCTCAAGATCAATACTTTCTAATCTCGAGGTCAATTCTGTCAACTCATCTTTCAAACCTGATAACTCATCTTCTCGTTGTTTTTGGAGTTCCTGTGAAATGTACCCGTTTTAATCAACATAACAGATTAATGATGGCTATTTAGGCAGCTATAACTTTTATGCAATGAGTCATCCAGATAATACAATTTAATTCTGGTAAAACATGAAGAAATTGCAGATGACATAGAGGTGATTGAATGAGTGGTCATGGAATAAAGAATTTATTAAAAGAGTTATCTATGAACAGATAAAAACCAGGCTGTGACGAGTTTTTATCTGTTTTAGATGGCAAGTTTAATTAATTCTGTATTTTATAAGCACAAATTTTATATTCTATTTATAATATGACCCGAACTTTGGCAAATGATTTGAATGATAACTATTGCTGTGATAAGTAAGGGAAATCAAAGTGGACATTTTAATTGCTTACTGTTTGTTCATAAAATCTCAGGTGAAATTTCTTAACAATCATGAAAAAGGTAAAATTCTAGTATGGATTTATATTTCAAAGCTTCTAAAAACATATTTGGCAAATACATCAATATGCTGATATTATTACTATTATGATAATAGTATACATGTAATTAAATACTGAAAAATATTTATTTAATTCAACTGATAAAATTCAACAATTAAAATATTCAACAATATATCTAAAGTAGAAAAATTGTTCAAGGATAACATTTATAGCCCACAAACATCAGACCTTGATACGTGACTTCCACATTTGATCTAAAGCGATATCTAGTTTGAATTGTACTTTGACAACTTGAAGGTAAAATCAGTCCCTTTTGATAGAGAAATCCACCAATAAATGAAGCAATTATGGTCCAGACCAAAATTTTACCTTGACATTCAGCATGACCTTGACCTTTGAGATACAGAAAAAATCCATCTATAGCACATCTTCTCCTTGTGAGGATCAATTACATGAAATTATTTTGAAATCCATAAAAAAACATACGGGTTATACTCAGGACAATTTCGGAAGGACTGCCTAATGCTGTTGCCCACAACAAAACAACTTGTTAAAGTGGCGGGTATATTTCACTCATTGAAAGCAGGGTCCACAAGCATGTTGTAAAAACCCTACATTTAATTCACATTTACTTAACATTTAGTTGTAATTCTCACCTCTTCTGTTTGTACTGTAGGTCCCTCTAATTCTGACTTGGCCTTTTCTTCATCCTGTCATTGAAAATACAATGATCAACATTATTTCCATGGCTTAGCTCGAAACAGTTGTAACTGCCCATATGTTTATAGGCAGTTACAACTGTCTTGTGCTAAGTCATCAATTTGAGCAAGAGTACTAGCCATCAGGTACTACTGGCAATAGTTAAATGTTCGCTGATATTTGCAAAATGAAAATAAAAATTAAAAATATTGCTTAAGGTAGCAATGGACACATGGCGTCATTTTTTTCCGCCCAATGAATTTTTATCTTGGTCACATATGTTGTAGATTAACATTGTGTAGTCATTATATCAAAATTTGAAGGTACCTTTCCGCGCTCGTTTTCATGTTAGAGTTATCTGCCCTTGAGTGGTATAGGCCATTTTTCAGTAGAACGGTTATATTCATTTTAGGTCTAGTATAAACCCTGTACTAAGTTAAAGCTATAAAACAAATACATTTTGATAGACCTTATACATGTACACAATGGCTATTGACAAGAAAATTTCTCTTTGATCAATTGCATTTTGCATAATTTGCTTTCAAAAGTTAAAAATGCACCAATTTTTGTAATTTTCCTAGGTAAAAATGCCACAAAATCTATTTTTTGAAGAAATTACCCAATGCAATTTTTCTTATTTTCCGATATTTTTATAATCAATATTTTTCCTTTATTTGGTAAAAAATTCAGCATACCTTTCCATGCAAATAAGAAAGTTTTTCGTTATTTTTCAGTGTCCCCCCTAATCGAATGACGGTTTTAACGCATTTTTATTGTTAAATTTAATGATCCAGTCATTCAATAAATATCAAATGTTGAAAAGAAGCTAAATTATGAAGTTTTACTATCATTATTCTACGTTATTTCCATAAGTAGAATCTTACGAAAACCGGTCATTTAAACAACGCGCAAAAAGAGCCGTAAAATAAACTAAAACCCACTTCCGGTTTATAGAGTCGGGAGACCGCTGTCCATTGCCACCTTAAGTATTTTTACAACGAAAAAATAAAGAACAAATACATGTTCCAGTGCCAAAAGGCTGTAAGTTCCTTACTCTCACCAAAATATGAATTGGCAATTATATCTTTCAGATTTAAAGGTACAGACATTAATTGAAACAAAAAATACTTGATTTTCAGTATGTTGTAAATAAATTCTCATGTTCTTTATAAGGCTAGGATACTAAATTGAAACAGCATTGATCCTTTTGATGTTTTCCAAATTTTTGACTGATCAAAAATTTAAGAGGTTGTAGAACTTATTTAAAAGAAGGTAAAATTTTAAATGATATCATTTTATCTGATAGAACATACAGTGCAAAACGAGGAATAAGAATGTTACAAGCAATTTCTTCTTTTTCCATAATTTTTCTCAAATATAAAATCAAAGGAACATAAAAGATGAGAATGTCTAGAAAAGAGTTAACAAAGTGTATTTGAAATGTCAAAGATCTTTCATCTTCCATTAAGTTTATAAGTAATTGGTGTAATTCAAGATTTGCTGACTATATCAACTGATCCTGAAATATAACACAATGGTGTAAAATATATTAAAGAAGAAAAAATTCATAGAAATATATTCCTAATAAAATTCACATGTCCTTTGTTCTACTGTGTAAACAGATAGCTCTGCCCATTTATGACGTCATATGTTTTTTTAGCAGGAACATTGATGATATTGATGTCAAATAACACACATGCTCAATGACGTGCTTTGTTTTCTGTTAAATTCTCCTATCAATATCATTACTTATTGATCAATTTTACATCCATAAAAATGTAATTTTATTACTTTACATACAGAAAAGGGTTATAAAAACTAATTTCAGAATTAAGACTGTTATATTGGATACAATTTCATTTTTGTGTTGATGAGTCCATTAATAAAGTCTGATGGAGGGAGGAGTTACATACAAAGCAAAATCCTCTGGTGCCTCCCTCAGGTTTTACCTTTCGCATATAACTACTTCTCCATCAGACTTTTTGTGAGGACTCATTAACTCGTAAATAAAATTATATCATAAACATAAGATCACATGCACCTCAGATGATTTTTGATGACAGTAGTGACCTAATAGATACCTTCGCAAATAATAGTTTTTCTGTATGTGTAAATCTGGAACCCTTTGTTTTAGTTCCTGATGTTCCTCGACCACTAATTGATGAAATCACAGACTGTAGGTCACCAAACATTCCTGTACCCGCTCTAGCACCACTTCGCTGTTTATCCTGCCGTAACTGATCACTTATCTTTTTCTGTATTCGCTGTCTTTTTCTGGCTCTGTATTCCTGTAAAGGATTAACAATATTTCATAATTCACAGATGTTCTTCATCAAAGGAAAATGTCACAGCTCATATCTTTTTCCAAATATAATGTAGTCTTCACGTTTTGGGCTGGATATTTATTTTACTATTACATGTATTGTAAATGATGACCCAGGCGAACATGTAAAATAACTTCCAAGTGAACAATCTTGGGAAGGCTAAATTAGAATTAGTTAAAACAATAGGAACATAAGTCCCGTTCAAATAAGACTATAATTTCAAATCTAGTCTATTTTACCATTTGAACTATAAGCCGGTCTATTTTACCTCTTGAGATAGTCTAGAAGCCAGCCCTGTCTGGTTCCACTCTGTTTCCCATTCTTGTTGGGCTGTTATTTCTTGTGCATTCTGTTCCATGAGTGATGGAATTGTGTCATTGTGACATGATGTTTGGCAAGTTATAAATGGAAGACTAGTTTGGTAATATGATTTCAGTTCTGAATAGAAAATAATGTATAGATTATTACATATTTGCAAAGGGAATATTTGAGTCTCAGGGCTTTAAATAAGGTAGTTTTTGTGTTGGATTAATTTGCCTCTTTTAGGCTGACAGAGTAATTGGCAAGTTCACATTTAGCGAGGCAGTAATGCTAACTCTTTAACTCAATTTCATATTAAAACTGAGTGTAATTCATCATTTTCAAAGAAACAATCTGATTGACAGTGAAAAGTAGAGATTTAGACAAATGGATTCTCAAATGGTACCTCATTAACTGGAGTAACTATTTGTCTTTGATGATAAAAGATCTTTTCGTTTTCTACTACATGATTCATAGACATAGAACACGGACTGGCCCATTTCACAACATTAACAAAAATTAAAGGATCACTGAGTGGGATGATAAAAATAAACATTTGTCTTGTTCAAAAGTTGTTGCAGAAGATTATTTCTAATTGATGAAATCTTAAACATTCTCCAATTCTAATTTTGCTTATCTTTTTTGTCTTGAGGTATAAAAATGTGGGATGATTTTGAAATGGGATTACTACAAAACTGACCTTTTGGTAATTTTTTCGTCAAATCCCCAGAACCTTGAGGTGATGTTAAATGGACAGAATGGAAGTGAAACATACAGCAGGTACCCTGAAACAAACACAATATTATATGAGAAACATTCAGGATAACAATTATCTCTGTTATATCAAATACTGGGAAATGTACCATTTTTATTTTAATAATGGCCCATGTTCTTATTATAGCACATACCTCAAATATACCATCTGCATTATGCCAATTTCTTTATGATTTTCATCCAGTAGCAAGGATTGCCCATCTGATTCTATGATAAAATCAACTTAGAGTATATGAAAGTCGGCCTTGATTTGCATTATCCAAGTATTTTAAATATGACTAGCTGGGCTTTGGTGGCCATAATTGGAATGAATAGTGTAGGTGAAATTTGACCTAGACAAATTAGCATGACAAAAACCTGATTCATGAGTCTAGAGAATTGTTTTTAAGTGTAAGATGATCAATTGATGTTTCATTAAGTGTAAAACTTTAAAAAAGTATTCAAAAGAGGTTTTTCCCATTCTGAAAAATAGCTTTCTTTATTCATAGAATACATGATATGTTGAACTTAGACTTAGATTTCTTAACCATCTCCATGTTATCTCTTTCTGTTTGAGGTATGAATGGTACCCATGAAATTGACAACTGTCTACCCTTGATGATATGTATATTTCTAAGATTTCTTACCCTTCTCTGCCAAGTTGGAGGTCCACCCCTTCATATTATTCCTTTCTGTTTGAGGTGTGGAGGGGCTTATAAATATGATAATTGTCTTGAAAATGTGTATAAATCTAAGATTTTTTTTTGATTTCCTAAGCCAGGTTGGAGGTTTACCCCTCTGTGCTATATTTTTTCTATATGAGGTATGGAGGGACTATTTGAGATGATAATTGTCTAGATAATGTATATAAATCTTGGACTTCTTACCTCTCTTTGCCAGGATGGAGGTTTACCCCTCCATGTTATTCCTTTTTGTTTGAGGTATGGAGGGACCCATGGAGATGATAATTGTCTAGATAATGTGTTGGTTATTGCTCTCTGTAATAAAGCTGAGGAACCTGGTGGACAAAAATTTAAAACACATTGCCAATTAACACCTGTCATGGTGGGTAAAATCCTTTCCAGCATTAAACATTTAAATCAAAGGGTTTTTCTTGAAAAAGTGCAATCTTTGCATTTACCCTTTGCTGTTTAATCCCTGCTTTTTACGTGCCTGTGATTTTATGATTTAGAAAACATTGTGAAAAAAGAAGAAATTGCTTCTGACAAGCAATTTCTTCTTTTTCCACACTATTTTCTACCCTTCTGAATGGTTATTTTTCAAATTAAATCCACTTTAATTTTTCGTCTGCAAAACCTTTGAATTTGGTCAGGTCCAAAATTTTGTAAAACAGGAAAGGATTAACTGTTATGTAAGGAAACACAAGATAAATTTTAAACCTTTTTCTAAAATTAGCCTGTGCTCATAAACTCACAAACTCTAAAAATAAAGTTGCCTGATAGTCTACAGATACTTTGAGACCTTATCTATCTACCAAGCGCATAGTGAAGACTGACTGGCCAGAGTCTTTGCTTTGCTCATATTTGAAATTGTCAGCATATCAGAGAGAGAGAGGGGTACATTATTGCAGCTAATCCACCAGCTGTGACCTTGAGAATATCCAATCAAACTTTTCACAGGATAATAGTACTCTCTGATGGGAACATTTTAGCTAAATCATTTAGACATCTATTCATGAAAGTAGAAAATATGCTCAAGAAATAATAGGAAACTTACATAAAATTCCTTTTCACTTCACCTGTGACCCTGACTTTTGGAGTATCCTATCAAACTTTGGACATAACACTAGCCAAGTTAGGGTTTCAGCAAGAAACTTATTTTAGATTTTAGTTACACAGTCTTATCAAGACCTCTGCTTCCCCTTATATAGATGTGAATTTCATACCTAAAGTTTCCTCCCCTGTTTCTACCGTCTCTTTTGGAAGTTTATCAACCAGGAACATAAACACCTTGCGGATGTCAGCTTCATTTGAATACAGGAATGTTTGATAGCCCACATCTCCTCGATATCCAAGCTCCTATTGGGAAGGGAATAAATTAGCATTTACCCTCCTTCTGCAGTTCAAGACATAATCCTAATCCTGCTGTAGGTCTACACAAAGCTTTGGAAGACAGTATAGACTAAGATCAGCGTGCACAGATGTGCAGTTGGGCCTAAGTCTAAACCGCCTGCTTTCTTGTTTTTTGTATACCCAAATTATTGTTTTAAACAAAATTTAAGTTCAGAAGGATAAGGGTCAATAACCAACCAGGCCTAATTTGACACAATGATTTAGCCTTGAATTTATTGGAAATGTATGTTTCATTTAACCCCATAATAATATGTTCATGTAATGAAATTTTTACAGTAAAATAACAGTTGGTAGTGATTTAGAATCGGCTTCAAATCATAAGCAATTGTTGGTTATGGTCAGAAATTCAAAATGTAAATCAAGTTTTGATCAATTATACAATTGATTTCTTAGAAATAGATAAAGCAATCCCAGAATACTCCTTCAAAGAATAAAAAATGAAAGCATAGTTGAAACTCATGGCCTAAAGAGGCATTCTGCAGAGTTTTCTATCAATTAAGGTCAATTTGAATATATGATGGCTTTGTGTAAGGGACTGATAAATTGATTATACAATATCTTAGTGGATAATTGCAATTGGAAGCCCAAACAAGCAGATAATCAATTATAATTGATTGATTGGCCCAACATAAATAGTTAGATTAGAGATTTTAGAATACTTCTGAATACACAAACTTGAACATTATAGAACAGAACAGAGCATATTTTATTTACAAAATGACTTGAATATTCATGTTCATCATCATTACATTTCATAATAACACAACAAAATTTACACGTACATACAAGTATCAGTGACATTATATAGTAACAAGAGTGCCATCGTCACAAAATACGATGCCACTTTGCAGCTGTTTCACGAAAATAATTGTAGACACTACTTATTTTGACAGAACCAAATTGAAAATGACCAAGTTTCATTTAAATCAAGACAAAAAATTAGGAGGAGTTGCCTTCACAAGGCTGCAATTTCAATAAGCCCCAGGCACTAAGTTTTAAGGGGGCATAATTCAGGGAAATAAATGATCCATGTACATCTACAAATTATGGTGATGACATTGACCAAGTTTCATTTAAATAAAGACAAAAAGTAAGGAGGAGTTGTGTTCAAAAGGCTGCAATTTCAATAAGCCCTAGATACTAAGTTTTAAGGGGGCATAATTTCGGGTAAAATTAATGAACCATAAAATCCTTACTTCAGGCTCATCTACCAATTTCGGTTATAACATCCACCAAGTTTCATTTAGATCCAGCCAGAAACTTAGGAAGAGTTGCATTCTCAAGGCTGCAATTTCAATAAGCCCCAGAGACTAAATTTTAAGGGGGCATAACTGAGGCAATAAGCCCCAGAGACTAAGTTTTTAAGGGGCATAACTCAGGCAAAAATCAATGAACCATAAAATCCTTCCTTCATGCACATCTACCAATTGAGGTGATAACATTGACCAAGTTTCAAGAAGATCCAGCCAGAAACTTAGGAGGAGTTGCGTTGACAAGGAAAGTGGACCCAGAGACTAAGTTTTTAAGGGGGCATAACTCAGGCAAAAATCAACGAACCATAAAATCATTCCTTCATGCACATCTACCAATTTAGGTGATAACATTGACCAAGTTTCAAGAAAATCCAGCCAGAAACTTAGGAGGAGTTGCGTTGACAAGAAAAGTGGACCCAGAGACTAAGTTATCAAGGGGCATAACTCAGGCAAAAATCAACGAACCGTAAAATCATTCCTTCATGCACATCTACCAATTGAGGTGATTACATTGACCAAGTTTCAAGAAGATCCAGCCAGAAACTTAGGAGGAGTTGCGTTGACAAGAAAAGTGGACCCAGAGACTAAGTTATCAAGGGGCATAACTCAGGCAAAAATCAACGAACCGTAAAATCCTTCCTTCATGCACACCTACCAATTTAGGTGATAACATTGACCAAGTTTCAAGAAGATCCAGCCAGAAGTGTAGGAGGAGTTGCGTTGACAAGAAAAGTGGACGGACGTACAGACGGACGGATGGACGGACGGACGGACGGACGGAGAAGATGACGCCAATATACTTCCACCTCCGGCAGCGTATAAAAAATATTGATTTGTTTGAACGGGCTTTCACGCTGCTTTCAACAATCTTTCAGCTATATATTGCAGTGGCTGAAGCACCCAACAATTGATTCCTTGTATTTCTCATACCAGTACTACTATCTCATCCTCTCCTAGCCTCCAACTGCTATCCAACATAAGTTTTAGATTATTGACCCGTTGGAGAGAGACAAATAGTCAAAAAGGTTGAGTGCCGCTGTCGGGGGAAGGAATCCAGGACCTCTAGATTAACAGCCCCCTGCGCTACCAACTGTGGCAGCGTAAATAATATCAAGTTAATTCTTTGGATATAAGCATTAATTTATTCACTTTTGATTTGCAGAAATGACATGGTTTTCTGAACACATATTATAAACATAATTATTTCAAAAGAACAATTTTATCTTGTTAACAGCCTCCCTTCTTAGTATAATAGGTTCATATCTGTACCTGCAAATATGTAGCTAGACTTGTTCCAATACGGAATCTGGCAGACATTGCTGTAGGCAGTGAGTTTGGAAGATCGACATCTCCGAGTATTGTTTTCACACATCTTATAGAGCAGGCCACTATGATTTCAGTTGAGAATTCCTTCAGACTTTGTACTTCATCATCCACCTCACTGTGAAGGACAAAAGAGTCAATTACAGTGTGACATTGACATGCATCTCAATCAGAAACATTCACAATCACTCACTTAATGTTTAAATCATACCAAACACTCACTCAAACAACTCAAAAACACTCTAAAATTGATCTGAAACGCTTCAAAATCAATCAATACGATCAAAATCTTAATCAAATAATTGCATAATTTTATTGGCTGGTGTTAAATTTTCAGTAACTTCTATGCATATATCAGAGGTGTTAAAAATGAATACTTAAAATTCAATTTCAAATATAGGCCCCTTTTGTAGTGACGCTCAATCAATCAGAAATATTTTGAAGATTCGCAGAAATATGGTCGCCTAGGAAAATCGGGATACTTTGATCAATCAGCCCACATTCAATCATGGGCACTTGCATGCAGGATTTAATAACAACTTACCAATATCACTAGTCTTTAATAAATAATACACAAGGTAGTGCAGTCGCCATTTTCTACGGGAAAGGTGTTTTTACAAGCAATTTGGCACTCAATTCTCACAAGTAAACACGTCCTGTGACCCATGATGCTTGTAAAAACATCTGTTCTCTTAAACATGGTGGCTGCACTACCTTGTGTATTATTTATTATAGTGTGTGTGTATGTGTATTTCCGTTTATTTATTGTTGCTACCCTAGCACATGCCCATATGAGCAACCCCCCCAAAAGATGGTTAGTTGTTACGGGGGATAGTGCAAGGATAAGTTACGACACTACTGCTGAAATTCGCCTTGGTTCTTTAATGTGCTTGGTGTAAAGCACCGTCTCACGGGGCCAAGGTTTAATGTCTCATCCAAAAGACAATTAGTTGGTGTCCTGTCAACTCGGCCTGTTAAAAACTCGGCCCGCGTAAAAATTGGCCTGTGTATAACTCGGCCCGTCAACTCGGCCTGTATATAACTTATTTAGTGTTTAGCCTAGTAAACGGATATATAAGCACACTTATCAGATAGTTAATCAATGTGCTTAAAGGGGGTGCGAATTCACAAATGATGATCAAAATCTACGATCTTCATATTTAATATGCATATAACTCGTCATCTTCTTTTGTGCTTAGAAAAAAATAATTTGAAAAATAAATTTGAATAGAAGGTGAATTATGTATTTAATTATATCTTTTTTATCTTATATTTACACAAATGCCAAATAATAGTAAGATATCATTATTATTATTTAAGACCCTTTTAACGAGTGATTATGTATTAATTAATTTTTATAAATTATCAAAAAGGCACATAAGGTATCCAAAATATTTACATTGCATCGTCATACATAATACAAAGCAGGCCGAGTTGACAGGCCGAGTTAATGGCCAAGTTATTTGCAGGCCAAGTTAATGGCCGAGTTATTTGCAGGCCGAGTTGACTGTGAACCAATTAGTTTGTTAGTGTGCCTGCCCAGGTTTAAACCAACGCCATCAAACTTCAACAGTTTTGAAATCCGGTGCTCAACCAACTTAGCTAATCGGGCTGACAATTTTATCATAGTGATGTATGAAAGTTCTTGTAAAATCCTGAATCCAAATGCCTATGCATTTAATTTTCAGACACACCCCTCTTCAAAGTAATCATGTTACTGAAGTATGGGCCACTCGCTCATGCAAAAGAAGACAGGAAATTCCCGTATCATCGATCATGTCAAGACGGGAAAAAACAAGGCTTATGTTTAAGTTTACAAACACTCTTACCATCCAATCGAGCGAAGTGAATGCAAAATAATATTATCGACTTCCTCCATTTTGAACGGTCATGTGATTTACATGAACTGGTACCATCTTCACGCGGTAAAAAAAATTTGAATGTCAAGCGGGGTACCATCAAATCGACAACAACAACCTAAATCATGGAATTCGTGGGACGAAAAGTAAAAATCGAGCTAAATAACAGCTCACAATACGAGGGCTTTGTACATTCCGTCGATCCAGTGTTTGGAAAACTATCGCTTGAAAAAGGTGACACTTTTCTTTTGAATGTGAAGGTTAGATATAGGAACTGTATGTGCAGCCTCTGGCTCGAGACTGCTCTACTTTGGCCAACTTATTTGTCACCCGAACGATTCCCGATTTTCAGACGGGCCATCATAAGAAACCAGCTCTATGATCTGCCTGACAAGCTATTGCAAACCGTTTTCAAATTAAACGCGTTTTGCGCGCATGTGTATGCGTAAAGCAGGGTACGATTGAACTCTTTTGCTGTGCGCACCATTAACATATGGAATCCCGGCGTAACCACTTTTCGTCGCTCTCGTGTTTTCGTCGCACGAGGGAATTCCGGAAATCACATGTGCGTGCGCGTTCGTAGCGAATGTAAACAAAGATAGTTTGACAGAATTTATCATCTTAACGATTCTCAACCATTCTCATTGAAAATGGAAATACGAAAGGTAAGCTTTATCCTCGTCAAAGTTGAAGCCCCCAAAAATGTCAATTTTACCTATTACTTTTTTATTCTTGTCTTTTCACTTTGTTTTTGCCTTAAATCAAATCCGATATCCACTGTAAACCATTTCGGCTGCATCCTTTGATCATGATCGTCCAGACGCTTATGCAAATTAGACCACGCCCCCTCATTTTGATAGCTAAAACTATGGAAGCACTGACGTACCATGTTATCAAAAATAACACCAATCTTAATAGTTGTCACAAAATTAATTATTTATTTCATAAATTTTGAAGCCAAATAAATGTATAATATATATGGAATCTCTAATGTGTCTTTACATATAGATTTCAAGTGTTGATATATATTTCTATAGTATTACTTTCTTTATTTTTTTTCTGTTTATTATTTTTCAGGTCCATGAAGTAGTTAGGGGTAAATACAGAGCCAACTATAACCAAGACGCCCTGGCTGATGCCTATAATGCTGTCATAGAGGAGAATTTGCCTGCACAGAGAGCTGCTGCTAAGTATGGTGTCCCTTGTTCAACTCTTAAAGATAGGATAAGAGGTTGTGTTGGTCTTGATGTCATCAAATCTGGTCCCACTCCAATGTTTTCACTGGAACAAGAGTCTCTGCTTGCCAAACATATCAATACCATGGCTGAACTTGGTTTTGGATATACAAGACAGGAAACCATCAACTTGGCAACAGATTATGCCATCAACTTAGGATTAAAGGGCAAAGGAGACCCACTCAGTTTACGCTGGCTGTATAATTTCCTTGGGCGGTGGCCTGAATTACGAGTTAGAAAACCTAGGAGCCTAGAAGCAGCTAGAGCAAGAAGTGCCACTAGACCGGTAATTGATAAGTACTTTGAAGAACTTGAAAAAATCCTACTGACGTACAACTTTCAAGAGCGCCCTAATGCAATTTTCAATGTTGATGAAAAGGGACTATCAACAGAACACAAGCCTCCAAAAATTATTTCAGGAACAACATACAAATTACAAGCTGTGACTTCAGGGAGGACTCAAACTGTAACTATCATTGGTGCGGGAAATGCAGTAGGCCATCAAGAACCCCCTTTCTTTGTTTTTCCTGGAAAAAGATTTTCTGAAAGTCTAATGCAGGGATCTTCCACCGGAGCTGTTGGCACTATGAGTGATTCTGGATGGTCTAACACAGAAATTTTCAGTGAATATGTCCGTGAGCACCTGATCAAATACATGCCACAACGTGATGCCAACTCACCTTCTCTTGTCCTCTATGATGGGCACAGGAGCCATATATCTATCAGTCTTATTGAATGGGCCAAGGCAAACCATATTATTCTTTTTGTTTTACCACCACATTGCAGCCATTTATTACAGCCATTAGATGTAAGCTGCTATGGGCCTTTTGAGCTGAGCTACAATGCTGCATGTCACACTTACCTGAGAGAGTCTGGAGGCAATGTGATTACAAAGTATGATGTGTGTCGGATAGCCTGTAAGGTTTACACAGCTACACTTACCCCATCAAATATCCAATCAGCCTTCAAGAAATGTGGAATTTATCCATTCAACTCATCTGTAATTCCAGACTCACTTGTTGCTCCATCTATGTCATTTTCCCGTCCTGTTACCAATCAAGTTGACCCACTACCTTACAAGCCTTTAGACCATGACCAGTCTCACAATACCTGTAATTCTTCAGATGTCACAGCAGAGAGATTTTTAGAGTACAGAGGTGGAGAAATCCTAAAAAACGTTAAAGTTGCCAAAGTCAGAAATACCCTCAGTAAAGTTGTGGCTGGAAAAGCAATTACAGATGACACTGTTGTTGATGCTATTAAAAATCACATTAACTCACAGAAAACTAAGAAAAGGAAGGAACCAACACCTGGAACATCAAAAGCCAGTCCAAGTCCAAAACAATCAAGGAAACAAATCACCAAAAAAAGAGCACAACCTCTACATCCAGTCAGAAGAGAGCTACAAAGCCCAAAGAGATATCTCAAAGCTTCTTTTCAGAGAGTGACACTGACTCTGACATTCCTGAAGAGGAAAAATGTAGTGTCTGCCATCAGTTTACACCTAAGGAGCTCAAGGAATGCACTTCAATTGTTTTCACAAAATGGGGCCAGTGTGATGCCTGCGATTCCTGGGTTCATCTTAGGTACTGCACTCCAGTTAAAGTGATCAGACGTGGTGATGAATTTCTTTGCCCAGGGTGCACCTTGAAAAGAGCCGAATTTTAAACATGACCTGCTTTCTTTTGTAATTTGATGTTAATTTTAGATGTTTGCAAAGTTTGTTTGGCTATTCATTAATCAAATTGTTTTATGTCATTTGTACACTTTCAGATAAGGGGTTGTATTATGATTTTTTAGCCCTTTTACATTAATTCAGTTGTATTTCTTGGAACATAGAATTCTAAAATTTATTATAGGACCTTAGTTATGTTTATTTTTTTTATTTTTCAATTTCTCATTTCTTATTTTGTTTGAAAAATTTTACAAGTTTCAATTTGAGTAAGTTTGCTGATGGCTCACACTGTCCACCATATTTATGAAACTCTCTTTTGGAGAACGACGAAAACTGGTGACGTCATCGAAGGGATGTCCCAGGTTAGTGACCTCCATTTTTGTTCTTGATTGAAATAAGAAAACCTGTTGGCATTTAGTTTTTTGTGCAGATTTAATCAGAGAATGTTGAAGATTTTACAGAATTGTTCACTTATCAAAAAGTGTAAGCTATTTCCGGTTCAGCGCGAAATTATTCTTACACCGACGAAAACTGGTTACTCCGGGAAACAACCTACCAGAGGAAATTATATCATGCAAAAAAGTGGACCATTTGGAAATAAAGCTTGATAATTTTGTGGTCGTACAAACGTTTTGACATTTCTAACATATATTAGCTCAACCGGTACTGGAGAACATACAATCAAAACAAGAAGGTGATGACAACCTGATAGGGGTTATGAAGTTCCCCAGAAACCAAAAGGTAACCAAAAGGTAGTTATAAATCAAAAACGGCATGCAATGTCTTGTCAGCCAAAAAAGGTCAAGGTCGTCGTGAGGCGCGAACAATGATTTCAGTACGAGACCAATAAAAAAATTGTGTCCTTTGAAATCAAACCAACATGGACTAGCTTGTGATAACTGTGATGCCTGGTTTCACACAAAATGTATCAGTATGCCCTTAGAAGTGTACAAAGGCTTAACACATAATGTGTCCTGGATCTGCTTTGCCTGTGGAGTGCCAAACTTCTCCACAACACTCTTTGATACTACTATGGCTAGCTCAGTAGGCACGTCTATTGCCACAGTGAACTCCTATATTATACTCAGTCAATCAGAACCTGAACCGCAACACATTACTTCACCTGTCAGAAGTGATAGCAGCTTATCATCCATTAACACATCATTCGGCTCCCCATTACTCTGCTCATCACCAAACAAACCAGGTCTAATGCAAAAACCAAAGCCCCAGCAATCTACATTTAGAGTAATGGTGGTTAATTTCCAAAGCATCAGGGCTAAGAAGCAACCCTTTTGGTTACTACTGTCTGAGTTAGATCCAGACATCATCATAGGAAGTGAGACCTGGCTCCATAGCGGTATCTTTGAAAGAGAAATCATACCAGCCGGCTATCACATACTCTCTAGGAAGGACAGAAACCGTGATCCCCATGGCGGTGTCATCATAGCAGCCAAAGAACAAATCTCTGGATGTGACCTTCAAATACAGACAACAACTGAATTAACAGCAGCCAGTATCAAGTGCCCAGGCAATAATGAGCTTATCATCGCTGCAATTTACAGGCCCCCAAACAGCAGCCTAGAATACATGCATAATATGAGAGACCCACTTCAGAACCTACATGCCCAACACCCAAAGGCGATTGTATGGATAGCAGGGGATGCTAACCTCCCTGATATTGACTGGGAAAACAATTCCATATCTTCAAATGCCTACAGTCACAGTATAAACCAACACTTCCTTGACCTTCTTTACGACACTGGTTCAGAGCAGATGATCAGGTTCCCAACAAGACAAAATAATATATTGGACTTATTTGTAACAAACAGACCATCACTTGTGACAAGAAGCAAACCATTGCCAGGAGTAAGTGACCATGACATAGTGTTTCTTGAGGTGGCAACCAAGGCCATTAGGAAGCGCCTTCCCAAGCGCAAGATCATGCTCTGGAACGAAATGGACACAGAAGGTATCAGATCAGCAATCACCACCTTTAGCTCCACTTTCACTAGCGAAAACTCACTTGACTCAGATGTCAATTCTCTCTGGACTAACTTCAAGGATCAGTGTAAAACTATTATGAGAGATAAAATACCAACCAAGCTTACTTCCAGCAGATTTAACCAACCCTGGATAAATAGAAAGGTGAAGCGCCTGTCAAGGAGAAAGAAAAAAGCTTATAAACAAGCCAAGTGTAACAGCAATCCAGACAATATTGCGAAATACAAGAAACTTCAGAAAGACTCTCAGCATGCTTGCAAATCTGCCTACAACACATATGCGAAAGATCTTGTCAGTGGGGACAAAAACCCTAAGAAGCTTTACTCCTCCATCAACAGCAAGAAACTAGAAAGCTCTGGTGTTCAAATCCTCAAGGAGAATGGAGTTGGGCATAGTGATCCCACAAGGAAGGCAGATATCCTCAACAGACAATTTGCTGATGTCTTCACAGAAGAGGACTTATCAAAAATTCCGTCTATGGGTACAGACAAATATCCAACAATGGACCATTTTGATGTCACCTTAGAGGGTGCTATAGGCTGACATGACACCAAAAAATGGGTCCCAAATGTTGAAATATTAAAAAAATCTTCTTCTCTGAAAGAACTGAAATTACTGGTCAGAATATAACCATTCTTTAGAGAAGTGATCCTCAGGACATGCTCTTTCAGATTCCTTTGATAAATAATGATATTGTTGATAACATGGGCTTTTCCCGTCACCAGAAAATTCGCCACCAATGGTGAAGTATTAAAAAAAAAATTTTCTCTTAAACTTTTGTACAGAATTGAACCTAACTTTGCAGGAATTAATCTTGGATCATGCTCTTTCAGATTTCTGCCTTAAGTTCTGATTGGGTAGATATCATGGGTGCTATGGGCTGCCATGTCATAAAAAAATGACTTTTGGGTCTTTTTATAATCTTCTTCTCTGCAACTACTTATCATAAGTCAACCAAACTTGATGTTTGACCTACCTATTCAAATATTGAGTAATAATAATGGTTGGTAGATGATTGTCTTTGATTCTGGCATCATGTTGAACCCTTGACCAAGTTCTTGACCTTTGACCTACTTTGTAAAATATTGAATTATATGGGCTAGGAATGTGTTAAGTCAAAACTTAAGTTACGGTAAGTAGATGGTTGAATCTGGTACATGATGAACCCTTGACCCTTACTGTCACCTTTGGCCTACAGTCTTAAATATTGAATTATAAGGGCTAGGACTGTGTCAAGTCATTTTTTATGGTTGGTAGATGATTGTCTTTGATTTTGGCCTCATGTGGAACCCTTCAGGGCTTGAACCAGATCTTGAACTTTTACCTACTGTCTTAAATATTGAATGATTAGGACTAGGACTGTGTTAAGTCTGTCAATAAAAATGGTTGGTAGATGATTTTCTTTGGTTCTAGCATCTTGTTGAACCCTTGATTTAGTTCTTGACCTAAGACCATCCATCCTAAATTTATTTTCATAGGGTCAAGGACTGTATTGAATCAATAATAAAGGAAAGTTGTTGATTGTCTTTGATCATGATGAACCCTTGACCCCAACCTTCACCTTTCACCTACTTTCTTGAATATAGAATTATAAGGTCTAAGACTGTATTAAGTCAATAATAAAGGTTGGTAGATGATTGTCTTTGATTCTGGCATCATGATGAACCCTGGGCCAGACCTATGACCTTTGACCAACTTTCTTGAATTTATAATTAAAGAGTCTAGGACTGTATTATGTCAATAAGAAAGGTTGGTAGATGATCGTATTTGATCCTGGCTTTATGAAAAACCCCTTACCCTGACCATGACATTTGACCTGCTTTCTTTTATATTGAATTATTAGGGCTACAACAGTATTAAATCAATAATAAAGGTTGGTAGATGATTGTCTTTAATTCTGGCATCCTATTGAACCTTGACTTTTGATCTACTTTCTGAAATGTTGAATTATCAGGTCAAGAACTATATTTTGCCACTTTTAAGTGTTTAGAGATGATTGTCTTATATTCAGGCATCCTGTAGAACCCTTGACATTGACCATTTCCTTTGACCTACTTTCTTAAATTTAGAATAATTAATAGGGTCGAAGTCTGTATCAAATTAATAGTAAGATTTGCATTTTCACAGACCTTGACCTACTTTCCAAAAAATCATTTACTTAAATTTCACTAAAAGCAAATTAATGTTTCTTCTAGATTCCTTTCCTTGTGGACAATTCCAGTGGAACAATACTTGGCCCTCCTGGGCCTCAAGTATTTCTTGTTCCTTTTTTATCAAAAATATTTTTCATTGGGTAATTGAAATTTGAGTATAAGAAAGTAGACATATTGCAATTTATAAGGTTATTCATTACCGGCCTGAAGGACTTGCAGCTTGTAAACTACCACTTGTCCTTCTTAAAATCCAAAGGTTTTGGCCCCAAGGCCTGGTGTACATGTTGATCCATGTATTATTGCAGACAAGTTAATGCCTGGACAAATCTTGGAGCAGTACTCAAAAGATCTAAAAGATAAAATATCTTCATGTTTATATGAAAGGATGGAAAGAAAAATATATTTTAATTTTAATATAATTTAATTTACATTTTCTTTATTAAAGCTGTTTATCAACATTAGCCAATTCCGGATTTTCACATTCCCGTGTTAAGATTATGTTCCTGTCCTCTTGTATAATTCATGATTTTTGTCCAAGAAGGGCAGAGCCGTAATAAGTTGTTACGTTTGAGGTCAAGATGAATCAGCTTTGTATATATTTACTTTCTTTTAACCCTTTGCTGTTTAATCCCTGCTTTTTACGTGCCTGTGGTTTTATGATTGAGAAAACATTGTGAAAAAGGAAGAAATTGCTTCTGACAAGCAATTTCTTCTTTTTCCACACTATTTTCTACTCTACTGAATAGTTATTTTTCAAATTAAATCCACTTTAAATTTTCGTCTGCAAAACCTTTGAATTTGGACAGGTCCAAAATTTTGAAAAACAGGAAAGGGTTAAAGATGGCTGACAACAGTTACCTGAAACGACAAATTGGCAGATGTTACACAAATACTTGTAAAGTCAGCTTGACGAGCTGAAGTAAGAAGGTTTTGGTCACCTGAAGATGAAATGTGTTCACTTTTGCTTAGCATATTAAGGAAAAAGTTATTACATACATTAGGGATATTTGCCAAATAACTTTACAAAGAACGCAAAGTATAAAAAAGGTCACAGCTTAGCTACACACCTACCAGGTGAATAATAACGCAGACTTTGTGAATTCTATTGTTTATTTGTTCATTACAGTTGTATGTACTGATGAAGATGGAGAGAAGACTAAACTACATGGTCTACAGAATATTTTTGGCCATGAAATAACATCTAGTAAGTCAGGGTTCGTGTTTGACTCTTAAACCAGGGTTTTGACTCCCCAAAATCCCATTTTGACCCTCAAAAATTTCCTGCAGGGAGTCATTTTGACCCACAGAATTTACATTGGTTCAACCCATGCAACATAAAAGATGATATAAATCAATTGTTTTCTTCATACTATTACAAATTATCTATATACATGAAACAACATAAACAATAAAGTGTGTGGTACACTTTATTGTTTATGTTGTTTTCAGTGTTAAAGATTACTTTAAAGACTTAATTTTTTAATATGTTTTGCTCTTTTTGATCCCTTCAAAACCAGTTTTGACCCCAGAATTTTATGGTTGAGGGGTCAATGACCCCCAAATTTAAAAATCTAGCACAAATCCTGTAAGTATATAGAGCTATTGTTATAATACACAATACATTCTACTGTATTTTCTCTAATAATAGCGCCCTCCCTAAAAGTAGCACCCATACATTTTTCACAATGAAAAGCCACTTCAATTGCGTAAATTTTTAAGAACTTGTTGAGACTCCTTCTCTCATTTATATAATTGTTTAGAGGAATGTTACCTCAAATTAAAGGGAAAAGGGCCTAAAAGGCATAAGTTTAATGATTTTTTTTTAAAAAAAAATGGATACTTAATAAAAGCTCCCTGACTATGTTACGTATAGCTCCTCGTGAGCGTTTATTTGGAGAAATGCAGTAAATGTTAAACCATAGTATACTGTAGTCACTACCATAGTAAATGTTTTAAACAACAGACTCCCAAAGTGTCTGTGGGGTTGCCAACAAGGCTTTGAGGCCCATATGAAAAATTTGGAAACCAAATATGCAGCGTCTTTAAGTAAAGTCATTTTCATTATCATCATTACCAAAAATTTTCCTCAGAGCTTCAGATAAGAGGGAGTAGTGACAATCTTGATCTGTTATTTCTCAATCCAAACTCTACTTTAAGAGTACTCATTTGAATAGTCTTGATAAGAAATTCCATTGAGTGTCCACTTTACAAGATTTGAGTAACCAATAAAGTAATACACTCAATATGTATTTTGTTTTGAAACAAATAACTCACATTATCTGGAGCTCTGTAAGTCAATCAAGAAATCACTAAATGGGGGAACTCTAGGGAAAAGGTTGTCGCGTTTTGCAATTCTTACTACATCCTACTACATAAAGTGCTTTAGAAATGCCTTTTATAGTAAACAAGAGAAAAGTATCATATCACATGTAGACTGACAACTAATCTGCTATTTGTCATGTTCCCCATGTAAAGATTTCTTTAGACATAAAGATAAATTTATCTTGATGTGGATGTCTCATAAGACAATTCAGCCAATTTAAATGAGTAAAAAAAATGCAGGATTTTTAAACATTGATTTTTTTTCTTTTGAGAAGATATAAACTTTTCATATGTCAACTTTTCATGAAATAAGTTTTGTAAAGGTACTGGATAATTGTTGTTAAATGAAAGTGTTCACTGAATAGATATGGTTGCGTGATCTGATATATTTTTACCCCATTTTCAGTTATAGCAACTGAGGAAGTCATCAAACCCAGAAATAAAGAGGAGACCACAAATACAGAGAGAAGAAAGAATGGGTACAAAACATTTTTTACAATGTTTACTGTGAAAAAAAAAATGATGAGGGTCTAACTGAATGAAATTTTATGTTATAGCAAAGTTTACTTGAAGAGCTGTAACATTATTTCAAATATTGGAAGTGTTTATATTTATCCAACTTGTAGTGAGCCATACGTGTCCCAATGGCAAGTCGGTGTATACATGTTGTGTTAATATATGCATCTGTCTGTCTGAATTGTCCAGATGTTTACCCCTGTAAGGCTTTTGAAATAAGTGTTCATCATGAGTAGAAGTGCCATTTATAAGTAATTTTACAGATAGCTATAAGATCAAGTACACAGCTTGGGGTAAAAATTTTGGACTACATAGTATAGCTCCTTCATCTTTGACTAGATATCAAAATAAACAGGCAAAATTATTCTATATCGTGAGTAGTTTTGCCATTTGAAGGAAATTTTCAGATAGCGTTAAGGCTTTTGCAGACTCAACACAAGTTGTCCTTGCCATCTTGCCATCTGGTATTTACATGTATTGGATTACTGTGTAATAGACAATGGAGCTGATGACTTATAAATCTGATGTCAACCATTACATATCAAATAGAAACTTTCCTAAACAGAAGATGAATAGATTTTTCTCAACAAATATTTGTCTATTTCTTAAAAGTTTCTTTGTAAAATGATGTTGTGTTTAAATTGGGAGACTACTAATGTGCTGGTGACTTTCCTGGGGTCATCTGTTAACAGCTGACTGGTAACTAGCTAATCATTGGTTAATTATCAGTTTTGAAATAGTTTTTGTAAATTTTTTGATACAACTGCAGATAAACTTAACTTTTTTCTCACATGAACACCCTGTTTTGCGTACTAGTTGAAGTAATCTATCAATTTATAAACATCTTAGTGTTGCTTTTGCAGAGATCGATGCATTATGAGACCAAAAATCGGCAACCCCCACTTGGAGAGACTTGGGGCCTTAAATCCAAAACTGTTGACTTTGAAGAACAATAAAGCGGATGATGGTAAGATTTATCAACTCATCTGTCAGTAAAGACCACCAAAATCTCAATGCTTTACAAAACTTTTTGAATGAGCGCCAATATTTTTTGTTTGGAAAATAAGTTTAAGTTGCCTATTGTAACACTTTTGTTTTGGTATTAAAAGTACAGTCTAACCTGTCTTAAGCAAGTGGTCAAGGGATATGCCAAAATTGCTTGCTTAAGACAGGTGCTACCTTAATAGAGGTTGACCGGGGATGTGAAATGGTACATCATTATAGCTTTGATCAAGGAGAAGGCACAGACTAAGGAAAAACAACTTTTGATTTTTGTCATAAAAAATTTACATCTTATTTCTGCAATAAAAGGTGATATTTGTCTTAAGATTGTGAAAAAATGTCTTCTTTATTTCTAAAGTAGGATATGGGTTAAGCTCATTCAGCAACCTGACTAAATTTAAAACCCCAACCTACAAAGTATAGGGGGTATTTTGGATTCACCACATCTGTCTGTCTGTCAATCAAGCCCTCCATCTTTCCTTCTGTAGACCTTTTCATTTCCAGACTCTAACGGAAGAACCAATTGACCTAGAATTATGAAACTTTACACAATTGTTGCTTATGAACCAAGGCAGTATCCTAGTGTTTTAGGGTAGCAAAGCTCAAGGTCACAAGTGAACTTAGAAAACCGTTTACAGACTCTAACTCAAGAATAGACCTAGAATCATGAAACTTTATGCAATTGTTGCCCTTGACCCAAGGAAGTGTCCTATCGATTTGTTGATATTAAAGTAAAAGTTCAAGGTCACAAGTGAACTTTGTTTGAAAACCCTTTCTAAACTTCTGGTCAAGAATGAAGTGATCTTTAATAATGAATATGCAATTGTTTGTCATGACCCAAAGAAGTGCCCTATCGTATGTGGTAAATGTAAGTCCAAGGTCAAGGTCAAAATTGAATTTCATCCAAAAAAAAATTAAGACTTTTATTCAAAAACCAAATGATTTAGAATTATTTTCTATTTCAAATACATTATGCACCAATGGCATTCATAATGGGACAAAGCTCTGGTTGGGGATATTTGTCCTCTTTGTAAGAGCTGTAGTTTGGACTGTTGCAGGTATGGCATCCTCAGGTAATGAAGAAGGAAGCAGTGGAACAGAACAAGAAGACATCATTAGTCATCCAGAATACACTATCATAGCTAAACTCAACTCCGTATTTTATGATGCAGTAAGTAGAATTTACCTACCTCTATCATACTCTCTAATGACAATGTCAGTGATCTGTTAAGGTTTACAACAATGTCATAGGGGATGTTTGAGTGTGTCTGTGGAATTTCCAACAATTTGAAATTTCCCTGACATGCAAACATTGAGAGGGGTAGAAAGCTACACACTGTAAATATAAAGTTACCAGATTGTCTACAGATACTTTGAGACCTTATCTATCTACACACATAGTAAAGACTCTGGACAGACTGTGCGGATGCACAGACTGGTCAGAGTCTTTGCTTTGCGCATATTCAAAATTGTTGGAAATCTCACACACAGGGTCATTTACAAACTTTGTGGCTCACACTTACAATCTATCTACCTGGGTTATGGAACCAAGGGCGCTGTGTTCCCATGGTAGAAAATAACTGGAGACCTTGTAATTTTGGGGGGAAAATGGTTAAAAAATGTGGCCTTTGCATATCATCACCATGATCTCCATTACATGCATTGAGAGAAGACAAAATTATAGGCTTATCAAAAAAAAGGATAATTGCACCATTTCAAATTCAAGAAAAGAAAGATAAATTGCTTTTAATCAACATTTGTATAGAACAATTTCAATCAGGACAAGTATCAAACACTAGAAAATATGAGAAAGGAAGATTTTTTTTAACTTAATGCAATCATTACTTTTCTTATAATGTTATCTTTGTACAGGCATGGTAGATGAAATTGTATCATAATCAGGGCTGGGGTCAATTACATGCCAATGTAATTAATTAAATTACAAATTACATTGAAATATTACAACAACAATTATAATTACAGCAAAATCTCAATGTAATGAATTAAATTACAATTACTTTTCAAATGTAATTAATTACAATTACAAATTACATTTGAGGTATGATGAACCAGTCAATAGAAAATGGAATATAACATTAACAGCCATATGGTCACATTTAAACTGTAGATATATTGTATTAAACTGTATAGAGACAATTTGGAAATCATTAGCATTTCAATTAAGGGCTAAAATTGTTTATGTTATGGAGGGCCATCACACTTGCTAGGATAGTAAACAATTTGATTTTGAAATGTAGCCCCCACTGAAAAAAAGTCTTTCACTTAATAATTTAGGGATGTTTAGGACATGTTTGCAATCCAGTTTTCGAATTAAAAGTTAGAAAACTTGTTTGACACTCACTCCTTAAGTGACTAGGATTAATTAAACACATATCAATTTAGGCACCAGGCAACTTTACATCATATCTATTATTTTCATTTAAATACTTCTGCCTTTTTTGT
Organism: Fragum whitleyi; assembly: GCA_948146395.1. Lineage (NCBI taxonomy): Eukaryota > Metazoa > Mollusca > Bivalvia > Cardiida > Cardiidae > Fragum > Fragum whitleyi. The sequence continues at coordinate 49,804,544 of OX411549.1, read as the reverse complement.
TATTTCTGAGAAAATTTGTACTGGAAAACTATTATTCCCTTAATGATAGTATAACAAACTGTAAAGTGTCAATGGTCACCTAGTCAAAAACAATCAAGATTTTCACACCTCTACCTGTCCTTTTAGGAAGTGTTTGTCATCTTATTGTTTCCACATTCTGGCAGGGAATTTGTGACTTTTACAAGAAATACCTCTTTGTTTACTTTTGATTGCAAGTATAATCCAGTGAATCCATAGTTCATTTTGCATCTGCTTCTTTAGTTGAAGACAAATTTTCCTCAACTTTATCTAATTTAAATAACTTTTATGTGGATCAAGGATTATTTCTTTCTCTTTTTACATCATAGTTATTTCATAAATAACTCGATACTTTGATCTCAAATAGAGCTTAAATGTCTAAAAAATCATATTTGGGGCCAAACAATTTTGAAGTAAGACACTGTTAAATGACTGTATCATTAGACTTCCATTATAGACTATAGATGAAATTGAAATGTAATTGAAAGTAATTGTAAATTACATGTTGATTTCATTTGTAATTAATTACAATTACTTGTAATTGATAAAGGAGTAAATTACTAATTATATACAATTACTCCACAGTTTGTAATTAATTACAGCTAATTACAATTATATTTTTCAATTACCCCAGGTCTGATCATAATTGGTTAAAATGAAATCAGTGTACTAACACTATGTTATTTGGGACCTGTTTTGTTTTCACCTATCCATTAATTCTAGGCACGCGCATTCAGTGTCATTAAGATGTCCTTTTGGGTATTACTATTGAAGCTTCTCATGCTAAATGTAAATACTTGACAAAATTGCATTACAATCAAAGTGCTTAAAGCAAGTGATAATCATTAGTCAGTATTCTAGTTTGAAAAAAAATCTGTTCTAGAATGGAAACTCAGGTGGTATAGTCTAAGTTCAAACTGCAAATATGTTTTACTTTCAGATTCACCACATCAACAAGTACCTGGTGATAGGTGTAGCAATGGAGGGGGTGTCTCTAGGCAGGAATGGAAAATTATGCTGGGTTCAGGTAATCATTTAACAGATCACTGCTCTCACTAAGATCAACCTCAGTTGTACATAGACAGACTATTTTGAAAAATAATGGGAAACCCTTGGAAAAGCTCGATGACCTCAGTTATAATGGCATTAGACCTCAAAACTATCTTTTGATTCTTAAATAACGGCTGAAAAATCTTAATTTTTGAGAATGATTCATCTTTCTCAAAAATTAAGATTTTCAGCAGTTATTTACTGTAAAAAATATAAATTTAAAGGCTGCACCGGTTGTTTCTGCGCTAGTTTTTAGCTCCACTGGCCAAAAGGCCAGCGGGCTTTTGTCATGGCGGGGTGTCCGTCGTCCGTGCGTCTGTGCGTCCGTCCATCGGTCCGTAAACTTTTACTTTAAAAATCTTCTCCTCATAAAGTACTGGATGGATTCCAATCAAATTTCACAGGAATGTTCCTTGGATGACCCTCTATCAGATTCCTTCAAAGATTTTTAATTCGTTGAAAATCATGGCTGTAGTGGGCGTGGCTAATTTCCATATATGGTAATAGGTGGCTTTTCTCATAAACTAATTGATGGATATTAACCAAACTTCACATGAATTATTCTTGAGTGGCCCTCTATCAGCCTACAAAAAATCATTGTGATCAGATGAAAAATATGTATTTTATGGGCGGAGGTCAAAAGCATTGTTGAAATTCAAATGTATATAAACATTAGTTGAAATAAGTAGCCTGAGAATACCCCCTCAGAATTGGCGAGTTTAGTTGAACGAAGGGTGAATCTGCACAGAGTGTAAAATGATGTTCTGACCTTCTGACATTCAGAGTGGGGTAGAAAGAGTTGAGTTGACTGCACTCTAAGGCATTGGGCAGAATAAGATAAATATATTGGATTGAATATTTTACTTCTTACTATCATTAGTTAGAATTTTGTTTTGATGACAAACAATTGTTGTGAAGTAACATCTTTTAGTAGTGTTTAACTTAAAGTGGAAAGATCTACAATCAAAATTTTGCAGACAAAGTACCAGTATATTGTGCAGTAACATTTTGTTAGTGTTGAAATTCTTACATTTGGATTTAAACAAAATTCCACTAGATTGATCCTTGGGTTACCCATTATCAGACTGCACAAAATTATTGTGATTAAATGAAATATATTTGTGTAACAGGTAGAGGTCAATTTTCAATGTTATTCACTGATCATGAGTTTTTTTAATGCAGAAATATTTCAGCATATGACCCTTATTTTTCAGAAATAAACATTCACTCATTCATTCACTTCAATTCTCATTTAAACAGCTTTATCATCCTCTAATAGTCATTATCAGGATATTCAGGCCTGTGGAGCGAATCAGGCGCTCAAGCGCCTCTAGTTCTTACAATGTTTCCGCCTAATATAATGCACAATTTTTTACATACCCATCTGCATTATATACAACCAAGGTCTGTTGCAGTTTACGGAAATGGCCGAGTGATGTTCCGAATGATGACAAGATGTCTATTGAACTCTGACATTTTCCACCTTTTTCTTTGAAAATTTTTTTGTGAAATGCATGACTTCAATGTCATATCTGCAGCTTTAATTAGCTGTAATTACAACATTAAGGTCACTCTGCATGGATTGGCTGTTTGTTTCAAGTGTTTGTGACCATATATTTTGCATATGAATGATGAATATCTGAGTGGTTTGATTAGAAAACACTAGATCAATAATTAGTTGTATGAAATTTTCCAAAGAGATAAAATTCTTCAAAAACATCTCTAAAAGATGTTTCTTATATGTCAGGTATTCTTGCAGTAGCAAATTGTCTTTGCTCTAGTTAACACTTACACTGTAAGGCTGAATCATTTCCAGATTTTTAGCTCAGGGTATTGCTTAGCAGCAGTGTCATTGTTGTTGTCGTCGTTGTGTGAAAACTTTGAAATTTTGTTATGTCTTTGGTTCTACTAAAGGCATTCACTTGAAACTTGGCTCTTATGTTTACCATCAAAAGAGCAATCCATATTATCAAGGGGGATAACTCGAGATGCAAAACCATGGTACAGGGAAGGGTTCAATCATAATTTGGTCTACAATCAACACCATAGATATGTTTATACCTAACAGATAGCTGTCCCAGGTCATGTGATAGTGTTTGACATTCTCAGACTCGGTAAAGCTGCCTTCGATGATGGCTTGAAGGATATTTTAGAAGCTGAAACTATTCTAAAGGTATGCCATGTTCTGTGTTTGAGACATAAATATCCTTCATAAACAGTTAAAATCTGCTTTGTATAGCACCAATTCAAAATAAAATGCAGATTTTTGTTGGTCCTAAGCTATTGTAATGAAGACAATCTAAGGTAAAGGAAACTGATAAATAAATGTAAACCTAGTATATCTTACAAGAGCGTTTCTATATTATCTTATAACTATACAAATATCTGAGTGATAACATCCTGTATGATATTTTTTATGATAACACATAGTTATTTTTAGAACAATGATATAATACTATTATTTTTAGAAACTTGAATTTCAGTGAGAAACATCGACGAAAAACAGGAAAAAGGGGTAATGATATAAATATAAAACATACTTAGTGTATTGTATGAAAAAAATATCTAACTGTTGTGAGAATTGATAATTGTCTTGCAAAGCCTCCACAATTTTAAATTCTCCCAACCTTGTTAGATATTTTTTCTCATACAAAACACTAAGTACGTATTATATATATATACACCATTTGTCACCAGCTGTTCTTTCCACTAATGTTTGAGAGGAAATAGAACATCAAATTGGAGGAAAACACACACCAAAAAGTATTACAAAGCAATGGACTGGTAATATCACTATGAAACTTTATGAATTTTTCACTATATTACAGGTTTTCCATGACTGTAGGATGGTATCAGATATTATGTATCATCAGTATGAGATTAGCCTAGTCAATGTTTTTGATACTCAGGTAAGCAGCATGTGTTTCTGTGCTTTCTCTGTGCTTTAGAGGATAATCAACTGGTCAGGTCTGATTATGGAAAATATTTCATGAGAATGTTTTAAATGCATTAAAAACGAGTCCACAAGCATATCAGACATAACTAGTTGATTATTCTATTTATTATATTCTCTATTACTCCTTTTTCTAGCTCACCTGAGCACGAAGTGCTCAAGGTGAGCTATTGGGATCGTAGAATGTCCGTCGTGGGTCGTGCTTCGTCCACAATTTCTTTAAACATCTTCTCCTCCTAAACCAGTGGGCCAATCTTGATGAAACTTGGCAGGGATGTTTCTTGGGTCAAGCTCTACCAAAGTTGTTCAAATAAATGAAATCCACCCTTAACTTTCCCTTTACCCTTAACAAAAAGGGTGAAAATATGAAAATCTTTAAAATTCTTCTTCTCTGAAACCAGAAGGCAGACAGCTTTAATATTTGGTATGTAGCATCATCTAGTGGAGCTCTACCAAGTTTGTTCATATCAAGACCCTGGGGTAATATTTAGGCTTTGCCCGGGCCAAACCCTTTTTACATAGAATCGAAGAGCGAAAATCTTTAAAAATCTTCTTCTCTGAAACCAGATGGCAGACATCTTTAATATTTGGTGTGTAGCATCACCTAGTGGACCTCTACCAAGTTTGTTCATATCAAGACCCTTGGGTCATATTTGGGCTTTGCACGGGTGCATCCCTTTATCTCTTATAAGCCCGAAGGGTAAAAAAAGGAAAATCTTCAAAAATCTTCTTCTATGAAACCAGATGGCAGACAGCTTTCATATTTGGTATGTAGCATCATCTAGTGGACCTATACCAAGTTTGTTCAAATCAAGACCTTTAGATCATATTTGGGCTCCACCCGGGCGCAACCCTTTTTACATAGAATCAAAGAGTGAAAATCTTTTAAAATCTTCTTTAATCGAAATCAGAGGACACACTGCCTACATATTTGGTATGTAGCATCATCTAGTGGGCCCCTACCAAGTTTGTTCATATCAAGACCCTTGGGTCATATTTGGGCTCCACCCGGGGGCATCCCTTTCAGCTCATCTGAGCACGATGGGTGAAAATAGGAAAACCTTCAAAAATCTTCTTCTCTGAAACCAGAAGGCAGACAGCTTTCATATTCAGTATGTAGCATCATCTTATGGACCTCTTTCAAGTTTGTTCATATCAAGATCCTGGGGTCACATTTGGGGTCCACCCGGGTGCATCCCTTTTTACATAGAATCAAAGAGCAAAAAGGCATATCTGTCTTGCTCTTCGCTGAAAACGTTCCATGGTATTGATCTTAGGCAATTATCTTCTTTTTGACATCTGCCTATCTAATTAATGTGATGTCCCAGGGGTCAAAGAGACTCAGGTGAGCGATCTAGGACCATCTTGGTCCTCTTGTATGTATTTTGCCATTTTCTATCGTAACTCAGCCCTTGTGAATATTGCGTACTGATACCATGAAAATTTTGTTTTCAGCAGTCTTTTGTCGTCATCTTGGATGATGCTTCCAAAATTTGAGCAAATATAAAGCTACTTTGTAGCAAAAAATCAATTCTTTGGATGTTTCACAATTGTAAGACAAGATGTCTCAGGCTGAGATTTTTTTATTTTTAACAAGCCCTGCATTTAGGATGACAAAACGGTGCCAACTGTTCACGAATTATACCATGCATTGCATGCAAAGCAGGGTATAATTTACAAAAAGTTTGCACTGTTGTTTATTGCTGAAAGCAGGACAGGTTATGTTTTGTTATCTGATGACTAGTTGAACATTTTTACATTGTTGTAGGTTGCGAGTGCGTTTGTTTATCATCTACGTCACCACAATGATTGGCCCCGTCATGTGGATGGACTGGCCAGCTGTCTGATTGACCATCTGGATTTGGCTGCAGATCAGGTCAACTGGGCCGTAGTTAGAGATGGATTTAGGGAGGTAAAACCTTGTTACTGTATTTATCCTATAAGTTATCAATTCACAAAATATTTACACATTATGTTGAAGGACTTTAAATCTTAGCCAGAGATTATATAACCTTTCTCTTTTTTCAACTGGGGACTTTCTCAAAGTTTGAATTAAGATTAAAGCTGTAATTTTGTTGTATTTACATGTATTATGACAAGACTTGCTCAAGTTTTTCCAACCCTAATTTAGGTTAAAAAAGTAAGCAGTGAATGCTAACTAAGTAAGAAAAGATTGCAAAGGTACAGATAAGAGAGTGGTAAAACCAGTCATAAATCTTTATTTCTCAATGAAACCCTATGTTATGGGTACTCATTTGAATTGTCTTGACACAGGGATTGTGCTATCATTATTGAAGTACTATTTGAGCCTGTGCGTACCATTTCCAACAATTTGAAATGTTCATGAAGTGCAAACATTGAGTAGCCACATACTGTCAGTATAAAGTTACCTAAAGGCCTACAGATACTTTGAGACCATATCTATCTTCTAGGTGCAAAGTGAAGACTCTGGTCGGACTGTGCAGATGCACAGGCTGGTCAGAGTCTTTGCTTTGCACATATTTAAATTTGTTGGAAATCTCAGGCACAGGCTCATATGTAAATCTAAAATCCAAAATAACCTCTCTATATGATGCTCTGGACTGCAGCTCTTTACAGGGTGGTCTTAGTATTAACATTCTATCTAAGTTTTATATACATCACTGATATGTTTTGAACAACATGAGTAGTGTCAAAAGTCTAACATTACAGAATTACCATTGTTGTTCATGTATGATTTTAGACTGATGAAGAGGTGTGGTTACAAAGACCAGTAAAGCGTAACATGATAGCTGCCTTGGTGAAGAATGTCATACACCTACTGGATCTACGTCAGGTCCTAACAGATAAAATGATGGAGGAGTATGTAGCTGGGGTCAATATTTACCTCACTCAAGTGAGAGATGCTTCTACTGCAGACACAGAGAGATATCAGGTATAACTTGCTTATCTGTACTTAACCCTTTCATATTGAACTTAATGAACATTAATATAGGGATGAGTAACTTTTTCACTGTGTTTATTGGGGTATAAAGTGCAATTGCCTTAGCACATGGCAAATAACGCCCATAGGGCATTATGTTTAAGTCATGTACAAAGGCAATTGCACTTTATACACCAATAAACGCAGTGAAAAAGACACTCGTCCCTTATAATTGCAACCCAATAGAAACTATTAAAAATACTCGGCCAAACATTAAAGCTTCAAGTATACTTTCTGCGCGTAAAAAAAATGCACAATTTATTTTAAGATAGTGTATTGTAAATCTCCCTATCGAAATGAAATGTCATAAAGTAAAACAAATGTTACACAAATAAACAACAACATTAAAATTGGTAGAGGTACTTATAACAAAAAAGCTTGTTTCTGCCAAGTTAGTCTGTATTTTTAAACGAAAACTGCGTGGTCGGTCTTAGTTGAGAGGGTTGCTTGAAGGTCTTAGTCGACTAGCTGTTTTCTAAGTTTACGTCGGCTCAGAATCAGAACTGCATGCTTGTAATTGTAAATTCTTTCGAAAATATCTTAATTTATAATACATTGAATAGAAATGTTGCGTTGATGATCGGGAACTAGGTTAATTCGAGTTCCTACAACGCAGGACTTGCAGACCGAAGGTCAGGGGTTTCCCGAAAGACCTATTGCATTTTATACAGAAAAATAGTGCAATGGATTTCCCCATGTGACACGATTTAAACCAATCAGAATTAATTATTGTATTGGATTGCAATTATTTCTTAATGCAGTAGAAGGCGCCAAAATCAGTCTGCAAGATTGGTGCAAGACTTAAGCAGGGTTTATATGCATTGTATAGACACTTAACCTCTGTCTATCATTGACCCCTCTTAGTCCTCCATATGTGAAATTTTAAGCTAGTTAAAACTTCATGGTTGTCTATTTGTTATGAAATCAAATTTAGATGGAAAATATTAAAAAAAAACACCACTTTTGGCAATGCCTTTAATCTGTGATTTTAATGCAGGGGTTTAACCTTTTAATGGAGCATATGAAGTTAAGTTCTTCATAATTCTAGCATCATGTACATTTGTATGACTAAATTGACGGTGAGAACCATATTTTGTATACTGTAATGGATGAATTAGAATTGAAATCTATATGAGTTTCAACATACCAAGGGATTAGCCCCAGACTTTTATAAGTGGCTATGTATTGTATGATAAAACAATTGTTGGGTTTATCAATTGTGACCCGTCACATGAAAAGGAACCATCTTGGTTGTGCTTAAAGTTTGGCTCTAGTCAGACTGCATGGATTGTGCAGACTGACTAGGGTTGAAACTTTTCCCACTTTGCTAATTTTCTTAATCTTGAATGATCAATTTATCTTCCCATGAAAGAATTTTTGAAATTTGACTTCTGCTTGACCTGTGCTACACCCTATCTCTTTTTCAAATATTCATTTTACAGAGTTTCCAGATAGTTCCTTTTTGCGTGACAAGTCACAATTATCTATTGTAGAGGATGTCATACTTACTTCCAACTGCCTTTCAAGATATCAAACGGTTCATGTCATCCTATCATAGACTACGACACAAAGATACAGAACGAGATGTGAATGGGTTCAGGGAGAACTTTGCACCAATTAGACAACCAAACGTCATCTTTTCTAGAGATTCATTGTGGCATGTCGGGTCAAATAATACAACTACTCCTCAAAAAGGAGCTGGTAATTATACTGGTCAGTATTACCCCTTTGCTGTTTAATCCCTGCTTTTTACGTGCCTGTGATTTTATTATTGAGAAAACATTGTGAAAAAAGAAGAAATTGCTTCTGACAAGCAATTTCTTCTTTTTCCACACTATTTTCCACCCTACTGAATGGTTATTTTTCAAATTAAATCCACTTTGAATTTTCGTCTGCAAAACCTTTGAAATTGAACAGGTCCAAAATTTTGTAAAACAGGAAAGGGTTAAAAGAAGTTATAAGGGCTATAAAAACCTTTCATATTTACTTATTATGCCCCCCTTTGAATGGTCTGGTTAAGTGAAGTCTCAGAATCATATTGGGTATACAAATATGTGACCTGTCATGGGAAAAGGGACTATCAGGAAACTCTGTAAAATAAACATCTGAAAAAGAGATTGGTTCTAGTAAAGGCCAACTAGAGGTCGCATTTCATAAATCCTTTCACAGGAAGGTAGATGGTTCATTCTAGATTCAGAAAATTAGGAAAGTGGGAAAAATTTTGACCCAAGTCAGTCCACACAGTCTGACTAGGTTTGACTCTTTAATCTTTACGCACTTCCAAGATGGTCCCTTTTCGCGTGACAGGTCACATATGTGAAACTTTAAATGAACATTATCTAGTAGTTTGAGCTTAATTAAGTCAACATAAGGTCTGTTTTCGTTATATCAAGGTGTCAGTGCAAAACAATGGGGAGTGCCAATATAATGAAAGGCATTAACCCTTTGCTGTTCAATCCCTGCTTTTTACGTGCCTGTGATTTTATGGTTGAGAAAACATTGTGAAAAAAGAAGAAATTGCTTCTGACAAGCAATTTCTTCTTTTTCCACACTATTTTCTACCCTAATGAATGGTTACTTTTCAAATTAAATCCACTTTGAATTTTCGTCTGCAAAATCTTTGAATTTGGATAGGTCCAAAACTTTGTAAAACAGGAAAGTGTTAACTAGAATTTTGAGCTTGTCCCTTGATATTTTTGCTTACAAATGATCTTGTTTGCAACTGTTTGTAAAAAATATAGAATTATTGTGGGACGTCCGGCATAATCATTTGATTGAAAAGTCTTCATTTGTTAATCATTTACCCTTCCTTTGAGAAAACCAACCATATGTATTTGCAAAAACAAAGACAAAGATCATCTTGACAGCTACTGCATCAATCTATGTTGACATCTTTTCTAAATGGAGAGAGCAAGTGCTAGCTTTCTAAATCCAAGTATCCATACCTCTAACCATCTCTGTGGCTCTACAGCTTGTGTTATGTCGGCCATGATTAAACTCTAAATGGTTTGAAATTATATGGCAGGGCTTATTGGTTGTATGCAGAGATCCAGATACAGGGACTCAGGGTTTTCCATGACCCCACTTTTTTTAAATGACTCCCAAAATTGTCAAAGAAACATTCTTTATCTAGGTAAAAGGGGGTCATAATGTGGCAAAATGACCCCCAGTTTTGAACATAGAGGGACTTATTTTAATTTTTCAAAAAGAAAAGTTAAATTTTGTTAATTGTCCTTCAAATACTGTATTGTAGGAACAGGCTGGAATTTTCTCGTCAAGACGATTCCAATGAGTATTAACAGCTTTTAGTTTGGATGATAAATAACAAATTTAGATTGATCGCACTCACTCTTATCTAGAGACCTGTATATACCTTTGTATCTTTGACAGAACCAAAGAAACTTGCCAGATATGCAACTGAGGCAGCCAGGCTTCTGTCACAGTGTAGCAGCGAACAACAGAAAACTGATTCCCAATCTGAAGGACAAGCTGAGGCCAGAACTGGTCAAATACAGAATAAACCTCGTACCTCAGGAAGAGAAAATGGTAGAAGATTGGTAGATCTGATCAATATGGGTGAGGGAGATAATGATTCTGTACATGTTAGTTTACCTGGTGGTAACACAGACCATGTTGGTGAAGCTATGGAGTTAATGAACAGGGAGAGAGACATGAGATCACATGGTGTGTTGACATCTCAGGGATATACCAGCGATACTCAATCACAACATCAATCTATATCATCTCACAGTGTTCAGGACACTATATCTCTCGACACCGAGTCTCAGGGAACACAAGAACACAGTGCGGGAAGTTTGATGCGGGCTTTAATAAATCAGCAGGCACCGCCTGGTTCAGAGGAAAACCCAGAATTAGACAGTATGATGCTACTTCCTGCCGGTAAAGTGATCCCGTCAGTGGCTCGTAAGAAAAAATCTCCACCCATGTCACAGCAGGTACAAACCACAAGATTAACTGAGAGTAATTTTGCCAGGAGGCTAATAGAAAAGGAGATGGAAATCAGTAATAGATTAAGATTAAAGAGCAGACCTGTATCCTCACAACAAAATTGTGGTGTACCTCAGAATGATAACATTCCACATATCAATCTACAAACTGAGAATGCAACCAAGTCTCACAATAAACAAAACTTCTTTCCTTGGCAGTCTTACCATGATGATAGGGATCCACATACATTCCATCATGGTCATCCTGACATCAGTGCAGAACCACAGTTCGTCATCCCTAAAGTGTCAAGTACTTCTGAATATGTAAACAATAACGCACCATCCAATCTTAATTCATCCTCAGTGGATGATAGTATTAGTCCAATCACAACCAAAGTTACCTCCCCTTTATCATCTAGACTTCAAGCCTTAATGAATGCAATGAAAACATAATGAGAAATTCAAGGTGTGGTGTCATACAGGAAATGATTTCATTGGGAACACCACTCGGCCATTTCTGTAAACTGCAACAGACCTTGGATGTATGTAAGGCGGATGGGTATGTACTAAATCGTGCATTTTGTTAGGCGGAAACAGTGAAAGAAAAATTAGCTCCGTAGATTTTTATCTTTTACAGTAAATAATGGCTGAAAAATCTTAGATTTAAAAATTAAGATTTTTCGGCCGTAACTTAAGAATCTAAAGATTTTTATATAAGGATACAATGGTTTCACATCAGTGACTTAAACGAGTAGTGTTGACGACGTCGAATGTTTTCACTCAAAGTTTCAAGGGCTAACGCCATTTTAACTGATGTCATCGAGTTTTCCAAGAGTTTCCTGTAATTTTTAAAAATAGTCTGTCTATGTACATCCGAGGTTGATCGTGAGATTGTCCGAGTGGTGTTCCGAATGGAAATAATTTTTGGCTCTGCTGTTATGGAACAAAACATTGAGGTATTTTCATCACTGTTGTAATGGTTGGCATTAGTGAAGGTGTTGATGTGACAAACGTTAACCTTGGTCATATCTCTGTTGTTGTTAAAGGTACATTGTATCTACTTGAACTTACAATGTGTGTTTACCATCACAGAAGCTACCAAGACTATCAAGGAGCATTACTCTAGCAACATTTTTGAATGTTTATTTCTCGCCTTTGACTCGTTTTTTCATTATTCAGAACCAAAAGATGAGGGATTTAAAGATCTAGTACACACTGTGGAATTAGTGCAAAACTATTTTTTGTTCCTATGTAAACAGAGACACTTAAAATAGATTTTGCCCAACAACTCAACATTATCTGTTTGTCTGCAATACTTAAAAAACCAAGAGGACCATTGGCCCTTAAGCGCTCACCTGAGGCAATAAGTTGACAAATGAAATTCATGACTTGCTCAACAAAAGTCCAAGATATCAAGAAGACAAAATATTAGCTGCCCTCATAGCACAGCTGGTAGTGCGCCAGACTGTCATTCTAGAGGTCCTGGGTTCGAATGGCACTCATTCTTTCCGACTATTTGTCTTCCACCAATGGGTCGATAATTTTCAATGAGTCAATTATAATAAGTTCCAATAACATGTGATTCAGCTACTTATTAGCAATAACTTTTAGACAAAAAAAAAAGATTATCAGCTGACAGCCAATAGAGGGACTTAGACCTTTTCTATCTATAGAGTGCATAGCAAAGACTATGAACAGCCTGTGCGGATGCACAGATTGGCTAGAGACTTTACTATGCACACATGTAAAATTGTTGGAAATGTCATGCTTTATTCCTGTTATGTTTGTATATGAAGGTTTTAATTGTTCTAATGCAGTTTTTGGGACAGTTATGTAGATATATCTGCTCTGTGTTCAGGGTGACAAAATAGTGCAAACAGGTTGGCAATAATTCCCCACTTTGTATGCAAGTGTAAAGCAGGGTGAAATTGGAAAACTGTTTGCACCATTTTGTGATCCTAGACACAGGGCTGTTAGGTATATACAACTAAAGAACAATTTTGCTCAAGTCTTCCAATCATTGTGTAGTTTACATTAATATCCCAGTGTACTGCCATCAATCATGGGTCTGTCAATGGATCACACAGTTGGAATAACAATGGAAGTACAGGGGAAACTCTCAAGGAAGCAGAATCGAGAGGGATTAATCTAAGTTGTAAATATTTATTTACCAATCAATGTAAAATAAACATGTTCAAACCAAACTTATAAAATTTATTTCAGTTGAAAAGTTCTTGTCATTTGATTTGAAATATTTGTTCATTTTGTTACCTTTTGTACTTTCCAACACTGCTTGATGTTGTGAACGTTACATTTATATGAATAAAATGTTTATAAAGATTTATTATAAGTATGTGTATTTCCTTCATTATTTGTTGTTGTAAAGGTAATGTCTTTATCATAAACTCTATTTAGTAATCAGCAGAATGTTGGTTACATCAAACTCTGTTGAAAGTGTCTATCATAAAGGCTTTTACAACAGTGTTGCACATAGCCTTCAACTGATAGTCAACACAAATGTGCCCATTTCCAACAATTTCGACCTGCACAAGTCGAGAATCAATCAGCCTGTGCATCTGCACAGCCTGATTGGAGTCTTCACTTTACACTCAATAAGTAGCTTTTGTCTAATTGTTTCGGCTTTTAATTGGAGAATAATTGTAACACCCTGTATGGCTGCCCAGGCTTCAATTTCTATTCCCCCACATAGAAAGATCATTGGCATATTGTTTTTGCCCTGTCTGTTTGTCTCCCATAAAAAAAGTTTGGCCATGACTTTTGACTGGTAAGTGATAGAGACTTCATAATATACAGGTGTATTGCTTGTGACCATACCTTTCTGTTGGTACTTATTTCAAGGTCATCTGTCAAGGTCAAAATTATTTTCAATATCAAATATGTTTAAAATCTAAAACTTTACATTGGGCATATCTTCTCACTGGCAACGTCATATTTTACATGTGTATGGCTTGTGGCACAACCTTTAGGTACCAACTTCAAGGTGTTTCCAAAGCTTGTGACAAGACCTTTCTGTTGTTACCAATTTCAATATCATTGGTCAAGGTCGTTTACCAAGGTATGTACTAAATACACCTGATTGGAAATAATGGCAGTTGTAGGGGTTTAACATATACATCTTGCTTGATACTATGCTGCATCATGGACAAAAGGGTCTTAAAACCTCCAACATGATTTGTGACTGGCAATTTTGTTCGTCTTTTAGGAATACTTTTTTTTATCCCCCATGGATTTGAGGAAGGGGATATAGTAATGGTCTCCGTTTATCATTCCATAATGCAGTCATTCTTTCACTAAACTTGTCCAGAGCATATTTCGTAAAAATAAAAATGCTTTCAACTTGAAACATCATAGTTGGATAGATCTCATTTAGAAGAAATGTAGTGAACAAGTACCACAACTCTTGTATGTATTATATTGAGTTATTGCCCTTTGCTATTTAAAAGCTTTGTCCAGAGCATATCTTCTAGGTATGAATGCTATCAATTTGAAACTTCAAAAGATGGGATATATCTCATAGGGGAGTAGTTTAGAGCACAGGAATCACAATTTATTCATGCATATTTTTTGTGAGTTATTGCCCTTTCTTATTTTGAAAATATCGATTTTGTCCGGAATATCTCTCAAAATGTATTTGAAATTAACTTGATACTTCATCGGTAAATAGGCTAAGAGAAGTACAATGCATAAGAACTACAACTCTTACCTGTTTTATTTTGAGGTTACGGAACTTTCTTGGGTCAGTAGCACTCATGGAGATGAAGCACGGTGCACAAGAACCGTAAATATAGCTGGCTTCAGGATACATTCAAGCTTTTATAGGTGTGGGATGGCAATGCCAACATGGCTCTTGTCTAATACCTTCTATTGTAAATCAATCATTCACGGAAAAATATATGTACAATTTAGTCATGCCTTTGGAGTGATGCATACAGTCAAGTGCCTCTAGTCAGTATTTTATCTATCCCATGAAGTGCATGTGTTCTTTTCACACTGGCAATATAAAGTCGTCTTCAGCAACTTTTAAGTTGAAATAGTTCTGAAAATTGTCCTATAGAATGGTTGAGCCGAACATTGATGACTGGTAATCTGACTTAAATCAACCTGGTATTAAGCTCTTACGATTACCTTAGGGTTGGTTTTTTTTTGTTTTTTTTTACTGTTATCAGTATGTCTCTGAACGGGTGTTTCACACGTACAAATTGTGAATCACCTACTCGAGACATTCTAATGGGATGTTTACATTATGAGCTGTGCAGCGGTCATGTTTGGGTATAAAGACAACCGCAAACCCTTAATCAGATTATCAGACGTCTTTTCAGATGTGATAAACTAAAATATTTCAAAGAAAAGGTAATTCAGAATTGTCAACTTCCTGCTACTATTAGTGCTCGTAAGTAGTATGAAGCCACTTCCAGCAGTATTTTAGTATAATCGTGGAGGCTAGTGAACCTACCCATGTTTCATGTTGTTTCCCATACCGATGGAACCACGATGTTTTGTCCAAGCCAAAACCTTCTCATCCGATTTAGGCGAGTTCATTACTATCCGCATATTTGTTTGGAACAAATGATGCTTGTCATAACTCCTATTGTCAAATGTTGGATGATACTTGACCGGGCTGGGGATCAAACTCACAACCCCAGGACAGAGACGCGTTACCGACCATGATAGCTATCTTTGGCCTATTACTCGCCGTGGCTGTGCGGATTATTCTGATGTAATTGGAATTGCTTATGGCAAACAATTTGTTTCATCGCAGATAAAATATCTTAAAGAAACCATTGGACCGAAAGAAAATGCAATAACACGCGAACTAGTCATTTATCCTTATTTAGCTCTGCTGATAAGGCACCGAAAGTTATTGTGATTTATAATATGACCTACCTCGCCGAAGTGAAATTATCCCGTTGAATATTTTTGATATTACACGGGTGTTATTACACTAGTGGAATAATTATGCATATGAGCTCAGAGCGAATAGCAACGTTATATTGTAAGCGCGAAAATGACGTCATAATCTATATTTGTGACGTCATTTTTTAAACGGCGTAATAAGTTTCGCGGAAAACTGGAACGTTGAATTTCAAGAAGACTTTTCGCTAAAATTTGGGTCATATTATACACAGAATATAAAATTTGTGCTCCTAAAATACAGAATTTATTTAACTCGTCATCTAAAACCGATAAAAACTCGGCGCATCCTCGTTTTTATCTGTTTATAGATGACTTGTTTAATAAATTCAGTATTCAATGACTACTCATTCAACAACCTCTATAACCCTGTAAGTGTAGAGGTCAATGACGTGACAAACTTTAAAAAGTTTGGCCATGCTTTTGCAGATATTCTCTAGAACGTTGGCATGTTTATTGTCTATCACAAGGGCAATCCATAATATCAAGGGAGATAACTAGACATTGTAAGAATTGCGCCCCTTTTTCGTCTTTGAGTTGTTCACTATCCGGTTCCTGCAGCCGGACGCAGCACCCGCTTGGGTGCTCCTGTAAAGTCTAGATTGATCCTTGGTGGCTCCTCACCACCTCTTTTACCCTTTTTTCATAGTAAACGACGAGCGATTCCTGATTCCATCGCTATGTTGCCTTATGTATTGATTCTGCTTAACGAATTACGATAATATAAAGAAGAGTCGGATCATATAAACGCCTTTGCCCAAGAGCTTATTTGCAGACTGATCTTTGTCTGTTCTGAAATCTCATTAATATTTAGGGATGAACTGAAGGAGAACATAATTCATAAAATATATTGACGTCAAGAAAAACGCCCCAGTAAAAGTTTGGAATTTCATTTCTGTATGGCATATTACATCGTGAAAAACACAGATTAGCTTTTCTAACTCCTGCTACATGTATCCAAATGAAAAGATTTCGTTTTCATTTTTTTTCTTATAACAATACAAATATCTGTGTGATAACAACCCGATATTTTTTATGATATCACATAGTTATTTTTAGAACAATAATATCATTCAGTTATTTTTAGAAACTTGCATTTCAGTAAGAAACATCGACGAAAACAAGACAAAAAGAGGTTACAAGATAAATATAATACGTACTAAGTGTATTGTGTGAAAAAAAAATATCTAACTCGGTTGTGAGAATTGATAATTGTCTCGGCAGAGCCTCGACAATGATCAATTCTCCCAACCTCGTTACATATTTTTTTCATACAAAACACTAAGTACGTATAATATTTTTATGCCTTGAGTAGCGGTCATTATGTTTTCGGGTATCGCGTGCGCTTCTTAATATTCTTGCTTCGATACAAAATTGCACGTGTGTCTTAAGCATTTGGTTTCCCGGTGAATCACGCAAAAAGTGCTGGAAAATTCCCACGCGTATTGTTACAAAGACGATAAAAAGATTATTGGCATCGTAATATTGACCTCTTGAACTGGGGTCAGATCCAGAAAAACGTGTTTAAGCTTTAAAACGAGTTAGGTGTGACAATTGTTGAAACATTTTGTCTGGTAAATATTAGCAGTAGATAACCTGGTAGACTCGGACAAGGTAAGCCGATTGTGACGTCTGTACGATAAGGCAACCGGATCGGACAACGTCATTTTTGATTAACAATTCTTTGATAAAGGCATGGGAAGGTATATGGGCAATCAGTAAACCAATATCCATGGTTCAATAACTTGATGATTTTGTCAACATGGTCAACCCTGTTATTGTTTCAAAATAGGGAATGTCAGTTTTTGAAGTTGGATAAATAGTTAAAAAAAGTCCTGACTCAAATACAGTTCTTGCGTGAGCTGGAATGTAATTAATTTGTCTTTCCGATGATATGGGGTAAGAATTTTTAACATGGAATGTGTCTTTTGTAAATAATTGCCTTTTTTATATGACTGAGGCGTTTTATACTGACGTCAGTATAAAAGTATGGAGGCATAGTGAAGGATGTAAAATATAGTTATATCGAGGGCTAAGAGCTTAACATGGTATGTGTCTATATAGTGTATAGACACATATCATGTTGTTGCTCTAAGCATATCGATAAAGACTTGTGTATAGCTTATACATTAGAATAAAAAGTTAGTCCTGACTCCTATAATCCATTTTGAATTCCTTCATTTCCGGGCATTTAAATAAAGATTATCGTTTGCTTAGCAACTTTGACTCTCACTGTAAATACGGGATATCTATCTACTTACGTGTACTGAGATAAATGTATATCCGTCCGTAGGAGTCGGTGACCATTGCAACATTGCAAGAAAAGAACTATGCACAGAATAATCATTTGATTTTAAATGTTTCCGTCAATATCTGTACATTCTGATTGGCTAAAAATTTGTTTTATGTCGCAATGAAAACAATTGTTAATACGCACCTATTTTTAAAGCTTCTGCACAATTTCTCATATAGCAAATATGTTTAATTGTGGAGAAATCGTATCATTTCTGCTTCATGATATAAATTGAAAATGAATGAATAATGTATGAAACTTTAAACATCAGCGCACTTATAAGAATCAACTTCTGGTATTTTTTCATACCATGTGCTTAACTTTTAAGTATAATGTCTCATTGAATGAAAGAAAAGAAAGCTAGCACATGTGTCGCTTTGAACGGAATCCGTTTGTTGAATCGGGGTATGATATAACCTACTGAAAAAAATATATTCCTGGTTCAGCGCGAAAGACATGTAACTGCTTATAAACACACACAGTTACAACTGTTTCGCGCTGATCCATCGATACCATGGAACGTTTTCATGATATATCGCAGCTTTCTTTCTGATTTCCATCGGTACCCGTTAATTGGAGTTGTTTGTGTTATGGAAAGGGTTGCCGAGAGATGTAAAAATTGCGATACATACTCTGTTTAAACTGCCATTATAAATAAAACATACGACTTTAAATTGTGGATTTCCGGGACTTTTGTTTAATTTAGATTAAGGATTACTTCGGCCGAAAAAAAAAGATCTCTTAGATGTTCCATCAGAGTAAATATATATAGCGGGATATATACCGACATTGACGAACACAAACTTAATAAATAATGCCAACAATACATCTGATTTCTATATTTATTTTATGGATTCCAATTGCTGGTGAGTTGTCTGCTTTCTACTTCTTTGGAAAAAATGAGCCAATATTTCAACATTTAACTAGCATGACTAAGGAATTACTCATTTATTTTTTGATGATTTTTTTTAAATCAGAATTTTGCTTACATTAATATATATCACTAAGATGTTCCAGCAGAGTAAATATACAGCTCGATATAATGATATATACATTGGCGTACACAAACTATCAACAATGTATCTGATTTCTATATTCATTTTATGGATTGAATTTTTGGCAAGTTGGCATGTTTCTAACCTTATGCTTCTTAGGGAAACATGAGCATATATATCAACTACACGAATAAGGGATAACTCCTTTCTTCTTCAAATCTCTTTTTACTGTGTAGACGTTACACCGTTGTATCTTTGGCGTGATTGAAATATTAACAATTTACAGTCTCTTTGAACATGAATAATTGACTATTCTAAATTAAATTTTGGTTTAAATTTTGTTTCTCCGTTTATTTATTATTGCTACTATAAGTAGTATCGACCCCCCCCCCCCTTCCCCACGCACACTCTAGTAACTACTGTCAGCTTCGCCTGGTTCTTGAACCCATTAACAAAAAATGAAAATTTAGAAATGGTCCAACTTGAAATAAACAAATTTTAGTGGAATAATTTTTTTTGTGACAAGCAATTTTTCTGTTTTCCAAAATGCTTTCCAAAGCTTTTTTCTGTAGGATAAAAAATGTGGGATTGCATGGGAATGGGTTAGCATGCAAACAATCTTATTTAAATCATCTCTACGAAACCACTACGCTATCTCTCCGTTACAGACAGGGGCGTAGCGGTAGGTAGTATGGTGGATCTGATTTTAATGAGATTGGCATGCAAAGTATTAGGTATCACCACACAAGACCGGCGAAATCTTACTAAAAAGAAAACTTAGTGTATATGTAGTTTTTTGGGGATTGAATTCGCTGTGGAGGGAGCTGATTGGGTTGTCTATATGTAGCAACCATGAACAAGTCGTATGTTATACAATTTTGTCAAATCATTTCCCCAGAAAATTTGAGAAATCACTTGAACAAAAATCCATAAAATAATCATTGGGTGACCCCCTTTTAGTTATCAATCGGAGAGAGAAGCAAGGACAAATATTTGTTAAAGATGATGTAAAAACAAGAGGACCATAAGAACCTGGGACGCTCTACTGACTTTCACGAAAAGCCCGTAGAATGAAAGATGTATGGGAAATTTAAAAAATGTTGATTATTTGCCGAATCGATCTGAACAAGCAAACTGCTTTCTATCGTTTCAATCGTTTGTTCATTTTCGATCACAAATCTTAATTTTAGTTGTCAAGATTTGTGATTTGGGTTTCTATTCATTAAAATCGTCCATTTTAAAAATTGCAAATGTAAAAACGCTGACTTCGTCCTTTGAAATTTGTCTCAAATTTCTCATTTCTGTAGCATGTCTTGCTTCTATAGATGTTTGTGGGAGGGTTGTAGCGGGAAAAAACGTCATTTAAATCAGTGATTATTTAAGCTGCAGCTACGACGTTTAACTCGCCCACCCAATGTCTGAAACAAATTGTCGAAAAATGACGGAGGCCACCAGTCACCATTTATAAGTGAAAGATTTAATTGGTCAACTGATATTTTGATAAACAGCAGTAGTCTGTTAATTTGCGATTAGAGCGATGAATTATATATATAATACATACTTAGTGTATTATATGAAAAAAATATCTAACGAGGTTAGGAGAATTGAAAATTGTCGAGGCTCTGCCGAGACAATTGTCAATTCTCACAACCGAGTTTGATATTTTTTTTCATACAATACACTAACTATGTATTATATTTATCTTATAACCTATATTTGTCTGTTTTTGTCGGCGTTTCTAACTGAAATGCAAGTTTCTTGAAATAACCGCATTATATCATTGTTCTAAAAATAACTATATGATATCATAAAAAATATGTTATCACATGGATATTTGTATAGTTATAAGATAAATTGT
Organism: Fragum whitleyi; assembly: GCA_948146395.1. Classification (NCBI taxonomy): domain Eukaryota; kingdom Metazoa; phylum Mollusca; class Bivalvia; order Cardiida; family Cardiidae; genus Fragum; species Fragum whitleyi. The sequence goes on along the minus strand of OX411549.1, from coordinate 49,783,536 downwards.
AAATCATTCTCGATACTTTATTTCAGTGGCTAATTTTACTTGTTATACGTGCGAGTACAGCATCGAAAATTCCCAAGAACCATGGAACCACCCTGAATGTATGAATACTCCCTGGGTCCTGAAGGGGGTCGGGGATAGAAGAGAGTGTCTTGAGAAAAACTTTTGTAATCTACAGGCTACATATGATGTCAGTAAGTCAGAATTCTTACTCTATTACAATGTAATGCTGTACGAATAATTTGGAAACAAAAAAATCTTTCATTGTCGGTGTAGGCGTCGATGTCGGTGTAGATGGCGTGACAAATATTATCCATGGTCATACCTCTATCAACAATGAATATGTTTTTTGTTTTTGTTTTTTGTTTGAAACTTTGCATGTATACAAACGCAAGACCTCTCAATACTCTCCATGTATTATGCCTCCTTTCGGCTTACATTTTTTTCACTTTCAACCTCATTAAGCCGAGCGAGTCATCCGTATTTCTTAGAAAAAAAGGCACTTCAAGTTAGGTGCTCTTTGAAAGTTTTTTTTAATATAGATTCTTGGTCACGGGTACATTAATAAATGAATTTTAAACTAGTTTGGCACAACTTATCTTCGTCTTTCGTAGACATGCCACTAGAAGAAATACCTAGATATTTACGCAGGAACAGTCAAGAACATCGTGAAATTGACATCCATTCCGATCAAAATCGTTCTAAATCACTCACTCAGCACCCCATGCATTTATTCCAAATAGTCACCCAAATCGATCAAAAACGATCCGAAAACATTTCGAAACCGTTCAATAGGATAAATATTTAATTCAAATCGATCAAATTATTCTACAATTTTATTGGCTGATGTAGATTTTAAAGTATCTGTTTGGTCCAAGAAGACACACAAAGAGAAAAAAACGTATATTTTGTTAAAGGAAGGTAATAAATGTCGCTTATTTTGTTCACCTTGAACAAAATTAGGGACATTGGATTACCTCCCTTTAATTTCACTCAAATCTCAAAGACCATCTATCAAGAATTACAGCTAAACAATTGAAATCGGCTTCTGTTTAATCTTATAAAATCATCTTGGACAAAGTTAGATATTTTTGATTACTCCCCTTTAATGTCACTCAAAACTCGCTCCACACAATCATTCAATTGCATTCAAATATAATTCCAGAATCATTTCTCATGTCAATTTCACGATGTTCTCAACTGTAAAGGTCACATCTAAAAATACGTCGAAAGATTCCCAAACGTGAATTGATTTGCTTCTAAATTGACCCAGCCATTCGTTCTTTGTCTTTTTCGTGGAAGTTCCGGCATGGTCAAAGGTTCAATGTTATTGGTCAATGTCATGAATGAGCCTTTGGTGATCATAGATCAGATTCGTTAAAGAAATTTTAGTCTATCGAAAACTTGGCTTATTTGACGGGGCTGATTTCCATAAAAAGTCAATTTTCTCAGACATTTAATTATGAATTTCACAGGAATAATACTATCGAAAAACACGCCTCTTAGTGATTGCGTTCATTTTCATATAATGGTATAGCCAACATTTGGAAAATTGTTTTCTTATCATAGGCGTAACTAGGATTTTGAAATTTGTACGACCTCAGCAGGCGACCAACATAGAATATTGAAGGTCCATATTGTGAAGAATAAAGGCGATATGTGGACTGTGACAAAAGATAAATGTCCTCCGTCTGCTCCCCTTTTCTATGATTTGAGTGTTGGCGAATAATCAAAACATCGTAAATACAGATTGAATAAGCTGTAGTTTCGACGTTACGATCATTCACCAACGACATTTTTCGAAAGAGGATTTATTCATATTACGTACCTGCGTAATGTGCGTAATGGAAGTTACGCCCTTGTCATAAATTAAGTGATGGATTTTAACTGTAATTAACTTAAATTGTCTTTTTAAGGAACAGGCCAAGTAAAAGAGTTTAGCCGAAAATGTTACGTGGTGAGCTTTAAGACTGAATGTGTTAAAGACACATACAACATAATCTGTACTAAATCATGCAGAGGTGACTTTTGTAACAGAAATGATACTGCAGATACGCTCTTGTATAATACTGCTAGCGACGTAACGTGTGTTTCCACGGCTTCGTTTTGTATTAATGTAGCGATTATATTGTATTTTTTGAATATCATGTTACCTTTATTTTAATTAAATATGTATCAGATAATTCTCGTCTATTGTTTCCATCAAGATACACATGGTACATAGAAATACACGAACTTAGAACTTAAAGCCACAGTATGCGTTTAGAGTAAAAGAAATCGCTATTTTGTGATTTTTGTGATCTTATGAAAGATAGGTAACATAAGAATACAAATAAATCGTCACACGGTGGTTTTTTTCGGAAAACAAATACAGTAAAATCTCGGTAGTTCGTATCTCAAGGGACCAGAACAAATCATACGAATTAAACATAGTACGAACCAACCAATTTCAACCGGTCGGTAGTTTTTTGATGGGTCAGATCCGACATGGTCTTAGGGTTCGCTATATAAGTGGCTTGATTCTAAGGTTCTATGGAATACATTTTACATCAGGTTCAAATGAGACCCTTTTGTAGAGAGTTTAGACGCAAAAAATCTCACTTGAACAAAGATCATCTTTTGTTAAGTCCATATTCAAAACCGTAATAAAGTAATTTTATTCAATTATTTACATAACGACTACATCAGAGTGTTTCCCCTCTGGACCAAATCACTGAGTACTCATTCAGTGGACGACAAAATCTCAGCATTACGATTAATCTGTGTGGAAGACATGTTGACCATCAAGTCTACGAAGATTTTCCCATTCATTTTTATGTATGATCAGCATTAGAAAGCCAGATGAAATACAATTTAGGTCACTGATTGAAACCTATATTCGATTAAACTCGCCAAAAAATTACAAATCAAATAATGCCTGTAAATAATTATGAATAACAATGATCGATAAATACCAATCAACAGGTGTGAAAATCAAGGTAAATGTTAATCGTAACACCTAGGGCAACTTCTGATCGCACAATTCACACCTACGGATTAAACATATGTATTTGTGTTATATGCAAACTCTCGGGACTAAAGATGGACTACGAACTACGAACCATCGACGTGCGAATTACTCGTAGCCTTCTTACAAAGAGAAAGAAGGACGAAAAAAGGGACCAAAGAATTTATACGAACCAACACATACCTACGAACCACCGGCGTGCGAACTACTGAGATGTTACTGTAATCTGCTTTTAACATACCTGTCACCCACCATACAACCAATTGATGGACCGCTGGCCTCGCCCCTTGGCCTCCGACATCAGGCACTGCATAAGATAATAAAACAGTATTGCTCTGCAAAATATATGGTGGTAAACATAAAAACTAAGGAATTCGCTGACTGGCTAATTAAACGTCGCAGCTACAGTTTTATTCAGTTGCAGTAGCGATATTTTAGTCGCATATTCGACAAGAATTTTTTAAGCAAAATTGTTGATAAATTACGGAAGAGAACAGTTAGATTCTTTCAAATTTAAGGATTTGATTGGACAATTGATATATTCGATTGGCGGCGACGACGTGCTAGTCTCACTGTGTACAGTTTGATTGGCAATTCTTCTCCTCCCAAACCACTGGGCCAATTTCAATAAAACTTTGCATGGATGTCCCTTGACTTATCCTTTACGCAAATTGTTTAAGAAACTTTGATACCCCCCCCCCCCAAATATTGGAGTGGCAGGTTGGAGCTTAAATCTTTAAAAAATTTCTTCTCCCAATTTCAATTAAACTTTGCATGGATGCTCCTTATGTGACACTCCACATAAATTGTTGAAAAAAAAAAAAAAAAAAAAAAAAAAATGGGCGTGGCAGCTTGTTTTCACTTATTTTCACTGAATCTCCTGTTAAAAAAATTGGATTGCCCCCTCCAAATATGGGCGTGGTAGGGTGAGGTATTTTCACATTTCAATCCTTAAAATTCTTCTCCTATCCTCTCTTTAAGTCAATTTAAAATAAACAAGGCATGAATATACATAACTTAAACTTTTACTAAAATTGACCGTGACATTCTGGTGGGCCCATTGATCTTGGTGTGACAGGACGGGGTCAATTTTCACTTTTAAATCTCAAAAAATTATCTTCTTCCAATCAATTGGATTTATGCGATGAATCTTGGTATGCATGTTCCATGAATGACCCTTTACTAGATTGTTCTACTAATGAGTGGTCTACTAAATGCAATCACCTTAATGTTTGTAATTAGATGGGTAAAGGGTGTGCAGGTTAATGGTAATTGAGTATTTCGGTGCAATGTTGGCCAGACCCAGTAAATCATTATAAAATAGTGCTAAAGAGATTTCAAAGTGTTGTTTTCAGTCAAAGAAAGCTTTGTTTAATGGAAGGCTATAGTATTAAAGCCAGTGGTGCGATACAAGTCCACTTGGGCCTCTTGTTTTGAAATTCATCCAGTAATTTCTGAGAAGAAGTTTTTTTAAAGTAAAGTTCCAGACTGGGCGGACGAACGCACGATAGTCTCATCGCCATAGCAATAGCTCAGGTGGCTTCGGCCAGTGGAGCTCAAAATGTGAGAAACATATAAGAACACTACTCAAAAAAGGTTAAGGGCCTCTGTCAAATTCCTAAACAAGGTCGGATGCAGGTGCTGGATAATGAAATAAAACCCACGTCGAAAAAAGGACATAACTCTAACAATTTGTTTCCACATTTATCTCCCTTAAAAGTCTAGTTAGCTCTTGTGAGGGTGAACACACATGCAAAGTTTCATGAGGATATCTACAATAACAAGAGAAGCGTAACCAAAACTAGAATTTGTCACGCCGACGCCAACACCAACACTTACGTCAACATCAACGCAAACGACGCCAAGGAATGTTATTTATATCCACGAACCTGTATAAAGTAAGAGTAAATGTGTCTTCTACATAGTGACGGTGTCAGTTAATTGATTTACCAAAGATAGACGAAGTTCAGATGACGTACCCCAAAAAATAGAAATAACAAAATTACTTTGCGAATTTGACATCTTGAGAACATGTTGAATAATGAAATATGACTTTTGATATGCAAATGAATTTCGGTTCTCTGTTGGGGAAAAATAAAGCGCAACTTTTCAAAATTACCAAATTAATAGCAAAACGTTATGAAAGTTGATGCTACCTGGGTATTCTCTATTTGACGTTTCGGCTTTATCGACAAAAACCTGGTGTGTGGCAAGTCGAAAAGTTCAGCTAAGAAGAAAAATAGTATTTGGAGATTAATAATCCTTGGAAAATGTCAGCCCTTATTTTTTCTTACAACTCCTAAACCTGGTACGCGGAAATTAAAACACAATGACGTTGGCCAATGTGCCTAAAACCGGTAACACAAAGCCTTTTCGGATTCTAGAGAATCTTAAATGACCTCATAACTCATTCTTTCCAACTTCTTGTCTACAACCAATGGTTTGGTTATCGTACACCTGTGTGGAATAGCAGTTCGGGGCTAGAAAAGGATGTAATGGTAGCATTGGTATTAGAAATACCAGTAATCTATTGTTAGGTGCTCGAGTCACAGCGATATAACCGAAGGATTGTTTAAAGCGGCATATAACCCCATTTAAGCAAACAAACCCAAACACAACTCCCCAAAAAACAAATTTCAGGTGGCAGTAGCAGTGATAGTTCAAACCAAGAAACTCTTTCATTTATACGACAAACCATATCAACCCAGGTCGCAGGACCTAGAAAACTTAAGCTTATAAAAAAAGGCTGTAGCCCGTTTTGTTTACGACAAAGACAAATTTCATTTAAATTAGTGTACAAACAACATAATGAGATCCGGCTTGTTTACACTGCTTCACAAGTGTCTTACGAAAGGGATCATTTCCACTTGGAACACCTCTTTACGTCAAAAAATGATCAGGGCCCAGATATTGCTTGTCTTTTAACATTTTTGGGTAGTATACAAGGAAGTGTATACAGTAAAGGTATTGGAGCATCGAATAAAAAATAGTCTTGATAACAATATATAGTATATAGCGAATACAGCCTTTCACTTCTAGATTTATCTAGATTTTGGTCACAATGATGAAATACAAAAAAGCTTTACAAAAATCAATCTTAAATCTACTTCGTTCTTGAATTTACCATTTTGTCTCTTGAATATTATGCTGCCGAATACTAAGTAATGTTCACTCTGTTGTTAGATAACAAGAAATACTTGAGGTTTAGTATCGCTCCACTGGAATTTGCCCCCAGGAAACTAGTAGAAACATTTATTTACTTTAAGTTATATTTAAGTAGATCAAGATTTTAGAAAGCCGCAGGTCAAGGCAAGTGGTTCAAATAGATGCCAAAATCAAAGATAACCATCTGCCAAGATTTATGGCATAAAATTGTTAAATTTTACATAAAGACCTAATCATTAGAAATTAAAAAAATAGGTCAAAGGTCAAGGTCAGGGTGAAAAGTCAAACATGATGTAATACCTTCATGACAATCGAAGATAATTCTAAATCTAATAGATCAATATTTAAGAAAGTAAGTCAAAGGTCAGGATCAGAGTCAAACATTAAACAATATGCCAGAATCAAAGACAATTTTCTACAAACACGTATAAGATAATTACTTGACAATGCATTTTTTCTTGTTAATTCTACCCATAATTATTGACAGATTTTCTTGAAATGCGATATGAATATTCATGCAGTAGGCTAACAGTCTTAACAATACAGTATTGAGACTTAAATCCCGTCAATTCAGCACCATAGGGCTTTAATCGCTCCATTTGCCCTCTTTTCCATGACGTGTCAAACAGCAGGAATATAATAACGGTCATTGTCAGATAAACAAAGAACATTCAGTGAAAGTTTCAGAAAAATCTGTAGATATGTAGAGGTATTCTTTTAAATAAGTAACTTTATATAAAGACCATATCTTCCCTGACACCGAATAAGATCACAAATCAATTGCATTTTGTGCAAGGTCACATGGTAGCCACTGTAAGTTTCACCTTTATGTAAAAACGGTATCAACTCTGGTAGCAAAAAAAGATGGGGCCCATAGGGGACCAATGTCAAAACCTATAATGGTCCAATAGTGGCTGGCCATCTTGGGCCCAGAAGGGATGTGCAACCGGGATCTTGATGGGACCAAATGGACATATGGGTCCTATACGGGAATTATATGGGACAAATATAGACAATAGAATGCCCTTCATAAACCCAAATGGTTCCCAGATGGGTTTTCTATGGGACCTTAATTGGACCCAAGAGGGATGAGCAACCGGGATTTTGATGAGACCAAACTGGGCAAGAAATTGTAGTCTTAGGTAGGAATCCAATTGGACCAATTTTGGCATTTTACGCCTGTTATGGGCCCATATGATTGCAAAATTGTGTCCATATAGATTAACAATATGGGCCTCAGAAAGGAGTTGCAAGTCAGGATGCATGGTACAAATAAGGCAAGGCTTATTTTGCCCCTTTTGGGAATACTCTGTGTCTAAAAAGATCTTTGCCCATAACGGATATATATTTTTCAGGACCTATTTGATAGAATACAAGCTCCATCTTGATTTCTTTCTCTTATAGAATGTTATCCTTAGCTTATTCGAGCAAATTTGCCTTCGACCATATGAAACGCTTTGAGTCCAAGTAATTCAAGATTTTCCGAATCAAATTCGCCCAACCCTGAAGTGGAAATTGATTAATGGGTGCCAAAAACTACATGTATCAGTATTATTGACAATGATAGCGAATCACCATATTGACAATCTTTAATATTGATTTTATACTTATGGTCAATAATATTGACACTTTCTAGGATTGTCAATTTTATTAAACATAAGTGGGGATTTTTGAAACTTATAAACATTATGAATCAATGCTATTGTCAATAACTTTGATTGTGTTTGAGCCACTCATACTTACAGACTACTTCTGTTAATAAAGAAATAATAGACCAATCAAATCAACCATTAACAAAATAGGAGAAATGTTGACTACATATATTTGTGTCAAAATAGTTGGCGGGCGTTTATGTAATTAGAATTAGTATTGCTTAGGCAGAAGTTATAACAATTATATTGTTTATCAATTTCCGTTTCCCGGCATTTCTTTATGATGTTCAAGGCATAAGCAATCGTTTAATAATCAGATTTTTGTCATATGGCATGTTTTTATAACAAAATCTGATTATTACTATCTGATTAAAAAATGCATGCACTTTAAGGGTCTATTTTGCAAAATGTCGCCTGAAATTTCACAGAAACGGCACCACGCTGATAAATAAAAAAACCGATTTTTATTCTAGACAAAAACATTTAACCAGATATATAATTAAGAATTAATTGGAATTACAAAGTACCAATTAAAGAAATCGCATGTAATTAATTTTAGCTCCTGTTGCCTCTCTTACTAGAGTACAGGGACCCGTTTTACAAAACATCTTACGATCATTTCTTGCGTAAGTCAAAAATTAAAGTTGCTTCAACAGTAGTAACTAAGAAACGAATTCTGCCAAGCATTATCTCATTGGAATCGTCTTCTAGAGACGATTCCAATGAGATATTGCAAGGCAGAATCTAACAATGAATGAAACCACTAGGTACGATTTTTGATTTGGACTTACGATCATAATTTTCATAAGTAGTTTAGTAAAACGGGCCCCTGGTTGTTTTGGGTTGGAGAATGGTTATTCTACCTACCATTGTTATACTATAATACCAATATTAATTAGTTGTAAAATATAATCTAGCTCTGCGTTCATCATGAAAACATTCGCAAAATGCTTGACAACTGTTACCCAGCTTTGCAGACGTACTCATATTCAGAGCGGGAAACAATTTCTAAACTTTCCCTAACGTTTATACATCGTGAACTTTGGACTATTTATCCGACCAATCTTCCTAATACGATTCTTCATTTAAAATGTTTGTGACACGTTGATATTTCTTGATAAATTCGAGCTTACAACAAGTTACTAAGACGTAATTGTTTGCGAAGTCTAAATGTGACCACAACATCATAACTACAACTTTATATTCGAGATGAACTTTTTATGAGTGTTTGGTTACCAATAGCGCAGTTGGTAGCGCGCCGGACTTCTAATCAGGGGTCTATATTCGCACGGGTTCGATCCCCGGCCGCGGCACTTATCCTTTCCGACAATTGCCTTCCACCAATAGGTAGATAATCGTAAACCTATGTGGAATAGCAACTGGAGGCTAGGAAATGGATGTGGTGGTAGTACTGGTGTGAGAAATACCAGGAATCCATCGTTAGGTGCTCCAGTCGTCGCGATATAACTGAGAGATTGTTGAAAGCGACGTAAAACCCCGATACAAATCAAATTACCAACCGAAGATAAGACAAACCAGGTTTATCAACGAATTCCACGGTACGACAAAGACCATTAAATCACATATAACTTAAACATTCTGTCTATAAGACAAAGTATCAGAAAGTATTTGAAATAAATCCCCGAAATTAAAATCACACTCTCGGTGGAAAATCCCATTTGATTTCTTAATGTCGTATTTTGGGGTCGCACTGAGCAAACGCTATTACCGGAATTCAATCTCGGTGAACACATAAAAAAACACTTATGAAGATAATGATCAGCGTTTAAATTTCTGTTTCTTCTGATTTTCGATAAACTGAAAATATTAGTGTCTTGTCTTTCTGGACTTCAGTAACTTGATTGCCATAAACTATCTATCCTCTTTTTTCATGTTTGTCTGGGTTCGTATGTATGGAGACAACCTACAAATAGAAAATATATATTTTATGAAAAATTAATATCTCACACGTGTTGAGGACGAGCAAAGTAATTTCTTGCAGTAACAAAATTTGTTATTTTGTTATTTTAGAACAATTCTATTATAAACAACATTATGCACTTTTGTCCACTTGTCTTTTGATTTTACAATAATTTTGTAAATTTTTGAAGTGAAACATATTTTTTCTACATTCCTTTTCCCCTTTTCTTTCGTTTTGTTGATTATGTATAATACGTAAAACATGAATATCAAGAGTCTTTGGTAAAATCTGTTTTGGCTAGAAAAAGCCGAACCTGTACATTCTAGAGCCATAGAAAATGCAAAAATCTTCTTGTAAATATCAACTACATTTTGTAATTCACTCACCTCGCTGGTTTTTACTTTGTGATAACTCCACAATTTTAATTTTCAGTCATAATTCCACAACAAAGATATTCGTTTAAGTACTGCAAAAAATGATTGTGTTAATGATGCTTAGCTCATTGTTAAAATTTTCGTGTACTATGGCATGTTCATCTGGCTAAATGAAGAAAGGGCTGAATAAAGATGAAAATATTTGATAGATAGTAGAGGGGTAAATTCTTATTCGCATTATGGCCAATCTTCATTGTTATCTTTCATTCTTTATTCATTTTTAGTTGATAATCATAGAGATTACCGAAAAGTCAAAGTTTGATTGTGTAGATCTATCATATCGAAAGACACCAATGTCAGCACAAGCTTTAGTTAAAAATTTTAACATTTTCAAATTTTCCAAACTTTAATGAAGCTAAAAGCATTTGAAACATCAAACAGATTTATCAATTCATTTCGATTGATTGCAGAAAAAATAAACTTACGATTTTATCATTATTGTATAAAAAGATATTGAAATGCAAATTGAGTTGCAAACTATATACGAGGGTCTCGTATATTCCTGCATTGCTAGATGATAAAAATTTCAATGCTTTCAGGTCGACTCTCGGCCTATGACCGCCTGTCTTACTACATTCATTTACAAGGCATTCAGAGCAAAGCCGTGTGACATAGATCACAATTTTTTAGTAATACAGATATTTTGCCCATAATCTGCACTAATGAATCCTACATGCATGAGAAAAATAGTATAACGGGTCCTATGTTGGCCTTATATGGACAAATGTTTTAAAAAAATGGTACCAACATGACCCCATAACACCATTTTGCCAGGATTCTGCCCATATAAACCCCAAAATGTCATGCCGCTGCCGGGAAGTGATTGTCTTCGTCTCCCGTAGCGTGATCCGGAACCGATGTGTAGGTGCACCAGCCGCGTTGATATGGCTGACATAAATGATAATGTTGAATGTAGTTTTAAACCCTTTACGAACAGAATAGAACAGGTTATCCGGCCTGTCGTGTTAAAACACAGAACTTGACCGTGACGAGCTTGTATCCGGTAGGGTAACGTAGATGGGACAGACTAACCAGTATGAAATCAAATGACCCAGTCTAAATATAACAGGGCTGTTCACTGTTTACTTCCGGTATTTTCACGTGTGTTCAATCGCAAATTTAATTTTAAGATGTCGAATAAGTTACCAAAAAATCTACCACAACTACAGAATTTAATTAAGCGAGACCCAACTTCATACAGAGATGAAGTGAGTAGATTCATTTATTGTAGTAAAAGTTCATTTTAAAGATTCGTTCCTCTACTGTTTCGTACCTTTTTTTTTTTATCAAGCTGATATTTTACCGTAATCAATTGAATCTTTTTGTTCCTAACGTAAACAAATATAAATTTAATGTATAAAACATGCATATATGTATAAATCCATCATTTTTACATTCTATGAAGGGGTAAGGAAATATTCATATCCGGAAAGATTTGGGGTCAAAAAGGCCCAGTGACAAAAAGGCCCAGTGTACAAAAAGGCCCAGTGACAAAAAGGCCCGGGTCAAAAAGGCCCAGTCCAAAAAGGCCCACTGTGAAAAATGACCAAAAAGACCCACTGTTAAAATTGAAAGTAAACGAATTAGATATGTGATGTCATAAAGAGTCAATTTGATTTTGCTCAAATAACAAGTCTTAGCTATTATAAATTGACAATGAATATGTTCTGGTTGAGGCAATAAGTCCACTGTTTCGTACTATCATACAATTTAATCAACAGTTTAATCTTGTGATGCATGCAAACTTAATTTATAATCTAAAATATTTGTCATTATCAGTGATACACGGCTGACATACAGGTAAACATAAAAAACATTCAATTTCTGATTGACAGTTATTTTATGTTTTTAGTTTTAGGGTGAAATCAAAAAGATAAATCAAATGAATGTTGAGTCTGATTATATAAGATGATCCAAAGTAATATTAATAGCAATAGGTATATCTAATAGCTACTGGCAGGTCAATTTAAATTTGCTTTTCTTCAAGTGATATGTTTAAGATAAGACCTTTTTTTGGATTGGGCCTTTTTGGTCAGCTCTGATAGTGGGCCTTTTTGACCCGGGCCTTTTTGGTCAACTCTGATAGTAGGCCTTTTTGACCCGGGCCTTTCTGACCCGGGCCTTTTTGTCACTGGGCCTTTTTGACCCGACACCTCCGGAAACCTTCTCTTTCCCCATCTGATTGTAGACAACAAGTTTTGATGTTTTCCTTTTTTTTTCACTGAGAGTACAGTAAGACCTTACACAGGGTTTTCATTAGCATCCAAAAGCCAAGAGTCAATGACCCTTGAGTCAAAATTTCAAAGAGTCAAAATGAAAGTCTCATGCGTCAAACTCTGACCGAATCATGCGTGAACACCCCCCCCCCCCCCCTCAAAAAAAAAAAAAAAAAAAAAATAAAAATAAGTTTCAAATTGATGAAAAATGGAGAAATCATTTTATTTGTATTTAAACAGATTAAAATAGGTACAGGTCATTTTTCAAACGGTGTCTGAAAATAAACAATAAATGATTTATCACCATCATAGTTCACCACAATTTCCAGACGTCAAATAATTACTAAAGAGCTTAATTTCGGACTAAATGGTTGGTTTTTTGTAAGTACAATGAAGTGGAAAGAGTTTTGAACTTGTAATTGCTAGGAAAAGAAAAAGTTCTGAAGATTTTTATTTTTTCGCTTAAAGAAATATAGTCCAACCACGAAGACCCATGACAATTCATAACAATTCCCCCTCTTGATGTTTACTGACTTACTTTTTAGATCCTGTTTGAATAATAGTGAAATTAATCAATAATAGGTTGATTTCAGTGTGAACAGAGGAAAAGCAATGGGGTTTTAACTGATTATCACAGGTGTCAAAAGACTGTCCATTACGATCGCCGATGCATATCCAATCACTGGAGTGTGTTAATTGCCAATCAAGCTAGGCGTTATTAGACCACCAATTAACTATTTTCCAACAATATGACACACTTCTTTTTACCCTTGACACACAGCTTCTATTTTTGAAGATTCTAGGACAAAATCCCCTCCGGACAAAATCCCCCCAAAGTTTTTTAACATGGCGGACTGAATCCCCTCGGTCAATCTAACAATGCGGACATAATCCCCTCAATCCGTTTTTTGAGGCGGACAGAATCCCCTCCATTCATTTGTTTGGGCGGACTTAAGCCCCTTGGTCTGATTACCGAGGCGGACAATATCCCCTTAATCAAATCAACAAGGCGGACATAATCCCCTCAATAGGCAAACACAATCCCCTTCAAATACAAGAAAAATCAGCAAAATTTTCGATATAAATTAAATCATTGCAAAAAAACTCTTACGTTCTTATGTGTATAGGCTTTTAAATTATCCATTACAAGACGCGACCAAGGATACTTTAGTACGTCATTTTGTAAGTTTTGTACGTTAAAAATCATTGAAAAAAGAAACAAAAACACATACTTTAATTTAAAAATTATAATATTATTCAAAATAAAAGATTTCTTTTCAAACCCAAATTTGACATGACGTCATGATATAATACTCTCGGAAAAGGAGCCGACATCAAAAGGACCGCTGAACACATGACCCAAATTGGGGGTCGCCTGTGTTTTCACAGTGAAACACTTTTCCTCGTGTGAACTGGCTCTGAGTAAACACTATGTAGAAAAACAAAACATATGATTTTTTAAGCTTCTCTGATTAAAACTATCAAAGGTAATTTGATAAAATACAAAGACCAAATCTCCTGCTATTGTTATTTTAAATTGAATCATTAACATTTACAGTTTGGATTTTCTTAATTGGTATGACGTTAATTAGTGGGAAACATTCTTTTTTCAGGAAATATAGTCGTTTAAAGAATATTGAATAATTGACTTGATTGAAATAATTTATTTCTAAACTTGAACAATAAACATAGATCTATCTACTAGAACTACGAAGGGGATTCTGTCTGATTTTTATGTCATTTTTGTCATGCAAAAACTTTGACATTTTGTTATACCACTGATTTTACCAAAGGCATTCACTTAAAATTTGACATATATGTTCACAATAAAAATAATAATCTTTACTATCAGGGGGGAAGACTCTAGATACATTTAGTGTGAATTATGCCCCTTTTTCAACTTAGATTTTTATCAGCTAATCAGCACTCGATAGTCGAGCCCAGTAAACAGTATGCGGGACTCTAGTTAAAAATTAAGAAACTTATTCAAAAGGGCTGAATAACTTTATTTCCTCTTTGAAAGAAGGTGCTTCTGTCTGCATATAAGGCCATACATGTAGTGAATTTTGAAAATTATTATGTGAACTTTCTATATCTTAATAGAGTAAAGAGAAAAATAAGAACTTACTTCTCTGTCTTAGCCCCAAATAACGTCCTCATATTAGGAACACCAATCCATGAGACGCTACATTGGTCTAGAAGGAGCAGGTTGATCAGAGTCTACAAGCCTTTTCAGGGCTCATGTTTGACACTTAAACCAGGGTTTTGACCCTCAAAAATCTGAAAATGTCCTATTTGACTCCTGAAATTTCCTGTCAAAGGGGTCAAAATGACCCTTCAGTTCAGTATTGCACCATGATACTGTTACACAATGAATGCATTACAATTAATTGTAGTCTTCATAACTTTCGTGAGATTCAAAAAAATATAAATCTCTTATAAAGAAATGAGGTAAACAATTAAAGAAGTTAATCAGCATAACCAAGAAAGAGGTACTTATTATCAACTTACTTTAATGTTTTGATCCCTTCAAGACCACTTTTGACCCCTAGAAATTCGCAGTCAAGGAGTCATTGACTCCTGAATTGGAATGGCTAGCATAAGCCCTGCTTTTTTGTCTCATGTAGAGGCATTTTCATGTTCTGATTCCATTTAAGAGAAATAAATGTGAGGTAAACAGCATTTTAGGATATTTACTTTATAGTACTATTTGTTGGTAATTACTTGAAGGGTTTTGCATTGTTTGACATAAGATATTTGTTGTCTTTTTGTTTCAGTTTTTACAGCAGTATCGTCATTATCAATCCAACCTACAGATCTTCCAACTTAAACCTTCACAATACAGCAAAACTCTAGATGAACTACTCATATTTCTGGCACAGGTGAGCTACAATAATATACTCCTCCTTTAATGTTTGATGTTGGAGACTTGCTGTCTGCATATCAGAGCACAAGGTTATTAAACTTTTTTATCCTCCACTGTGAATGTCCTCAAACATAGTACATGTATCTTAATGAATGAATGAACATATAAGATAATATTAAAAAGTTGTTACTTAAAACATCTAATTGACATCTTATTTTATGTCCATTCATTTATCAGACTATTATAACAAAATTAAACTTCAATCACATGATTGAATTTGAGAAAATTCACAGTTTGAGGATGAGAAATTTTTAATAATCTCCTAGGATAAAGGTTTGCATTATTGCGGCTATTTCCCAGGAGTTAAAAAAAACTTTAGATAGAGGGGTCTTCTTAATTTAGTTTCTGAAACTGAATGTTTGAAAATCTTATTGTTCTTTGCTAAACCATGTACAGGGGGTGGTGGGGGGGGGGGGGTGGGGGGGGGGGGTGGAAACTTTCGTCACATGTGTTCCTGTATACAAGTAAAAGATAATTCTCTGCTTGGCCAGCATCAAAGTGTACTTGTTTGCTAAAAAGACAAGATAAATTTGGGAAAAAAAAGTTGTTTTTAATGTTGATAATACTGCAACCTAGTATTTACCTCATTGAAAACAATGTTTACTATCTTTTGATACAGACATTATACAAATTATTATGCTCCCCATCAAAGAAGAGGGGGTACATGTATATTGTTTTGCACTTGTTGGTTGGTCTATCTGTCGGTCTGTCTGTGGTATGCAAGCTAGATCATGAAACTCAACAGGTGGATAAATCCCATTGGGGAGAAGTGCAGTGCACAAGAACCATAACTCTACTCATCATATTTTGTGAGTTATTTCCTTTTGTTGATTGACAAAGAATAGGCTATTGACCTGCTTTTTTTTTGGGGGGGGGGGGGGCTTAAATGTTTTAAAGTCTATTGTTCTCTTAGATCTTTCTAGTAACATTGAATCCATTCTAAGATTTGCCCTGGTATTCACTTAACCATTGACAAGTTACCTTGAAAAATATACTTGTCTGCTGGTAGAAAAGCCCTTGTTGGAAATGTAGGGCATGGAAAATCCACACATCTAATGTGCTGTGCTCATCTTTACAGCCTCTGCCATGTTAGTTATACAGTGGTAAAGTTCTAGGAAAAGTGAGTATTTCAAAACAAAAAGTTATGTTATTGGTCTCTCAGACCCTATATTGTGAGTACTCAATAGAATGGTCTCATCAAGACAATTCCAATGAGTATCTACACCATGAGATTTGCTTGAGAGATATCAGATTAAGATTGTTGTCAAACCCTCATCTGGAGCCTGCATATTACCAAGGCTCTAAGAGGCTCATTTTTAAAAGAAATTGAAATGAAATATTATAAGGGACCATTTGGAAACTGCTCAAAAATGAATTATGAAGGAGTCTGGTGTAAAAACATAATTTGGTAGAATAATCAGTGATCTACAGAAATTTAATGTTTCTACCCTGATCAACTTGTATACTTTCTCCAATAGGTTGCCCACTGTTACCCGACAGAGATGCAGGAGTTTCCACAGGAGATCAAGGATATCTTACAGAGACACTCTACTGTACTAGACAGAACTATCAGAATGGTATATTAACTTGTGTCATGCTAAACACAGAATAGTTCTACCTTGACTGGAACTATAGGCAAAGATCAGTCTGCATTAATGTGCAGTCTGATTTTAATTTTTACCACCTTGAGGCAAATTCAAATGAGAACTAAATAAAACTTTTTGACTGGCTTACCGGGCCTTACCCTCCTTAACCATAAACTTGAAGTCTTGAGCATTACTATCATTTCACTGAACTGTGTGGTCACTGGTTAGAAGCATGGCTAGTATTGGACCCTTTAACCAATAGATATCATGTTAGACCTACAAATTAATTTATTTCAGGCCCTAAATGTTCAGTAATGCACACTAAGCAGAACAAATTATTATATTTAAAGCTGTAAAAGAGACTTTTATACTCAAACTTGTTGGTATAGGTCCCCATAAACTATGATAGACTTGTTTGAAATGTTAGATTTATTTTAAGATACATTAATGATTTACTCTTATAGACCCCTTCAAAACAACCAGTTTTTATCCCCCAGAATTTATGGCAAGCTGTCAATAGCTAATGAATGTCAAATTCAAGCACAATCCCTGTATGAGTATTAGTAAGATTTAACTGATTTCAATATCTAAGCCTTAACCAAATGTATTGATATTTTTTCAGTCACTGATAAAAGCTCTCATCTTATTGAGGAACAAAGGGTTGATATCGGCCACCAATGTTTTGGAGATGTTTTTTGAGATGTTCCGATGCCAGGATAAACTGTTACGGAAAACTTTATATACGTACATCGTCAATGACATCAAGAATGTGAACCAGAAACAGAAAAACGTCAAGTTAAATACAGTGAGTATTGGGAAGGGTTAAAACAAAATTGAGCCTGTGCGTGACATTTCTAACAATTTTATGTGTGCATGAGTGACAGAGATTGGTTGTTTTGAAAAGCACATCATGGGGTCAGCCAATATTATTGTAAGTGCCTATTTATAGGCACTTCCAATAGTGTTGCGCTGACCCCTCGACAGGCTGCTTTTAAAACATTCTTAGATTGTGGTCAGAGACATGAAGTTCATAGCTATCTTCACAGCGGGTAGTGAAGACTGATCACACTGTGTACATGCATAGTCTGGTCTGAGTCTTCACAATACCCACATGAGCACATGCAGCTAAGTGAAAACCTTGTAAAAAATAGAATGGTCAACTTCAAAATTATTGCAGATGACAATTTCATGTTGAAAAAGTTTTAAAAAGAAGCTAATCTATCATTGAAAAAATTGAGAATGAATGAAGAAATTGCCCATAGGTTCAATGAATTTCTTCTCTTTTGAATGATGGGTATATTATAGGTGAAAAGCATGAAAGAATCATGGCTAAAAAGTATGATAGTTTGTATATGGGAAGTGTGCGTATGAGTTTGATTTAGTAGAAAAAAATGATGACTTTGTTTTGAAGAAGACTGAAGAGAAAACATGAGTGTTATTTATATTTTCCAAATGTTTGTTATATATGGAACATTAATAGAATTCATCCATTTTCAGACTCTACAGAATTTTATGTATACCATGTTAAAGGACAGTAACCCTGTAGCTGCAAAAATGTCTCTGGTAAGATAGAAATGTTTCACTCTTTACTTAACCCTTGTCATGCTGATCCCGGAATATTCCTACTTTGACAGGAGCTATAGAAAAACATCAGCCTGCACATATGTGTAAGATCTTAAAATCACATAACTGGTTATAACCAATCTCCAGCTGTTCATGGCATATTCCTGCTGTACACAAAACTTTGGTATAGATATGCAGTCTGATCTTAGCCTACACTCCCTGCTGTCAACTACATCATTGTGTGAAAACTTACTGGTTTAAATACCACAAAAGCTATTTATTTAGATAAATATTTAAAATCAGCAGGATAAGTGTTTCTGGATATTTCTGAGATCATATGGACTAGATAGGGAATAGACTGGGGGCATTTTGTATTAATGGTTATTGTATGCCTGTTTGCCAAAACCTAAACTGAAACTTTACCTGCAAACTAAACATTTTCCTGTAACTTAAACACTATCTGAGCAATAATGCATATATTCAGCATGAAGGTTACTCACAACACAAGACATTGTTCATTTTTAAGATCATGCATCACAGTCAAACATTAGTATTTGTGTAATTGGTACAAAACACTTAGTCTACCAGATATTTCCAGATAGTAACCACTACATCTATTTTGTTTTTATGCCCCCGATAGGGAGGCATCATAAATTTGACTTGTCCGTCCGTCCGTCCGTCCGTCATTCCGTCCAAAAACTTTAACATTGGCCATAACTTCCTTATTACTTAACATATTTGCATCATACTTTACCACAACATTCCTTGGTACATTACCTTTCTGTAGGCACATACTTTGGTGACCTTGACCCCTGGATGACCTTGACCTTCAACATAGATTGGCCATAATTTAAAATCAAAGCGGTGTCGGGGGCATTGTCATCTTACAGTGACAGCTCTTGTTTTGAATTATTATAAGTCTGCTTGGCGACAGATCTAGATTGAGTTTAAAATCCAAAATATCCCCACCATCTGTATCTGGGTATTGTGCATGTCAATGGCTCAGCCCTTAACAATTGTAACTGCCTTTAAACATTTAGGCATTTACAACTGTCTTGCACTGAGGCATCAATTTATTTTCAAATAACCAGACACTCTTCCTTACACAAAAAGAATTTACACACACTTTGTGCTACAGAGTGTGTGTATATTCATTACTTTTATCAAGGGACTGGATATATCAAAGCTGTGAGTTTATCACTTTGATGATGTCATTAGTTTTGAAGAGAAACTATCAAATGGTATTTCACTGAGAATATCTGCTCCCTTGAATGATCATGTAATGTAATATTTTACCAATACTCTTCTATGTTTTAGGATGTTATGATAGAGTTATATAAAAAGAATGTGTGGAATGATACCAAAACAGTTAATGTTATAACTACAGCATGCTTTTCTAAAGAAACAAAGGTAGGTCACTACTCAAAGTGTAATCAAGCGTCTTCACCTTTCATTAGCCATGCTCATGTGATCAGTCATAGCTGTTCGTGATCTGACAGGAAAAAATCAAGAACTAAACTAAAGGGTATCTATATTAGGTTTGACTTTTGCAGGGTTCCCACTGCTTTTTCAATCTGGGGGTAGAATGGGTATTTCTCAGCATGCATGTACCCCCTCTACACGAGGGTTGATCCAAAAGTTCGTATAATGAGGTTATAAATCTACAGAAAAGCTTACTATCAAAATAATAATATACAGTCTTTTAATACATCATCTGTGTGATAAACATGCAAAATTTTATATGCTTACATTAAATAGCGGCTGTAAAGTGTATAAATCAAGACAGAGACCCTGCATGTAGGCAGGGGAGCAAGAACGTCAAATGTGACGTCATTATTAACTCTCTTCTACATAGCCTCTGCTAATTCTTATTCCTTTCTGTGCATGATAAACCAACTGACAGAAATTATCCACATAACATTTGGAACCAAATTAGTTTACATTTTCTATATGAATGGTATTTCAGGTAAAGTTGAGATCAAGATACAGAGCCTTTATTTTTGAAAATAATGAGAATCGTTTGGGATAAGTTCGTTCATTCAAACTCATTTACACCATTCTAAATCCTTCTACGAAGCCTGGCCCTCTTTTAATATCCAGAATATCTTTACGAAAATTTCTCTTTTTTCACATTTTTATCATTTTTATAAAATATCTGAAATGTTTGGGTTGGTGAATAACATAGATCACGAGAAAAAAATCGGCATAACGGCATCCATATTTTTGTTTTAACGTCTTGTCATTTTTTTTTTTCTCTAATAGTCTGTGTTGTTAAAATTTTCATTGTCTGTAAAAGTCTCCCAACAAGCTTTAAAAAATAACCAATAATTTTCTATTGACGTCTTATTTAATCTAGCCAAGGATTTTCAACTACAGTTTCAGAAAACTTATAGAAAACTTGATTAATTTAACAGATTTTCAATATTTTTTCATGCTTCCCCGCCTAAGCATACATGTGTTACTATGGTAACGCATTTGTAGGCCGCTAAAGAAAATTCTGCAAAAAAAAATCTTATTCATGAACTCCGCATTTACTAAACTGCACATTCATCATATTATATACGGAACAAGTCAGAAATGCGAAAGTTATGAGCCCATTTTACGAACTTCTGGATCATCCCACAAAGAAGGCTGGTTGCAAAAATTTAGGGGTTCAAGCTTCAAAATAGGGGTAAATCCCCCTCATTTGGGTTTTTTGGGGAACACTGTTTTGAATAGTAAGTGATAGAATCTTCATGTCTGGCATGGTTATTTGCTTATGACCTTTCTGCTTAAGTCAAGCTTATAAATCTAGTTCAAGATTATTTGTCAAGGTCAAATTTGTGTATTATTGTAACTTTGAAATTGGTTAGAACTTTGCAATCATAAGTTATACAGCCTTCTGGCTTCATATTTCACTTGTGTATTGCTTGTGACAAGATATTTCAGTGGGTCAAAGTCATGGCTAAGTGTTTAGTTTCAGCATCTTTTCATTGCAACTTAAACACTACCAACATAAGTCACATCTTTTCAGCTCACCTGAGCACAACATGCTCAAGAGGAGCTTTTAGGATCACCCTGAGTTCGTCATGTGTTGTGTGCCATTTGTCATCAACTTTCTTAAAACTTCTTTTTGTGGCATTTTTTCACAATGACATTCTAAATTGACATCTCCTCCTAAACCATGGACCCTTTCCAAAAATTGTCTGGGAAATTTTGATTGACCCATATATAATCCACTGAACCAATGAAATTCAGGTGAGTGATTCTGGCCCTCTTGTTAAATGGTAAGTTATTGAATCTTTATGATTCACATAATTATATGTGGCAAGGCTTTTCAATTGGTACCAATTTGTTCTAGGCTCATTTAATTTTCTTGGTAGAATTGTGTAGAGAGGCAAAGTGTTAAAACTTGGCGGAAGAAGGAATTTCAAAAAAGCAAGAAACATACTTTCATGTAAGGTTAAATTCGTTTTGCTACTGATGTTCATATTTGTTTATCAAATCACTATTTCAAAAAAATGGTAGGGGCATTTGTGTTTAACAACACCTCTTGTTGTTGTTTATTTTAGATCCTGGTTGCTGCATTAAAGTTTTTCCTTGGACATGAAGAGGGAGATGGGGAGGATGATAGTGATAGTGAACAGGAGGTGAATAGTTACCTATATGTCTATTAGATCTGTCTGGCTTGTTGACTGTCATTCTGTTATGTCTCCCATTTGCTACTCTAAATAACATTCTTTTTTGTACTCAAAAAGGTACTTTTATACAGTAAAAACTTGTATTAACCCTTGTCATGCTGAATGATAAACCTTGGCAAAATTATATATAAATCAAAAAGCTGAAAGCTCTGTTTTCCCTAATTGTGAGTCAGCATTTGATTTTGAAAATATAATTTCTGAAACTTTTTTGGTTTAAAAAGTAAAAATTAGGCTGTATGGACAAACATCAGACTGCACATATGTGAAGGCTGATGTTTGTCCATACCTTCTGCCAAAGCAGGAATATTTTGGGATCAGCATGACAAGGTTAAGTGACCACTTATGGGACCATCAAAAAGAGGTTGTTAAAGGAAGAGGTCGCTTAGTACATGTTTTGTTTTCAGATTAGAAATGAGATTTTGAATACATGTGTATATTGTTGCGAATTCTTAATATCCCTATGTTGTAAACACTCATTAGAATTGTTTGAATAAGGCCCTGACTGCCGCACTTATCATTTCCGACTATTTGACTCTCTCCAATTAGTTGACATTTGTAGACATATGTGAGATAGCTTGAGGCTAGGAAAGGATGTCATGGTAGTACTGATGAAGTAAATGCCAGAAATCCATTGTTAGGTGCTCCAGCTGTTACGATATAGCTTAAAGATTGTTAAAAGCGCGGTAAAACCCCATTCAAACAAAGGATGGCTCTCCATAAGGGCCTTTTTGTGGCTAGAATAGATTTCTTTTAAACTTTTGCCATACATATTATGACATTATATGCATTTAAGTAACAATGTTCATTTTTGGCAATGGCACCATGTAGACAAATCTGTTAATATGAAGGTCAATCTCAATTGACTTGTTAATTATCAAGGACAAACTTCTAAATGAAATCACACTTGGGGCACTAGTTTTCTAGAGACTCGTTTTGTACTTCATTCACATGAAAAAAAAAAAAAAAAAAAAAAAAAGAAATAGATGAATTAACACAATATTGATATAATGATTTAGGATGATAAAAAGTCTGCCAAAGAGTTGTCCAACAGTCACAGAGTGGGAAAGAAAAGCCGTAAAAGACAGAAGAGACTAGATAGAGCATTGAAACATTTAAAGGTATAATATTCATTCTATTTGCATTTGATTTCTTTTTTTTTTAAATGCCTTAATTTTGAATATCAAAGAAGTATATCAAATTGACTCAGAATGTTTTTGAATCTGTAATACAGATGGTATTACTGAATGTAGAATATTGTAAGCTATTGCTCTTTTTAGATTCTTTTATGAATATTTTTGACTGTATAATAGTTGTACAGAGATAAAGGTGAGTTTATAACAATAAGTATAAAGGTTTACAACTGTTCAAATGTTGCAAACATGAATTTAACATCATGCTACAAGTAAAAATGTAAAAGAATAAGAATGTATTTGAAAACTTATAAGCCAGTGCTTGACATTTTAAAGATTTCACATGTATGTCATGTAAAGACTCGTATCAGCCTGTGTATCTGCAAATTCTTAACTATGCTCTCAATAGGTAGATTATGATTGGAAATCTTCAGGACTCTGGGAATATTTTTTATTCACTATATAGCTGCTTAGGTAGCTTGATGTCTCTCCATCATTCACACATTGTTGAGAATGTCACATGTAGGCCCAAATAGTCATGGCTACTGACTTGTTTCAGAATCACAAGAAGACCAAGAGAAAAGCAGAAAGTTTTAATTTCTCAGCTTTACATCTTATTCATGATCCTCAAGGTAACAACTATATCCCATCATATAATCACAATTTTAGATGCATTCAAGTTCTAATAGATTGCAGGGACAATTATTGTGATATCTAATCACTATAAATCAAACAGATTGCAGATCACTTTTTTATATTTTCTCTGATGTGTTGAAATAGGACAGTATGTGAAAGAGGGCTAAGCTTATTTCAAAAATTGTGGTTATCTATTAATTCAAGAGATGAAGAGAGTAGTTTTTATGCCTCTGTCATAAATTGCTACAAGCATATAGAGTTATTTCTGTCCTATGGGTGAGTGCATGTGTGTCCCAGTCTTGTCTGGAGCATAACTTGTACATTTATGGATGAAATTCTAAATCATTTGGAACCATGGTGAGTAATAATGTTATGCGTAGGCTTTGTCCAGATAGACCAAAGGTAAAGGTCAGATAGGTCACAGGTAAAAACCGAGTATTTGCAAGGGTATCTGTGTCTGTGACATATTTCTAATTTGATTCATGGAGTCATGAAACTGAAAAAAACTATTCACTCTTGTGTATGTATACAGACAATATTTGTTTGATTTATGTTATGTGTCTCGTGTTTGGTCTATGAAACACATTGTTGAATAAGGTTAGATTTATGTTGAAAACGAACCTTTTCAGGCATGAGTGAGAAGTTATTCAAGCAATTAGAAACTTCCAATGAGAGGTTTGAAGTGAAGTTATTGATGACAGATCTGGTATCCAGGTTGATAGGTGTTCATCAGGTATTTACACAACTTTTTCAAGCCTATTTAACCCTTCTCATGTTGTTTAGGACATATTCATGCTGTACACAAAGCTTTAGCAAACAGTATAAAATAAGATCATCATGCACAAATCGATTGCTAATTGCGAAACAGTTGTAACTGCCTATACACATATAGGCAGTTACAACTGTTTCCCGCTGAGCCATCGAAATGTGTTGTCTTCTTAGCCTACACTTTCTGCTTTTTACTTTATTTATGTGGCAAAAAATGAGTCAGAAAAGTTGAAATGTGAGAAAAAAAGCAATTGTTTGAAACAAACGTTGTTATCCTTTACCATTTGACATAATATTAGACTTGACTTAATTGAATTTATAATATAGACACTTATTATACCCTATTTCAAATTGAAAAATAAGTTCAATATAAGTTATAGAAATTATGAAAATGGATCTGTTATTTGTTACATGTAATTTTTTCTAAAACATTTTGTGGTCTTCATTTGTCAAAAATGTTAGGTTGAATGGTAAATAGTGAACTCTTTTTCTTGAAGAATAAAATGGTTCTTCTGTCCTGCATTCAAGGTGAGAATATTTGCTTAACATTTGAAATAAATGTAAGCCTGTTTTGGGTATGTGCTCACATGCCAAGTTTGGTAGGATTACTTAAAATTTGCAGATGCTTTGCATTCTGATACAGGGCAGGATTTATGATTAAAGGTGAGCAAAATTTGAAAAAAAAGTGGTTTACTTCATTTAAACTGATCTTTTACATATTAATTTCCTCTAGGTGCAGGATTTTGGTCTGTGAAAAAAAAGAAGTAATTCTTGAATTGAATGTTCAAGAAAATTGAGTTTTGTTTAGATCTTAAAATTTTAACTCACAATTAATATTCAGTGAATGTTTAAAATTACAAATTCTGCAGCTGTTTAATTCTTCTTATCAATAATTTATTCTTGTATTTCAGTTGTTTGTATTCAATTTCTATCCATACATTCAAAGATATCTTCAACCTCACCAAATGGGTAAGTCTACTTATTCTGTAAGTGGAAGTAACATCCTATTAATTTGGCAAGCTCTTATTATCAATAAGAAATCAACATATCAATGAATCTAAAAAGAAAATGAATTATCATGACGATTGCCATTAAAAATCATATCTCAAATTTAAAGACATTTATTAGTTCAGGTAACTTTGAATTGGGTAAATTACATGTTATGTAAAAATAAAATTTCACTTTGATTTCTTAGCATAAAAATTTGGTTTGATTTTGAAAGAAAAAATTTCCAATCACTATACGAGGGTTGTCCCAGGAATTCGTGAACTTTGCGATAACTTTTATATAAAACACCTGATGAAACTGAAAATTACAAGTAATGTGGATTATCAGATTCCTTTACTGTTTTGTAATTACATAGGGCTATGTACACTACTCGTGAATATATGATTTAAAATGTAACACTAGTAAATGTGCGCACGCTATCAACGTTGTGTTATAATACAAGAAATGTCGTTTCAAAACTAAATCACTTCTTATCAAAGTAGTGTCCTTACCAGCTCTGTGGACTTGTTACAAAGAAAGAACCTTTGTCAAAACACATCTCAAATCATTGTTGACATAGACCTTTGTTATGCATTAGATAAAATATTTGATTTTTAAAACCGTTTTCTTAATCTTTTGTGTAGGTACGCAATATCTTATTTTTCTTTTGACCAGAGAAGGGATGGGTAAAGTAAATGTTATATTTTTCCATTACCTATCATTATATTTTTAGACTTTTCGTAAAAGGAACTTTTACTGTATTATACTCACAGGAAATAATAATTTGGGTTTGTTTTGAATTCCTTGGAATAACACTACTACTGCGTGAATTCATCGAGATAGACCCACCATAGAAATCTTGGATTTTGAGAGAACCACTTCCAAATCTCTCATGATGCCGAAAGTGTTTGCATATGTCTTTAAGGTCTTGATATCTTTCATGTACGGACGCGACTTATGATCAAGTAATTTAAAACTATACACTGCTGATTTACGTATTTAAGTTTCTGTTTATCCAAACAGGCGTTCTGATTGACGCCAGTCGAAATGTCTTTTATTCCTTTTTTCGCCACTGCTCGCATTGGTCCTCAACCTTTCTTTTCCAGATGTCCCCATTCAGTTTCAATTTTACACCTCTTTTATCCGTTTTAATAGAGTATGTGCAACACCCAGTTATGGTCTTTCCTCATTTTGAATTATCAAATGATTTGTATCGGTCTTATTTAGCAGTCTAGACCATATTTTAAATGATTATGTGCACCGAGCGTCCAGTTAACGCCGCCATTTTTACGCCGTTTGACTTTCACTCGGACAGAACAAAACTTCATAACTGCGCACTATGTGATGTCATTTGTATGAAAAGTCACATGTGAGAACTTTGAAGCTGACTGCTTTCAACTATGTTAGTTTTATATCAAACTACTTGTGAATATCAAAATAAATGACTATCAAATATCTACCATATAAGATTCATAAGTAATAATATTGGAGTGCGCTGACCACCCCTACAGAGCATGCTTTTTATAGCTATATACAGTCGAATCTGTGTACAGCAGCCAGTCAAGGGAGAGGCCCAAATTGGCTGCTGTACACAGATTGGCTGCTGTTCACAGTATCCTTAGGGCGGCCATTTTGTCGTACAACTTTTGTTTAGCTCATTACCAGATTGCAAAACTATAGACTTCTCCCAATTCTAAGCAATTCCAAAGTTTCATTTTAAGTGTTTGTCATTAAAAGAATAAGGAATCATACCATAAACATATAAAAATATTGTGAAAACGCATGATTCATATTCATCGAGAATTTCTCGTTTGCGTTTAGCCACGGTTTGGACCTGCGTACGACCTACGACGAACTCATTAGCAATAATCCTGGAAGAACACCCAGATTCCAGCACGCGTATCACTTTCACACAATCCTCTAGAGAGAGGAACTTACGTTTAGAAAGCGACATTATGGCGAGATTTGATATCGAAAGCAGGTGACCTCGAGAAATCAGTTTGCTAAATGTAAACAACCTGTAATGCTCAAGATCATTTTATTAGCTCGGCTGTTTTCGGAGAAAACCCGAGGTATTGCTATAGCCTCCGTGTCGTTGTCGTCGTCGTTGTCGTTGTCGTTGCGAAAACTTTGACATTTTGTTATATCTCTGGTTCTACTGAAAGCATTCACTTGAAACTTGGCACACATGTTCACCATCAAAAGAGCAACCTATACTATCAAGGGGGATAACTCTAGATGCATTTTGTGCAAATTATGCCCCTTTTTCGACTTAGATTTTTTTCCACCATCCAGCACTCGACAGCCGAGCGTAGGCACCCGTAGGCGGTGCTCTTGTTTAAAGAGCCCCGACAACCGATAAATTCCATAGCTTTTAATTAATTATCATCATTCAAGTAGATCAAATAAATAATAATGGCCAATTACACGTCTTTTAATCGACAACACGGGAGGAAATCGATAATTGGTTATTTATAACTTGTACATTACGATAAAGTGACTTCGGCTGTTTACTATAGTGGTGATTATCGATTTTTTCGAACACGACTAATTAAGTCGCGTGTTTTGTTAAATGACCGTTGTATAGGTGTGATATACAGTTGGAATTAGACCAATTAAGGTGACCGCCGGCCGCATTTCAGGAGATCACGCTATTCACAGTGCAATTAAAGAAGGAATTCGCACGGGGGGAAATCGAGTGGCCGCTGTCGGCAGATTGGCCGCTGTGCATAGTTGGCCGCTCACACAGATTTGACTGTATCTGAACACAAACATACTAAAACCGTAAATCCTTTATCAATCAGTTGCAAATTAATGTGTGTTGTCAATTCAAGAGTTTTATTTTAATTGGACACTTAAGTTTTGAATAATCGAAAAAGTTCACAAATTTCTTGGACAACCCTTGTACTCTTCAATGGTTTGTATAAACATGTTCAAATGTATTTGGTTGAACCCTTTTTTTAGCTCAGCTGTTTTCAAAGAAAACCCAAGGCGATCACCTTGCATTGGCATGGTAAACTTTAACCTTGGTCATATCTCTGTTGTTATTGAAGATGCTACACTTAAATATTGGATATATAAATTATGTTTTCCTCCAATTAACATCATAAGGTCAATTATGTGTAAAGTTTAATACTTGCAAAAATTGTGGATTAAACCTTTGAAATGAGATCTATCTTTCTATGATTAATTACAGAGGTGACAAGATTACTGTTATTTGCTGCACAGTCTTGCCATGAACTGGTACCTCCAGAGGTTAGTTATCTGATAACTAAAACAGTTTGACATGATTGTAAAATGTAGTAGGAAATGTCAGATGATGTTAAGGTCAGCTCAAACAAAATGGAGTAACAGATTCTTTTTGTCACATTCATACTAGTTCTTTTTTTTAAACATTTTTTCAATGCCCAGATGCTAAAATTACTGCAATAATGTGTGTAAGATGATGTCATGATGATGTCATTTAGAATGTGATCCTACACATGTGTAAGACACGGATATTTCTGATGGCTGTGGATGACAAGGGTAGCTATGTGAAAAAAGCTGATTATAAAAAAGTCTGGAATAAAAATGTTAACAAGACATGCTTGTCAAGCTTTATACCTTTTCATGAGGGGGCTAAAATCAGCTAGTCTGAAAGAAAATTTATTTGCAAATTCTTTTCTTCTCATTATTCTATGAATTCCAAAATCAAGCAATAGTAATCAATGATGTTAAGCATATTTATATTGACTGTTCTCTATACAAAACAAGAGAAGTGTTATGAGAAATTCTGAGCTTTACCAAAACTGAAGAAGATGTAAAGGGACCCAAAATTCTCTGTGACAATAACTTCTTGTCAAATTTGGTTGAGTATGGATCCTTCAATGTATTAACAGAATTACAGTCTGCTTAGTTTATACAAATTTATTCAAGTTCCATTGTGACTAAAGCTTAAGCTTATAGAATCACTCTCAAACACTCAATCCTGATGTGTTCACGCCCCTAAGAGAGAGGCAGTGGTTTAAACCCACTGCTACCCAATTTTACATCTGGGTGTACTTGGACTTGCTATTATGCATTTTGCCCAGAAACATACCCTGGCAACGGTGGGGCTAAAAGTCAAAGGTTGAGTGAATTTACCACTACGCCACAGTTATCTGCTTCCTCATTCATTACCTTATAATTTTCAAAATACTCACTGGTATATATTAAACAAATTTTTTATACGCCCTCCCCCCCCCCCCCCCCCTCTCTTATCAATATATCAGAGGCATATTGTTTGATTGTCTGCAACTGTTTGTCCATTTGTCTTAAAAGATCTCGACATAACTTTGGCCATAACTTTTTATTGGTAATGAAAGAGTACAAGTATTCATATTTTTTATGTGCATTGCTTGTGACAGAACATTTCTGTTGGTACCAAGGTTAAGGTAACCTGTCAAGGTCATTGTTCATGGTCAAATATGTAGAAAATTTGGTTTTACTACTGACTTACATATTGAACCAAAGCATTCCCTGAAAAGGTTTTTCATGAGGCTTCGTACATCTTGCTTGTGAAGAATTGAGTGAAAAAAAGGGACAAATATACTTTGGTGGATCAGAATGTAGGGTATACTCACTGACTTCTTGTACAAAACATTTCTTTTGTTTATATATAGATGGTGGAAGGAATTTTGACAACAATAGCCAATAACTTTATAACAGACAGAAACTCTGGTGAAGTAATGGCTGTAGGGTAAGATGAGATTTTTTTTTGGCTTTACACACCTGGGACCAGTTTAACTAATCGTCTTATGAAAAAATTAATCGTAAGTCAATATCACAAATTGCTCCTTGTGAAGTCATTCATTGTTAGTTTCTGCATTGCTCTATCTTATTGGAATTGTTTTTAGAAGAAGATTCCAATGAGATGCTGCATGGTAGAATTCCATATTTAGTTTCTTCTGTAGAAGCAACTTTAATTTTGACCTATGCAAAAAATGACAATAAGATGTTTAGTAAAACGGGCCCCTGATGAGGATATTTGTTCAGATGACTGTTTTCAAAACTTGTTTATATTCATAATTCTTATATAAATCCCAATAGAAAAAATCAAACTCATCACAGGAAAAAGGGCATGAAGGATTGAAAAGATAGAATTTTACAAGGATGTATCTATACAGGATGAATGTGGAATATCTGATTTGCAAACAACAATTATTTTTAGCTCGGCTGTTTTCGGTATTATTATAGCCTTGTTGTTGTTGTAGTTGTGATTGTTGTCATCTATTTACAAATGCCTTGTCATTTTGTAATATCTCTGGTTTTGGTAAAGGCATTCAATTGAAACTTGGCACACATGTTTACCATCACAAAAGCAACCAAAACTATCAAGGGGGATACCTCTAGATGCATTTTGTGTCAATTATGCCCCTTTCTCAACTTAAAGGCTGCATAGACGGTGCTCGTGTTTAATGTCCTGCTATGATAATATGGGGGACATTTTATCTTATGTCAATATGACTCAGCTGGGTTTTAAGGGATGCAGGTTTTGCAACTCTGAGACTCCTTAATAAATAACAAGGATTCTGAAGGTAGTGGACCTGTTATAGTTCTGAAACATTTCAGAAGTAATTAACCTTAAAATAACAGTTTAAAATCAGTGGGCAACGTCTGTCAATATTTTGAAAGATCATGAGTTCTGAAATATTTTGGAATTATTATGGGTCTACTGCCTTAAATCTGTCTCTATACAATGGACCTTCTGGGTCTCAACTTCAAAAAAGTATTGAAGACTGATTTAAATAGTCTTTTCTATTCTCTCATGAAGTTGAGCCTGAAATGTTTCTTATTCTGATTACCTTTAAACCAAATTATACTTCATTATTCAAATAAAAAACAAGAGATAGTTGCTAGTAAAGAAATAGCCTACTTTCAAATCAGGGATTCCTAAGCCTAAAGCAAACACTAGGACTTTGATGTCAACTTGAGTCCTTGAGACATCATTGGGTTTATGTCGGACTTAGAAAAGAACATATGTTTGGCTGTGTACAAAGTTCACACCAGAAACTTGGCAATGTAAATTGCTGTAAGCCTATTTGGTACAAAACTCATAAATAAATGATGATAGATCTCATTGAAATGCATCTGCAAATGATCGGTTCCCAATTCAAGGACAAATGATAGATCTAGTAAAATGTTTGCAGAACTAAACTTTGTATTTGAAATTAGAGATTCACCTTAAATCTATTTAAGATAAAGGCATGTTGACCTAATTTTAATCTTCTTGCATAAATATGTCAAGGCCAATATTTTCGATAAAGGCAAAGTCAACAATTAACATCAACATTTTGAAAAAATGTCATTTGAGAGCATAATTGTTTCCCAAACAGGCCTTGTTAACATACCTGCTAGACCACTGGTAGACCCCATTCTTTTCAAATTTTTACAGATTGTTTACTTTGTAATATGGTTCATATTAAGGATTTCTTTTTATCTACTCTATTTTTGGTTTGAAATTACATTGCAGCTTAAATGCTGTGAGGGAAATATGTGCTAGATGTCCACTAGCTATGGGTGAAGATTTGTTACAGGACCTAACCCAGTACAAAACACATAAAGATAAATGTAAGTTCTGTAAAATTGCTCGATCATACATCTTCAAGTTATAGTTTATCATCCTTGCTGATAACTTATCCCCCACCATTTGGTTGATGGTAAACTTTTGTGGGAGGATAGGAAAGAATATAATGGTAGTGCTGGTGAGAGAAATACTAGGAATCTATTGTGAGGTGCTCAAGCTGCCTCAATATGACTGGAAAATTGTTAAAAATGACATTAAATTGATATAAACTGTCTTGCAGAAGAGACCATCATGGGAGTATGAGAAGTGTTGACCATGGTTAGACCGCTTGGGCTGAACTGGGTTGAAGCTCTACTTTAAGGCAGTATGCTTAACCAAAAATGATCATTCTTCATTTCCTAAAATGGAATCTCAGTAATGACATCTCCTGGATATAATCTCTTTTTCAAATATTGACATTTTGTGTTTTACTGAAATGGTTTGAATATAAAAATAGTTACTTGTAATGGGCTATTTCTGCTTCAATGCTGACTATGTTATTTGACAACTGATGTTTTGGATATTTTACTAGAGACATTACTGTATTGTATCAAACTACTTTATGACAGTGGCGGGAGTATTTGTGTTTCACAAACACATCTTGTTTCATTTCAGCTGTGATGATGGCAGCCAGATCTTTAATCATGTTGTATAGAAAAGTGAACCCAGAATTGTTAGCTAGAAAAGATAAGGTAAACATTCTCCAGATTCCAGATCAGAGAGTAATAACATTCTTTATCTGATTAATTTCACCTAAACCCTATGTTGTGGGTACTCATTTGACTTCATTTTATTTAGACAGAGAAAACACTGATCTAACTCTCGATTATCATGTATCATATGTTTTTAGCTCACCTGAGCAAGGCCTACTCAAAGTGTGTTTTTGTGATCATTGAATGTCTATGGTGAGTTGTCTGTAATCTGCCATCAGATGTCAACAACTTAAGAAGCCAAAATTATGGCCCAATTGTCCTGAAACTTGTTCAGAATGTTTGTCAGGTCTCAAGGATGAACCTGATTGAAAATAGGATAGATCCATGCTTTATCACAGGAAAAGGGACATTCTTGACAATTTTCTTGTTTACACTCTAAAAGCCACAAATGTAGCCTAATCTTCATTAAACTTGGTCAGAATGTTCATTAGATGATGAACCCTATTGAAAATGGGAAGGATTCATGCTATTTCATGGGTAAAAGGGCCTTTTTGACAACTTTCTTATTGACACTCTAGAGGCAATAATTATATCTCAATATTCACTAAACTTCCTGGTTCAATCTTCGTAAAACATTGTCAAAATGACTGTCTATTCACAGTTCCATGCAGAGATTATTAGACCATTAATAGACTGCAATAACGACTCTTACTTAAAAATTTGGTCTTGAGTGGTCATTAAATGATTTTCTTAGGCATATTAATTTTCTTAGGGAATAGTAAAAGAAAGGGTGAGCGATTGAGGACCATCAGGGTCCTCTTGTTTTATTTTTGGTCATACCAATAAAACCCTTTATAAGTGACTAGAGATGGCCATATTTAGGTATCATCTCTGTCTGTCCATGCTTGTAAATTTTGCACATGCTTCCTTGACTAAAATTTCATACTCTAGACAAAGACTCATAACTCGGATATTGAATTTAATGGAATTTTGCGATGTTGACATTGATTTGCTCTTAATATCCAGTACTAGGTATAGTCAATCTTCGCCGTCCTCCAACAGTTCTTGTTTTCTTTACATATTATACTCTACATTGGTTTTGATACAAACTTAGTAATTTTAAGTTAAGATTTGACTTTGCAATAAGCAAAAGTGATTTGGTCTTAATGATGTCATGTAGTGTAGGCTTATTATGGATAGGCTGGTTTTAGATGGAAGATAAAATGTATGAATGGTGTTATACTTTAAGGGCAAGCCCACTGAGTCCAGACAAGAGCTTGAGGTTTTACACTATGGAGAAAAAAATACAAAAACTTATTTACCAGGTTTGTTGATTAATCTCTTGGGAGACTTTGTAAGGAAGCTTCTGCAGGAAAATGAGATTTATAAAGTATATTTTGAACAATAAGTTATTGTAAATTTTTATACATGTGACCTGCACACAAGAAAGGAAAATTTGGGTCTCTATGAATTAAATATTTGAAATAGACATTGGTGACAGGAGGTGTCAACTAGAGATTGTGTTTCAATAATGCTTAGACATGAATTTAAAATTATTGTTTTAGATTCAGAAAATCCACTAAGTGGGAGAAGTTTTGTTCCAGTCCATGCTGCCTGAATAGTGTTGACATTTTACACACTAATAGGTTGAATCTTATCTACGTAATGGGTTATATTGTGAGAATACTGATGATTACCCTAATATTTGATATCTAAAAGTCAAATAATTTCTTAAAAGATTGGAATGGAAACATTCTAATGCTTCCAAATAAGACAAACACTGTAGCCCCTGATCAAACTGCTCCTCAACTCTACAATGTTTGAATATAGCTGTTCAAATACCTAGAGCCAATAGATTAAATGTATGATCATATGTTACAGGAGCTGAAGTTCTGCAGAAGACAGAAGATATAGATGAAGATCAGCAGGGTTGGGAGTCATGTAGCGAGGATGAGGACGATAATGACAGTGAGGGAGAATGGATTGATGTCCATCATTCATCAGATGACGAACAGGTAGGATAAATACAGTGAGGTAGAATGGATTGATGTCCATCATTTGTCAGATGACGAACAGGTAGGATAAGCACTAACTCAAAGTTAAATACATAACAATATTTCTAGACAAATTATTTGGATATTGAGATATTGTTTGAATTGTCACTTTAGTTTATAAATTTCAATTCTGTCTTTAAACAACGTATTTCTAAAGAACAATCTCATCAGATGATGAAATTTGTGACTGGCCAAAATGATAGAGACGAAGGCAACTAGTGCCCTGTTTTGATGTTGAAAAAAAATTAATGTAAGGTAGAAATCAATATACATGTACTTGTAATCCAATTTTTGGGCTCAAAACAAGATGAATGAAAATTTATAGGTAACAAGATGAATGAAAATTTAAAGGTTAATATAAATGCATGTACTGTCACTGCTGTGTACTGCTTATGACGTTGAAAAGTAGAAAATTAAGAAAACAAACAACCTGGCAGGATATCTTTTACTTATCTGCCATGCAAATTGTACCCCACTTAGTATGTGCATTTGTGTTCAAAGCAGGGTACAATTTGCAAATAGTTCGCACCTTGTTAACATCCTGAACGCAAAGCAGGATTGATGGTGTATGGAAAATCATAATGTTTTATCCCTCCACTGTAGCAGATAGATGAGAGTGAGCTTCCAGAAACTCTAGAGGAGAGAAAAGAGAAGGCTACAGCTATATCCATGTCTCGTATACTGACACAAGAGGAGTTTAAGAAGATACAACAGAGACAGGTAGCCAAGGAGCTGGGACCGGAGAGGAAAGGAAAGAAAAGGAAGCGGGCTGAACAGGAGGAAGAAGAGGAAAGGTCTGTATTCTACACAAACACATTTGTGACCCGTCGCGCAAAAAAGGGACCATCCAGGAATTCAGTAAAATGAATTACTGAAAAAGAGATTTTATCCAGCATAGGTCACCAGAAGTTGCATTTCAAAAATTATTTCACTGGAAGGTAGATTGATCTTTCCAGATTCAATAAATAAGCACGGTGCAAAAAGTTTCAATCCTAGTCAGTCTGCGCAGTCCGCACAGTCTGACTAGGGGCCACACTTTATGCACTACACTACCCTGATGGTCCCTTTTTGCGTGACGGGTCACATATGAGACTGTGACATTTCCAACAATTTGAAATGTGCCATGAGGAGCATTGTCAGACATATAGATCTACTAAGAATATAAAGTTACCTGATGGTTTACTGATACTTTGAGACCTTATATTTCTATTAAGTGCATAGTCAAGACTCTGGTCAGACTATGCAGAATCACAGACTGGCCAGAGTCTTTGCTTTGTGCATATTTGAAATTGTTAGAAATCTCATGCACAGGCATATATATATGACATATAACAGATTCTTTTCTCACTTTTATAGCAGATTTAATAGATACTGAACTAGAAATGTGTCACAGACACAGATGTCTCCGCAAATGCTTAAAAGTACTTGTTTTAGCTCAGGATGAAGGTAAAGGAGATGCAGGTAGGCAATACATATTGAATAAGATATTAATGTCTTAAAATATCAATGTTATTTGGTCAATGTTGGGAGAATTTCTTGCAGCCTAGACTAGATAACATTGATATTTAAAGACACTAACATGTTAATCTATTTATCATATCAGCACTTTCAGCTTTGAATAGTAATCAACTCTTAGAAATCAAAGAAATTCATATGAAAGTGTATGCAAATTGTTTCAAAAGATAGACTGACTGATTTCATGTTATGCTATCAATCAGACAGGTGATATCAGGTCATAAAGGCCTCATTGCATGATAAAAGATCATGATTGTCCTCTTATATTTGACTTGGATATTTCTTATACTATCCAGCAATCAAAAGCAGAGTGTCATGCTCCTGTAAGCAATTCTATCAAGCACCTGTAGCCTAGAATGGCATCCACTTGAGGCATGTTTTATGTTATTTTGCTGTTTAATTTAATGTGTCCGAGATTTAGGACTGTATGGTAATCATAGGATATGTGTGGACTTTTTCATGGAGATAAGTTGTTCTTCAATGAGTCAAAGATTGAAATATTTTAGTCCAGCCTTGAAGAGCTGAATAACACTTCATCTAGACAAGCTTTACGTAGTGGAGCCGTAATAGTTCCACAATGTTTCTTGAGTAATGAACTTTAACAGTGTTAACGGAGGTTTCATTATGGTTTTCATAAGGAAACCTCCTCAACATTGTGAAAGATCATTGTTTCCAAAATGTTGTAGAACTTAAACGGTTCCACTACCTTGAGATCAAATTATCTCAAAGAAAACAGAGTAACAGACTCTTTCCTATCTTTAACAGCAGTTTCATGGTTTGAAATACAAGCTTGACTCACATTTTCAAATAAATGAGGATTTCACCTTTTATAAACATGATGTCATGATGACATTATTTAAAGTGTGATCTTACACATGCATGAGACAAGGATATCTCTGATGGCTGCAGGTTACCGAAAACAAGGGTAACTATGTGAATATTATGTGAGAATATGTATATCTTTTATCATTCTTAAAAAGATAGAGTTTTGTATAGCTTCTTCTTTGCTTTGATAATACAATTTGAATGATAAAAGAGTAAACTCGGGGTCATTTGCACACTGGTGGTTGGTTTGTATAAATTCTTTGATCCTGATATTTCCCTTTCTTAATCTATATTTAAAAGGTCCTGGTAAGTGGCATGTCGATGGTTCATAGTTAGAAGACTGTTTCAAGTTCCCAGAGTTTGTTTATTACTTGAATTCATATGTTTAATCTTTAGGTGTAAATAATTGCCCAATGTGTCACACTTACCTTTTTTTCACACCTGTTGATTAGTACTAATCGGTTATTTCTGTCTTTAACTAAAGGCTTTGTTTGCAACTTTCAGGGATTAAACTATCAAAGAACTAGCCTATGAGAATTTCTTTGAATTTCTTTGATCTAAGGATCTCATACTGCTCTTTTATCAATCAATCGGTATTTATTACATGTTTTACTGGTCAAACATATTTCTTTCCTAGATCTAAAATTTCGTTGTCTGCTGAATGAGTAGCCAAGGTAATTTGCTCTAAGGGAAATTACTCTGTCAGGTACTTATAAACGCAAGTTTGTAAAAAATAGAACAAATATTACTGTATTTAGATTTGAATATGTACGAAATACAATATAAGTTTTTTATTCCCCCGTATTGAAAGATCGGGGGCATATTTTTTTACTGTTGTCCGTCTGTCCTTCTGTCCGTTCGTCTGTCTGTCTGTTGGTGCCTGCAAAAGTTAACCAAAAAACTAACATTGCCAATATCTTCAAGCCTATTCAAGGTAGAAGGCTCATACTTGGCATGGTGATAGATCTCAGTGATCCTCATATGCTGATACCAAAGTCAAGGTCATGTGACATGGTCAAGGTCATCTGTCAAAGTCAAATAACTCAAAAAAACTGAACATTGCCAATATTTTCAAGCCTATTCCAGTTACTAGGCTCATATTTGAGTTGTTGATAGATCTCAATGATTCTCATTTGCTGATACCAAAGTCAAGGTCATGTGACATGGTCAAGGTCATCTGTCAAGGACAAACTTTCATTGTTCAGTTTATTCAAGTTTATTATAGATACCCTGTCTCATAGTTAGCATGATGAAAGATCTCGGTGATGTTCATCTATAGTAATTAAGTTCAAGGTCATGCTTAAAGGTCAAGGTCATCTGTCAAGGTCAACATTTTGAAAAAAAAGCTGTAACAGGGGAATTGTGTTTCACAAACACGTCTTCTTTTTTATGCCCCCATATCAAAAGATCGGGGGCATATTGTTTTACCTTTGTCCGTCTGTTCGTCTGTCTGTCCGTCCGTCCGTCAGTCTGTCTGTCTGTCTGCAGAAGTTAACCAAAAAACTTAACATTGCCAATATCTTCAAGCCTATTCACGATACAAGGCTCATATTTGGCATGATGATAGATCTCAATGATCTGCATCTGCTGGTACCAAAGTAAAGGTCATGTGACAAGGTCATGGTCATCTGTCAAGGTCAAATGACTCAAAAAGTTAACCAAAAAACTTAACATTGCCAATATCTTCAAGCCTATTCAAGATACAAGGCTCATATTTGGCATGATGATAGATCTCAATGATCCACATCTGCTGGTACCAAAGTCAAGGTCATGTGACAAGGTCAAGGTCATCTGTCAAGGTCAAATGACTCAAAATGTTAACCAAAAAACTTAACATTGCCAATATCTTCAAGCCTATTCAAGATACAAGGCTCATATTTGGCATGATGATAGATCTCAATGATCTGCATCTGCTGGTACCAAAATCAAGGTCATGTGACAAGGTCAAGGTCATCTTTCAAGGTCAAATGACTCAAAAAGTTAACCAAAAAACTTAACATTGCCAATATTTTCAAGCCTATTCAAGATTCAAGGCTCATGTTTGGCATGATGATAGATCTCAGTGATCTGCATCTGCTGGTATCAAAGTCATGGTCATGTGACAAGATCAAGGTCAGCTGTCAAGGTCAAACTTTGAAAAAAAAATGCTGTTACGGGGGCATTCGTGTTTCACAAACACATCACCAAAAAACTTAACATTGCCAATATCTTCAAGCCTATTCAAGATTCAAGGCTCATGTTTGGCATGATCATAGATCTCAGTGATCCGCATCTGCTGGTACCTAAGTCATGGTCATGTGACAAGGTCAAGGTCATCTGTCAAGGTCAAACTTTAAAAAAAATTGCTGTTACGGGGGCATTCATGTTTCACAAACACATCTTGTTTATTTGAGTTTTGCTTCATAACTTAATACAACCTGTCTTTTTTAGATCATTGAATGTCCGTCGTCCTCTGTGTGTAATGCGTCTTCCGTTGTGTGTGTCATCTGTCATCCAATCCATCGTCTGTCGTCTGGCATCAACAATTTAAGTGTTTACACTCTAGAGGCCACAAATATGAACCAATCATCATGAAACTTTGTCAGAATGACTGTCAGGTCACAAGGATGAATCCTATTGAAAATTGAAAGGATCTGTGCCATATCACAGGAAAAGGGGCCTTAATGACAATTTTTTTGTTAACGCTCTAGAGGCCACAAATATGGTCCAATCTTTAAGAAACTTGGTCAGAATATTTGTCAAGTCACATGGATGAACCCTTTTGAAAATGGGAAGGTTCAGTGTTATATCACGGGAAAAGGGGCCTTATTGACAATTTTCTTGTTTACGCTCTAGAGGCCACAAATATGGTCCAATCTTCATGAAACATGGTCAGAATATTTGTCAATTCACAAGGATGAACCCTATGGAAAATGGGTAAGATCTGTGTCATATCATGTGAAAAGGGGCCTAAATGACAATTTTTCATTTACACTCTAGTGACCACAAATATGGTCCAATCTTCATGAAACATGGTCAGAATGTTGGCAAGGTCACAAGGATGAACCCTATTGGAAATGGGAAGGATCTATGCCATATCATGTCCAAAATATATAACAAATATACATCAAAACAAGTCCCAAACAGAGGGTATCTTGCGCCAATGTCTGGGTCCAAGTCACAAAGAAACTACTGATCACCAGAACTGGCTTGGTTCGTACTACATTTAATTTGTATTAAATGTCCAAGACCCTTGCGCTACGAACTACGGGTAATTCACTGTATTTTGTGTACCAGTGCCCATTGCTTTATATTAGAAGGATGACTTTATATATTACAGGGGTGAGTTTGTATATTACAGGGGTTAGTTTGTATATTACAGGGGTGAGTTGTTAAAGCTAGGTCAGATAGAGATGGTACACAAGAAGAGGGCCCATGATAAACAGTCTAGATTGGCCACAGTTCTGGTTAGTATTGTACAGTTTATTTGACCTGAAATTGACATACATGTATATGGAAAAGTTGTTAAAACATCAACTATTGACATTTTTATTGATTTACAAAATATATAATACATTTAATTCTGTAAAAAATTAATTTTGATGGTAGTATGGCGTGACCTTGAACTTAAATTCATCTATACAACAGAGGTAAATGTCATGTCAATAAAAACTAATCAATATGCATGTTTGATTAGTAATTACCTGTAAACAAGAAACATTTTACCAGAGCTACAATAAGAGTGTTTTTTTTATTTTTAATTTAAGTATTTCTCAAGTCCCAACTTAAACTCTATGTTGATGGTACTAATTTGAAATGTCTGAACAGGAAGATTCAAATGAGTACCCACAACATAAGTTTCACTGTGAACTAAAGATTTTATACAGACTTTGCCCTCTCTTACCTGGACCCCTGATTTTATGTACCTTTGTAGTAGAAAATACTATGAAAAAATAGGAAATTTATTGTAAAAAACAATTTCTTTGGTTACCCAAATATTTTCTACCACATAGGACGGTTTCTTTACATATTAAAACCTCTTTTCTTTGTCATCCTCAATAACTTTTGAATTTAGACCAGTGTAAAATTATGGAAAACAGGTAAAGGTTTATACATTCTCTGCATATAAATGAATTCATAACATTTGAGTGTAATATTTTTACTGAAAGACCTCTGACCTAGGATTGCCTTTTTATCCCAAAGACCATTTTATGGAAAGGTGAAAGGTGAAAAAATCTTTCCTCATCAATTGAAAGTATATGCAAAATAAGGTAGAAAGTCAATGCCTTGGTATGATATAAGTGTAGCAAATATTGTACCAAAAAAAATTTTTGCAACTATATTGAAATGCTCATTAATATGACATTTTGAAAATGACTACATGAATTAAAGATTTAATGACTTGTTATGTCTCAGCATTGATAGATTGGTGGAATATTATTTTACCAGTCACCAGTGCTATTTTGTCTATCCATCTCTCTGTCTGTCTTTCTGTCTGCAAAAACTTAACCTGGGAACTTATTTTCTAATAAATTCAACACTATTCAAATTACAATGCTATTTTTTCATCTATCTTGATCTTTGGAGGTCAAGGTCATCTGATAAGGTCAAGATCAAGTTTAAGGTCAAACTTTTAATACACAGATAATGAATTTTTTGGGCATTTGGAGAGAAAAGTCGAGGTTAAGGGCAAGACTTTACTAAGTGTATATACATGGTATATACACTTGGTACAGTCTTGCGCTTAACCCTCATGTTGTGTATTGTATATTTTGTAGGAAGGAAGGAAGGACAGAGAGAAGCCAGATAACAGCCAGTTTAGGATGAATCCTAACGCCAGTACAACTAACAGGGAAAAGAGAAAAAACAAGGCTTTTATGATGGTCAAACACAAAATATTGAGAAAGAAGACAAAACGTTCATTCAGAGATAAACAGGTAGTTATTTTCAGAGTTTTTGTCTTTTTTTTTTAAGAATTGATTTAAGGAATTACACATTCTCGCAATTATTTGGTTAGTGGGCAAAAATGTTCCAAATTTTGTCTATTTAGGGACAATTTGACGACTATACTGTTGTCATTTATGAAAAATGGTCAATTGACCAATCAAATCTGTATTCTTTGAACATTATATGTTTCCAAGTCAGAATGTAGAATCATTTTGCAATTCACAGTACATGTACTTGAAATTGTTGGACCTGGTGATAGTAAATTTATACACTATATATTCTGATTGAATAAAACCACACATTGTTATGTTGGATTTCTATAACAAACAACCATCAGAGATATCCTTGTCTAATTCTGGGTTATTATTCACCCAGCATTGTTTAATCGTGGAGTAATTCAGCAAGTTTTAATTTCAAAATATTGGGTTCTTTCATGAAAAAAGGCCAATCAAAAGGATTAACATGCTCAGAGAAAGTGAAAAATTT
This sequence comes from Fragum whitleyi, assembly GCA_948146395.1. Classification (NCBI taxonomy): domain Eukaryota; kingdom Metazoa; phylum Mollusca; class Bivalvia; order Cardiida; family Cardiidae; genus Fragum; species Fragum whitleyi. Next base: position 49,740,826 of record OX411549.1, on the reverse strand, counting down.
CATCGTAGGATTATCAAATCCTCATAACTAGCTCAAGTTATGGGGGTTGGGTTACCAACCTACGATTTAAGGTCTCAAGTTGTCTATTTGGACTATCTATAAAAAAGAGTTATTATAAATAAAAGCTGATTTACCCTAACCTTAAGTTCAATGACCTATTACCTAAGCTCTGTAAGGGCAATAATCATGGATTATACATATGAATATGTTATTCTATTTGTTATGATACATACTGGCCCTAACCTCGTCTAGAAGAGAAAAGTTATTTATCGCCAAGGCTTGTTTAATAACGTTTCAATACTAACCTGTGAAGATGAGCTCGTCATTAACAAAATCTCATGACAGGTCCTATAAATATACGTACATACAAAGTAGTTCCTTTATTACTTTTCAGTGGATTATCAAGGAATAACGGTAGATCATCATTTGACAAACTGACTGCCAAACTGTGAAATTACAAAAAAACCCCACCCAAAACTGACCACCTGATTTTGTTCATTTGATCGTTTTTGAAGTTACCTAAGCAGAGTCAGACAAACAAATGACGTCATAACGATGCATAGCAATCATATGGAAAATAAATCATTTTAAGAAAAGTTATCTTACAATTTAAGAAAAAATATCTTTGTTTTTTGTGCAAGCTTGATAAATCTTCCATTTCATGAGCAACAAAAGCTTTATTTTCATGAGCGGCAAAAGAAAGATATATATCGTTTTTACAATGAAACTAATTACTATCTTCTTTGCCTTTATTTTCAGATTGCATTAAGAGATTCCTTATTGAAGAGACAAAAGGCAAAGTACTAAACAGCTGATACACCATTTTAAGTTAACAGGGATTCATTTGATTATTTCCTTATATCAGAAAATGTTGTGATGCCAATTCAATGCAAAGTTCAATCCAGCACAGCATTCAGGATGGCAAAATGTGGCAAACTGTGTGCAAATTATACCCTACTTTGCACACAAGTGCATGTGCAAAGTAGGTTATAATTTGCAGACAGTTTGCTTAATTTTGTCATCCTGAACGTAGGGCTGGATTATTATTGTATTGAGGGGAAACTTGATGCAGAAAATTCGAGAAAGTGTCAATATTTCTATTTGTACTTGCAATAGTTTTGGACATGGTCCCTACATTTACGTGATTACCAAATGACACAATTTGAGTCTGATACAAATTCTTGGAAGATACGCATATTTTCAGTCACCAAGTCAATGGCTTAGTGGTGTCCGTGGTCTAGGGGTAGAGCGTCGGCCTCTTGACCCAAAGGTCCTGAGTTCGATTCCCGGGAGCGGCTATCGATCTTGGTTCTTTCATAGGCCCACACATTCGGCGCGAGTACTGGTGAATTTTCCAGGAAGCAGAATCGAGAGGGATTAATCTAAGTTGTAAGAACTTGTTTCCCAATCGATGTAAAATAAATAGGTTTAAACCAATGGCTTAGAGCAAAACAGTTGTAACTGCCTATAAACATATAGGCAGGTATAACTGTTTTGCGCTGATCCATCAATATGGAAAAAAACACAGTAAGAAAACTCAGAAGAAGAAAACTCAAGTGTAAGCGGTATATCTGTATAAGCACACAGGTTTCTTAGACAAATCTACGACATTGTAAAAAACAAGGGATTGTTTACTCTTTTAATTCTTTAATTCTGGATTATTAGGAAAAAACAATAGAATTTCATTTGATGAACTCACTGCCTAGCAAGTGAAATTTTTAAAAAATTATACCCTTTTGCTCACCCTATCTTCCGTTATCCAAGCGGAGCCCAAAAAGTGACGCAATCATGAATGTTGAATAGCAATCACATTCAAAAATAACACGCTGTAAGAAAATTTGTCTTAAACTTCTCACATTTGTAGTTCAATCTCTTGTGCAAAAAAAAAAAAAATTATATGATGCATTATGAGAAAATAGTATTGTTGTTATTATTGAATAAAGAGAGAGAGATTGTTATATTATACTGTAGTAGATTCTTACTTGATTTCCTGATTGATAGCAATCCTACAGTGTAAGAACTTATTCGAGCCTATTTTTGTACAGGTATATCAAAATAGAGCTATTCATGAGCATAAGCAGTTAAGCAACACAAGACTGCCATAGCTATAGTGGTATAGCCAAAACATTGTGGAGAAGGACCCTTTTTCACATTGTTTTGGCTTTACCGCTATAGCTATGGCGATCTTATGTTGCTCAGCTGCTTGTGCTCAAAAATAGCTTTATTTTGATATACTATATACCTAGACATACTGCTTTTTCTTGGCTAATGGAGTGCCCTTAAAATTTGGTCTCAAACACTTTAAATAAACCTTAAACAGGCTTTAACAACATAGGATTCCTTTACAAGAATTTTTAGACTTTAAATGTACTTTTACTTTACTTTTATGAAACTTCTTAGTCGATTATTACAATCAGAAACCCCCAAAAACATATTATCAATTCTAATCAATTAATCTGCCCATCACTACCAGCTAGGATAACAGTTTCACAACCATGCCCTCGCCCTTCTTGAGTTCAATGTTTGATAGCACCAGCTCTTGTTTATCTCGACCAGAAGTTGAAATTTCTACAACACCTTTCATGTATACATTGTTCAAGAATTGGAGGTTAATTGTACTTGATTTATGTCCAAAGTTCATAATCACAATGTATTTATCTGGACTGTACCCTCTTGTATAGACTAACATGTCCTGGACTTCTTCTGGCAGCTCTGAAAAGAAGTTTTGTATTAAAAACATCTAGATTGTCTTCCGTAGCAAATCCAAAACATTTGGGGAGCGATTAATCTGATGGTGTAAGTATTACAGTTCGCATGACAAATTTTAAGTTTTGCCATATCTCAATTGCCTTTGTAAATTATTTGTGTGAAACTAAGCATTTCTTTACCATTACTAGAGAAATTGATGCTTTTCAGAGAGGTAACTACGAACACATTTTGTAACTATTAGTCCCTGACCCCGTATTTTTTACAATAAAACATCAGCATCCAAGTACAACATTCCCATGTGATGCCCTTGTAATTTTATTCCCTCAGCCTCAATATTAACCCTTTGCTGTTTAATCCCTGCTTTTTACGTGCCTGTGATTTTATGATTGAGAAAACATTGTGAAAAAAGAAGAAATTGCTTCTGACAAGCAATTTCTTCTTTTTCCACTCTATTTTCTACCCTACTGAATGGTTATTTTTCAAATTAAATCCACTTTAAATTTTCGTCTGCAACACCTTTGAATTTGGACAGGTCCAAAATTTTGTAAAACAGGAAAGTGTTAAAGAAATTCAAATAACCATGAAATAACCGTGAAGAGCTGTTTTACCTATTCCTGTTGAAAGGAAGGCAGGACGTTGTCGAAGTACTGCTAGTCTCTTATACAGTGATAAATGGGAAGTAGAGTCTTCTTTCTGAACCTACAACAAAATTATTTTATCATGTTGATCCATAGGCGTTATTAGAATATTTGCAATTTATACGCACTCAGAAGGCGACCACCAAAGAATAAAGGATAGAGGCTATATGTGGACTGTGACAAAAGATAATTGCCCTCTACAAGCTCCGCTTTTTTATTATATGAGCGTTTGTGAATAATCGAAATATCGTAACTACAGCTTGATAAAGCTGTAGTTACGATATTTTGATAATTCACCAACAATAGGCCTATTTTTTCGAAAGAGGATTTATTTTTATTACGCACTTGCGTAATGTGCTTAATGGCAGTAACGCCCTCGTAGATCTACGTCATAGTCAAACAGACAGTACAGGTATAACCTGTAGGTAAGATCTATTTAGATACTGGGATTATAGGGTCTACCATCTTCACGAGTCAAGGGGTATCGAATCGATAGCTTTTTCTCGAGCACCAAGATAAGTAAAACGTTCGTAACCCTTGGTTCGACAAGATGAGGGTCTACTTGCTAATTGATTAGTTTAATTAAATCCGGAAAGCGGGATATAATTTATCCAGTTACAGAGCATCTGCATGCGTTCGCAGAAATACCGCGTGCGGACATTTTGCATACTTCATCTGCAAAACTCCCAAAAACTTAACTTATTACGAAGTTTCTTTGTTACTTTTTGAAAAAGAATACTTGTACACATTCACACGTTTTAGTTGAGTTTTGCAAAAGAAATCCAAGTTTCTGTTAAAAATGCTCGTACGTACGCACATATACATAAATTGTAGGTTTTTTTTGTACGCCAAAAGCCTTTTTCTTAACTGGAGTTTTTGTTCGTGTAAACAGAAAAAGTCACTCCTCTATTACATTTGTGATTACAAACGAAAAACAACAAGTTTAGGAATCTCTAATAGTGATACGTACACAAAAACTGATACAAACATACGCAAATATTAAAAAAAAAAAAAAAAAAATGGGCGACCGTACGCTGATGTTCCGAATTTGGATGAAATATTAGCTCCAAATGACAAGACCGTATGATATTGGGATGTTTAGTCCGTTTGACTTCTATATGGACCAACATTTCGTCGAAAATCTCAGAATTAAAGAAAATGTAACGTATTTTTTTCTTGACATATATATTTTTCATCTTACCAAATTTAACAGCGAATTGTTCAACCAATTATAGTTCTGATTTGCATAGGGACCAAGTAAAAAATGTAAGATTTAAGTGAGTCGTTTTGGTATAAAATCGAGTATTTTCATAAAATTGATGTTGCCGAAGATTTTTAATTCCTTTGGATACCAAATCTGAGTGTTTCTCTCTTTGTTCAAAAACCGTTTGACGATATAATTGATAATTGTTTTTGTCGATTCTGAGATTAACTCCATATTCACATATTTAGACCAATCAAAAAGCATAATTTAGCGAAGTCGTTGTGAATTTCACGAGGAAAACTAGATAAGCAGGCGAGTAATAACGGTAGAAATCACGTGATATTTAAGTTACGATGACATGACCGTCGATAGAATGTCCAAATAAGGAATAATGGACATTTCTTCTGTCAAATGTTTAGATTAAGACCACGTGTTTTTACTATATGTTTACATTTTCTTACTACTGAACAGCCGCAATCACCCCTCGTGATTAAGAGTAGAAAAATGCAAAAAAATAACAATAACTAGATAGACAAAATCATTATTTGGAAATCATTTTATTTTCAAAATTTTTTTTTTGGAATGGTATTAAGCTGAAATTAAGATTTTACCACTTACAAATTCTTCATTTAAACTCGATTTTATGTAATGATGAAAAGGTTAGTCAAACGGACTATACAATGAATAGTGGCTCAGATTGCTTTCAACCACACTTATGAAAGACGTAAGTCAAGACGAAATAATGGACTCACTTCCACATTAACGTGTCTATAATCCGTGTTGGGTGTGACTGGTAACCATGGTGTTGAGGACGTAAAACCCGCATTCTCTGTGTCGTCCCACTGCATGGGATTTCTCTCCGGATCACGTGACTTCGACTGAAACAAATCGAGAAAAAAATACATGCTTAAATAAACAAAAGTTTAATAGATATAAATAAAGAGAAATTGCTTCGTGATTGGTAAAATCGTAATAATATATCGTTTCACATTGAAGAAAAAATGGCTTGAATTACAGACAAGTATCATAGGCATTTTGGATTCAGGATTTTATAGGAACTTACGTATATCACGTAATAAATATACACAAGGTAGTGCAGTCGCCATTTTTTCTTACGGAAAGGATGTTTTTACAGGTAATTTGGTACTCGCGAATAAACGTGTCCTGTGACGGAAGCCAAAGATGCTTGTAAAAAAGACTCGGTTTTCTTAAATATGGCGGCTGCACTACCTTGTGTATTATGTAGTTTTTGCTCACGATCCAAAATCGCTTCAATCTCTACTCAACGATATCGAACCATATAGCAATAGCTTTAATCTCAAAATAAATGTAGCACAAACATAGATTATGGTTTTCGAAAACAATAGATCTTGACCGACGGTACACAATTTTCATCTCTACAACTAAGCTATTGGTACAGTCCTTTAAATACCTTTGGGTATATATTTTTTAATAATGGAAATTGGAACCATACTCAAAATTTATAGCACAAAACGTAGTTTCCTGTTCAAAACCCGTTCACAATATTCAATCAATTGGAAATAACAACGTAAAAAAATCCCTCACTTTTCGATTCTCTTGCGTTGCCAGTGTTGAATTATTCTGCAGAAGTCTGGGGAATACACCCAGGTCAAGATATCGAATTAGTATTTAAAAAAAATTACAGGAGAATTCTTTGTGTAAAACAATCTACAAATCTAAACACTTTATATGGCAAAATCGTTTTTGAAGTTACCTAAGCAGAGTCAGACAAACAAATGACGTCATAACGATGCATAGCAATCATATGGAAAATAAATCATTTTAAGAAAAGTTATCTTACAATTTAAGAAAAAATATCTTTGTTTTTTGTGCAAGCTTGATAAATCTTCCATTTCATGAGCAACAAAAGCTTTATTTTCATGAGCGGCAAAAGAAAGATATATATCGTTTTTACAATGAAACTAATTACCATCTTCTTTGCCTTTATTTTCAGATTGCATTAAGAGATTCCTTATTGAAGAGACAAAAGGCAAAGTACTAAACAGCTGATACACCATTTTAAGTTAACAGGGATTCATTTGATTATTTCCTTATATCATAAAATGTTGTGATGCCAATTCAATGTAAAGTTCAATCCAGCACAGCATTCAGGATGGCAAAATGTGGCAAACTGTGTGCAAATTATACCCTACTTTGCACACAAGTGCATGTGCAAAGTAGGTTATAATTTGCAGACAGTTTGCTTAATTTTTTCATCCTGAACGTAGGGCTGGATTATTATTGTATTGAGGGGAAACTTGATGCAGAAAATTCGAGAAAGTGTCAATATTTCTATTTGTACTTGCAATAGTTTTGGACATGGTCCCTACATTTACGTGATTACCAAATGACACAATTTGAGTCTGATACAAATTCTTGGAAGATACGCATATTTTCAGTCACCAAGTCAATGGCTTAGAGCAACACAGTTGTAACTGCCTATAAACATATAGGCAGGTATAACTGTTTTGCGCTGATCCATCAATATGGAAAAAAACACAGTAAGAAAACTCAGAAGAAGAAAACTCAAGTGTAAGCGGTATATCTGTATAAGCACACAGGTTTCTTAGACAAATCTACGACATTGTAAAAAAACAAGGGATTGTTTACTCTTTTAATTCTTTAATTCTGGATTATTAGGGAAAAAACAATAGAATTTCATTTGATGAACTCACTGCCTAGCAAGTGAAATTTTTAAAAGATTATACCCTTTTGCTCACCCTATCTTCCGTTATCCAAGCGGAGCCCAAAAAGTGACGCAATCATGAATGTTGAATAGCAATCACATTCAAAATAACACGCTGTAAGAAAATTTGTCTTAAACTTCTCACATTTGTAGTTCAATCTCTTGTGCAAAAAAAAAAAAAAAAAATTATATGATGCATTATGAGAAAAAAGTATTGTTGTTATTATTGAATAAAGAGAGAAATAGGCCGAATACCTATGGCATTACATAGAACATTAGTAATCATTAAATATTGGGTTGAGATCTTATCATCAAAACGCGACTCAATCTTATTCGGGGCGTATAATAAGCTTAAAGTGGAGAGCAATAGAAATCTTACATATAAAGACAGTAAATGAACATTTTTTAAACAAACATTAGAACAAACAGGACTTGGTGACATTTGGGAAAACAAGTACTATATTGAAATAAATAATAATTTTATTAAGCAGCGTATACTCGATATCTACAAACAAAGCTGGTATTCGTCCATAAAAAACTCACCGCGACTATCATTCTACAGTCTTATAAAACATGAACTTGAATTTGATAATTACCTAGATCTCCTAAATAAACAAAAATATAGAATATCCTTAACAAAACTACAATTATCATCTCACGAATTAGCAATCGAAAGTGGACGCACAGAAAATTAACAAAAGGAAGAAAGACTTTGTAAAAATTGTAATTCAGGGTTGATAGAGAGTGAATTCCATTTCATATTAGTGTGAACAAAGTTTTCCAGTACTCGATCAAAATATATTAAAAGATACTATTATACATGGAAAACAATCCAAAAACTGTCTTATCTTTTGTCATCGTCATCGAAAATTAATATTCTTTATATGTCAAAGTATATCTATTTTGCAAACAAGATTCGACCCTAATTCAATTCGATCCTAATTCATTCACTGTTACATCCTGTGCTTCTCCGTAAATCCATTTCAGAACGTTGTTATGTTCATTTGTAAATGCTATAAAACATGTTATGTTTTCATGCATTAGAATATATTTTATGTTTTGTATTATTTATTCTAGGAGTAGTGATAATGGTAAGTTGTATGACACGCATTACTACATTTTTATAGTAAGGTCTAGATCTACTACAATATCCATTTATGTATTCGGGAACCTGATCATCTCTTGCACCGACGCAAGTAACACCTGTAATTAACTAATTGTCATTTGATGTTAGAAATATATTTGTTGAACCTTGAACTTTGTGAGGAAATTAACCAATTAACTATCTAAATCTTGGAACACATTAAAAAAACTGCAATTAAGGGTCCGAATATACATTTTAATGATAAAAGCAAGTACCACATTTCCCGAAGATATAGCTTTTGTGTCTTTCGGTGGCATTCCTGTATAGTTTCCATTGCGCATGCCCAGCTCCTCCCCATAGTATGTTGTTGGGGTACCCGGGAGGGTCAATAACATCATGTTCATGACGTCGACATACTCTTGTCCTATCGTGTCTGATATTCTTCTGTTATCATGATTACCAATCTTAAATAGAAAGTAGACAGTGTGTGGTCCTTGTAAAATTGTTTCAAAAGCAGACCTCTTTGGCTTGTGTTTTGAAAAGCTACACCATTTATTATGTTCACCGACAATGGTACCAGAAAAAGCCTACTGTTTAAAACATACATTTATCCTTTGTTTGTAATGACGTCAATATACAAGTCGACGTTAAGTCTGAAAGGACGACAGTAGAGATTACACGAATGTACGCGGTGAATACATCGAAATAACACCACTTATCTTATATAAACTGATTGTGAAATGTGCAGAAAACCTAAACGCATTATTAGCTGTTTAGTTTAGTAAATCCAAACTTATTTTTGTTCGATTGCGACTAAAGCTAGAGCTTACAAATTGCTTTCGAACGCTCTATTCAGATATTTTCACGTCTCTGAGAGAGAGGCTGTGGTTTAAAGCCACTGCTGTCCAATTTTACTGCTGGGTAAACTGGGACAGGCTATTAAGTGTTTACAGACTAATTTCTACAGGAGTTTTTTTTATAGAATCGCGGATCCTAAATAAAAGGGTTGCGAACGTAGTTCAAGACGGACAATTTTAAAATGCCTCTAGCAGAAAAACACATGTTTAGTGACATACAATTTTCAAATAATTTCTTTAGAAACAAGTTTGATTTGAGAAATTTTGATCGTGATTGATTTTTTAATTAATGCATATACTGAGTTAATATCTTGCCAGTGCAATTCCCTGTGTATCAGTATAATGACACTAGCTACATACCACAAAATTTGGCCACTGCCCGTTTTCTATGTCGAGTCCTTGTTTTATCAATGTGAGGAAACATTTAGCTGTGGCATTACATAGTTTCTTGGCATCGATCAGTTTAAAGTAGAACGGTACGGCCCCCGAATTGTAGTAATTTGATCTGTCTTTTAGACCGATAGAGTCAGTCTCAGCAAGTAACACTCTGTAAATATACAATCAAATACATTTTCCAAACATAAATTCAAAGCACCAAAAGTTCTGGCGAGATCCTAACCTCTAATAATGAAAGTATAATTCCTGGTATTTGCGAGTGTAAGTTGGCTACTAAAGCGACAAATATGAACAATTTGTGATATCCACGCTTTTGGTATCAAGTAATTTGGCATCGCATTGAAAATGTTCTACAGCACATATTATGTGCAAAAAACTGTCTATGAACAAAGTCTTTAGTACATGTACATGTTTGGAGAAGTTCTGCCGTTCACATGTCGACTGATTTCAAAGTGCACTCGTTTAATATATATAGTTGGACTAGTAGTTTAGTAATCGAATTTTCAATGGACAGTATACCTTGGTTTTCCATCTGTCAACTCGAACTCGTTTAAAATCTGTCTCCAACGTTTGATGACGTCAAATATTTCTGGTTGGTTTTTCGTGTATCTTCTTCTATTCTGAAAAACAAAGGAGTAAGAAAGCCACCCATAGACTTTTTCGGGTGCTAATTTGTACACTTTCTAACATTAGGGATTGAATTTTATTTTTTCATGGGGGACATTTGGGAAAAAAGCACATGGTAATGGCTCCACTGGCCGAAGGCCGCTAGGACTAATTTCATTTTCTTTGATTATTGTGAACATGCTTGACATAAAGATAATGTTCTATTATTTTGGGATAGCAATGGTCAATATCACAATTGAACTTTGCCCAAAATGTATCCGGACTCTAATCCTGGAGCCGATGAGCTAGAATCATTAAATTTCATACAATTATTGCCCGTGATCCAAAAAAAGGGTCCTGTTTTTTGGGTCACAAGGGCCTATGTCACAATTAAACTTTGCCAACAATTTTTCCGGAATGAAGCAATTGACCTTCCTGCACTGATAGCACTCTACAATGACAAAGTGCTGTTCATTTGTCTACAATACATTCTTCACTGATGCCACATATAAATACTGGGACATAGTGCAGGTGTGGGATATTTGTCCGCTTTACGACATCTCTAGTTCTAGATACCTTTTCTCCCGGCTGCAGGTTGATAGACTTGTCTTTAACCTCAAACAAGTACGTTACAGCATCAATACGGAATCCGTCAACACCCCTCTCCAACCAAAACCGTAACACAGACTGGAAATACATGTATATGAAAACACGATAATTGTAGAAAAAATAAAATCAGAAAAGTTGGACCTCTTAGTAGTTAGTTCCATAGTACAATAGGTAAAGGAATATGTACAAGTATAAGAATAGCAAAAATACACTTTACTCAAGTATATTGAAAATCAAAGTTACGATTACAATAAGGAACCATCAAGTTATACCATGATTACGAGACAATCGGCGTCAATACAAAATTGCTAAGCTGTGATGTAATTGTAGAACTCCCCAACAGGTACTTCAACCAATATTATCACACGATTAGTAAATTGCAAATAATTTATATACCCGGAAACGTAATTTGTTGAATTGTCAGAAAAGGTTTGATCGCCAATCGCTGGAATAGTTCAGCTTTCAGTCTTAGAGAAATGCCATGCAACTCCGGACCGAAACCCGAATTATTTGATTGACATTTGGTCCTGACTGAAAGCGGCTTACATTAGACGGCAGTGTGCACGACTTTTCACTTCTTTTTCAAACATGGCCCGCCTATATAAAGGCTGTACTTACATCCATCTCGTCCAGTACAGGGGGATGTCTGTAGTTCAGATCGGGCTGCGAGGATAGATAGTTATGATAGTAGTATTCACCCCTGACAGGATCGTACGTCCATGATGAACCGCCAAAATTACTCTCCTAGAGTAGATAGTTAACTAATATCTTGAAGATACAAATATTCAAGTGTTATAGATTAGTTTATATGACCCGAACATGGTTACTATATCAAATTTGCTTGAATATCAATTAATATCAATTAATGGCATACTTTATCGATTTACTAAATATATAGTACATAAAATGTCATTCGTAATTTATTCCTCGGGAAGTAGGTGCAAACCTAGTAGAGATTAGGCTATATTATTTTCATTCACCTAAACGAGAGGGGTCAATATAAGGTCAATAAAACAGGCACATACAATGTAAATACTGACCTGGCACATAATATTATTCGTTTTCTTGTCATAATTTGTTTGAAAAACACAATTTTTTACGTAGAGGTATCTATTTACAGCCTAGAAAACCGGGATCGATTAAAAAGCTTGATTGTCGAAATGAAAAACAGATAATAAGATGATGGTTAAATATATATGCGTTTTTTTCTATCCGCATTGAAGGCGTGAATTTGACCTAGCACAAACAACATACGATCTTTTGAACAACCAGCAACGTTTTTCGGGTCATTTTTTCTACCCTAATTTATGCACACAAAAACTTTCTCTTATTAAAAACAATCCTTACCCAATTATTCGGGGGATGATGTGTACCATTGATCATTTTACCGGGACTCCATACATAATAGTCTCGATATTTGTTGTCTGTAATACCAGCATATCGACTCATGTTGAACCATACACTATCATTGCTACTGTGGTTTGGAACGAAATCAACTATCAGTTTGATATCTGAAACCGTCGAAAAAGAGGTGTCGGGGAAAAGGCAAAGACCTTGATTTTAAAGGACTGTTTATAAAGAGAATTGGCTTGATGTAAGCTGTCTCAGAGTTCCTTAAGAATTGTTCCAAAACAATTGTTGAAAGGTTTTAAGAGTGTATTTTCATCTTGCAATATTAGTATATTTTTCAATACTTTTCGATATTTTTTTCTCAAAAATCTGTCGTGTAGTAATACACTAAAAACTTTTTATAGAAAATGTCATGTGGTAATACCTTGAATCATTATAAAGCTAGAATGTTTACCTTTTTCTTGACAAGTTTGGACTAGCTGGTCGAAGTCGTCGAATGTACCAAAAATAGGATCCACTTGTTTATAATCCGAGACATCATAACCAAAATCTCTCATCGGGGATCTATAAAATGGGTTGATCCAGATCGCTCCTACATTGAGGTAGTTTAAGTAATCTAATCGGGACCGAATACCTTTTAAAGAAGAAAGTATTAAGTTAGCATGCAGACCTCTATCGAGGGAAACATCGCGATAAAAGGAAATGACTTACCTCCATTGTCCAAATATTTTTTCTGATTGGTAGAAAGATCTTATTTCATTTCTAGCCTCTTTCAAGTACATACTTAAATCTTGTCGTATGGTTCTAGCTCAGCTTTTATTGAACTGTGATGATCCGTCATTTTAAAACAACGTGACTTTCTGTGATGTGCAAATGTAAAAATCTTACGCGGACTGAAAATATTGTCTATACGAGGACCATTATTTGCATTTTGTAGCTTTTCTGGATGAAGAATGACTTATTATTAACTTATTACCGTATATTTTAATATCATTGTGGAATAATATACATAACATGAGGCATAACAGGGCAACTTGCTTTCAAATACGCCAGTAGGTCATCAAAATGTCGGAACTACATCTTGAATTAAGCTGTAGTAATGGGATTTCGATCTAATCTTTGCATTTCTCCGTTGATTCATGTAATAGGAAGAAAATTTTTGCATCTCTAGACATGATGTCGAAATGTCGACAGACAACTTATAAATAAATATGAATATGTTATTCTCGACCTGCGCTATTGTTATATAACAGTAAATTAGACCAAAGTTACGTAGGTGTGCTCTTGTTGAATTATATTCTGAATTTCTAAAGGAATACAATATATAATACAAAGCATAACTATTGGAGCTCAATAAATTTTCTTTAGGGGTGGGGTAGAGTTTATTCTAACTTACTAATTGGGCAATCCCTTTTCGTACTAAATATTACGTAATTTTGATAGACATTTCATACATAAAGGAAACTATTCGGCTCCACGGGGGTAGGGAGTGATCAAACCCCGAATTCATCTAGATCCGCCACAGTACTACCAAATTGCTATATAGCATCAAAGGACAGAGCACAGGATTAATTATTAATCTCCGTATTTTCAGTATGTCTGGATTTTTTTTACATGTATGACATATCATGCGAAATTTCGCCTGAGGCAATATGTGTATTCATCACTTATGAAATAACTTATTTATTAATTACAAGGGAACAAAATTTAAGTGTAAGATCTGTCTTCATTTTGAGAAGTTAAATGCGAATATACGCGATCATTCTGGAGTCCTTCGGAACCTCATGTTTAATTTTTATCATTATGCCAAATGAGAGAGAGAGAGAGAGAGAGAGAGAGAGAGAGAGAGAGAGAGAGAGAGAGAGCGAGAGCGAGAGAGGGAGCGAGAGAGAGAGAGAGAGAGAGAGAAGGAGAGAGAGAGAGCGAGAGAGAGAGGGAGAGAGAGAGAGAGGACTACGTTACTTTAGCAAGAGGAAAAGTTAGCTGCATCGGCGAGTTTTGCAGGGAACATTTCTATTAGTTTATAAATAGTTAAGAACTTCAACTATCTTAATCGATGATGCATGCGCAAGAATTTGATGGACACCCACCCACCTTGTAAATCCCCGACCCCATCCCCGTTACTATCCTGCCATGATCGTGGATATATCTGATAAACAATTCTCGTCTGCCACCATTCCAGCTCACTACACTGTAGGGTCTCAAACCTGAGGTCCTTGTCGAGAAATGTCAATAACGCGACCGCGACAGCAGCACAGAATACTGCACAGCACACAAACAAAATACACAACCTCCGCTCACAAAATCGACTCCGTTTATGTTTCGTTTTTATTCCCATGTTGTCTTCCATTTTGAATTGAAGTTTAACTCGGTGATGAAGAAATGCAGTATTTATGCTTTAAAATAGCAACGTAGGTGCGTTTATGTAGGAGGGATTTCACCATTATCATTTATTATACGCCCCACCTACGAAGTAGAGGGGGGGGGGTATATTGGTTTCACCATGTCTGTCTGTCTGTCCATCCGTCCGTAGACCTTTTCGTAAGAACCAAATGCTCTAGAATCATGAAACATCATACAAATGTTGCTTATGACCTAAGGAAAGTGCCCTTTAGTTTTGGGTCACATAGGTCAATGGTCAAGGTCACAGAAAAATTTTGATCAATTTTCGTTTCTGGACTCTAAATCAAGAACCAAGTGACCTCGAATCACGAAAGTTCATGCAAATGCTGCTTATAATCCATGGAAGTGCACTTTTGGTTTGGGGTCATATAAGTCAAAGGTCAAGGCCACAGTCATTTTTTTTAAAAAAAATGTGTTAGACCTTCTTGTTTCCAGACAAGTGACATACAATAAATCACAGGCATATAACTTTAATTCTCAATATTTGTTACAAACACATCCTGCTCTTATAGCACTTATATTTTGACAAAGCTGGTGTGCGTGTGTGTGTGTGTGTGGGGGGGGGATATTAGTCCGCCTTGCGACAGTTTCAATTAATGGCCACCATGCTTTCATAATTTTAAAATATTTGTAGTATTTCAATAAAAGACCAGTTGTTTCTTAAATGATTGATCGTTCTATTTGGCGTTTATAGTCTGTTTGACTTCCATATGGACCAATCTTTTCATCAATTAAATAAAATTGCGTTTGAATGAAGGATTTCTATGTGGTAAAAAAAATTAATTTCAGCTTAATACCATTCCAAAAAATATTTTTTGGAAACAAAATAAAAATTTAGTCCATTTAGTAAATGATAATATTTTCGCATTTTCTGCTCTTAAACACGAGGGGCGGTGAAGGCTGTTTAGTTGTAGGAAAATGTAAGCAAATAGTAAAAACACGTGGTTTTATACTAAACATTTGACAGAAGAAATGTCCATTATCCCATATTTGGAAAAGCTAATTAGCGTATCGACGGTCAGGACATCTTAAACTTAAATATCCTGTGATTTGTACTGTTATTACTCGTCTGCTTATCTAGTTTTCCTCTTGAAAATCACAACGAGTTCGTAAAATAGTCCTTTTTGATTGGTCTAAATAAGGGAATATTGCGCTCATCTCATGTAGACGGACTGACAAAATCATTATTACACCTTCAAAAATTCTGAATAACAAAATCTTTCATGGTATTAGATGGAAAATATGATATGACAAGAAAAATTACGATTCATTAATACGATTCTGAGATTTTCGGCGAAATGTTGGTCCATATAGAAGTCAAACGGACTATACCGGTAGAAAAAGAATTCAAAATTCTATCTATTGTGTCTGTTACAACCGTTAAAAAAACAAGAATCCTCATATATGAAAAGGGATATGAAAATAACAAAATTCGCACTTCAAAAAATTCAAAAGTTTTGATCGCCGAAACCCTCGAAAGTGATTTTGATATCTTACAATCTTAGATGACTTTTCTGATATAATGGCTTTATTTCTCGCACAAAAAATAATTATCAGAAAACTCCAAAGCAAAATACTACTTACACAAGGGGGGGGGGGGCATAATAGCCATGGGTTACTGTCAATGATATAATCAAAACAATTAATTTTGTCAAAGATCTCATCAAAACAATAAGTTTGCCCAATGTCCGGGTAGATTGAGCCAGAAATATGACATCTAGAGTGTTTACAAAGTTGTTTTTTTCTAATATTTTACCTCTTACCTCATTTATGAAGCCACTTAACCCTTTTTGAATTCGACCTACATATCAAAAAGACAATTATTCTGAATTTGCAAGTTGCATTGTTAAAGAGCTATGACCTCTAGAGTATCTACAAGATTTATGTTGAGGCCGCACGACAGACATCAAGCGACCAAATGAAGCTTACCTTGAGCGCTCAGATGAGCTACACACGTGGCCTCTGGACTGCACACAAGTTTTTCCCCCTCAAATTTGGTCCTTTGACCTTATGTTTTATCCCTTTTGAAAGTTTATGGAGACAAACATTCTGACAAAGTTTCAAGACATTTGACCCAAAAAAGTGGCTTCTAAATTGCCCAAAAAGTTTTTTTTTTCTAATATTTTGACCTCATTTTTTCAAATCCCACCTGACCCATTTTCGTACTCGACCGAGATACCATGGAGACGAAGATTGTGACAAAGTTTCAAGACATTAGAGCCAATAATATGGCCTAAAGAGTGCACACAGTGTTTTTTTCCACTAGATTTTGAAGCCTTAAGTTATTTAACTTCACTTGATACATATTCGAACTGGACCGAACTTTGATGGAGGAAAGAAAGCATTCTGATCACGTTTCAAGGCATACGAGCTAAACATCTGGCCTCTAGAGTTCAAGCAAGGTTTTCTTTTGTTGTTGTTCTTTTAAATTTGACCCCTTGACATTATTGTTGATCCCACTCGATCCATTTTTGAATTCGACCGAGATTTAACGGAGATAAACATTCTTTCCAAATTTCAAGACGTTTGAACCAAATATGTGCTCTCTAGAGTGCACAAAAGGTAAAGGTTGACCGCCTATTCTTTGTCAATCAACAAAGGGCACTAACTCACAAAATATGAGTAGAATTATGGTTCTTTGTGCACTGCACTTCTCCTCAATGAGATCTGATGTATCCACCTGTGAAGTTTCATGATTCTATCTTGCATACTTTATGAGATATGCTCCGGACAAAACAACAACAACAACAAACAAGAGGGCCCTAAATCGCTCACCTGAATGAACTTTCTAAAATTTTCAAAAGCAGGTTTAGAAAGAGAATGATGATTAAATGTCACTAAGCTAAATAATGCTGTTGCTTCAATAAACATTGAGAATCCTTTTTTACAATTTTCAGGTTAACTTACAAGTTTTTTCTATGATTTGACCCCCCGACCTAGTTTTTGGTCCCAGTTGACCCAATTTCAAAAACATCCAAAATTGCATCAATTTTGCCGAATTTCAAGATGCTCTGGCAAAAAATGTGGCCTCTAGCATGAATACAAGGTTTTTCTAAGATTTGACCCAGTGATCTAGTATTTGACCCCAGTTGACTCAATTTCGAACGCATCCAAGTTTTCAACAAGACAATCATTCTGACCAAGTTTCAGGTTGATCGGGCAAAAAATGTGGCCTCTAGAGTGCATACAAGCCCCCCCCCCCCAATCCTTAAAAAGTTCAAAGTGGTATAACTCTGAAACTGATGACTGGATTAGGTTGAAAATTGCAGGTGCACAACTTCATATAATGGGAAACAACCTGATAAAATTTCAACAAAATTGGTCCAAAACTGTGGGAGGGGAAGAGGACACAAAATTATGTCCCCCCTCTTTAAAAAGTTCAAAGTGGCATAACTCTTTATCTAATGACTGGATAAGGATGAAAATTGCAGGTGCACAATTTCATATGACAGGAAACAACCTGATAAAATTTTAGCAAAATTGGTCCAAAACTGTGGGAGGAGATGAGGACACAAAATTATGTCTACGGACAACCTGATTCCAGTATACCCCCAATAACTTTGTTGTGAGGGGTATAAATAAGTTCCATGAAGTATAGACCAAAATTGTGGCCTCTAGAGTTGACAGAAAATTATCATTAAGACCCCTTTTCCTGTAATATGGTGTGGATCTTTCCTATTTTGATAGGGTTCATCCTTGTGACCTGACCAACATTCTGACCAAGTTTCATGAAGATTGGATCATATTTGTGGCCTCCAGAGTGTAAACACTTAAATTGTTGAAGCCGAACAACACATGAGAGACAACACATGAGAGAAGACACATGATGAACATCCAATGATCACAATGTGCTCAGGTGAGCTTAAAAGTCTCACAAGGTCAACTGTGTGTTTGTTTTTTTTTAAAAAGTTAAAGAATTCATAAACGAAGGAATAGTGTGTATGATAAGTTTCATGCAAATGAGTCTTTTACTTCAAGTTTCTTTGTCTGGTAATTGTAGACTTTTAACAAGCTGTAGTTATAAGGTTCTGCTTACGTACCAAGGGTATGCAACAAGTTTTTTTTTTGTTTCAGATCAAACACAGACTACATATATAGGGCATCATTTCATATTTATTTTAAAAATCTTGAAAAATCCTCACATACAAAAAGAAATAACATGTAAAAAATGTTATAATGGAAAATTGTCCATTTTCATGTTCAAAAGATATTTCAAAATAATGTGTGCATAGAAATTGTATCAAGCAATTCCTTTTCCTTCATAGTACCAGTACTTTTATTTCATTCATTACATATATTATCTTTTTTTTATAACAATTCTCTCTTTACGCCTCTTTCTCACCTTTTTGCAAAAAAATGTTTCTTTTCTCTCAGACAAATCTTTGGTACATGAAAAAGAATAATGTTATTTACCTTTGTCAAACTGAATACAAAATATTTCTGACTATTACAGGAGACATGAACTAATATCAACTAGAAATGTCGCAGAGCGGACTAATACCCCCCACAAGCGCTTTGTCAGAATGTAAGTGCTATTAGTGCAGGATGTGCTTGTAACTAGTATTGAGGTCATATGTAGCATTTGCGTGAAGTTTCATGATTCTAGGTCGCTTGGTTTTTGAGTTAAGAGTCCAGAAATGAAAATAAACAAAAATTTACTGTGACCTTGACATTTGACCTATATGACCCAAAAACAATAGGGTACTTCCTTGGATCAAAAGCATCATTTGCATAAAGTTTCATGCATGTAGGTCACTTGGTTCTCCAGTTAGAGTCCGGAAACAAAAATAGAACAAAAATTTACTGTGACCTTGACCTTTAACCTATGTAACCCCAAAACAATAGGGCACTTCCTTGGGTCATAAGGAACATTTGTATTAAGTCTCATGATTGTAGGCCACTTGGTTCTTGAGTTTGAGTCTGGAAACGAAAAGGTCTACGGACGGATGGATGGAGGGATGGACAGACAGACGGATGGACAGACAGAGACATGGTGAAACCAATATTCCCCCCTCTACTTCGTAGGTGGGGGGTATAACTAATCTATGTAGTCAGATCTTAATCTACACCACCACCATCTTGTCACCTTTAAGCTAGATATAGTCTGATTTTCCAAAGCATTATTGCAAAAAAATGATTTTCACAGTCCTTTCCAAACTTTGAGTTTGCAATCTAGACAAAGAGTTTAATGTAGTGCAAGATGAAAAAGTCTTCATATTTCAGTGGATAATTCTACCAGCTCTTTATTTAGGGATGTAGCCCCTACTAAGTTCAAGTATTGTCTTTAAACCCAACTCTTATTCTACCATTTTCCCTTTTTAATGGATTTTAGCAAAAGAGAATGACAAGTGGATGCAATTTGAAATGAAACCATCATATATGGTAGAAAATATTGAGGAACAAGAGCTGTCACTGTAAGATGACAATGCCCCCGACACCGCTTTGATAGTAATAAGGAAGTTATGGCCAATGTTAAAGTTTTTGGACGGAATGACGGACGGACGGACGGACAGACGGACGGACAGACGGACGGACAGACGGACGGATGGACAAGTCAAATTTATTATGCCTCCCTATCGGGGGCATAAAAAAAGTAAGTGCTTGTAATAGGCAATTTCTTTGTTTTGCCAATAATATCTCAAGAATAAAATCCAAGGAACATGAAATCCTGGACTGTACAACAAAGGGTTTTATAATGTTTTATGTTTCTCTACAGCAAATAAAGATTCACAGATTTATCTATAATTTAGCCTAAACATTGCAGAAAATGATTAATCTAATTAATCTGACATTTAAGTTGTATAATAAGTTAATCTAAAAAGCTTTCTGTAGTGTTAAAGTACAAACCCAGCAATCAAGATAATAGCTCGATTTCTACTTTAATACTACAGAAAGCTTTTGAATCATCCATTGAATCATTCGAGCTTACTGTTTGAATATAATTTTATAAACTCAGGGCAGATGGCTAATGGTTTTAGAACTCATTAGATTTAGGCAATGTCTCTTAGGCTATCTGTAAAAAGTTAATAAGTAATTAAGCTATAACTATCATTATATACAATTGAACACATTTTACTCTTTTCTCTTTAACTTTCATACTTAAAATAATCATTTCACTAAACATTTTCAAAAACAACAAAGAAATCCTTAATAAGTGTCTACGTAAATGTATAATTAAGAGGAATACACAGAGAAATGTGTTTGTGTCAAACTTTGAACCTTTAGGCATACAGGACATACAGTAAACTACACTTATAGAGATATACAGCCCCATGCCATAAGTGAGTCAAGTTTTTTAATGGCGGCGTATTGTTGAAAAAAATTAAACAAACTTTAACAAATGAACTTACCCTCTGATGATTCGGAATTGGCTTTGAAGTGTTGTTGCTCATTAGTTTAAGCATCAAATAGCAAACAATAGTGAGTTTATTTGTGTTGGAGCTCTGATTAAACAATAATGAGACATCAGTCAAGGCATGGTAGAATTTGTCTTTGATGTCTTTGACACCATGTATCAGGTAAAATATAATTATCACGGAATACTCCCAACAATTTCAACGAATTTCATTTTCAGATAAATCAGGGTCCTTTGCTGGTCAGCTGAGTCGAATTTCACATCCCCATGTTTCCTTTCCTTTTAGATCTTGGGTGATAAAAATGGGCATAGTCCTATTTGAAGAGTCTGAGATAGAGTTTATCATTCTAAGCCCCCCGATGACAAATCTGTTCACCTTCTGTTTTAATTTACACTTGAGAATATGTTTTTCCCCCTAAACAATCCAATTTTTTAATTCTTTGTCATGTGGTGCATTCCAACACGATATTTCAAAACACACCAACCAAAAACGTTCACTTTTTTTGCTCTAAAAATCAGCTTCCAAGCTTAAAATATTTCTTCCATTGTATCTCTATTCCCTTGTAATTTTAAATTACACAAAACCGAACATTCAAGTTTATTTAAAGATGTGGATACTTCCCTGGCTTATTATCCACTGACAAACAATAAAAAATATCCCATTTTATCAAGCTAGAGTGGTCCTTTTTAGAGGTTAGATAAGATTCACACATGTTAAACTTAAAGCGCTGAAAAACTTCAATACACAATAAATATTACAAGAAATAGTACACACCAATCTAAAAATAGACCAAACATACTAATTTTATCATGTAAACTTTGCATTGACAGGTTTAACCCAGATAAAATTCTGTTTAAGTTCACACATGATGTGTATTGATACGATATTTAAAGCGCCGCCATTAAAAAACTTGACTCACTTATGGCATGATGCTGTACATTAATATGATTTAAATATTTTTTAACACAGTTTCAAAAGTCTCTTTTCATGCAATTCATCACATGTATCATATGTGGTCTATGTGTAGCAAAGTGGGCTGAATACATAGTAAAAGAGGAGATGTGCTGGCTACTAATATTGCACTGCGTTATCCGTTTCAAGCGACTCTATCATTTTCACTTAAGAAAGTCAGAGAGCAATGTTGACTTAGGGCTTGACTATTTGTCTCTCACCAATGGGTTGATAATCTTAAGCCTATGTGAGATAGCAGCTGGAGGCCAGGAAAGAATGTGATGGTTGTACTGGTGAGAGAAATGCCAGGAATACATTGTTAGGTGCTCCAGCCTCCGCGATATAACTGAAATAATGTTGAAAACAGCGTTAAACTCCATTCAAACAGTCAATGAGTTAGAGCTTGTTATTTTGTCATCTTGGATACAAAATATGCTAGTAAAGTATAATTACATTTTATATATCTACAAATCTTAATTGATTATCAATGTTACTACATTCTCTAGAATGAACTTTATTAGTTTTGAAACTTCTTCTTTATAATAAACCCATATATTGGTATCCAATTATATGTTGTTCATGACAAGTTCATACCATACACAAAGCTTATGCAGGCCATATAGACTAAGATCAGCCCAAACAGACTTGTGGTACAATCTTAGTCTATACTGTCTGCTCTCTACTTAATCATCCTTGGAGAAACGAGCCAGACTGCTTGAAATGTTCACACTAGAAGTGTTTAAGCGGCCAAATCACTCCACATGCCTGATTCTCCTGATATGATTAGATGTAAGTTTAAAGTTAAAAGAGAGGTGATTCACATGCAGAAATATTTCTGTAAGAAAAAATTCGTTCATTATATAGTTACTTCTCTTAAACATAAAAGGCATGAATTTGATTTGAAAAATACTCCTTTCCTGGTTAGTCAGGCGGCCAAATGGGAATAAGTGCGCTAGAAATCGAGTTTGCGGGCACTTTCGCGGCATGAAGGGCAACAGGGCTTAAGTTGAAGAGAGACATCTGCTCTTTCAGAATCTGCCTGTTGCCCAACCGAAATATCATAATTCAGGTCAATAAATGAGGTCAAAGGTCATTGGGTGCAAAAGGGTGTAAAATTCAATAAATATGGTCCATAGGCTAGGAATGACGGATATTAGTAAGCTGTGCGTATCAGAATCATATTGAAATGCCTTTAATCTGAAGACTATGTTTTTTTCAACATGATATAAAAATGTTTTCATATATTTGTCCACCTTATTGTTAATTTTTCGATTTTTAAAGGAGCCAAATGATCAACTGTGTTCCCTTTTCCAGCATATCTATAAAAACAAATCTAATTTGTCGCAATCCTGTGCGGTGTTTTTGTGATCTTTAGCTGTTTGGGAGTAAATATAACTTTTCACAGTCGAAAATAATATCTGTAATTGCAAGCACATTACCTCTGATTTTCAGGATAATAGTAAAATACGTTACATTTAAAAACTCAACATATAAAACATTATTGTGGCTAATAATCTCAATTCTTTAGCAACATTTTTTGTGTTCTTTCTGTTCAGGAATATATAACTTTGTCGCAACTGATTATTATGTTAGCATTTACTACCAGTTACCCCCTGACTACCAGGGTAATTTAAGATACGTTACTCCACATGGGCAATATTATTGAGGCCTATCACCTGACCTCTTTGGCAATATTGGTGATATTAATCATTCTGGTCAATTAAGCTGTAGCTAAGAATGGTTTAATTATTATCGTTATGACCGATCACAAAAAATTGATGTCACGAAAAAAAAAGGTAAAATACGTTATATCCCAAAATATA
Organism: Fragum whitleyi; assembly: GCA_948146395.1. NCBI lineage: Eukaryota > Metazoa > Mollusca > Bivalvia > Cardiida > Cardiidae > Fragum > Fragum whitleyi. The sequence continues at coordinate 49,717,133 of OX411549.1, read as the reverse complement.
GGTCTTAAAATTCGTCATTATTTAAGTTTTGCTTTTAATCTATTTTTGCTTTTTCCTTTTTGCGGGCCGCTAAATATCTCATACTAGCTTTGTTCTAAAACACAAAAAATCGTGAAGGTCAAAGAGTATATAATTCCTTTGTAATTGACATATACTTTACTGCGGCAGAAAAACGTAACGAATGTATTAGTCTTTGTGACACATTGTGATCCTACCATTGTGTTAAAAGGCTTAAATCTTTATTCTAGATTGACAATCTCTTCTTCTATTGCAAAATGAATGGGAATCAATTTCTAGAAGAATAGAAGTGTATAAAATAGCATCTTATGTTACATCATTTTAAAGTATTACATCCATATTGCTATATGAATGCAGCTTGTATTGCTTGTTTTATGAAAATAAAATTGATAAATATAGATACGACAAATAACAAAATTGTTCTTTATGATCAAAAATTGACCTTTCAGACAAAAAAGAACTTTAAAGTAATATGTATGTAGCGCTGTAAGCTACCTCTGTACAAATTGAAATGGCATTTTGAAAACAAATCAAATTGTTTCATTCTAGGTCATATACACGGATAAGAGTAATAAAATATGCGCGACAATGTTACCTTTTTTTCTGAATTATCAGAGATACATGATTTAATGAGATACAATTCTGTCAAAATGAATCTTAACAAAGCATATAAGGACTGAGCAATTGAAACAATCTTTTCTATGATCCTGATATCTGAATGTAATTTACGTTTCACAATAAATTGTTTAAGCACTCATCTTGATCAGTTGAAACTTTTTTTTAGAAAAGAGAGAAATTGGAACTCACATCATTGCATTTAACACATTTGAAAAAATCTAACTCTAACGAATTCTGTTTTCAAATTATGCCTTTTCATGGAATCAGATCACCTTCATTGCTCGGGTATATGAATTTGTCCTCTTCAATAGGCCACGTTTTACCACATAGAGCAACAGACAATCAATGATTTAGAAAGACGTATGATAATTAACGGCTTAACCAACAGTCAGTGTGGAAAGACAATGTCTCGTATTTGGTTTCCGACGACGACTTGAGCAGAGAAAAAATTCAATCTAGTCCATTTGGCTTTCGGACGTGGTAGAAATTTGGCCACCGCCCTAGTAACACTGTGCAATATTAGTGTTACTACACAGACGTAAGTTCGAAGTAATATATATAAGGGGTCCTAGTTCCATTCATATCCGGAAAGCTTCCGTAAATGAGCTGTACATCGTAGACACATGAAGCTATTCATAATCTTGGAAAGGTTAGACGGAGACTATTGTGCAGCTAAGGCAAAACATACGTTACATGTATAGGTCAATGTTTGCCAGATCATCATAATTTAACAGATATCCACTTCAACAGAAAGAAGCTTAGTGTAAATGGTTCTATATGAAATAAATTTCCTTTATAAAACCTTGCTAATATAATCATTATTCATTAGTTACCTATAGAGTATGTTTCATTTTTGTCTGTATATTTACAGAGGATTTTACGTGATGACTTTATTGTAGTTCTCAATTCTACATTATTGTATATTACTGTAAGTTGCTAGCCTTTACATTTTAGAAATCGTTATACTTTCAGTATATGGAATCCATTTTCTAGTAGGTATATATTCTTACGTGAAATTTGATAAAAGATTGACTTCTATCCAAACGTAAAAATACGAATCTTTGAGTGAGACATAATTATTCTATTTTAAATCATTTAAATCATTTTCCTATTTTTAAATTATGGTATGGCTGATTCTTACTAAGAAAAGATGATACAAGTGGTGTCTGTTGTAGAAATCACCGCGATTAAGGATCGTTTTTATTTGTACCAAAAGAGTCATATTCTACTTGTAACACAACATAGTTTTGTAATTGACAATATGAAAGAATATTTATCGAGTAAAAGAATGACAAATAAATATTTAATTCTTCGACTCTCTCGTTTGCCTTGAACATGTAGTACATGCGCTCGACTCGTGACCTGAATGTCCGTGGTTCGAGCCCAATTACGAAGGCTGTTTATTGGCAAACAACTTTCCAGCCAGGGCCAGTCAAACGCGCTGTAGAATTGGGCAACAGTGGGCTTAAGACGGCGACTTTAATTGGCATGTTAAGGTGGATAAATTTGAACCGGTTTTTATCCATTCAAAAATGTAAAAAAAAAAAAAAGCAAATAAAACATATCTTACCAACAAGTGGTTCACAACAATAAAAATTGTGGCTCGATAATCCATATATCTAAATTGTGAAAAAATACAAACACCAATAGCATATCTTCTTACTATCAAATTAAAATTGCATGGGTAACATAAATTACATGATATTATATTTGACATCGCAAAAAAGGATCTTATGTTGTTCTCAAAGCCAATGCAATGCATTTTATTGAAAACGTAAATATCTTTCATTGATATTTCACTAAAATGTAACATACTTAATCAATGAGCTGCGAATCATTTTTGAGATGCCAGTGTTGATAACTAGGGTTTCAACAGCATGAAAAGAATAGTACCGAACTTACATTTATCTTACAATGATGTTTGCATGTCACACAATTGTCTTATGTTATAGACACTTAAAACAGGGTACGATAGAAAAAAGGAAATAAAAGAGATGTTAAACCTCTAGAACTTCATATATAGTATCTTCTTTTAAATCTCTTCTTAATTGGTAACGTATTTTACATACATAAGAAAAAAAGAAACATTAAAGAATAATTTACTTATTTCACCAGCGTCTTTAATCACAACCTGTCATACTTTTTGACTAGTTTGACATTGTTTACTAAATTACCTTATATTGTTGATTGTCCAAACTGATATGTGCTTATACTTAAGGCCGATTTAACTCTTTTATAGGTTGTAAAGTGTAACATTTTTAACATACAAACGTTTGGTAACTTTTAGAGACAGCAATGTTAATATGTAAGTGAAGCCAAGACATCATCAAAATACAAAATGATGTATAAGTTTAGTTAACGTAAAGTTAAACCACCTTTTCTGACTAGAACCGTAGAACAATAATCGGTTTTGGAAGGTAAGTCAGCTTTTTACGTCGAGTAAAGGGTAAAAAATATGCCCTTACATACCGTAACCTAGCCCCTAATACTTTTAAAATTAGGCTCAAATGGCCCTTTGTTATAAACTGATGTTGATAAACATTTTTTTTATATTTAAAGACGAATCCTATATCAATAACTATTAAACACATAGAATTCGCTTACATTGTATGCACTTGGTGACCTTTGACCCCGATTGTGACCTCCTTTATGATTTAATTTTTGGGCAACAGGACAAAATCTGTTCAGGGATGGTTGCCGAAGCTATTTAGCCTAGTGAGATCTTATGCCGCAAAAGTGCCCACACTTCGAAAATTTTCGGTCTGAACCACCAGTCTAGGTCCAGTGGGATGTAATTGCTTCATTTCATCAACAAATTTAGCCACAATTTTTTTTTTTTTACAAATAAAAAAGATCTAAATTCATTCAAAGATCATTCATGTTCAATCAAATTGGTTTAAACCTTTTTATTTTACATTGATTGGGAAACAAGTTCTTACAACTTAGATTAATCCCTCTTGATTCTGCTTCCTGGAAAATTCACCAGTAGTTGTGCCGTATGTGTGGGCCAATGAAAGAACCAAGATCAATAGTTGCTCCTGGAAATGGAACTCATGACCTTTTAGCTAAGAGGCCGACGCTCTACCTCTAGACCCATACACCACATCAATTTAATTTATTATGTTTGTATAATTTTAAATAAATATGTTCAAGGTCTCCACAATAAATGAGGTTTTCCAAAGAGTATTATGACCTTTACTCATGAAAGACATATTCAATACAATTTAATTTCTTTTCCAATCTGAAAAAGGGTAACCCAAAAATGATATATGTGAAATTAGATTTAAATGCATTAAATGCATTCATTACTTCCTGAGAAAAATATCTTTCTGAAGTTTTCACTACATAACATAAAGGGAAATGATCTCATTAGGCCTTGTTTTTCATCTGATATTATTTTTTTAATATATCTTAAGAAGGATCCTCAAAAGATCATTTCTATGAAATTTATTTGAAATTCATCCAAAAGTTTTTGAGAAGATTCTTGAAGTAAAGGATTACAGACATATGCATGGACCCACAAATGCACAACATACACATTGTTGCTACAATAACCCAAGTGGCCTTTGGCCAGTAGCACTGATAAATAGAAATTTTAGAGAACAGTGTAAATTCAGCAGGATAAGGGTTTTTTTTATCCGAAAACAATCTTTTAGAAAGATCTGGTAAACAACACAACATAAAATGGCAGGAATGTTGTTTATGGCAGGAAATATTTTGGTGTACTCATATGGAAGTGATGCGTCCTGAAATATCCATGTCCATGATGGAGATCACCAAACCTGAAATGTAACAAATATCTAGGTCAATAAGGGGGTATTATTTGAACAAATGAATAAAAGCACAGCATGAACACAGATTGTTGCGACAACTCTATAGTAAGGGATTTTTTTTGAAAACAGTCTAGATAAACAAGATGTGAGCATAAAACATACATGCCCCCAAAACAAGAATTTTTCAGAAGTTTGACCTTGAAGGATGAACTTGACCTTAACATAGAATGATGTGTATTGATGAAAAAAAGTTTAGTTTGGAGGTAAAGTTTTTATAGACAGATGGACAGACTGATACATGGACACCATTAAACGATATTCTACTGATCTGTCAATGCTGAGGTATATAAACACATTTAGTTATCCCCCTCAACAGCAGGTAACTCTTTTGATAGTGACTATATATTCCAGATACAATACCAGTGAAATATAAAATGTCCAAGTTTAAGCACAAAAACCAAATTGACATCAACAAAACGGCAATTGCAATACTTTTGGTTTTCTATGAAAACAGTCGAATTAAAAAAGCATGAATACCAGAATGATAAAATGATAATTAAAATTCTGCGAAAGTTTCATCATATCCATTGTTAAATATAGAAGGATTTGTTTTCACAATAAAATTAAGTGAATAACCCTTTACATGATGTAAGATAAAACTTCCAAAATATGCAAAAGGTCACATTAATTTGTAAAATGATACCCTTAGCTATAATGCAGCATTAAATCCACATAGAATTGCCCAATAACAAAATAATACAAAATATGTCAAGCTTCTTTGAATTATAAAACAAAGTCAAACAAAACTTACTTTGAGCTAAACAATACATGATGTGGTATTTTTGCTGTATCGTATGTTACTCTAGAGTTATCCTCGTAATTACTGGGGTCATTCGGTATACTGAATCGAGCCATCTGTACTTCTGTATCACTCAGTCCGCCATGTGTCACCCTCGCATAACCTAGTCTGGCATATAAATTGATGGATCAGTGATAAACTATTGTAACCGCCTATATTTGTATAGACACTAACAATACTTTTGCTCTGAACCCTTGAAATGATTAGCTATGGTATTATCACAGTATTTTGGTTTATTTTCTCTTACAACTTTCATTTAACCCATTACCTCATTATTATACATTTATGAGGGTTGTCCCAGGAACTCGTGAACATTTGCGATTACTTTTATATCAGACGTCCTATGAAACTGAGCTTGCAAGTAATGTGGATTGATCATTTTTCTTTGTTCTGGTGTAGTTACAGAGGGATATTGCCAATACTCGTGGAGATATGAATTTAAAAGTTACACTAGTAAATGAGCACGCTTTCAATGTCGTTTTATTATACATGAAATGTCGTTTCAAAACTGATTCAATTCTTCTCAAAGTAGCGTCCTTTCCGACCCTATGGACTTGTTACAAAGAAAGAACCTTTTGTAAAAACATATTTCAAAGCAATGTTGAAAAAGACCTTTGTTGTGCATTTAATGAAATATTTGCTTATAAAAAAATCTTTTCTCAATCTTTTGCGTTGATACGCAAAATAGTATTTTTTAAGAGAGTAAAGTAAATGTAGTTCTTTTCGTAGCCAATCATTATATTTTGGGACATTTCACTGAACTTTTACTGTATTAAAACACAGAAATCAAATATATGGATTTGTTTGGAATATCTTAGAATAAAACTACCACTATCTTTTTTTATTGAGATAGTCCAAAGAAATCTGGGATATCGTGGGCTGTGTTTCTAATCTCTGTTGATGCAGAAAATGCATGCATATTTCTTTAAAGCCTTGATACCTATCATTTACTGGCGCGACTCGTGATCAAGACATATCAAACTATACACTGCTGATTCAATTACTTTATTTGCTGTTTATCCATTCAGGCGTTCTGATTGACGGCGGTCGAAAACGTCTATTTATTCCCTTTTCGACACTCCTCACATAGTTCGCCCTAACTGGACCTTTTTTTCCCTACTGCCATTAAGTTATTTACAACTTTATATCTCATTTATCTGAGAGAAATGAGTGTAGACCAAATACGGTTATGATCATTCCTCATTTTGAATTCTCTTATGGTCTGTATAGGTCTTATTTCACGATCCATACCTAGTTATCAACTATTTTGAGCGCCGAGGCTTCTGTTGACGTCGCAATTTTCATGCCGTTTGAATTGCACCCCGACATAAGAAAACTTCATAACTGCACACTACATTATGTCTTTTGTATGAAAAAGCACATGCGTGAACTCCAAACTTCACTGCTTTCAAAAATGTTAGTTTTATATCAAATTCAAAACAAATTTGAAATAAATGACGTTAAACAACTAAAACAGTTTGTAGGTAACTAATTTGGACTGAACCGACCACCCCTACCCAGCGTGTCTTTTATAGCTGTATTTCTCAATATGGACACATTTAAACCGTAAAACCTTAATCAATTTGTTGCAAAATCATGCGTGTTGTCAACTCAAGAGTTTTACTTTAATTGATTGCTAGGTTTTTGAAACATTGAAAAAGTTCACGAATTTCTGGGACAACCCTCGTAAATAACCTTTACAAAAATCATTTGAAATTTGTGTTTTAACAGAAAATTGCATGCTACAAGCAATTTACTTTAATATTTTTAAAATCGTTAGAGTATTTGTCTTGTGCCATTCAAACTATCAACATTTCCCCTGTACATAAGCTAAATAATGTGTATCTGTATATTTATTCACTATATACCCCTATTCTACTGAAATCTAAATTTGTTTCAAACAAATTATCATTTTATTGACATGCTAACTAGTCTGGCCTTAGGTTTTCCCACGAAAACTGTTGAAAGAATGCAGTATAGGCCAAGATCAGACTGCACAACTTTGCAGACTGATTTAAGGCTAAACTATCAACCTTAGGTTTGCAGTAAACAGGACGAGAAGGGTTATAACTCAGTAATGTTACCTAATAAGTCCCCTATACATGATATATTCACAGAACCTCTTTCTATCTGTCTCATCAATATCTTTAACATTTCCACTGTGTATAAGCTCTTCATATTCTTTACTATAGGGTTTGGATGTCACATAACCTAGAAATACTACTGGATTCTCACTGTAAACAGAATATAATCCTATCTGGGCCTGAGGTTATAAAACTTTTCTCAGGTTCATGGAGAAATTTATCAAACATTAGAATTAAATAAATGTATGAAAATAAATAATAATATTAATAAGTTGTTATTCATAACAACTTATTAATATTATCTTTTATGTCAGTACATTAAAATGAGTATTTAAACAGAATTACGGCTTTAATCTCAAATTGAAATTTGAGAAAATTTTGAATTGAGAATGAGAAAAGTTTTATAATCTCGGGCCCTGAAGTTATATTAGTTTAGAGTTTAGAACACTTTATTCATATTGCCACAGTTGGTGCAACTAAACATGGGTTGTTGATATTCTCATAACTCAACAGCAGCTAAATTCCATCAATCGCCGTATTTTTCATGTCATGTTATATAAAGTACAACTTTTATCATTCATTATATAAATGACTTAATGCAATAATTTATTGTGCAATTTATAAGCAAAATTACTTTGATTTTTATTATCCTATTGATGGGTTGTGTAAATAAGCATTATATTTTTTTGGATTGAGAAGATTTTATATTTAGATGAATACTCAGACTTGTCATTAGGTCCTGATATAATAAGGTTTGAGTGTCTGGCAGTGCAAATCCATAACGCTGTGGGTGGGGTCCAAGAAATGAAACAGCGGAAGAAGTGGAATTTTTGTTATAATGCTGTATCCGATGTTAAAGACTACCCCTGTCCCCCTCCCCCATGCACCCCTTTCCAGAAAAAAAATCAGACCTCGCCCCCAGCACCTGAAAAACACCGATTACGATCACAAAAAGGTACAGAAAACAATTTAAGTTTAATTAGATCAACCAATTTAGAATTTCAAAATTGTTTTTAAGAAAATAGGAGAAAATAATCATCTATCCAATACAAATATCAACACTACCCTACATACGCTCAAAACTAAACCAGACTAATCGAATCTCTGAGTGCAGGACCACGTTACCCGAGTTGATGAACGGGTGAATCGCTGAAAATTTATAAAATTTATATGTAGACAATATGATTGCTGTTTTTGCTAAGTTAAGCATAATTCATATGATACATGTGCTTTTATTGTCAGTTGATAGATCGCCAGGAAAGAAAAGTCCAGAGGAATGCAAAGCAACGCAACAATTTTGTTTTTATTGTTTGAAAAATATATGTGGGAAATGCGATACACTTAGAGGCTTCCATTTAAAATTCAAAGTGACCTTGTCTAATAAGCTTACGATAAAATAAGTTTTAGTTAGAGATAAGAAATACCAATAATAATTTAAGTTGGGCTATAGATCTTAAAATCCTGTTGAACAATATGAATAAGTCCAATGATAAAACAAACAAAGAGCTTGGTTCACTAACCCCTATATTCCGCCCAAAAATTTTGAAAATATCAAAATTAGACAGAAATGGACATTTTTATATTTTTTGGTCAATTCCAACTTTAAACTACGAGATATAACCATTTTTGAAAATTAAGACCATTTCTAGACTAGAAATATGACCTTATCAAATGGTCGAGTTTACGGAAAATAGCGAAAAATCGCCATTTTCAGCCTGTTAAGATTATGAAATAAACACAGACGCATGAATGCCCATTCAACGCTTGACGATGGTCGATTCTACATGCAAGTGCAATTTGAACAATAGCTTAGTTCACTTGACCCTCGCACGCGTTCATGTCGAATTTTAAAATCAAAGGCCTGAAAGGCCTAAATTGAAGACAGGACTGAATATTAACAATTGAAATGAAAATTGTGGCGTTTTGAGATCGCTTGATCAAAAATATAAAACAAATAGTGTTATTTTCAGAATTGAAAATAACATGGATTATTTTTGCGATGTGCGTGGCTGGTTTCCTTGACGACGATTGCCGAGTGAAATCGTCAATCTCCGTAATCCGTTACCCGTATGTCGTCTGCTATATAAACCCGTGCATCTACGAAATCATTCTCTTTTTACTAACACGCGATACACGATATTAATCAACACAGGTAAACGTAAACCAGAGAATGCCGCCGAAGCGAACACGTGGTATAAAGAGAAAAGCGGTGGGTAGCCAGACAGAGGACAGCCAGATGCAAGGAAGCACAGTAGATTCCCAGCTCTTACAGCCAGATGCAGGTATAGTCACTGGTCAAGGAAATAATATAATTGATTTTGAAAGGGTAACACGCGTTCCCTCTTGCTCTCGCGACACAGCTTCATCTCTGACCGCTGTCGATCACAACACTCCTGTATTGTCATCATCCATGCCCTCGCGTATTACTTCTACCCTCCAGTCGGATAACCCTTTGCTTACTAATACGTTGGAGTCAAATTGGCACTTGTTAAGTTCTGTGCAGGAAGCACAGCCTCAAAACGGTCCGGCACTATTAAGATTAGCAGACGAAGATTTGGCTGTTCACGTACCTGCATCCCTCAAAAAGCAAATTTGTCAAGGTCAATACATCAATCTGAGTCTTTTGTTAAAGGGAGCCATAGAATTAGAAAATTATGCCGCGGGCTCCGTACTTCACATCACGCCTGCCGGGCACATTGAAACAAAAGCGAAAGAATGCCGCGAAAAAGTTCAAACCATTGAAAAATGGACAGATGCCTTTTTAATTTACGCATCCATATATTTGTCTACACACCCGGACAAAATCAATGAAATTCTCCATTATATGTGGTCAATTCGCGAGTGCGCTGCGCGACAGGGTGGTATGGTATGGCGCGAATATGATGAACAGTTTCGCTTACACCAAGCTATTAATCCTTCATCTTGGGCAAAACTAAACGCAGATCTTTGGTGGCGCTGCATTCAGGTTGCATTCAAGCCAACGCTCGTCAATTCCGTGTCTGACACTGGGGCGAAGCGCGCATGTCGTCTATTCAATGAATCCGTTTGCACCTGGCAAAACTGCCGCTTCCGCCATGTTTGCTCACATTGTGAACTGCCACACCCTGCAGCACACTGTCCATATACGTCTAGGCCCGCCGTACAAGTCGGGAATCAAAACGACAAGCGGTACAACAATTCCTTTCGCGGTAGTGCGTTGTCAGCAGGGCGCGGCCGCGGTGGTAGGGGTTTCACCAGGAATTACGACTTCGTCCAAAGGAACCGAAACAATAAAATTTAATACTAATCTTCGGTTGGCCAAATCGCCAATCAACATCGAATTTTTACAAAAGTACTTAGAAGGCTACGATAGAAAAAGTGCCCAAACGATATTGAATGGCTTTAAACATGGTTTTGAAATGCATTATAATGGCAGCAGAGAGGCTCGACTATGCAAAAATCTAAAATCGGCTTCGTCTAATCCTGAAATCGTGCGTCAAAAGCTACGCAAAGAAATTGAAGCCGGTCGAATAGCAGGTCCGTTTGAAGAAAAACCTTTTCCGAACTTAATTGTGTCGCCAATCGGACTGGTTCCCAAGAAAGCGCCAGGCGAATTTAGATTAATTCACCATTTATCTTTTCCCGAAGGCGAATCTATCAATGATGGTATTCCGCGAGAGCACTGTACCGTAAAATATACAAGTTTTGACGCGGCGGTAAACCTTATACAGGATTTGGGCAACAACTGCAAGCTCTTTAAAATGGATATCAAAAGCGCATTCAGATTACTGCCGATCTGTCCCCAAGATTTCGAACTACTTGGCATTCAATTTGATGGCAAATACTTCGTAGATAAGGTCTTACCATTTGGTGCCGCGGTCAGTAATAAAACCTTTGAAATTTTCTCAACATTCTTGGAGTTTTGTGTCAAATCACGAATGCATTCAGGCGGACTGATTCACTACTTGGATGACTTTCTGGGTGGCGACAGAAACACGGAGAAATGCATCGCCCTTATGTCAGTATTCTTGGCTTGTATGAAAGATCTAAACGTACCGTTAGCCGAAGAAAAAACCGAAGGGCCCTCTGAAATTCTCTGTTTTTTGGGACTCGAACTTGATTCAAATAAAATGGAGGTCCGTATTCCTGTCGCTAAAATCCAAGAAGTAATCGCGAAGATCACCGAAATCATGGAGAAAAAGCGAACCACTCGGAAGTCGATGCAATCTCTGATAGGCTCTCTCAATTTTTGTTGTCGTGCTATTCCGGCAGGTCGCCCCTTTTGTCGCAGACTTATTAACTCAATCTGTGGTCTTACCAAGCCTCATCATCATTTGCACGTTACTAAGGGCATGAAAAAAGATTTAAAAGTCTGGCTTACGTTCTTCCGCAATCATAATGGCATATCGGTATTTAACGATCGCTTCTGGGTCTCGAACTTCGACGAACAGCTGTTTACGGACAGTGCTGGCGGAGAGGGGCTAGGTTTCGGAATATACTTTAATGGTCACTGGTGCATGGCAAAATGGCCTGACTTTTGGCATACTTCTGGCATTACAAATGACATCACTACTCTTGAATTATTCCCCATTTTCACAGCAATAAGCATTTGGGGTGAAGTACTGAGAAACAAGAAAATTATTTTCTATTGTGACAATCTTTCTGTTGTGCAAATACTTTGTACTTTATCCGCAAAGTCAGATCGTGTTATGCAGTTAGTAAGGCCTTTAGTATTAAAATGCCTGGAGCTAAATATAGTATTACGAGCTAAACACTTGCCTGGTTTTAAAAATCGATTATGTGACGCATTATCCCGCTTTCAGGTCTCCAAGTTCAAGGCCATGGCACCGGATGCCGATCCGGATCAGACTCCTTTCCCAGTCTACCTTTGGAACACATTCAAAGAAAGGCAGACAAGCTGACATCGGAAGGATTGGCACTGAATTCTAGATATGCATATTCTAACGGCATCAGTGCATTCAATAGGTTTCGGACAGAATACTCATTAAATTTATTATGGCCAGCAGAGGTCAATCATATTATTTGGTTCATTGCCTTTTGCTTTGAGAGAGGTTTGGCGCCGCGGACGATAAAAAATTATGTGTCTGGGATCAATTACATGCATAAAATCCATGGTTGGAATGATTTGAGCCAATCTTTTATTATATCTAAAACCTTACAAGGTTGTACACGTTTAAGGAAGTCTTCAGATAATAGAGCCCCTATCACGGCTTCCATCCTACATATATTGCTACCACAGCTAGAATTCGTATGCTACAATTCATACGAAGTCAAATTATTTACAGCAGCATGGGTTTTGGCTTATCATGGCTTATTTCGGGTCATTGGTCTTGTCGTCAAAAAGATTGCCTAATAATCATTTGCAATTTTCGGACATTATCCACCAAGAAAAAGATAACACGCTACTAATAACATTGCGGAAATTCAAAAATAACCAGGATGCGAAACCCGTGGTTTTACGGATACCTAGCGAAGAATCTTTTTTCTGTCCAGTCAAGTGCATGAAAGATTTTTTAAAAGTCAGAACGAGATTAGCCGGCTCCTTATTTTGTCATGCGGATGGTACCCCTTTAACGAGAACTCAGTTTGCTTTGGTACTCGATAAATGTATTTCGCGTACACAATACAGAAATATGCGCTATAGAACGCATAGCTTTCGCATCGGTCGAGCCACTGACTTGGCGCGTAAAGGGGTACCTGAGAAGTTGATTATGGAATTAGGCAGATGGCAGTCAAATGCATACAAAACATACATTCGTTAAAGATGTTTTAATTGTTTTTCTTCAATTTTACAGACGTGTGGGTCATTGGGGATTCTATACCATATTGGGCTGGAGTTCGAGCTAAATCGACCAACAAACCTAATCTTAAGCTGGATACCAAGATAGCATGGTGGGGACGGCGTGGAATGTCGTGGACTCAATTTCGAAAAGCCGTGGAATGTCATGTTCTTCTACGGACAGAACCAAAAGTTGTAGCAATCCACCTAGGGGGGAATGACTTAACTTCACTAACATTGACGTCCATCCGTAATATAATGCTTCGCGAATTCAATTATTTACGCGCGGCGATTCCGGGAGCGGTAATTATATGGATTGACATTCTTCAACGAGCCACTTGGAACTCAACGCTTTTTGATATTATTACTATTGAAAACAAACGCAAAAGAGTAAATAGATTCGGCCGACAACAAGCCGCTCGTCATTCGCGGTCAGCTCATGTACGGATGGACGTCGATTTAAATACGCCCGGCTTCTACAGGCATGATGGAATCCATCTGTCCGATGTTGGTCTAGAAATGTACCTATTGAACTTAAAGGATGAATTTGCAAAACACTTGGTATAAATCATTCACAAATAAGGACTCCAGAATTTTGGGGGATAAATTTTTAGAAAATTTACAGTGGCGGAAAATTCTTCGTTAAATTATCTCAATAAGTAATCGACGATGTTTGGGTATTGTATAGCAGCGATGTCGGTCACACAAAAGCAGTATCGTCTGGGTGCTTAAATGCACAGCTCCGTTCATACTGCTCTAATCTCCCTACCGCGATCTTTCGCCAATTTTGAAATTCCATGTATATATGAGTCAAGCCCATAGTCCATGGGCTATATTATATGAATATATGACATACTGTGTTGTGTTTTGAATTCGTCATAAAATAAATAGTGTTATTTTCAGAATTGAAAATAACATGGATTATTTTTGCGATGTGCGTGGCTGGTTTCCTTGACGACGATTGCCGAGTGAAATCGTCAATCTCCGTAATCCGTTACCCGTATGTCGTCTGCTATATAAACCCGTGCATCGACGAAATCATTCTCTTTTTACTAACACGCGATACAAGATATTAACCCACCCACCCATTCCCACATCATAATTTTTGGCAAATTTCACAATAAGGCAATGATTAATGCAATAATATCTATAGAACATGTTTGCTCTCGATTTCTGTATCGTTTCAGGTACAACCGTCGCCATTGTTGTTTTAGGAGAAAACTATCGAATTCTTGGATGCTGGTGGTGCTGTTATCTGAAAAGAGACCTATGACTAATTGATTGTTTTATTTCATTTTAATGTCGCGGTAGGGAGATAGATATTATATGACGCGTCAATGAGAGATCTGGGCTCGTTTGGCAACTTGGGCTACTGGCATCTCCTTTTGTCAAGCAAGCAAAACATTCATCGGTAACGCGTACGTGCAACTCCTTTTACTAATGAATGAGCGTGAACGTAGTATGGCTGCATTATATGACGGGAAAAGAAAGTTCGGTACAAGCATTAAGTGGTGAACTGCACACAGCCTTAACTCCTCTGTTTATTAGAAATCGGCGGATGGTCACACCGAGTAATATTTTCATGCAAACCGGACCTTTGGTGTCCAGTGTAACGAGTTATGTTTATGCATCCAGAGTCTCAGGTGCTCTGGCTCTGCATATGTATTGTTTTGGCTAAAATGATGCTCTGTATTCTGCACACAATTGGTTTTTAAGCGACCAAGAATTATCGGTCTGCATGAATACAAGTAATATGTGGTGTCTAAGGTGCACCGTGTCCTGGTGTCTAAGGTTCACCGTATGTTTTGTGTGCCGTGCATCCTGAGTCCCAGGTGCTCTGGCCCTGCACGGCTATGGTCTTGGTTTAAGAGTGGACTGTATTCTTGAAAGATTTGTCTTGAGAAAACCGTGAAATAGTTCTTGGCCATCATGAATACAGGGAATGTATTGGTGTCTGTGGTACACAAGGTCCTGGTGTCTAAGGTTCACCGTTGCTCATTTAGTGTGACGTGCATCCTGAGTCTGAGGTGCTCTGGCCCTGCATGTCAGTGGTTTTGTTTAATAATGCTCTGTCTTCATGCAGATGATGAATTATGAGTGGCCAATACATAAGGTTAGCATGAATACAAGCTACAAGTGTCAAAGGTACACAGTCCTGGCGTCCAAGGTATGCCATACGTAGGTCTGCAGTTCACCCCTTAATGCATGTATATAATGATGTCTACTAAACTAGCTGTGGTTTTGTAAGGTATATCTATCATGAAAACTAGTCATACATAAGAAGGTTCACAACGCTTGGCTTTCAGTGCCATTCATTTGTCTAACAAGCCTAGTACCGTTCATTCCATACCTTTTGCAGCTATTGCACAACTATTAAGTTAATTCGTATCCGATAATTTCAAGTAATCAAAATTCATATGCAAAGATCAAGTACTCACAATCATGGGCGGAAAATTCTTCGTTAAATTATCTCAATAAGTAATCGACGATGTTTGGGTATTGTATAGCAGCGATGTCGGTCACACAAAAGCAGTATCGTCTGGGTGCTTAAATGCACAGCTCCGTTCATACTGCTCTAATCTCCCTACCGCGATCTTTCGCCAATTTTGAAATTCCATGTATATATGAGTCAAGCCCATAGTCCATGGGCTATATTATATGAATATATGACATACTGTGTTGTGTTTTGAATTCGTCATAAAATAACCCTTGATGGTTACATATGGAAACTGCACTTCCATTATAAATGACAGGGTTCCCACGCTCCAGCAGTTCCAGAATTCCCTGACTTTTCCCTGACATTTCCCTGACAAGAAAGTGATTTTCCCTGATATTAAATGGATGTTTCAGCATTTGTTTCCCTATTCATTAACATTTTTGCAATAGATCTACTAATACTTTTAAACAAGAAATAGCTCTAGAAATGCTCCTTTAAATAACCCCATCTTGAGCCATAGAGCATATACGTAAAAATACATTTTCTTCCTTCCAAGATTTCTCGCATGGAAATTAAAATCCACTTCTTTCCAAACTTATTCTTATAGAGGTCAAGGGCTCAACATCTAACCATTTATAGTACTCCTCTAGCCATTATAAATATTAAATCCTATCAGAAAACATCAGGCTGCACATCCTACATAGGTAATAATTCATATGCCCACACATTTGACTCAAGAACTAGTGAATTTTCCAGGAAGCTGAATTGAGGGGGGATAAATCTAAGGTGAGGGACTTTTTTCCCAATGCATTTAAAACATATAGGTTTAAACAAAAGCTTTTGACACAATTGAGATATAACCATGAATTGTAACCATGTGATTTATATCAAAACAAAATTCTCAAATGTAAGACAAAATATGTCATGTATATAATACTTACATTGCACAAAATGCAGTTTAAGTGTTGAAGTGAAAGTAATTAACATTTAAGCAAATCAAGGTCCAAGGAAAAATTGTTATAAATTCGGCTTTCCTCAGATTTCTATTCCAATTATGATTGTCAAATCTAAAGCTTACAAACCTCATATTTGTAACATAACTACTAATGGAAATGTGACAAACTTCTTCAACATTTTTGACACCATCAGACAGATTTGCAAAAAGAATAGAGGCTTGATTACAATGATACTATCATGTACTAAGATGTGCCAGTGCTTTAATTAATAAATTAAAATTATCAAATCATCTTACCTACACATTGTAGTGAGGATAAAAGTACCAAGTTGTTGTATATAGTACAATCAATTCATAGATACTCTTAGCATGATTCATTGAACCTCAAAACTGGAACTATCATACAAACAATGATAGATGAATGAGGTTAAAATACTTTTAAATGAGACATTAGCTCTTTCAGATAAAAATTTGGTGAAAAACTGCCTTTGAGTTAAATCTCCTGAAATGAAAAATTCCCTGACAGTCTTTTCAAAATTCCCTGACATTTCCCTGACTTTTGTCTTATTTTGCAAATTTCCCTGACACTCAACAAAATTCCCTGACATTTCCCTGACTTTTTCAAAAATCCATTTTTCCCTGACTTTTCCCTGACACGTGGGAACCCTGAATGAATATGCTATACTTTGAAGACTCATTACTTCCAAATAAACATATCCCCCTAGCCAATTCCCCCTAGCCAATTCAAGCTTAATAAGAGGGTGATGCCTTCATAATCGATATTCATCCCCCAGTTTAAGTTTTCAATATCCTAAATGAAAAACATTCATTTAACCAACAGTTATATGGAGGTAATTCCTGAATTCTAAAAACTCATATGAATTATTGCAATCCCGTTTTATGAAATTGTATAGATTATCCACAGCAATCAAAATATGATCCAGGCAAACTTATTAAGTGGATGTGTAAAAATCTTAAAATAAAAATGTTAATCCAAGTGGCACACATTGCTTACCCCTTGATGAAGAGCTGAAAATTTCATTGCCCTGGTAAATATTGCCCTGAATTGGAAATTTGTTAAAAATTCTTTTACCTTTATTATCTGGTCCAGGATTTGACTCAATGCCTCCACACAAAAGAAGCAATGAAAGTAATACCAATATTCTTATACTTTTACTTGTCAAAGTCAATACCAAGAAGAAGTGTTTTCCCGTACAATAGCTGTAGCTCAGTTTTTTTTTGTGAAACATTCTATTCTTATTCTCCATTTCCGGTTATTCTTGCTGCATATTGTCTTACTTAGTAGAAAATTATTTTAACTACAAAATGATACATAAACCTGTTTAGTCAGCCAACCTTTCAGGCCTTTTCCAGGGGCCTGCTTTTCAAGATCAGGATTCAGATTGAACTATCCGGTGAACTATCAATTTTGACCAAACTGTCAAAATGACAGATCGTTAAATGAACTCCCTAGCTGCAGCATTTTCACCTCGAGTAGAACTCTTTCAAAGATCACTCCAGAATGTTACAAATAAATACATTCCAGTTTCCAAAACAGATGTCAGAAACAGTGAAACAGTTTTACTTATTGTCAGAAAATTGTCGAAAGAAAAAGCGGAAACTCAAAACCGGGGCTGCGCATGTGTGGTACAACTGTACAGGCCATTCGAAAGACCACTCGATCAATCTCACGCATTCGTCTCAACTCGGCCGATTCCGTAACCTACTTTTAGATAGACCTGAGATGACTCGAAGATTGTCGAATGAATCTCAAGATCACGATCTGTTGTAGTTTACGAAACTTGCCGAGTGATGTTCCGAATGCTGTACAGGCCGTACAATATTGATAGACAAAACAAGCCTATAATATAAAGTAATTTGAAAAGCCCTCGAAATGATTTCTCCGTGAATCCAAGTAAAAATTCAACTCTAGGAAAATTCCGAAGGTTTACAAGTTTATTCAAATAGCCTTGTGCTGTTTTAGTATTTATCCATTTATACTATGACAGGCCCGGGAGACGGATAAATAAAGCAACCTTAAGGACACACAAAGGCACAATTTAACGAGAAATAGCGAGTCTAAAATGGGGAACTGAAAATGGCTTGCCAATGCATAAAAACAATTGTATGATGCAATTGAATATTTGGAGCAAATGCAAAAATTGCAGCCGAAAACGCCCTAAATCAGCACCACTTACGAAAGCAAACCATGGTTCTGCAGGCGACTTCTGCATAGACACATGCTCACTCCCCTGAGATTTTAGGTCAGCACCAAAATTTTACAGTATATTACTACACTATTGATTATTTTTGTCGCGTTTTTTTTATGAATGGGTCTACTTTTTGAGCGTAATGACACATGTATGAGTATGTTAGCAAAATCCGATGGCAACGATCCCTATATTGAAAGACAGGCAAGCCTGTCTTCAATGAAAAATACATGGATCGTGTGACAACCATATTTCGGCATTTATCAGAAACACCCATCCAGTCTGATAAGCCTTATGGTGTATTGGCTGAAATCTTTCTTTAAAAAGGTCAAAATGTTTTCCCTATTAATCCATAACAGTAAGCAACCAACAATTTAAGAGATTTCTTAAAAGAAAATAATGCGTTAGACAAAGGAAACTAATTGAAAGGTACGAATCTTCCAGCGTACGAACGGGCTCGTTGTCAATGTAAACAATTCAGCCGAGGCAATCATTGACGTGAAAAAAAAACAGATATTTTACAGCCAGAGACTAAGTTCAAGTTTAGTGTTTACGGTTTTCGATTAAAAAATCAATAAAAGAACAATAATTTGTGATTTTTTAAATTTTCTTTCTCTCCTTATATCACGGTTTAACAGGTCGGTCGGACGGTTGCCGGTCGGTCGGCAAATGTTGTCATCGACCAAAAACCCAGGAAAATCAAGACTTTCATTGCAAAAGTTTTTGAAAGTTTTCATGAAATTACATCTTTAGATGATTTTTAAGGATTAAGTTATGTGCGAGATGAATTAAAGTTTTGTATTTTATGCCAAAAAAGACGGTATCGAATTTACTAATATTAGCACAGTGCAAATCTTTTATCTATAAAATATAGTTACGCTGGTATAACCCTTTGCTGTTTAATCCCTGCTTTTTACGTGCCTGTGATTTTATGATTGAGAAAACATTGTGAAAAAAGAAGAAATTGCTCCTGACAAGCAATTACTTCTTTTTCCACACTATTTTCTACCCTTCTGAATGGTTATTTTTCAAATTAAATCCACTTTAAATTTTCGTCTGCAAAACCTTTGAATTTGGACAGGTCCAAAATTTTGTAAAACAGGATAGGGATAATCTAGCGGCGGAATGGTGTAGTGGTAAATATCGATGCCTTCCACGCGGGAGATCAGGGTTCGAATCCTACCCGACATTACTATTAATATTATTTTCAATTTTTTTTCAATTCAACAGTGTTTATTGTTCTGTATTTTATTTTGGCATCCAAGACAGAATTTTATTTTATTTTTTTCGAACTCGAAAATCAACGTCTTTCACAACATCAGTGAAGTCAGTCTTGCACACTAAAGTTGCACATTTACATATCTAAACATTATGTTAACACCACACGAGTAAACTGGGGGGGGGGGGCTCTTTACGAAATTAGAGTGACCAAAATACAAACAATGTGGTATTTATCGCTACAATAAAAACATTTGATTTTAAATCAATCGTTATTTGTCTTTCACAAATGGGTCGATAATCGCCAACCAATGTGGGATGGCAGCTGGAGGTTAAAAAGGATGTAATGGTAGTACTGTTTAAGAAATACCAGGAATCCATTTTGAGGTGCTCCAGACGCTGTGAGATTACCGAAAGTAATTAGGCATGAGCCCATACTCAAACAAACAAATCGAATGTTTTACTTTCAGTTTTCAGAATGGTTAGAAGTTACAATGTATCAATGTATTGTTCGCAACAAACCTGTGCAACATAGATCTACTTGAAAAGTAAAAGAATTGCCGTTGAGTTACGCCGCAGATCCGAAAGCTAGTAAAGAATCTTGCGACTTTAATCTCAAACAGAAATGAACACAATGCTAATTTTGACCAATTTTCGGGCTCATTTCAATCCCCGTGGTGTTTTCTATTACCAAATGTAAAGTTCTTGAAAACCAGGGTTTGTTTTCTAAGAATTTATGCTGAATGAAAATTATGATAATACTCTTAATGAATCTGAATCTGCAAGAATTGACGTGTAGAAATAGATGGACATATTTTATTGATTTTGAAGGATAAATTCTATCTATACACTAGTATAGGCGATATTGTCCCTTTATCAATCATTGTTACTCGTACAGTTCATTAATTTAAACACGATATTGTTTCTATGTATTTGAACAGGAGGAAAGTATGCAATATTATTTAATATTGCATATTTTGATATTGGACTAAGATTATTTAGAAATATAACGGAAAAGATTTTTGTGATGACATAGCTTGTATTAAAAAGAGGTAAACATTTTTAAAAAAATGCTCTTGAAGAATAGGTGTTGTAAAAAAAGGTAGAGAAATTTAAATGGAAATATTTTATGTCGGACTCGGGCAAATCTAACAAAAGAACCCGTCCGACACGATATATTCCCATATAAATTCAATAGCCTATAATACAAATTAGATGTCGCAAATTATGCCGTCATCACACCATGCCATTCTTCTCCGCGTTCTTCGGCATTTGAGGAAGCATTCGTTTTTCCCATGGTCATGGTAATGTCGTTAGAAGAGCTACTAAATGTCTGTGATCAATAGAAATTATCAATAAGAATGGTTTTAAAATTGTGATTTGGATACGTACACGATTTTCCCATAGAGACTAGCGTATTAAACGTTTAATTTTACACGAAAAACCGCTCATTAAATTTTTCACTTATCCTTCGTTTCACGTATTAGGGCAAGCAATCGTTAAGTTCTATAACGTTACTTGATTATTACTCACCGTTTGCTTTGCGCCATAAGTGGAACTCCGTTTTATCTTGTCTTACTAAAGCACTTTCTTTATGAGAAGTAAACTTTTACGAATATATCATTATTTTTAACGCGCCCTCCCTTACAAACGCCCCATCCCCTGTAATCATTCCCGGGACCCTCTTATTCATCTTCAAAAGATCGTACGACTGCTGTAACGAAACGGGTTCAAAATTGTCTGTTATTCGGAATCACAAAATGAGAGTAAAAGGTACCAAAGCCAACCTAAATAACTAAAGTCATCAGAATTAAGAAAAGAAAATGGTATAAAATAGTGTCTTTATGATGTTTTGCATAACGTCGGGAGCGTTTACTAGTATTAGGTGAAATACGGGTATCGCGAAAGCGCAACGTCTTTTAGATGACGTCGAAAAACGCGCCAATTTAACGCATTACACTAGAGTTTAAAAAAGCTATTTTTCACCTTAAATTTTGACGTCATTGCAAAAACATAACCTTTTATGGATAAAACAGATGCTAAACTAGTTATCATAAAAAGATGGGTTGTTTTCAAAGTTGGGCGAATTTTGGCAGTTAGTGAACCAAGCTCTTTTATCATCCAATTTTCAAAACAACTTAAAATTTGACAGAAAATTCAATGGGACATTTTGTCTAAAGGAGATAAATAAAACATAATAAACTAGGTAGGGGAGGTTCTCTTTACATTTGTCAACCACGGTAAATGGTCCAGATTTGAAAATGATAAAAAAAGTCTGGCTTATTTTGTAAACACATGGTTTCTTGGGAAGTTTATAAACATGAATTTAAACAAGACTTTTAGGTGTTCAATCGTGGTCCTCTGTAAACTTAGCCAATACTAATGAACTTGATCAAACAATGAAGATAGTCGTCTATTAGCTATACAACAATTTTGGGCTACAGTTTCAAGATTTTGGTAATGGACTTACAGGTGCTTATTTTTTAATGTTTGAGACTATTGCAAAGACCTGATGGCTAGGCCAATAGATAAATTTAGTCGCGTTTCTCCTTTCAATCAAATCAATTAAAGCTGTCGCCAGGCATAACATGCCCAAACTGGCTAAAAAAAGTGTGAACTACTTACCTGGCTTCATGTCATTACCAATTTATACATGAATGGTCCAAACCACAGATTTCAATTTGAAATTTGCCAGAAACCAGCGTACTAACTATTGCAGTGGAAAAATTGCTGCGGCAGGCAGCCAGTCAGACAGTTTGGCATCAAAATTTCAGCAAGAGAAGTAACTCATACTAATATTAATCAAAGTTACCTTTCTCTGAGCTCCTTGGCCAGAAATTCTGATTGTAATTTTCTATCTAAAACATCTCTATCATTGCCCATATGTGTAACAACAAAATCTACTAAACTACCAGACATGTTCACTGTAGCTGTCACAGCTGGGGCTAATTCACCTTCACAAATATAGAAAATATAAACAATAATTACAAAATCATACATTTTGAAGGCACTTTTATGCCCCAGGTTTATTTGTAGTTGTAATTTACTGACTTGATAAGCGAGTAATTAGCGAGTCGTTATTTTTTTTGCCTTCAGGATAGACAGATAGATCTATTATTTTTAAAACCAAATTGAACTTGTCATCAAAATTGAAAGAACACATTAAGTGACCATACACACACAATTTGGTGCAAAAGTTACCCTGCTTGCATAAAGTATGTATATTGCATGCTATCTCTAAATCATACACGGAAAAGACCAATAATTGAAGCATCATTTTTGATCATGTACAAGCCTTGAATGTCCTTTTCAGCTAATACAGTAAATACATTTGATTCTTTGTTGTATTAAGGAACCAAATAACCACTTACTCTAAATATAGGACTTACCAATCTTACATCAACAACAAAGACTTTATTTTTACTGCATGAACTGGACTGTGAAAAGTTGACTAATACCCCCTACAAGTGCCTGTCTACAATGAAATGCCATTTTCCGTTAAAGGCCCTTTACTCTGTCAAAAGTCAATGGACCATAACCAAAAAAAGGACTTGCTCTTCTCTGTTTGATACAGATCATATATTTAAAGTTTGAATGAAGTCCATCCGTTAGTTAAAATTGAACAAACACAAAAATGCTCAGACAGACTGACTGACATACTAACCCCTATATAAACTTAAAACATAGTTTTTGGGGGAATAATGTATGATATATAAATATTGATCTTACGATGATGCAATTATACTTAATTTCACTACTTACCATGAGGTGATGGTAAGAGGTGATGCTTTGATTTCACAAATGGATACTTGGATAAAATTAGGTTTCTGAAAAAGGAACAATCGAATCAATCCTTATCATGCTGAATAAAAACCTAAGTAAATTCACGATAAATTAAAGGGATGGAAGCAAAGGATGCACTTATTGTGAATCAATATTTATTTTCAAATAGAATTTTTAAACTTTTTCTAGTTACAAAAGGAAAATTGTATGTATAGACTAAGGTCTGACGGAACATATGTGTATGTTGATTCTTGTCTATTGCTCCT
This sequence comes from Fragum whitleyi, assembly GCA_948146395.1. Classification (NCBI taxonomy): domain Eukaryota; kingdom Metazoa; phylum Mollusca; class Bivalvia; order Cardiida; family Cardiidae; genus Fragum; species Fragum whitleyi. Next base: position 49,693,133 of record OX411549.1, on the reverse strand, counting down.
GCCTCAGCAAGAGCAGAGGTACAGACAAGACGGGGTAAAGCCAGATTAAAATCTTTATTTCTCATTGTAACCCTGTGTTGTTGGTTCTCATGGGTTTGTCTTGTCAAGACAATTCCAATGAAAACCAACAACATAGGATTTGTACCATTATTATTGAAATACTTTGATCTAAAATCCAAAAAATCACCCTCTATCTGTAGCTCTTTAAGAGTATTCCTGGTTCAGCATGAAAATTGATTGATTGACTAGAGTTTTCCACAGCTTTCAACATTTTGTCAGTTATATCATGGCAGCTTGAGCACCTAACAATGGTTTCCTGGTATTTCTCTCACCAGCACAACCATCGCATCCTTTCCTAGCCTCCAGCTCCTATCTCACATAGGTCTATGATTATCAACCCATTGGTGAGAAACAAAAAGCCTGAAAGAATGAGTGCCACCGTCGGCATGATAATTCTGAAGAGTTAACATGACATCATTCATAACCCATTGTATGAAATTAGGTTGTCCAGAATTAGATAGAAGCACAGCTTGAATACTATAGCTAGAATAGCGAACAGTCAAAAACTGACTAAAGTATGAGCTCTGTTATGATGTCTCAGGTTTTGGACCGAGTAACTGAAGCAGAAAGTTCTTAAGCTATATTAATACTTCCATTTCTATCCAAAGTCAGAAAATTCTCAGGCTCTGTCGGTATCTTGAATTATTACCCTTGATAGATCTGATTTACTGATATTAGAACCACAGTCATATTTACAACCATATTTGGATTAAAATTGGCCATAACTTTACCTTCATATTGAACAATGTGTAACTTTAACAGAAGATTGAAACAATTCTAGACTCAAATAGTAAATGAAAATAAAATTTTAAACTAAATTTTAAAACAATTGAAAGTTTAGCAAAGATAGAAATACAGATAGACAGACAGACAGCATAACAAGAGCACCGCAAGCAGGTGCCAACGCTCGGCTGTTTATAATTTCTTAGGCAAATGATAATATATGAACTTGGTACCAACAAGAAGGTCTTGTACCAAGCAATGATCATGTGAAATATGAGGGCTCTATGACTTACCATTCAAAAGTTATGACCAATGTTAAATTTTGTAAAGAAATTTGACATTGAAGAATGACCTTAAACTTAACTGTTGATCTTGAACTTGGTACCTACAGAAAGACCTTGTCCCAAGCAATGATCATGTGAAATATGAAGGCTCTATGACTTACCATTCAAAAAGTTATGACCAAGGTTAAATTTTTAAGAAATTGGAACTGGAAAAATGACCTTGACTGATGACCTTGAGCCTGGTACCTACAGAAAGCTCTTGTCCCAAGCAATGATCATGTGAAATATGATGGCTCTATGACTTTCCATTCAAAAGTTATGATCAAGGTTAAAGTTTGTCACGCCAACGCCAACGCGAACAACGCCAAAGTGATCATAATACCTCTGGTTTTCTTCGAAAACTTACCCCCATGTATGGTCCTTTGTAGATGGCCCAAAGTCCACATAAAATCCTAGTTTTTCTTCTAACCACATACCCAGGTCATTGTTACCCAGGAATGGTTTAGATGCATCACTTTCTAATAGAGTTATAACATCAGCACCTATAGATGAGGATACATAACTTGTACATTATCAGTGGAGTACCTGATGGCTAGCCATTGCCTATAGACAATTATATGTTAAAATTCAATTTTCATGGAAACAAGACATGCTTGCGAAACACCGAAATTCCCCAATAATTCCGTTCTTTAGAAACAGTACAGCTAGATCCAATATGGAAATAAGAAGTGAAACCAATGTTAAGCTTTTAATTATCAACATACTTGACTTGGATGACCTTGAAACTTAAAAGAGGTCTTGTCTCATGCAATATTCATGTGAAATAAGAAGGTTGCATCACATACCATTAAAAAGTTATGTACAATTGTAAAGTTTTTTGGTTGAAAAAAAGGGGAACAATAGAGAAACAGGTGAAGAGACAGGATAAAAATAATTTGTCGCAAATCTATCAATGCATGTGTATAAAAGGAATTGTAATACTTTTGTCACCAGCACTCAAATTATTTTATTGTCTACAAGATGATTTTTATCACATTTCAAATTGAAATGAACACCTTAAATTATTTTGTTCCTAGAGGTGGTTAAATGGCTTACCCATTGTTAGAAAACAGGGCATTCTTTGATGCAATAATTTGTACTTCGCTAATTATCTTATTTTCAAACACAAATGTGGTTTCATAAGATGTCAGGATTTTTGTATATTCAAAAACTTATGATATTAAGCCAATACCAAATGAGTCTGTTTGTGAGGTTTCCAACAATTTCAAAAATGTGAAAAGCAAAGACTCAGACCAGCCTGTACATCAACACAGTTTGACCTGTCTTTGCTATGCGTTTTGTAGATAGATAATGTGTCAAAGTATATGTAGACCATCAGGTGAGTTTATATTTACAGTATGTTGCTGTCTACACTACCCAATATTCGACCTTCACGAACATTTCAAACTGTTGGAAATGTCAAACACAGACTCAAATACTATAATGAGTCTAAGATTGACAGATTTCTGTCACTCTCCCTGAGACAATTTAAAGGTGCTCTTTCACAGATCGAGAAAATGTGCTTTTTGAAAATTTTCGTAAAATTAATTGGAAGTAACGTTGATGCCTTTAAAATAATAAGATTCAATCTTGTAATGCATGGAAAGAAAGATTGATATTCCTGAATTTAGTGAAATTCATTCTGAAAAATAAAGCAACTCCTAACGCCTAAAAAATTAATTTTCAATTTCAAGCACACTATTTACGCAGGTGAATTCTGAATGTTTGTCTTATTCAATCAAAGATAAAGGCAAAAGAATTTGACAGCTGGAAATGTCATATCATTACAACCAAAAATGCAAGATTATTCACGGAAAGTAATGGTTTTGTACTTTATAGACTCGAAATAAATAGACTGGATACCTTACTGATCTTGCCACTTCGAAAAAATAAGTTACAAAATTATTGAAATATGTTGGTTTTGGTGCCAATGCCCTTGGACCAATCTTAATTGTCTAAAAATACACACATTTCCAAATCCAAGAACAAGTTTTGTATTTTTTCAATGAAAAACTGTGACAGAGAAGCTTTAAAGACTTTTTTCCTTCTATATCTGCCTGTAAAATTACAGTGAAAATCAGGTATTGCTCTTTTGATAGTAGTTATCTTTCTATAGAAATGGAGTAAGTGTGCATAGTTAATATCAATCTATATTAATTTGAAAGCAATGAAGGCTCAAGCTTATAGAAAGACTTTCTCACAATCAATTCAGATTTTTTTCAAGTCCCTGAGAGGCAGAAACCCACTGCTGCCAAATTTTATAGCCGGGTTCAGTGGGAAAGGCTGTTAAGTGTTTTTGCTCATAATCATACCCTGATGCAATAGGACTCCAACATCAGACCTCCAGATTCAGGGTTCAGCGCCTTTACCCCTTGCCCACAAGGACAGTCAATGTCTTATGTACTAGAACTTCAGTCCAATAATTCCTTCTCTAAATTAATATTCCTGATAAAGTAAATATTTGTACCTGTATTATTTAGAAGAGTAGCTGTTCTTTCTAAACTAGGCCAGCCTCTGTTATCATATCCAAAATGGTACGTCCAAATGGCAGCTGTAAAATCTTTTGGTGCTTTCTGAATAAGAAACAATTGAAAATTTGATAAAGAGGAAGGGCATTTGTGAGATATGAACAATATACTAAACAATTTATAAGCATACATTTTGAAGACTGGTGAAAAAAATTTGGCTCAACATATAATCACATAATTAAGCATTTTTACAGGCTGAATATAAATAAATATGCATAACATTGTGAAATGAAGATGTGTCTATGAAAGATGAATGCCCCCTAAAAAAGCATTTTTCCCAAAAACTTTATCCTTGACAGATGACCTTAATCTTGATATCTGTAGAGAGCTATTGTTGATATCTATCGTCATGTCAAATAGAACTATTTTTTCTTAAATAGGCTAAATTAATTAGCAAAGTTAAGTTTTTGGGTAAAGGTTTGCAGATAGACAAACGGACAGACAGATTGATGGACAGACAACAGTAAAATATCATACCCCATTCAATGCAGAGGTATACAAAGCAATTGCTACATATCGGGAATCAACACTAACACCAGTCCTTGGGCCCCAAGCATGTGAACTCAGGGATGAGATAGAAGTTGCATGTTGCAGGTCCTTCTGGCCTGTTAGTAATAACTATATTATTTCCAAACTACCATGAGTTTTAATGAGAGCACCGCCTACATGTGCCTATGCTTGGCTGTTGAGTGCTGGATGGTGGAAAAAAAGTTGAAAAAGGGTCATTATTTGCACAAAATGCATCTAAAGTTATCCCCCTTCAAATTATAGGTTGATCTTTTGGTGGTGAACATGTGTGCAAAGTTTCAAGTGAATGTAGAGATATCACAAATGTCTAAGTTTTCCCTCGGCGCCCACTACAACATCAACGACAACGACACCAAGGCTATAGCAATATCTCGTGTTTTCTCCAAAAACAGCTAAGCTAATAAAACATTGCCTTCCTACTGTCAATTTTTCATTTCCCTAATGGAAAACTTTATCACAAGCAAATGCTTATTTTCACACTCTATTTTTCTCGCAAATTTAACCTAAAAGGCTTAGAAATAAGCATTGTCTTTGTGGAAGGAACTGTTTTCATCATGGAGGACTTGTATGTTTTGGAGCTAACAGATCCTGCAGGCTGGTGGCAAAAATCAGTTAGTGTCGAATCCTGCATTTCTTGAAATAGTACTAATCCTTTATATTACCTGTTTTTAATGTTCAACTCCAGTTTGAATGTAGTCTATAACTTTAATGAAAATGGACCAGGTTTACAGTCTGGTAATGAATTAATTGACACCAAGTCACGTAGGATATCAAGAAACTGCCAAAATGATTCAAAGTAACAATAATTTTGATCAACATTTAATTACACAATCTAATTGTAAGAGGGTCATGGACTTTTTTTAATTGGGTCATAACCCCTCTCTCCTCATTATTTCTGTAATAATGCAATTTCTGGTGCACCTAGTCTTTACTCCCACCACTACGCCCATAACATATTTAATTCAAGCCATCAGCTGCTCATCCCACTTATGTTTGATACATGTACACCAGTTGGTGAGAGACAAACAACTTTTGTCAATGTTGGTTTAGATGGTCATTGAAAAAATAATATTTATAATATGACCTAAGTCACAGGAGTGAAATAAGCCCGTTGAATATTTTTGATATACCAGTGGAATAACTATGCAAATGAGCTAAGAACGGATGGCAATACTATTTTGTAACCACAAAAATAATGTTGCAATCAATATATTTTGACGTCAGACATAGACAGTGTTATAAGTTTCATGGAAAATTGAAATGTTGAATTTCAAGAGTTTTGACGATTTTTCGCGAACAAATCGGGTCATATTTTAAATAGAATATCAAATTTGTGCTCATAAAATACGTTTTTATCTGTTTTTATCTGACTTGTTTAATAAATTCGGTATTCAAAGACCACTCATACAATATCCTCTATATCCAACAAGATGGCACAACATGCTTACATTTCATGTTGTACTGTCAGTGTACATGTGATGATAAACAATAAATAACAGATAAACTGTACCTTGACTGGGTGTGAATGTTTATCTGGATTATACCTGTAACCATATCCTAGCAAACCAACACACATTATTACTGTCAAAACTGAAATATAAAAAAGAATTACAGAGTCAATCTAGAACAAGAGTTGTCAGTGGACAATGTAGCTCGCCCAAACTGCTGCTTGTCACAAACAGCACTTGACCAAAGATCTAAGTTCAAGGTAAATATTTTTTGTTAAAGTCCAAGATCTTATATATATCAGTCTGATTTAGAAATAAGAAAGATATAAAGGTGTAATGGCCATAGGTATAAGCACTCAGAAAATATAAGCATGATTAAAGTTTTTATATTAAAGTTTATATAAGTACATAAAAGGTCAAGGTCAAATTATTATTGGTTACTGGTGAAAGCCTATCACATGGTGAGTATGTGTATGAGGTTATGATGTCCCTAGGTAAAAGCACTCAGAAAATATGAGCAAGGTTAAAGTTTTTGGTTAGAAATATTCTATGTCCAAAACAAGTCAAGGTCAAGGTCAAAATTTTAAGGAACTTGGTCTCTGGTGAAAGCCTATCACATAGTGAGCGTGTATATGAAGTACTGATGTCCCTAGGTAAAACAATCAGAAAATATAAGTAAGGTTCGTATTTTTTGGTTTTTGGTTAAAGTTATTTTAAGTCCATAAAAGGTCAAGGTCAAAATGTCAAGGACCTTGGTAACTAGTAAAAGTCTATCTGCCAGTTACTCTGTATATGAAGTCATTATCTCCCTAGGTAAAACAATCAGAAAATATACGCAAGGTTAAAGTTTTTTGGTTAAAGTTTTTTTAAGTCCATAAAAGGTCAAGGTCAAAGTCAAAATGTCAAGGCACTTGGTCTCTGATGTAAGAATATCTCCCGGTGATACATATATAAAGTAATGATGTCCCTAGGTAAAGCATTCAAAAGATATAAGCAAGGTTAAAGTTAATGGTTTAAGTTTTTGGTTAAAGTTTTTCTAAGTCCATAAAAGGTCAAGGTCAAGGTCAAAATGTCAAGGTACTTGGTCTCTGGTGTAAGCATATCTCCTGGTGAGTACATATATGAAGTAATGATGTCCCAAGGTAAAGCATTCAGAAAATATATGCAAAGTTAAAGTTTTTAGGTTAAAGTTTTTTCGGTTAAAGTTTTTGGTTAAAGTTTTTTTTAAAAGGTTCAAGGTCACTATCTCAAGGTCATTTTGACATGGGTACTTGTCTTAAATGAAAGCCTATACCCTAATGAGTGTTTATGTAAGATATACAGCCACTAGGATTAATATTGATAGAAATAAACTAGAAAGCCATGAATGGCTTGTGTCGCTCCACAGGCTTGAAATTCTTGAATAGCAAATCTAAGGTTTGACAAGATTTTAAGATATTTTGGGTTCTACTGATGTTGAAATAATTTTTAAATTTTCCACTATATAACATAAAGAGAAATGACCTCCGCCCATAAAAGACATATTTTTCATCCAATGACATTAATTTTTTGCTTCATGATTAAGGTTCACTCAAGGATCATTCCAGTGAAATTTGGTTGATAGCCATTGATTACATGCTGAGAAAATGATTTTTCATAGTTTCCACTATATAACAGGTTGAGAAATGACCTCCGCCCATAAATTCCATATTTTTCATTCGATCACAATAACTTTTGGAAGCCTGACAAAGGGTTATCCAAGGATCATTCATGTAAAATTTAATTGGTATCCATCAATTAGAATCTGAGAAAACTCATTTTTTACCATATTTGGAAATTAGCCACGCCCATTAAATCCATGTTTTTCATTCGATCCAAATTTCTTGAACAACTTTGAAAGAGGGTTACCCAAGGATCATTCCTGTGAAGTTTTGTTGAAATTCATCCAGTAGTTTCTGATGAGAAGTTTACGACCACACACACACATGCACTGACGGACGGACGGACGCACAACGAACACAACGCCATGACAATAGCCCCAGTGGCTTTCAGCCATTGGAGCTAAAAACTTTAACCTAATGCGGACGCTGACACTGACATCCGAGGGTAAGACAATAGCTGTCCTCAGCTAAAAATCGATTGAAACTTCATTTTGACAGAATAAAATTTATTTCAGTACTAATATCTAATACATACTATTATGTAAAGTTTGGTTTTGATAAATATTAAGGTAGAGCAAAAAGGTATATCATGATAAATTCCTAATGACATTCTTAAAATGATAAATATTGAAAGTTGACTAACTTTTATTAAAGTTTCCTGTTGATACTTTCTTCTTCCGTACAGACACATATGAAGTGTATCCTTCATCTTCTGTCTTACCCCCTGAAAGTTGTAAACAAGATATATGTATTAGATTGACATTGTATGATATGTATTGATGAGAAGAACCTTCATGACAAATATGAGTTTTGTCACAGAATGACTGTTACAATAACAGAAGAATGCTTAGTTTGCAGTTTAAGTTTTTGTAAACAGACAGACAGATAGGAAGACAGGCACTCGTAAAGTAATATATCCCCTATCTGTCAATGTGGAGGAATAAAACTAATCAAAACATCAGAATTTCTGAAGGAATAAAAAAAAAGAGTTACCCTAAGACAATTCCTGTACATTGTAACAAAGTTCATTCAGAGGAATAGTTTTTTTCAAAGTACTTCTTTGAAGTTTCATTTCTTAAAGGCATTTTTTATTGAAAATTTTTAGGTCAAATTGGAGAGAGAATTCAAATGACAATGAAGAGAGAGTTTCAAATTCTTAGTGGTAGAAAATATCAAAAACAAAAGAAGAATTTCAAAATTTGTTTTCAAGTTTGAATTTTATGAAAGAATATAACTTACTAATCATTATACATATAGGATATTACTTCCTCTTTAACGCTCTGACTCGCTTAGACGCATGCTAAAAATAGATCGTCAATCAACCATGACTATATATGTGCAAGCATGCGTAAACCTCAGTTTTACTTCTCAGTGTGAATAACCAAAAAGGAACCACACTATTAAAGAAGAATAAGAAATTACAACTGGGGTGGTGGTGGGTAAGTCTAATGATTAGTAAGTTATATTCTTTCATAAAATTCAAACTTGAAAACAAATTTTGATATTTTATTTCATTCTTATAACTTACTAATCATTATACATATAGGATAGAATAAAAAGCAATGCTTTAACACAAAGAATCACCTGGTGGTGATGTTGTGATTTCTATCCATTAAAGGATCAACATAATCCTGTGAATTTAAATTTGTTAATCAAATTTACATATTACAGTAACCAACTAGAAGTCTAATAGTACATAACTCTAGTATATCACATAGTATCATACCCACAGTAGACCCACATTATGTCATGTCTTACTATATAAATTATAAGAAATAACAGAAACTACTGATTCGCGACTCGCTGAAAGACCAAAACCTTTCAGATCGACTATCAAACATTAGAAATGAATCTCAATACACCTACATCCAAACAATGTAATTTTCCATGTTATAGAAGTACTTGAATTATAGTCCCTGTTCTAATCCAATCTGACTAAGAGATAGAACCAACCCATTATCAAGAATGTAGGAATAAAGCACAGTCTGTGACTGACTGCTTCATATATTACTGACTTTTAAATATTAATCAGTGAAAATTTTATAAGACTGATCAACCTTTTCTTGTAGGAGTCTATGCATTAATAACTAGCTTTATCAAACTTTCCTATTTCAATCAATTTTTTGTTTGTATGGAAAGTATAGGAAATCCTGTAATTTCATCCTACTCTATGACCATATAATCGCTACAAATATAATCTAATTCGTATGTGTTGATGCTTTAGCACACATTCGAAAAACACTGTCCTATTCAGTATTTACAAGTATCAGAATTTTATGCCAAACCCAGCATCCTGCAAAGCTATTTCTATGTCTAAATCTTATCGGAATTGTGTTTGACTATGATTCAAACCATTTATAGATTTGATTAATGTAGTTGTTGATTTAACAGTAGATATAAAGCACTGACCAAAAACACAGTTGCATCACTGAAACTCACTGGAAAAGACCAATACTAGGTTGTAGTATTGAAATATAATGCTAAAGAAGATACTTGCTTATAGAAATATCTGACCCATACGGAGTAGTTTACATTGTCAAATGATTCTTCTGGAACTTATCTGAACTTGACATAGAGCCTATAGCATTGTCTTAAAACAAGAAATATCTTTCAAAAATCAAGTGTTGAGCAAGTCCTTTAGTTTGAGTTTAACACACTTATTTTATTTTGCTTTAAAGCTTATGACAAACCAAACCTTTGGCTAAAAACCTTCAAAAGCTAGTGAATATTTGCTCTTTTTATTTACAACAGGACACCATGCCCCCAATAAAAAGAAATTACTCACACACTAACTATTCACCACTTATATGCCAACTTTCCCTATAACTTTTCTTGTCCATGATCCCAAGAAACAAACAGGTGCAAATCGTGCAATGTATGATATGAACTTGTTATATGTATAATTCTATGTATTTCATTATTTCCTTCAGGCTGGAGTATTCAATTATCAACAAACTGTCAAGATTTCATTGTACAACAGTAATCTGCATCACTGTTTCATTCTGTCAGCAATTCAGATGGACTGAAATGGCACAAAATGTCAATGCTGCTTTAAATGCCAACGAACTAGAGAACTACAGATGGCAACTTTGCGCACCATTCACATGTATATATATATATATATATATATATATATATATATATATATATATATATATATATATATATATATATAATATATATATATATATATATACGAGCCTATATATATATATATATATATATATATATAAATATGTTCAAGCATCAACTGCAAAATATTTGGAAACCAGTCGAAAAAGAGTTGACTGATGAATGGAGATAAAGATACGGGATTTTTTTTTTTTTTTTTTTTTTTTCCATGAATATGAAATCATATCATCATTTTTTATAGAAGTGAACAGCTCATAGTTTCATGAAAGTACTATCCAATACAACAGGGATTTGCAATATTAATTTAATAATTATTACCAAGAAATTTGTGCACCATTGTTGCTTATGCTCAAATGTAGCAGCACAATTAGTAGCAAATGTAAAGCATGTAACACAATCGGTCTACAATGATTATCTGTAACTAGTCTCAGTAAAAATAATTTACCATACAAACATGTATTGGAAAGAAAACTGTGTGGAAAAGAATATAGCCCATCTAGTATCAACCTTTGTCTACTTTTTATCTCTCAAAAAAGAGCATTTTCTTTTATGTTATCCTGGAGAGAAATATCTCATATATAACTGAAAGGTAAACAGTTCCTGCATGTTTACAGTACCTTCAATACATTATTATCATATGACTAAAATTCTCTTTAAAATCTCAACTGTACAGAAAAGAGTGTAATATTTTGGATTTTTTTTTTTTTTTAAGAATTTCATAGCTAAATGGCTAAAAATGAACTTCTTTCGAAGTTTCAATTCAAGAGACTATGAATTAGATCATTTTCACATTTTCAATTGTAGCATCTAGTGCAAAAGATATCTTTTTCAATTCCAAAAGTACTCAAAAAATGAGTAAAATGCAGTCATTCACATGTTTGAGCCTCAGAACTAAGTACTATGCTAGTTGCTACAGACCCAGAACAAACCAAACACCTTTCCCAATTGCTTATTAAACAACTTGGTATTTATTGTTAACTCAATCCTTTAACAACATTGTCATCCTGCCTAAAGTTTAAAAATAGATATCATTCCTCAGATTAAGCTTATGATTTATGAAGATACATATGTTGTAGCATATAAAACATATATCCCATTGATGTTGTAGATCGAAAGATATGACTATCATGAAGCAAGAACATAAAATTTCTCACATCATTGAATTATCTAGCTGTAGCTATATTGTGTAACTGCAAATAATACCTACAAACAATCCAGCAATCATATATTGTAAGTAAATATTGAGAAAGTAATGGCATGCAGCAGCTGCTACTTCCACAAACATCTATCTATCTACATGTATATATAATGCCTAACTCCCCTTTCAGGTATTACTGGCATGTAACATTGTCAGCCTGTTCAGTTGGACTTAAGCTGTTAAAAATAAAGATACTAGTAACTACCTGCACAATTTTATTTTGTAATCATCCATCTTTGTATGAATTAGAAATGGTATATAAAACATAAGGAACAAGAGCCATGTTGGACATGGGCATAAGTCCCCTACCGGCTTTGTTTGTCTCAATGTTTTCCCACGCCAATTCTATCAGGGACGTCAAAACCAGGTCTTGTTAAAGGGTTAAACAAGACTTACATGAGTTGTTGTCTCTGCTGTGCCCACTATACAATTCATGGAAGCAATAGACAGATGCAAGAAATAGTATCAATAACAGTTACCTTGTCTGATCCAAGATGTTTTTCTTCAGTCTTGTTGGTAAGAAATGAGAACTTTCACTGGAGGTGATTAATACTGCTGCATCACCATCCTGACTAACATGGCTTATAATTTTTTTTACATTTTAAAACAGGTTTCATCAAGTTAGCTTGCTTAGTTATTAAATTATTGCAGGATCCATTTTTTGCCATATTTTCACTATTTCTGTTACCATAGCAACCACACTTTTTGTCAAAGAACAAAGATAAAATGATGTACATAATCTACACATTGCCATCTAGTCATATACCAAGTCTCATCAAATTAGCTTGCTTACTTATTAACTTATCGCAGGATCCAATATTTTTTGCCATATTTTCACTATTTCCGTAACCATAGCAACAACAATTTTAGTCTAAAAACAAAAATAAAATGATGTGCATAATCTACACATTGCCATATAGTCATATACCAAGTCTCATCAAACTAGCTTGCTTAGTTATTATCTTATCGCAGGATCCCATTTTTGGCCATATTTTCACTATTTCTGTAACCATAGCAACCTCAATTTAAGTCGAAAAACAAAAATAAAATGATGTGCATAATCTACACATTGCCATCTAGTCATATACCAACTTTCATCAAAAACGCTTGCTTAGTTATTAAGTTATCGCGGGATCAAGATTTGAGCGGAAAGACGGACGGACGGACGGACAGACGGACGCACAGATGGACGGACGGACGGACGGAGGGCAAACCTATAGTCCCCTCCGGTGTGAACACCGGTAGGGGACTAATTATTACACTACAATTTACAAGCCTAATGACTGTATATTTTAATTCAAAATAATGACACATTTGAGAAAGATCTAATTCTCAGTACTGATAAAGGATCATGTTCCTGTTTTTAAAATTGTCTAGCTCATCATTCATTTTCATAAGGAGTAGAAGGTACAATCTAATGCTCTTCCGCAATATGACTGACCTACTAAAATCTAAGAGAATTCGTCAATTTCTTCTACAATGTGATAGAACTTTGAATTTACATGTAAGTCTCATTTTAACTGAACTCAGATTTTCAAGCCTTTTGATTCAATAGAAAAAAGTCCACTAATCATTGTGCTTCTTAGGAGCTAAGCAGTTGAACCAAGCATTAAATGTTGATCATTGAAGTCAGTTGTACTCGCAACTTTTTTCACAACACAACATTCACAAATCCCAAAGACACCAAGGGTCCTTGAATCTTACAGGTAAATTTTTCATTTATTGATATGGATATGCCTATATATATATATATATACGTGAAGAAAATAGAACTATGACTTCACACGCCTTTGATTTAATAATTTAATAAATAGATAAAAGTATAATATTTGGTTTATCACCAAACGCGTTTCGCCTTTCGGCTCATCAGTGGTAACGTCGTTATAACGTCTTTGTAACCAAGACGTAACGTCAACTGTGACGTCACGTCCGGAGATCGGTAATTTTATATTATTGAAGACTACTTAGTTTCAGCGCATTCAATTTTGGTTTAAAACAATTAATGAAATAGTTTTCCTTTGCTAATCTGACCGATAAATTTTCTGTTTTTAATTTGAAGAAAGGAAACATTTGAAATTTAGGATCATGGTTAGAACAATTACTTAGATGCTCGCTTAAAGGAATTTGTCTGGTTGTAGGGTCCCTAATTTGTTGTGCGTGTATAGTTCGCCTCAAACAACTCAAACATGACATGCGACGTCAAAAACGTAATTTATGTAATAACATGCAATGGTTGTGGGGAATTTTATATTGGGCAAACTGGAGACAAACTAAGAACTAGGCGAACTATACACGCACAACAAATTAGGGACCCTACAACCAGACAAATTCCTTTAAGCGAGCATCTAAGTAATTGTTCTAACCATGATCCTAAATTTCAAATGTTTCCTTTCTTCAAATTAAAAACAGAAAATTTATCGGTCAGATTAGCAAAGGAAAACTATTTCATTAATTGTTTTAAACCAAAATTGAATGCGCTGAAACTAAGTAGTCTTCAATAATATAAAATTACCGATCTCCGGACGTGACGTCACAGTTGACGTTACGTCTTGGTTACAAAGACGTTATAACGACGTTACCACTGATGAGCCGAAAGGCGAAACGCGTTTGGTGATAAACCAAATATTATACTTTTATCTATTTATTAAATTATTAAATCAAAGGCGTGTGAAGTCATAGTTCTATTTTCTTCACGTATTTATACTTTTGCCGGGCCGGCGTTTGCCAGATTCTTCTTTTCTTCCGTCTATATATATATATATATATATATATATATATATATTTAATTCATTTCAGGAAGCCCAAGGATTCCTTTTGAACAATGAATCATTTCAATCATACACTGAATTCCAAAGAACTATCTTTAGAAGAATTCCTCCTGAAGTTCTTTTGCAAAGTCAATGAATTTGATGTCTCATGCTGTATTCAAAGACAATTTGTTTCAATCTACATTCAATGGCATCCTATCTATACGCTATGACAATGAAACCAACACTTAAAACTCATTGAAGTAGTCAAGTGTACATGAAAGTGCTGATTAGACGAGTATTTTCAGTATAAACTAAGTACTAATGTTGTTTGCTTGGCTATTACTAAAACACATGAGTTTTGTGTGTGTAAGCCATGTGGAAAGCAGTTACAGACAACACTTTTACAAAGTAGATCAAATATGTAACTAACAACCTGAACCTATCTTCAGTATCATGCAAGCTGGAGAGCATACCCTCTTGTCTAACTTGACTGGAACATGAGAAGGGTTACTCAAAACACAAAACCCCACAGAATCATGTAAACACTATGAAGTGACATCATCTATGCATTACTGATGACAAAAGTATATGCTGTGACCATACCTGGGCATAATACTGGGGTCAAAGATTTCTTATCTTAAAACCTTTGGGCATTCAGCATTTGAAACCAATAACATGGCCCAAACAGCCAGCAAAGAGACAATGACGGTCTACGCATCCCCGAAGGATCGTTATCCATATAAATCTTAGAGCTTCTGGCCGGCCATATGCCTCCAATGCTCAACAACATTACAAGACAGATAAATCTGTTCCATACAGTCAACTGTCATGTTGTTGTCCGCCATATTGGAAAACTCCAAAGAGAGATTACTCCAAAATGGGTAGTAATGGACAGTTTGCTAAAAACCGATAAATGTTCTCAATATAAAAAACAAAGAACACTCAGGTAAAAAACATCCTCTGTAAACACTTAAGTCCAAAATTATAAAACAACAGCTCTTATTGAAGAGCCTTGAAAAACACGTCGAGCGTTGTTCACGCTGAAAGTAAAACTGAGGTTTACGCATGCTTGCACATATATAGTCATGGTTGATTGACGATCTTTTTCTAGCATGCGTCTAAGCGAGTCAGAGCGTTAAAGAGGAAGTAATATCCTATATGTATAATGATTAGTTAGTTATAAGAATGAAATAAAATTTGCATGCATCAAGTTAAAAAAAATTTTTCTTCTTTTCTTTGCAATGTTTTCTTAAGTATACAATCACAAGGAAGAAAATCCCTTAACTTTAAAATCTTAAATCCATTTTAACCTTTACTCTCTGTGGCTCTGAAAATTTACCAAAGAACTGACTATAAATCGAAGAGTTAAATATTTAACAAAATATTTGACATTTACCAAAGCATTGAATATTTACTGTAGCATTTAACATTTAGTAAAGCATTGACTATCTACCAAAGAATTGAATACTTACTAAAAAAATGAATATTTACCAAAGAATAAAATGGATCTATCCAAAAATTGAATATTTACAAGAGAATTGTAAAAAAAAATGAAAATCACCAAAAAATTGACTATTTACCAAAGAAAAGCCCCACAAATATTGAGATCATGTTTAGAACAATGAGTATATCAGTCCTCTCTCTGGTGTATACACCCCCAGGTACAAAGTTGTATGCCACTGTCCATACCAGGAAGAAATTCTGTATCATAAACATCAGGATGGCCAGACAAAATGTCCTGGCTGGTGGACATCTGGTCACTCTGTCTGTCATCTCTGGCCAGATGGACACAGCATAAACAGCTAGTATCAGACCACCTGTCATATAAAAATATGAAACATTGAGGATTTTCATCTTAATCTAAAATTCTGCAGGTTATAAACATAGCATTTTGTAGATGAAACAGATGAATAAACAAAAGCAACGCAAATGGGTGCCAACGCTCAGCTGCTGGTGCTGGATAATGCAAAAAATATAAGAGAACAAGAGGACCATGATGGTCCTAGATCGCTCACCTGAGTCTTTTTGACCCCTTGGACGTCACATCAATTAAATAGGCAGATGTCATAAAGAAGATAAAATAAAACCAAGTTTCATGAATTTAAGACCAAATAATTGGCTTGGCCTCTAGAGCGTAACATGAGAATAATCATTAAGACCCCTTTTCCTGTGATATGGCATGGATCCATCCCATTTTCAAAAGGGTTCTTCCTTGTGACATGATCAACATTCTGACCAAGTTTCATGAAGATTGGGCCATATTTGTGGCCTCTAGAGTGTAAACAAGTAAATTGTCAGTAAGGCCCTTTTTCCCTTGCTATGACATGGATCCCTCCCATTTTAAATAGGATCAATCCTTGTGACCTGGCCAATATCCTGACCAAGTTTCATGAAGATTGGGCCATATTTGTGGCCTCTAGAGTGCAAACAAGAAATTTGTCAATAAGGCCCCTTTTCCTGTGATATTGCATGGATCCCTCCCATTTTCAAAAGGGTTCATCCTTGTGACCTGGCCAATATCCTTACCAAGTTTCATGAAGATTGGTCCATATTTGTGGCCTCTAGAGTGCAAACAAGAAAATTGTCAATAAGGCTCCTTTTCCCTTGATTTTAAATGGGTCCTTCCCATTTTCAACAGGGTTTATCCTTGTGACCTGAATAACATTCTGACCAAGTTTCATGAAAATTGGATCATATCTGCGGCGTCTAGAGTGTAAACACTTAAATTGTTGACGCCGGACGACGCATGACAGACGACTGACATTCAATGATCACAAAAGCTCACCTTGAGCATCATGTGCTCAGGTGAGCTAATCAAAGCCCTGAAGGGCCTGAAAGTCGCTTCAACAGATGTATTAGTTAAACAAGACTTGCTTTTTATGACCTTATCAGAGAAGGTTTTAAAAAGTATTGAAGGAAATGAAATTAATATTGAATTGTATATAACAAGAGATGTTTGTCTCTTAAAAATTAGATCTATTGAACCTCTCCACAATAAATTCTATGCACCTTTGAATTTTCAAAATTGTGACCTGTCACGCTAAATGGGACCTTTTCCGAACTCCAAAAATCCAAATTTTGACAAACTTGTCAGACCCAGCGCAGGTTAACCAGATCCCGTATGCGAAAAGTGAATACAGAGTAAGATAGGGTAAATACCCCAGATTTAGAAAATTACATAAAAGTGAAAAGCTTGGCCCTAGTCTGGCTGCGCGGACAGTACAGACTGACTAGGGTCAATATTTTTCACACATGCCATAAGGTCCCTTTGAGTGTGATGGGTCACAACTATACATGTACCTTTATCAATATTTGAGCTATGTGCAAGACAAGATTTGTACATAGACGGACAGACAGGCTGATGCCAGTATAACCCCTAAAACGATCAGGGTTCTCCTAAGAATAATTGGAAGCTGTAGTGGCAGCATCGTTGGAAGCTTACAATACAGTGTTTATGCAAGTAATTGTGATTATGTGAATAAAAACATTTAGGAAAAGAGTAAATTGCTCATGTTGAGCAATTTCTTCTTTTCCAATAATGTTTTTATGCATATTTATTGTACAAAATGCCTTATTTCATCAGTTTTGCCTTATTTCATCAGTTTTTGACATAAGATAACTAAAATTTCTCTATTTGATGACCATTTTGATGAAATTAAGCGGTGGGGTAGTTTTAAAGCTGTAGGGGCATAACACTGTTTTAGATGAAGCTGTAGTGGGGCTGATACAGCTTATTGGGCTGGGAAGAACACTGACAATCGTTTTGCGGGGGTATGGTTTATTGGGGTTTTACGCCGTTTTCAACTGCTATGGTCATACTGCAGCGACTGGAGCACCAAACCATGGATTCTAGTTTTTTTCATACCAGTACTTTCACAATACCCTAACCGAGCCTCCTGCTAATCCTCTACATAGGTTCACGATATGGGTGACATTCTTTTAGTGGAGCTACAAAAAGTTTTGCTGGGGTATAATAAAACATACTTGTCAAAACTTCTAACCGGCCTATTATTTTCTGTCACAAATGACATTTTGAGACGGGATGAATACAATCATCGGTTTTCATTGAACAGAATAATAATTTTCGAAGTGAAAAAGATGAAAATGTTACCACTATTCTGGTTCAAGTATTTAAAAAAAAATACACAAGTTTCACCATATCTCCTTATTTTGACTTTGATGGATTTTAACATTGGTGGGTGGAATATTTTGTGGAAATTTTTTTCATATCTGGGAAATATTCCATAGAATCAAATTCTTCTTTCGAGAATAATGCTTCTTTATCGATTGACTAGAAATGTTGATAGATAAATTTTTAAGAATATCTAATTTAATTTGGTCCTAAATCAGAGTTTCTGTCAAAACGAAGCGAATAACAACCGATGAGAAAATGGCGACTGGATCTATATGAGAGCGTGTCTGAATTACTGCGCATGCGTGAACTTTTTTTTCAATGCTTTCCAGGGCTCTCACTAGGGTTTTGAAAGTAGGATTCTAGGAATCCAACTTCAGAAAAAGTTGGATCCAACACAAAAAAGTTAGATTCCATCATTATGAGGGTTGATTTTGTACCATGCAAAACTATGATATTGAAACAACAATTTATTAACCTTTTACTCCACAATCCAATGTTTTAGTCACCAGAATGGTTATCTTAAGGAAAACATTGATTGAAAAGAAAGAATTGCTTGTAAAAAACATTATCTTCTTTTATCCCAATGCTTTGAACATTTTTTTTATTCATTTTTAGAGATGGGGTCAGTAGATGACAAAACTTTTCCCGATACAGAAGCAAGTCTTTGAAACAGTCATATCTTCTTTTTGCCGGAAGTTAAAAAGAGGTCAAAATATGTTATTATATTTACTTAGACTTAAAAAAAATCTCAACATATAAGTCAATGCGATGATTCTCTTTGCAGATGTTGCCAATTGAGAGAAAAAATTCAGAATTCATTTTCATTACAAAAGATTGCATGTTGAACTGCATTGGTTATCTCTCTCTTTTTCTTTCTTTTTTTTTTTTTAGATTGAAATAATTAAACTTTCCGAACCACTTGTCTCTTGATTTGTGTTCATTTTTTTTTTTTTTTTTTTTTCATTTCAACACGTGTCTGATCAGTAGGCTGATCCGGAGCTTTCCATTTTCGAAATACGGTATCCGACGGAATTAAGCACATGCACGGCGTTTCAGAAATTCACCGGTAGTGGTAATTCGTTTCGTGTTTTTTTTTCGGAACATTTCTTTAATTAAATAATTGTTTTAAGTCAAAATACCGATTTTAAAAAAGGTAAAAGAGATTCGGGACAGTTCGAAGGACACGGACTAATCATTTACTTGTTACGAACAAATCGAGTCAATTATGTTGTCTTACGATTGTCTTCGTCTAAATTGGGGCCCTGCTCGAATTCAATTACCGGTATTTTAGTGAATCAACTGCTTCGATCGATATATTAATAGTTCATGTGTTTCGTTTATGCCTAACAATCGCCAAAACACATTGTTGGGCAGAGTCTAGATTCAATTCATTGATAGTCAGGCTCCGCCTACAAGGTCTACGAATAACCGATTACGATTGGCTGTTGGCGTCAATTAACGCCACGCCTACCGCGCCCATCTATCGGACTTCAGATATGGCTATTATCGATTTTTCACATGACAGTTAGCCTAACTTACGTAAACAATTAAATACATGTGTGCATATACACAGCCGAGAGGTTATAAGTCGGAACGCGTGCCTTAGAAAAACCTGCGTCCGGTGGAATTCTTTGATAGGATTTTTTGTCGTCCGCTGAGAAAAGTTGTCGTCTCAGACGACACTACTGTCGTTTCCGAGAGCCCTGCAGTTTCAACCGTCGGAAAACCCCTTAACTGTATATAAAAACAAATTGTGGTTACGAGTTTTTCGTTGAAAACCGATGTTATTCTTTTTCTGAAACGCGTCTGTATTACTGCGCGTAGTGCACTATTTTTTCAATGGTTTACGAAACAAGAGGGCCATAGTGGCCCTTAATCGCTCACCTGAATGAACTGTCTAAATTTTTCAAAAGAAGTATGAGAAATAGAATGATGAATGACTAAGCTAAACAAAGCTGTTGCTTCTATACAACTTGAGAATCCTTTTTTACAATTCTAAGGTTGACTAACAAGGATTTTAATAATTGATTTCGTGACCTAGTTTTTGACCACAGATGACCCAAGTTCGATCTCATCCGAGATTTCATCTAGACAATCATTCTGACCAAATTTCAGGTTGATCGGTCAATAAAAGTGGCAACTAGAGTGCCTACAAGGTTTTTCTAAGATTTGACCCTGTGACCTTGTCTTTGACCCAAGTTGACCCAATTTCAAAGTCATTCGAGATTTTACCAAGACAATCATTCTGACCAAATTTCAGGTTGAACGGGCAAAAAATGTGGCCTCTAGAGTGCATACAAGGTTTTTCTTAGATTTGACCCCGTGACCTAGTTTTTGACCCAAGTTGACCCAATTTCGAACTCGACTGAGATTTCATCAAGACAATAATTCTGACCAAAATTCAGGTTGAACGGGCAATAAATGTGGCTTCTAGAGTGCATACAAGGTTTTTCTAAGATTTGACCCTATGACCTAGTTTTTGACCCCAGTTGACCGAATTTTAAACTCGTCTGAGATTTTATCAAGACAATCATTCTGACCAAATTTCAGGTTGATCGGGCAAAAAATGTGGCCTCTAGAGTGCATACAAGGTTTTTCTTAGATTTGACCCCTTGACCTTGTTTTTGACCCCAGTTGACCGAATTTTAAACTCGTCTGAGATTTTATCAAGACAATCATTCTAACCAAAATTCATGTTGAACGGGCAAAAAATGTGGCCTCGAGAGTGCATACAAAGATTTTCTAAGATTTGACCCTATGACCTAGTTTTTGACCCCAGTTGACCGAATTTTAAACTCGTCTGAGATTTTATCAAGACAATCATTCTGACCAAAATTCAGGTTGATCGGTCAATAAAAGTGGCAACTAGAGTGCCTAAAAGGTTTTTCTAAGATTTGACCCTGTGACCTTGTCTTTGACCCAAGTTGACCCAATTTCAAACTCATCCAAGATTTTACCAAGACAATCATTCTGACCAAATTTCAGGTTGAACGGGCAAAAAATGTGGCCTCTAGAGTGCATACAAGGTTTTTCTTAGATTTGACCCCGTGACCTAGTTTTTGACCCAAGTTGACCCAATTTCGAACTCGACTGAGATTTCATCAAGACAATAATTCTGACCAAAATTCAGGTTGAACGGGCAATAAATGTGGCTTCTAGAGTGCATACAAGGTTTTTCTAAGATTTGACCCTATGACCTAGTTTTTGACCCCAGTTGACCGAATTTTAAACTCGTCTGAGATTTTATCAAGACAATCATTCTGACCAAATTTCAGGTTGATCGGGCAAAAAATGTGGCCTCTAGAGTGCATACAAGGTTTTTCTTAGATTTGACCCCTTGACCTTGTTTTTGACCCCAGTTGAACGAATTTTAAACTCGTCTGAGATTTTATCAAGACAATCATTCTGACCAAAATTCATGTTGAACGGGCAAAAAATGTGGCCTCGAGAGTGCATACAAAGATTTTCTAAGATTTGACCCTATGACCTAGTTTTTGACCCCAGTTGACCCAATTTCGAACTCGACCCAGATATCATCAAGACAATCATTCTGACCAAAATTCAGGTTGATCGGGCAATAAATGTGGCTTCTAGAGTGCATACAAGGTTTTTCTAAGATTTGACCCTATGACCTAGTTTTTGACCCCAGTTGACCGAATTTTAAACTCGTCTGAGATTTTATCAAGACAATCATTCTGACCCAATTTTAGGTTGATCAGGCAAAAAATGTGGCTTCTAGAGTGCATACAAGGTTTTTCTAAGATTTGACCCTATGACCTAGTTTTTGACCCCAGTTGACCGAATTTTAAACTCGTCTGAGATTTTATCAAGACAATCATTCTGACCAAATTTCAGGTTGATCGGGCAAAAAATGTGGCCTCTAGAGTGCATACAAGGTTTTTCTTAGATTTGACCCCTTGACCTTGTTTTTGACCCCAGTTGACCGAATTTTAAACTCGTCTGAGATTTTATCAAGACAATCATTCTGACCAAAATTCATGTTGAACGGGCAAAAAATGTGGCATTGAGAGTGCATACAAAGATTTTCTAAGATTTGACCCTATGACCTAGTTTTTGACCCCAGTTGACCCAATTTCGAACTCGACCGAGATATCATCAAGACAATCATTCTGACCAAAATTCAGGTTGATCGGGCAATAAATGTGGCTTCTAGAGTGCATACAAGGTTTTTCTAAGATTTGACCCTATGACCTAGTTTTTGACCCCAGTTGACCGAATTTTAAACTCGTCTGAGATTTTATCAAGACAATTATTCTAACCCAATTTTAGGTTGATCGGGCAAAAAATGTGGCTTCTAGAGTGCATACAAGGTTTTTCTAAGATTTGACCCTATGACCTAGTTTTTGACCCCAGTTGACCGAATTTTAAACTCGTCTGAGATTTTATCAAGACAATCATTCTGACCAAATTTCAGGTTGATCGGGCAAAAAATGTGGCCTCTAGAGTGCATACAAGGTTTTTCTTAGATTTGACCCCTTGACCTTGTTTTTGACCCCAGTTGACCGAATTTTAAACTCGTCTGAGATTTTATCAAGACAATCATTCTGACCAAAATTCATGTTGAACGGGCAAAAAATGTGGCCTCGAGAGTGCATACAAAGATTTTCTAAGATTTGACCCTATGACCTAGTTTTTGACCCCAGTTGACCCAATTTCGAACTCGACCGAGATATCATCAAGACAATCGTTCTGACCAAAATTCAGGTTGATCGGGCAAAAAATGTGGCTTCTAGAGTGCATACAAGGTTTTTCTAAGATTTGACCCTATGACCTAGTTTTTGACCCCAGTTGACCCAATTTCAAAGTCGTCCGAGATTTTATCAAGACAATCATTCTGACCCAATTTTAGGTTGATCGGGCAAAAAATGTGGCTTCTAGAGTGCATACAAGGTTTTTCTAAGATTTGGCCCTGTGACCTAGTTTTTGACCCCAGTTGACCCAATTTCGAACTCGTCCAAGATTTTATCAAGACAATCATTCTGACCAAATTTCAGGTTGATCAGGCAAAAAATGTGGCCTCTAGAGTGCATACAAGGTAAATGTTGACGACACACGACGGACGACGGACGACGAACGACGGACGACGGACATCCACCTAACCCCAAAAGCTCACCTTGAGCACTTCGTGCTCAGGTGAGCTAAAAACTGGTAACTGCATATTAAACAGGTGTGGTTACGGTGTTTTTGTTAGTTAGTTTTTGTTTTTTGAAATTCTTTCTCTGCCTCATATGGCGTTTAAGAAATATGATGTATATTTCTTCTACAACTTTTATACGATCGCAAAATGTGGCATTATTTCGTTATGTTTATTACCATAAAGTGCGGACAAGAAATCAGAGATCTACTTTGTCTCAAAACAGAAATACAGAAGACGTTAAGAGGTCTGTCTTTGACCTTTGACCTGTCCAGAAAACTTCGTACGGCCACAATAAGTCGCAGCGCGAGCGCAAGCGACTTAAAAAGGAGCACAACTCTGAAGAACAAGATGTGTTTGTGAAACACGAATGCCCTCGGAACAGCATTTTTTTTAAGTTTGACCTTGACAGATGACCTTGACATGACAGATGACCTTGACAGATGACCTTGACCTTGTCACATGACCTTGACTTTGTTGTACAGCTTTGTATGTTAAAAACTTTTGGAGAAAAGGCAAAGGTTAAGTTTTCGGACAGATGGACGGACAGACGGATGGACAGACGGACAGACAGACAGACGGTCATGAGTAAAACAATTTGCCCCCGATCTCTCGATACTGGGGCATAAAAAGGCCTAAAAATTAATCCTCCTTAATAATCTGCATAGATTATTACATAAATTGTAATGTGAACAGTCACACCATGTTTCATGAAGATATCTTCAATATCACTGGAGATATGAACAAGGTGAAAGAGCCACACCAACATCTAAGCTAATGTGATTGATGCCAAAGTATTGACTATAACTTGGGGTTTCACCTTAAACAGACAAGCTACAAACCATGTTGCAAGTGAAATTCACATAATCATTTTAAGACTAATACCTAAATATCCCTGCCATGTAGGTAGATAGTAGAGAGATCCAAATCCGATCAAACCGATCATCCACCATACTTTACTGGCTGCTACATGTCTACATGTTGATAAATATCCACCTACACATAAAGCACAGAAAGTTAGAGCCCTGAAAAATTACAATATGGTCTTTTACATCATATTTCCACACATGGAACCAACACACACTTTTATAACATTTTTCTTAATAATAAAACCAGCCCACCTCCCAAAGATAAGGATTCTGGAACTCAGGGTAAATTAAAATCTTTTAAACTATATAACGGGACATGGGAAACAACATTCCCAAAAGTGACCTGTCTTACAAACTTGAACTTGCAAGAAACACAACTCTGGGTTTGACGCTAACTCTTTATTGTCACCAGCCTGAAGGATCTTATAGGTCCAACCGGATAATAACAGGTCCTCCATTAAATTTTACAAATCATTTCAGCAATTCAAGGAGAAAATTTTTAAGAAAACCATGGTAAAAGATGAAATTGCTTGTGACAAACAATTTATTCTTTTTCCACAATGCTTTTTTTAAAGGGTAAAGAAAAAGAAATAGTATGGAAAAGGCAACTATTTTTCAAAACTTGACAGTCTTGGAAATATCTTGGACATTTACTGCAGGCCTGAAGGACCTGCAACATGGAAGCTTCAATCAATCCTCTCTAAAATACACAGGGTCGGGCTGAGGACTGGTGTTAGTGTCGATCCCTGTCAACTGACTTTTTTTGCACAAAAACTTGTGTTTAAAGGAGGATATAACTTGCAAACATTTTGCACAATTTTGTCACCATGAATGCAGGGCTAGTTTACAAGTCAAATCTTTACAATCTTGGCAGAGTTTTTACATCTAGAACAAAATCCCTTATAATGCTAGTTGTCACTTGTCAGGCAAAATAAGACTATCTGGGCCGTGCATAAAGTGTTGACCCTAGTCAGACTGTGTATTGTGCAGTCTGATTAGGATTCGAAATTTCACACACTTGGCTCATTTTCTGAATGTAAAATGACCATATAAACTTTTGAAAATGCAGCCAACAGTTGACCTCTTCTGAAACATTTTTGTAACATATTTATTTAACACAGTTCCAAGTCATATAATAGTATTTTTGAAATACTATTTCTGGCTGACCTCTACAGGATCCAACCTCTATTTAGTTTATTTTCTTCACTGAGTTCATACACATATATTTTGTGTATGTGGGCCCAGTTATATAAAAGATAACCTTTCTTAAAATTTTAACCAGAATTTAATTCCAGCCAATTAGGATCGGTGTTTCAATTGGTACAATAAAACAACAAACCTGATTGGTTGAAAATAACTTCCGGTCTCCCTGATTGGTTGAAAATAACTTCCGGTCTCTATTTAACCAATAGTAATCTTTTGTAGAACTAGAGGCTGATATCTTACTCACCCCCAAGGGTATGGGTCGGGACCATGATCCGGGTAGGGTCTGACCACCCATCTACAGGTCAATGAGGACTCCCCAAATACCCAGTTTAACAAATACAGCAGACTTCCAAATCCCAGAGCTGTAGGCAGGGTGAATGGTTGGTTTGTCTTGGATATTTTACTACTTGTGCTCTCAATTCTATCAAATCCTGAAACATACATACACTACTGATATATAGCAGCTCATTGTTTATAGAGGGGTCTGAATAAGGGGGTCTTGAAACGCCAAATTTATAGGGAATAGAGTGTGGTCTTTTCAGCAAGCCTGCTAATCAGGATTTGCCATGGACCCTTAACCTCAAATGCTACAAAATCTTCAATAACCCTTCTCACTATTTTGGGAGAGTGTATAGTGTGCCACCCTTCCCTCTCTCACACTATCTCTGTGTATTTTTTCTGGCTCTCTCTGTCTGGTTTATCAGTGCGAGATTTTTCAAAGCCTTATAGCTACATGTCTTCAAAATTCAAATAAATACTAAAAACAATTTTATTGTTGCATCAGAAATCCTTGACTTAACCTTCACAAACAGTAACATGTACAACATAGAAGCTTTACATATCAATATGTAGCCTTTAAGCTGTCAAGAGCACTAATCGAAGGGACAGCGCAACACTATTGTAAGTGCCTATATTTTGATAGGCACTTACAATAGTGTTGCACTGACCCCTTGTCATGTTCTTATCCTATTTCCACACCAAAAGAAAGAAGGAGTGTTCATCTGTATATTGAAAACCTTAATAATGATAGAATTCTTATTTTTGGTATGTAGATGTCTTATTTGTCCAAATGCTTTTGACAAAGCTTATTTCTTTTCGCTAGATCTATAACAACAACTAATGTTTGTAAAGATTGTTTTAAAAAATTATTTCTATATAAATCTTGGATCAACAGTAACTATTTCAATCTGTTCAGTGACATACAATTACAATGATTTCTCTTTTTGATTTCTATCTGTTTTAGATAATGTCTTCATTAATATTTTTTAATCAAATTTGAAGTTCTTATTTAATGTTACCCAAATTTTTCTGATAAATATATCCAAGAATTAACAAAAGCACTGCCTACGGATGCAAAGCTGGGCTGCAGGTGCTGGATGATGCAAAAAATCTAAACCAAAATTGGGGCATAACTTTTACAAGAGGCCGTAGAGGGCCTGTATCGCTCCACTGCCTTTAACATCTCTAGACTTTCATTAAACAAAGCTTACTTTGACTGAAAACAACCTTTTGAATTTAAGTAAAAGTGCACCTAAGGAATATTCATGCAACTTTAATTAACCCAAAATAGCTAAAAATGCTTTCAGAGTTATCACCCTTGATAGTCTCAATGGCTCTTGTGATGTTGATCGCATATGCCAAGTTTCATGAAGATATCTTCAACAACAACAACAGCGATATGACCAAGATTAAAGTACATTGTATGTCACACCAAAGCCAACATCAACACCAACACCAACGAGGTTAGGTTGATTTCAGAAAACAGCCAAGATAGAATCTTTATGATATTTCATGAAACACCATTTACATGTTATTCATCATGACATTATTTTCAAAATGATGGAAAAGTTTTACAATATTACACATCTACATACTTATTTAAGTCTTGTAATAGAACCCCTACATTAAAAAAAAATTACTGGTCTTTCTAACTTTTAATGCATTGGATCATATGATAATGCATTTATAAATATTCTATATATGTTACAGTGAATATGTAATATCAGGGATTTTTTACCTTCTTTTTACCACAATTATTCCATTATTTTACATATTCACTGAAAATTTTAGTCATTTTATAAAACAACTGACGGAATCAGTGATTTTACAAAATCCCTGAAATTTTCAGTTATTTTACAAAATCCCTGATTTTACATATTCACTGTAACATATACATAGCTTTAGATGAAGAGGGTTAGACTGATCTTATTTAAACAACCTGTTATAATTTCAATATTACCCGTTATAAACTGATCCACTACAGCAACTGCACCTAATGCAACAACCACCGAGTTAGATTGACTTGTCCACCACGTTGGAACAAATGACACAAACCAGATACGACTAGCTATAAATGTTAGAAGGCCAAGGAGAAGTCCTAAACTGGTGTGCCATCTGTAAATCAAAGAGTACCTTTAACCATTGGAATAGGAGCCCAACAATGTTCACTTAAATTAAGTTTGAGTTTGATTTGCAAGTCTATTACCAGCATATAGTAGAAAATATCATCAGAAAAGAGAAAGTGTTGGGTACAAGCGATTTCTCTATTTGCCATAATGTTTTCTTTCTTTTCTTCCAATCATTAGGGCCATGTAGTAATGGGTTTAAATAGATGG
This sequence comes from Fragum whitleyi, assembly GCA_948146395.1. Lineage (NCBI taxonomy): Eukaryota > Metazoa > Mollusca > Bivalvia > Cardiida > Cardiidae > Fragum > Fragum whitleyi. Next base: position 49,664,823 of record OX411549.1, on the reverse strand, counting down.
AAAATTGATACTTCAACAGAATATAAGAATACAGAAAATTAGATATGTATGATTTAATCAATTATCTCTCAATCTAATTTTGTGACACATCCAGGCAAATCGGTCTTAGTTGAAAAACATTGTCAGAAAAAAAGGAAATCCTTGGAATATAAATATCCTTTATCTTTTCCATATGTATATATATATTATATTTTTTATATATATATATTTTTTCATCTTCTGGGAAACTTTACTTATTACTTATTCTTAACATATTATGATTTAGATCAAATCAGAATTTTGTCAATCATTTATCAAGGGTGTGGAAATACTTGTCTCTACTTGTCCCATGACAATTATCTGATTATTTTTCTACTTATTCTGGATAAAAATGTACTTGTAAGTAAAAAATTTAACAAATTAATTTTGAGAAAATACTGCTGTTGATGAAGAAAATGCTGGAACCCAACAGTATTATCTACTTTTTGATAAATGCTTATGGATAATATTATGATTGAGATCTAATTTTTTTTCATTTAAGATTAAGCCTTGTATTTACTTGTCCGCAGACAAGCAGTCTAGAAAAATGTACTTGTCCAAAAGTAGAAAAGCCCATGTCGGACAAGTTGGACACATGAATTCCACACCCCTGCATTAATCACTGCCAATATTTATATTACATGTCTATTGTAAATCTATATTTAAGGGAACAAGAAGTAACCAACCTGATCCTCTGACAAGGGCTCCACAAGTTCAGTGTAATAGTCAATGTAGCAATACCATTTCCAAATGCCAGTATAGCCAGTCTATAGAGAGTAGATGGAGCCTGAAATGAGGCTAGACTGGCAACCATGACCCCACGTAACACACACATTGTACTCCGATGTTGAAGGAGGCTTCGGATATTTTGGGAGCCTGAAATTTATGCAGAAATGCTTAAGAAGATGTAGGAAAAAGCAACCTGGAACAGTCTAAACCTGGAATAGAAGGTCAAAATCACACTATGGTCAAATATTGGACTCTAAAAAGTATCCTGAACATAGGATTTGCTTAGTGGTTAATACATTTTTTCATTTTAAAAAGCTAGGAAAAAAGAATCCCTCTATGTGGGACTCTGGTCAAGCAGTCAATTTGAACAAGCTACCAGGTGACCGCGTAATACAGAGGTACAGTTGGTATGATTAAGATTTTTAAGAATCTCAAGATTTTTAATCAAATTATCTCTCATAGCTCAGTTGAAATTCTACAATGTGGCATGGCATATACCGATTAAAAAATCTGAGGATTCTTAAAAATTCTCATCCGATGAATGTACCTCAGGTTTGAAAAAAAGTTTGAAAAATACTTCTTTCCTCGTGCAAGTGCTTAAGCTACCTAGACTTCTATATGTATAGAGGCAGATATATGAGGGAGAGATTTCAATTTTACTATGTAAAATTTTGTTATAAGCAGTCATTCAAACCAAATCTTCACAAACTCTATGGAATTGTCTTAGAGGATTTATTATGAGTGGTCATGCAAGAATTATGGACATTTCATATCATTTTATACCAGACATTTCATGTAATAGGCAAAAACATTACATACCATGGGTGGAGTTATTTCATTTTATGAAAATATCTTTTCATACTACAAGAAAAGTCATTTATACCACAGGATAAGGACTTTTGTGTTGTAACATACTTGATAAATCTATAACTCGTATCATATAGGAGTGCTCATGAATCTCTTTAGAAAACATTCAATTGATTTAATAAAACTGCTTATTGAAGAAAAGATTCAAATGAATTTGATTTGAAAATAAAATCAAATAATACAAATACCAAACAAGAGCCATTTCGGACATGGCTATCCCCTATCGCAAAGCTTGATAGTAAACTGAAGCCTAATGGATTAAGGATTCTTTTGTAAAATTATACAAGCAGGAGTTGTAGTTCTTGTGCACTGCACTTCTCCGCCATTTGATCTATCCATCCATAAAGTTTCAAGTTGATAGATATTACTTTTAAGGAGATATGCTCCGGATAAAATCTAAGGATTAAAAATAAATCAAAGGCCTGAAAGGCCTGAATTGAAGACAGGACTGAATGTTAACATAGGAATGAAAATTGTGGCGTTTTGAGCAGATCTCTTGAGTGGGAATCAAAAATTTAAAACAATCATTGATGGTTACATATGGAAACAGTGCTTCCATTACAAATGAATATGCTACACTTTGAAGACTCATTACTTCAAAATAAACCTATCCCTCTAGCCAATTCAAGCTTCACAAGAGGGTAACTGCCATCATAAATTAATCGCTATTCATCCCCCCAGTGTAAGTTTTCAATATCCTAAAAGAAAAACATTTATTTAAGCAGCAGATATATGGTGGCAATTCCTGAATTCTAAAAACTTATATGAATTATTGCAACCCTGTTTTATAAAATTGTATAGATTATCCGCAGCAATCAAAATATGATCCAAATCTTTTTTTCCAGGCAAACTCATTAAGTGGATGTGTAAAAATCTTAAATAAAATTGTTAATCCACATGACTCACATTGCTTTCCCGTACAATAGCTGTAGCTTAATTTTTTTTATGAATACCATGTTGCATATGGTCTTACATTGTTCTTAGTAGAAAATTATTTTAACTACAAAATAATACATAAACCTGTTAAGACAACCAACCTTTCAGGCCTTTTCCACGGGACTGCTTTTCTAGATCAAGATTAGGATTGAACTATACGGTGAACTATCAATTTTGACGAAACTTGTCAAAATGACAGATCGTTAAATGAACTCTCGAGCTACAGCATTTATCACCTTGAGTAGAATTCTTTCAAAGTCCACTCCAGAATGTTACAAATAAATCCATTCCAGTTTCCGAAACAGTTTTTGTTATTGTCAGAAAATTGTTGAAAACAAAAACGTAAACTCAAAACCGTGGTCAGGCATGCATAGTACAACTGTACAGGCCATTCGGAACACCACTCAGCCAATCTCATGCATTCGTCTAAACTCGGCCGATTCCATAACCTACATTTAGATAGATCGGAAACTTCAGAGATCGCCCGAAGATTGCCAAGTGAATATCACGATCACGATCTGTCGTAGTTTACGGAATTGGCCGGGTGATGTTCCGAATGCTGTACAATATGGATAGACAAAACAAGCCTAATAATAAAAAGATTGAAAAGCCATCGAAATGATTTCTCCGTAAATCCAAGTTAATATTCAAACCTAGGAAATTCCGAGGGTTAACAAGTTTATTCAAATAGCCTTGGGCTATTTTAGTATTTATCCATTTACACTACGACAGGCCCGGGAGACGGATAAATAAAGCAACCTTAAGGACACACAAACTCACAATTTAACGCGAAATAGCGAGTCTAAAATGGGGAACTGAAAATGGCTTGCCAATGCATAAAAACAGTTGTAGGATGCAATTGAATATTTTGAGCAAATGCAAAAGATTGTAGCCGAAAACGCCCTTAAACAGCATCCCTTACGAATGCAAAACACGTTTCTGCAGGCGACTTCTGCATAGATCACGTGTTCACTCCCCTGAGGTCCCGGCCAGAATTTAGGACAGCACCAAAATTTTACGGTATATTACTACACTATTGATTTATTTTGCCGTGTTTATTTTTATGAATGGGTCTACTATTTTTTAGCTTAATGACACATGTAGGTTTGTTATCAAAATCCGATGGCGACGATCCCTATATTGAAAGACAGGCAAGCCTGTCTTCAATAAAAAGGGCAATAACTCCAAAATTATGCAAGCAATAGTTGTAGTTCTTTTGCACCTCACTTCTCCTCCATGTGATCTATCTACCCATAAAGTTTCAAGTTGATAGCTATTATACTCTAGGAGATATACATGTACTCCAGACAAAATCTAAGTATCCAAAAAAAAACTATGCAAGCAAGAGTTGTAGTTCTTGTGCACTGCACTTTTTCTCCATGAGGTCTATCCACCCATAAAGTTTCAAGTTGATAGCTATTATACTTTAGGAGATATGTTCCGGACAAAATCAATATCAACATTGGAAATTCAATCAAATGAAAGTCGAAAGTATTGGAACTTTGTATAAAGGATGATATGATGGTCATAGAAGCATGTACAAATTTTCCAAGCAATAGTTTAAGAAGAAAGACAGATATAACTGACATTTTCAGTCTGAAAAAGTTGAAATTCCACTTAATTCAATATCAGTCAATTGAATCTTTGTCTACAGGGTTATGTTATTATCATAGAAGCATGTGCAAAGTTTCCAAGCAATAGCTTCAGTAGAAACAGAGATATTACATATACATCAATTGCACATAAAAGCTTATCTAAGCATTTCAAAGTCTGAAAAGGGTTAATATTCATTAATGCCCAGTTAAGCTTGTCATCTAGCTACAAATAAAACTGAGAATTTGAGTAGTTTATCTGTTTCAAATGATATCAATAAATTCAATATCTCATGAAGTCAAAATTGATATTCTATTCTAGGCCTCTAGAGCGTAAACAAAAAAATTGTCAATAAGGCCACATTTCCCTTGATATGGCACAGAACCTTCCCATTTTCAAAAGGCTTCATATTTGTGACCTGACTAACATTCTGACCCAGTTTCATCACAAAAAGCTCACCTTGAGCACGCTGTGCTCAGGTGAGCTAAAAATAATCAGGACTTTTTCAGTCTCTTGCTGTGGGGCACAACATATAAAGTCAAAATCAATAAGGACCCACAATATAAACAGTTTGTCGAAAAAAAAAACAGATGTCACTTCTTTCAAAATAAGCACACTGTCCACTAAATGTTTGTACATTTTTCTCACCTGCTATAACCTGTAGAAACCAGAGAGCTGCAAATGCTTCATATCCTGAGATCTCCAAGTCATTTAAAGGATAAAACCATATCATAGGAGCAAGGCCTTGAAACAGACACCAGAATACATAACCTATGAATAAACAAGAACACATATTTACATCATAAATACAAATATCAATGTATCTGATGTAAAAGAAATATGAATCTTGTAAGAAACAAGATGTGATGGTAAAAAAACCTATGCTCCCCAAAAACATTCTTTTTCCCAAGTATGACCTTGGCAGATAACCCTGACCTTGTCACATGACCTTTACCTTGGTATCTGAAGATGCGAAGGATTAAGGCCTATCATCATGCTAATTCTTGAATAGCCTTGAAAAAGTTGGCAATGATAAATTTTTTCGTAAAGTTTTGCACAGATAGTAAAATAATATGCGCTGATCTTATCAAACAAGGTGCATAAAAATTACATCATGTACATCATATATTACAATATGTTAGGTAAAAACAGCAATGCTCCAAAAATTGGCATTTTTTGGGGAAAAAAATCATTTATTTGACCTTGACCTTGTCATGTGACCTTGACCTTGTCCCAAACTGATTGAGGAGGGTAACCTTTATGCCAAAAAGTAATTTGAAAAGAGCTAAAGTTATCGGAAGAAATTGATCCTTGAGTAGATAGCCCCTTTTCCTTAATTTTCTGATTGGACAATTCAATTTTCAATAGGGATTATCCTTGTAACTAGAGACATAGATGATTCTGACCAAAACTTCATGAATACTGTACCAAATTTGTGGCCCTCAGAGTATAAACAAGAAAAGTGTCCTTAAGGCCCAGTTTCCTGTGATGTTGCATGGTTCCTTCTCAATACAAATAGGGTTCATCCGTGTGACGACAAACAATCTGACAAAGTTTCATGAAGAAATGGCCACATTCATGGTCTCAAGAGTGTCAACAAGAAAATTGTCATAAAGACCCCTTTCCTGTGATATGGCAGGGATCCTTCCCATTTTCAAAGGGTTCATTCTTGACCTTGACAACATTCTGACCAAGTTTCATGATGATTGGGGCATATTTGTGGCCTCTAGAGTGTAAACACTTAAAATGTTGATACTGGACAATGCACAACATACATTCAATGATCACAAAAGCTCCATGATGTAGAATAATATTTCTAAGCAGCTTTAATGTGTGTATGGTCATGTGATAAGTAACATTTTGTGAATATTTCATGAAATGTTTCAATAAATGGCTTACATGTTGAAGTTGTGGTAACAAGAAATGTTGAATCCTTTTTTCTAAGACACAGAAATGTACCACCAAGAAAGAAACCAGAGAGGTCTATCTGAACAACAATCCTGACAAAAATCTTTCATATAAAAAAATTCATTTCAGAGAGAAGAATTTGTTCAATATCTCACCATTTGGGTCCATTTTGTGCTGACTCCACGGAACCCATGTTTTTCACCAATCATATTTCAGGATTTCCAGTTTAGTTGAATTCTGACCAGTAGTTTCAAGGAAGATATTTTATATATTTTACCATGAGGGGCCATTTTTGGGTGATCCAACAGCCTATAGCACCTCAGTTAACAGCGCTGTGCGGATTTAATGAGGTTATCAACCAAATTAGGATTAAATGGAGAAATCTAAAGAGCATATCTTGATTATCATTCTTGTGAAGTTCAGTTGAATTCTGACATGTAGTTTTAGAGTAGAGATTTTTTGTTTAAACATATGGGTCCATTTTGGGTGAAACATCATCTGAAAATGGCCCTATATGTCATGTGACAGCACAGCCAAAGTTATCAGCGTTTTTTTTGAAATATTTTCTAAAATATGGAGCCATCTTTGGGTGACGCATCAGCCCATAGCATCCAGGTTATCAGCCTAATCAGAATTAAATGGAGAAATCTGAAAGAGAATTTCCTGATTATCGTTCTTGTGAAGTTTAGGTTGATCTCTGACCAGAAGTATCAGAGAACAAGAGATTTTTATGTTTCACCTTATAGGGCCAATTTTTGTGATGTGCCAGCACATAGAACCCAAATCATCAGTGCTGTGAGGCTTTAACCCTTTGCTGTTTAATCCCTGCTTTTTACGTGCCTGTGATTTTATGATTGAGAAAACATTGTGAAAAAAAGAAGAAATTGCTTCTGACAAGCAATTTCTTCTTTTTGCACACAATTTTCTACCTTACTGGATGGTTATTTTTAAAATTAAATCCACTTTAAATTTTCGTTTGCAAAACCTTTGAATTTGGACAGGTCCAAAATTTTGTAAAACAGGAAAGGGTTAAACATATGGGTCCATTTTTGGGTGGTGCATCACCTGAAAATAGCTCCTTATGTCAAGTGATAGCACATGTATAGCACCTAAGTTATCAGCGCTTTTTTTTTATATTGTCTATCATATGGAGCCATCTTTGGGTGACGCACCAGCCCATAGCATCCAGGTTATCAGCCCAATCAGAATTAAATGGAGAAATCTGAAAGAGAATATACTGATTATCGTTTTTGTGAAGTTCAGGTCGATTTTTGACCAGTAGTATCAGAGAAGGAGAGATTTTTTTGTTTCACCATATGGGGCCAATTTTTGTGATGTGCCAGCTCAGAGAACCCAAATTATCAGTGCTGTGTGGCTTTAAGGGGGAATCTGAAAAGGCATGCCCATAGCATCATTCTTGCAAGATCTGGTTGAATTGTGACCAGTTGTTTTAAAGAAGAAGATATTTTAAAATATGGAGCTACAGGTGATGCGCCAACCCATAGCAGTCAAGTTATCCGTCAGATCAGGACTAAATGGAGAAATCTGAAAGAGCATGTCCTGACTATCTATCCTAAATTAATATAATATTAACTTCCCTTCTTTATCAACATTTTGGTTGAATCAATAGAACCTGCTGAGTGAAGACATCATTGACGGTCAAGGTATTTAAGCATGACATCATCATTTGAACAATGACGGTCAAGGCATTTAAGCATGGCATCGACAAGATCTGTAAATAATACACCAACCAACTGTTGCATTAAACCAGCCCTGCATTTAGGATGACAAAATGGTGCAAACAATTTGCCAATTATACGTAAAAAGTAATGCAAAGGACACTTGTGGCTTTTTCTGCTTCTAGATAAGGCATGTAAAAATTGAAATAAAAAAATTATAAAATGAATAACATAAACAATCAAAGTTTAAATTGGTTTTTGTAATCATACTAATGGCAGCCTACATAAAGAATGTGGATACAGCCTTTTTTCTCTGGGTTTTGGGAACGGGTCCAAACCAGTAATTTTGGGAATAGTGTGTTATTTTCTCAAACACTGGAGAAAATATAAATTTGATGGTTTGAAGATAAATTAAGATATGAGCATTATTTACTGCAAGTGTTAACTTTTCTTTGCCCTTTAGGACATTCAAATTAAAAGTAAACTAAGAAACAATAAATTTATCTTTTAGCTTTAAATGTTTAGCAAGGTTCTCTACTTTGGTAAATTGGGATTTTTTTTTCATGAATTTGGGAAAAAAATGTCATTTTTTGGCATTGGGAACGGGTCCTTTTTAGGGTACCAATCAAAGAAGAAACTAGAAAGCCATGAATGGCTTGAGTCGCTCCACAGATTTGAATTTCTTGTAAAAGCAAATCTAGTTTTGACTAAATTATTTGATATTTTGGGTTCTTAAAGCAAAAACAAATTTAAAAGCAGTAATATGGTCAAAGCAAATGATTAACTAACTGACTAATTGATTAACTAATTGATGGATATTATAGTGAAATAACCATGATGGACATTGGAGTAATAATAAAGTGGAACTAGAAAGCCATGAATGGCTTGAGTCACTCCTCAGGCTTGAAATTCTTGTAATAGCAAACAAAAGTTTTGACTAGATTTTTAGATATTTTGGGTTCTACTGATATAAAATGATTTTCAAAGTTTCCACTATATAACATATAGAAGAATGACCTCTGCCCATAAAAGACATATTTTTCATCCATTGGCAATATTTTTTGGCTGCATGATAATGGGTCACCCAAGGATCATATCCAATGAAGTTTGGTTGATATCAATCTATTACATTCTGAGAAAATGATTTTCAAAGTTTACATTATATAACATATTGAGAAATGGCTTCTGCCCATAAGATACATATTTTTCATCTGATCACAATAACTTTTGGTAGACTGATAATGGGTCACACAAGGATCATATCCAGTGAAATTTGGTTGATATCCATCTATTACATTCTGAGAAAATGATTTTCAAAGTTTACACTATGATTTTTCATCTGATCACAATATTTTGGTAGACTGATAAAGGGTCACTCAAGTATCATTCCAGTGAAATTTGGTTGATATCCATCTATTACATTCTGAGAAAATGATTTTCAAAGTTTACACTATAAAACATATAGAGAAATGACCTCTGCCCATAAATTACATTTTTTTCACCCGATCACAATAATTTTTGGTAGACTGATAAAGGGTCACTCAAGTATCATTCATATTAAATTTGGTTGATATCTATCAGTTAGATTCTGAGAAAATGATTTTCAAAGTTTTCACTATATAACATAATAGAGAAATGGCATCCGCCCATAAAATACATATTTTTCATCCAATCATTATATTCTGTCGACTGATAAAGGGTCACCCAACGATCATTCATGTAAAATTTAATTGGTATCCATCTATTATGGTCTGAGAAAAGTCTCTTTCTACGATATTTGAAATTAGCCACTAAAATCATGAAACTTTACAGGTGGATAGTGGAAATTTTAAAGGTTGAAAAACATGATACTATCAGACTGAGAGTGTTCATCTCGGATGATTTAGAATTTATCTCCTTAATTCATTATTTCTTGTTTTAATTATTTATTAAAAGACTTTCACTAGCCCTAATTTTGCATATCATATAAACTTAATTGTTGAAATGAAAATGAAAAAAAAAAAAAGAATAAAAAACAAGAGGACCATGATGGTCCTAGATCGCTCACCTGAGTCTCTTTGAACCCTGGGACATCAAATTAATATAATAGGCAGATGTCAATAAGGAAATAATTTCTACATTTATAAGATCAATATTCTTGAATGTTTTCAGCCAAGAGCAAGTAAGGTTTTTTTGCTCTTTGATTCTATGTAAAAAGGGTTGTGCCCAGGTGAAGCCCAAATATGACCCCAGGGTCTTGATTTGAACGAACTTGGTAGAGGTCCACTAGATGATGCTACATACCAAACATAAAAGCTGTGTGCCCTCTGGTTAAAGAAAAGTAGATTTTTTAACATTTTTGTTCTGAAAAATAAGCTCTTTGTTTTATATCATCTGTCTAACGGCATATTGCCTCTTTACCTATATGTTGTCTGTGTTTTATAACCCTATTGACAGTCCCTCTTTATTCTTACAGACTTCACAAAATACCTCTGGTCCCACTGATATGTCAGGTAAAAATAATTCTGGTCTGATAAGTTGCGCATGAATATAGGACCGACTGACTGGTAAGATCTAGCCACTTACACAATGTGATCTATTGTTACGTCTGGTGGTTTTTCGTTCGGTCTGGTAAAAATTTAAAGTTTACCAGACTGGCTGTCCAGTAAAAATTATGGGTATTTTGTGAAGTATGTTCTTATCGTATTCATGTTACTATATATTCTCTGTGTTTTATACCAACCCAATTGGTAGGGTAGCATAGAATATTGAACTTATAACACACTCATCTGTGACTGCAAAATACCAGCCTGCAGATCCTCAGTAGCCTAACTCGAGTGAATGAATAAATCTAGAAAAAGGATCACTTGTTTTCTTACAATAACTTTTCCTGTCTATAGGCATATATTACACCACTTTGCATGCAAGTGCAAAGAGGTATATATCCCCAATTTCTATATATCCGTTCTTTTCTACTTTTCCGTCCGAAACAATTGAGTACTAATTGCAGGGTGTGAAACCTTAATACTTATCAAAACAAAAGTTCAACTGGATGTTTACATTCTTACTGGTGAATGCAGCTGGGAAAAGTGGAAAATTAGGTCATTGGAAGGTGCATTATGGGCATTTCTGTCATCTACAAGAATTTTCTGCAAATCTATGCACTCATGGCTTATTTTTTCGGTGTTGCCTTTGAAAATAGTTAATATTCACTAATATGCAAAAATATTTTTATGTTGAAGTTATCTTAGATATGCCTTATGCATAGCTTAGTTGCTGCAGTGAGGGGGTGACCCAATTAACTGCTTGTGGGTAGCTCAAATGATCAATGACGTCACAGAGAACGTCTTTGTAGAAAAATGGCCGCCATAGATTTTCGAGTAGGGAAAGTATGAAAAAACATTGGATTCTTAAAAGTCAGATTTGTTTACTCAATATAAATGATATGCCCTGATGAATTAATGATATTTCTTCACACACATGTTCAGAAATAGTAAGTAGAATCTGAATTAAACTTATCCTTGTGGTATGGGTTTTCGTCCTAATAACGATTTTTCACTAGCATTTTTACTAAAAATTTTATCAATAGAAAAATCTTGCATAAATGTTCTAAACATGATCATTTTTGATGATATCCATGTTTCTTATTTTAAATAAATAAGTTTGGCAGGTTTTTATCCTGTTTTATTTATGTCAGGATTTTTGTTAATGAAAATTTGGTGTCATATGTTTTCGTCCTATTTATAAAATAGGCTACTGATAAAGAAGGACATAAAAAAGAACTGTGTAAATGAGCTATATTTGAAATACGATTCCTGATGTGATTGTGACTGTCTATCTTCACTTTTTCCTGTTAAGACACAAAAACAAATTTAAACTAACGATTTGAAAAATGATATTAAAGTTTCATATTTCTGGACTGGAAATTCTGCTTATCAAACAGTACATTTGTAAATCACATAAATCAGACAGTAATATTTTGTGTATCCTCATATTTTCAAATTATAAATCTGAAATATAATCATATATATTTATTTATCATGAGCTTGTGTAGTCAAATATTTCAAAAGTGGAGATATCCTTGCTATAAATATTTGCTTTTCTTAGACTACTTAGAAAAAAAAAGAGGAAAATATAAGAAACATGCCATTTTCAATCCAAAGTTTCAACCCTTTATACTAGCAGCAACTACATGACAGTCGAGTGACATTAAAACTGAGAGTTTAAAATGCAAGATGAAATGGTTTGATTTTATGTGACCATTGTATTTTTTTCCATTATAAAAGTTTACAAAACTGATAAAAGAGACATAAGAAAAATACATGGAAAAGGAGGTGCCCATTTTCAAAAAAATATTTAAGCTATTTGGACGGTCTTACTATTTACCCCGGGAACCCCCGGGAACTCGGAATTACCCCGGGAAACCTATATATACATAAATAGGTGTCTTGTACCAATAATTTCTATCACTGATTAAAAAAAAAACATTTCTCTTATTTAAATCATAATGAAAATGAAAGTTATACGAAATAGGTTATGTTAAAATACATTCTCGTACCCCGGGAATCCCCATCAGTTTACAAAGGCCACTAAGATATTCTTCATCACAATGTTAATAGGAATTTACCTAGTTTATAAGTAATTAAACGGAAACGTATCTTTGGATATAGAAATCCTTGATTCTTAAGAAGTATGAACTGAAATACCCCTGGTCCGGAAATTAATGTATGTATCATGTTCCCGTGGTATTTCCTGAATTACCCCGGGTCCCATTATGTTGACAGACAAGCGTAGAAACGTTTCCCGGGGTAGGTATATCGATTTCAATTATCCCGGGTACTACTAAGTAAAAGATTCTATCGCAGGGAAAATTTCCAGGGTACTGTTCTTATCTTAATTTTAATGTTTTTGCGATGACAATTTACCGGGACATTGTTTCAACTATTTCAATCTAAATTACCACGGGTGTCTAGAAGTTAACGTTCCATAGGATTCCCGGGGTATGTTGTTTAATAGAATTACCCCGGGTCCCGCGATTGGAAGTTCCCAGGGATTGTACGATCGATATAAATTATTTTCTACATTCCGTCTATGTAAATGCACCCAGAGAAGATTCCCGGGGTATTGTTTTTAAGTGCTTTCGTTATTGTGTGAAATACTCCGTGGTCCTAAAGCCTTCATTGTTCGAAGATTCAGTATTAACGTTTGTATTTTTTCTGTACATTAATTAAATGAGACAGTTTTTTAAAGTCAATATCAGGTTAAGTGAATTGAACTATACACAAATAAAAGTGTCCGTCTAAACATATTTACGCAGGCCCGAATAGAAAGATACACTATTATGTTTCAGGTAAAGGAGACTTAAATCAAACTACAACATGTTGTAAAATTATTATTCGAGTGGCGACCATCACATCGAAGTTTAAGCTTGGAATAAGCTGTAGCTACGTGGTTTTGCACACCATTCGAATTTTGTGATATTGTTTCGACATAAGCCAACATACACTGTTTATTACCTATTTCTCTATCATGAAATAAACTGGCCTGGAATATCAATATAAAATATCTCTCTAATCCATTAGATATGTGCTCAAAATCAGAAAGCCGTCTGACCAATACAATCAGTCACTTTTGCATGGATATTTGACTAAGCTGTTGTCGCGGCGTTTAGATTACCAACCTACGAATTTCTTTTTGTTTCACGTCCGAAATTTATCTAATGATCCGACAAATAACGATTAATATTAATAAGCGATTAACATAATAATAATTTGTAATTCAAATTCTCTCCTGCAAGCCAATATTGTCTGAGCTGTTGCTACGACGTTAAGGCTTTCCGCTCACCATTTGCTTTTTGAATGTTGTCCAAAATTATTGATGATGTAAATAATGATTTAATATATGAAACGATCATCCTTTCGCTAATAAACTATAATTCATATTCTGTCATGCGTCCCGGATGCTAAAGCGTTTGCGAATGTTAAGTATTCATGAAAAAAAAAACAAAAAACAAGAGCTGTCACTGTAAGATGACAATGCCCCCGACACCGCTTTGATTTAGAAGTTATGGCCAATGTTAAAGTTTTTGGACGGAATGACGGACGGACGGACAGACGGACGGACGGACAAGTCAAATTTATGATGCCTCCCTATCGGGGGCATAAAAAACCAGCACCTATAGCGGTCGCCCTTAAGTTCAGTTCCTCTTGAACAATAAATTTGCATCACGGATACAGCATATTTGAGGATTTCAAAAAAATTGCGATTTAATAATTATATGAAGCGGTATTATTCCTGTACAGGTCATCAAATACTCGCTCATAAAATAAATCGAAATAACATTCGCAAACATCTGGGTCTTCGTTCAGAATGATAACACGTTTGCGAATGTTATCTCGATTAATTTTATGAGCGAATATTTGATTACCGGTGATGTAATAATGTTAATTGGTGATCAATCTAAAAAGAACATATTTACAATCAATTAATCGAGTTATTGGTGAAGCTGTTTGGTTCATTGACGATAGAAAGATCGAATCTACAGAATTGTTTTGTAGTAACGAAGTTTGCTCGACGACGAATTAGTCTAGGTCATGCAGTCTGCGATCCTTCCTTTAGAGCTTCGACTTCCACGGACAGATAAGTACTACATCTGAGAAGATAAGTATCGTATTGGGGCTATACCTCTATATAGACCAAATACATTTCTCGTCAATATGTGACTAATTACCCCGGGACTCTTATGTCCCCTGTGTGTATAAAAAAATGACTAGTTACCCCGGGAATTGCATACACAGGCGAGAGAAAATGCAATAACGATAACTCGTGTATTTATTCTTATTCATACATAAGTGTGTGGGTTTTTTTTAAAGGAAATTGGACCTTTTTTTTACTAAAAATGATAAATTGTACTTAAATCGGTGCTTATTCCCATGAATCTCGTAACTACACCCAAAATTGCACATGATCCGATTTAGGATTAATCTATGTCACATTGATAAACTCTCCCGTGGTACCTATGAACAGCAACCATTCGTCGGACACATAGCTTCCCGGGGTAATTCTTTTAGAAGCGCACAATACTCTGACTAGTTTTCGAAACTTTTGCAATAAAGAGAAAAAATGAATAATTTTAGTCCGAGGTTAGAGTATATGCACACACCAAAACACGTTAGTCTGAATACAAAACCGTTGATAGAATTACCCCAGGTCCCACAAAGTTGTCAGCATTGCAAAATTCCCGGGGTAAATGTTCAAAGCGATTTCAATCATGTGAAGCTTTAGGTCGTGAGTTTTTTAACACAAAGGAGATTCCCGGTGTAATTCCATGGCGATTTCAATTGTGCTAGATTATCCCGGGTCCTGTCGAGGCGGTGTTTCAATCATAGAATATATTCCCGGGGTAAGTGTAAATCGTTTTGAACAGTTTTGCTAGAAATACAACAGATCCCGGTTATCAATATAGTATTTCAATCATTGTGATGACATTCCCGGGGTAAGTAACCAGCGGTTTCAGTGATGATAGAATTATACCAAGCCCCATACAGTTGGCGATACCATTATAGAAAATCTTCCCGGGGTAGGTTCATAGTGATTTCATTAGTGCAATGATTCCTTATTTTTTGGTGTTTACATCTTTGAAATGACTCACGGGGTATTGTTCATTGAGATTATATACTGTTAATATTAACTTTGGAAACACAAATTCAATGTTACAGTCGTTGAAATTCTCCCGGTGTTAAAATTTAAACGATTCTAAAATTGATAAAATTACCCCGGGTCCCACTTGAAAATGTTGTAAAACCAGGAGAAAATGTCATGCGTTTTTGGTAAATACGTGGCAATACATGAGTATATTGAAACCTTTTTTCACTCAAAAGAGATATTTTCATAAATCACTCGTTCAAAGTCCATTTTATAGTACAAACATATCCTCTGTATACTAATATTGGGATTCCCGGGGTAATTCCGAGTTCCCGGGGTTTCCGGGGTAAATAGTCAGACCCCTATTTGGATTTATCTTGAACATGTTTGGTAACTTGGATTTGATAGCTACGATTTCAAACTAAAATTTGACACCTAAAATGATATAACAATCATACACATGCACTTAAAACAAACAAAAAATGAAATAGGTCGAAAACATATGACGGACGAAAACATATACCGCTTCCATATTTGATATAAATGACTTGTTAAGAAGAACGGAATTACAAGAAAAGGGTATAATTGGAAAACTGTCTTCGCGTCGTTTTGTCATCATGAA
This sequence comes from Fragum whitleyi, assembly GCA_948146395.1. Lineage (NCBI taxonomy): Eukaryota > Metazoa > Mollusca > Bivalvia > Cardiida > Cardiidae > Fragum > Fragum whitleyi. The sequence goes on along the minus strand of OX411549.1, from coordinate 49,648,848 downwards.
CGCAGGGCATGAAAGGGGGTTCTGCAACGTACAACAAGTGAAAAATAACACCCTTCGCGTCTATAGTTACGAAAGCATGGTGGGGCGAAACTTGGTAAAATATTTTCAAATGACGTCAATTTGAAACAAACACTGGTATGAGAATACGCACCATTTACAGTTTCTCTTAATAAATGTCTTAAAGATACTTCAAACATTTGCATTGTGTCTCTCTGAACATTCTTTCCAGTTTTGGAGACTTTTCCGGAAACAGTCGCCATTTTGTTAATGGTATCCCGCTGTTCGACCCCCCCCCCCCTTTAGATGATCAAGGCCATATATGCACTTTTAGTCAATTTAGACTTTAAAAAAAAAAAAAAAAAAACTTCTAAAACGCCATATTTTTCTATGGAAAAAATGACAACTGTAGTCTGTCATTATATATGTTAAATGGTAAGATCATTAAAGAGCTTTGTGGTTTGGTTACATCGATTGGGAAACAAGTTCTTACAACTTAGATTAATCCCTCTCGATTCTGCTTCCTGGAAAATTCACCGGTACTCGCGCCGAATGTGTGGGCCAATGAAAGAACCAAGATCTATAGCCGCTCCCGGGAATCGAACTCAGGACCTTTGGGTCATAGCCGGGCCGAGGCTCTACCTCTAGATCACGGACACCACATGCTTTGTGCATATCACACAGACGTTTTTCCGTTCCGCTGCTGCTAGAAAGTTTGGAACTCACTTCCCCAGCACCTTCGTGATCATGTGACTACAAGCCATTTCAAGAGTCTCGGATTGGACCATGGGACGGGGAGAGTTGTAGATGCCCCATCTTCACGAGTCAAGGGGTATCGAATCGATAAGATCTTCTCGAATACGCAAAATAAGTAAAACGTTCGTAACCCATGGTTCGACAAGATGTAGATGCCCTTGCTGTTCAAATTAGATTTTTGTGCTTTTGGCTTATTTGTGCAATGCGCCTGTCTTTGCTTTCACTGAATATGTGTCCTTGTAAGTTGCTTTTCTTCGTGCTGACAATGCCCAACTTCGCTTGATATACTAATCTTTATTGTTAACTGATTAGAAATCACCAATTTTACGCCATGTGTTAAGTTAATGAAATAAATTTTTAAACTTCATTTAAATACTATTTCTTTAATGGGTGGGGCCCTTTTAATGATGAGGCGCTACTTTATTGAGGGCTTATTCCTCGTGGTAATAGAGTTCAACATTACTCTTGGAATGGGAGGGGTATGGGGCTTTTCTTCCCGAATGAATAGCCTACAGTTCATTTTATTTCTATATTAATACTATATAGACTACCAAATACCGTTCTCTTTACACCTATTCAGACAAAATTTGATTTTAATCATGATGAATTGATCATAGTATACTTTTACGAAATGTGTTATAGCATTCAAATTTATGTCAATGCTTCTATTTTATTTTTTTTCATAAATAAATATTCATAAGGCATGAGCTGAACTAGTTTATATAAATGTGTCTTAACTCTTGAACTCGCCTACGGATTTACTTGATCTAATGTAACATTTCTATATGTTAATATCCTTTGATTGTCCATGTATAATTGTCTTGTATGTAAATTGTTTGTCATGTATATCTTTCATGTTGGGTCGGTAGATAGGCGCGGATACATCGCTTATGTTATCTCTTTATGTATGAAACCGACTTTATTTTTTTTTGTATTTGTATTTGCATTTGCTTACAAAGATTACCAGCCTTCAAAAGCTGACATGGGACCATCATTTTAAAAATACCGACAGAATAATATGACTTGCGATGCTTCGAAATAAAAATGGAAATCATGATATCAATTTTAAACAGCAATTTACAATTATTGATATAAACATTTTGATCTTGAATACGATTACCCATATATCCTTCTTGTGGGTCCCTTTTGTAAAATAATTGCCCATGGAGGTCCAACATAGAGCTCACGAGACTATTTTCCTCGTGTATGTGGAGTTAATATTGGCAGATTGTTGGCAACATATCTTGTTGGCCATGCCGCAGTTTGGGTCCTTTAATGAAAAGATTGCCCGTAAAGGAACCACGAAGAGCCCATTAAACATTAAACTTGTGAAACTTTGTCAGTGAAAGTTTTTTTTCTATCTTTATTGATGTTTTTTTTTTTCAATTACTTTATGTTTTATACTAAATTATAGTTTTACCCGACAATTGCAATAATAATTTGTTTAAAATGTTTGAGCCGTTTTTTGTTTCAAATGCCTTAAGTTACATGAAGTTTGAAATGTTAAAATCTTAACTTAAGATTGTGCTACATTGGTGTCTTTCTATAATACAAGATAAAACCGGGCAGTAATCTGTATAGTATGTTTACCAACTAGAAAATGGATTAAGAAGAAAGAATAACAAAATGGTTGCCCTAAAGGCGTGTTCCTCGGTGGCCTAGTGGTAAATGTACTCGACCCGTGACCTGGAGGTCCGTGGTTCGAGCCCCACTGTCACCGGGGTGTGTTTATGGGCAAAACACTTAATAGCCAGCCTCAGTTCACCCAGCTGTAAAAATGGGAAGCAGTGGGTTTAAACCACTGCCTCTCTCTCAGGGACGTGAAAACATCAGGATTGAGTGTTCGAGAGCGGTTCTATAAGCTAAAGCTTTCGTCGCAATCGAACTAAAATAAATTAGTATAAACTAAACTAAAGGCGTGTTAAGATTAAGCTCTCTAAACTCTCTATCAAGTATTTACATCTTCACCCAGTTCTTTCTTCATATAGCCAGATGTACATGTCTTAAATAGTACATGAAGATTTTTACAATGAACTCGGCATCATCTGCCATTATCACTGTTCCAGTGCTTAAATGAATGTGTTTTTAGCTCACCTGAGCACGAAGTGCTCAAGGTGAGCTTTTGTGGTAAGGTGGATGTCCGTCGTCCGTCGTTCTCGTCCGTCGTCTGTCGTCCGTCGTGTGTCGTCCGTCGTCAACATTTACCTTGTATGCACTCTAGAGGCCACATTTTTTGCCCAATCAACCTGAAATTTGGTCAGAATGATTGTCTTGATGAAATCTCGGACAAGTTCGAAATTGGGTCAACTAGGGTCAAAAACTAGGTCACGGGGTCAAATCTTAGAAAAACCTTGTATGCACTCTAGAGGCCACATTTTTTGCTGGATCAAACTGAAATTGATCAGAATTATTGTCTTGATGAAATCTTGCAAGAGTTCGAAATTGGGTCACCTGGGGTCAAAACAAGGTCACAGGGTCAAATCTTAGGAAAACCTTGTATGCACTCTAATGGCCACATTTTTTGCCCAATCAACCTGAAATTTGGTCAGAATGATTGTCTTGGTAAAATCTCGGACAAGTTCGAAATTGGGTCAAGTGGGGTCAAAAACTAGGTCACAGGGTCAAATCTTAAAAAAACCTTGTATGCACTCTAATGGCCACATTTTTTGCCCAATCAACCTGAAATTTGGTCAGAATGATTGTCTTGGTAAAATCTCGGACAAGTTCGAAATTGGGTCAACTGGGGTCAAAAACTAGGTCGCGAGGTCAAATCTTAGAAAAACCTTGTATGCACTCTAGTGGCCACATATTTTGCCCAATCAACCTGAAATTTGGTCGGAATAAATGTCTTGATGAAATCTGGGACAAGTTCGAAATTGGGTCAACTGGGGTCAAAACTAGGTCAAAGGGTCAAATCATAAAAAAAACTTGTATGCACTCTAGAGGCCATATTTTTTGTTCAATCAACCTGAATTTTGGTCAAAATGATTGTCTTGATGAAAACTCGGACAAGTTAGAAATTGGGTCAACTGGGGTCAAAAACTAGGTCACAGGGTCAAATCTTAGAAAAACCTTGTATGCACTCTTGAGGCCACATTTTTTGCCCGATCAACCTGAATTTTGGTCAGAATGATTGTCTTGATTAAATCTCGGACAAGTTCAAAATTTGGTCAACTGGGGTAAAAAACTAGGTCATCGGGTCAAGTCATTGAAAAACCTTGTATGCACTCTAGAAGCCACATTTTTTGCCTAATCAACCTGAATTTTTGTCATAATTATTGTCCTTATAAAATCTCAGACGAGTTTGAAATTGGGTCAACCGGGGTAAAAAAACTAGGTCACAGGGTCAAATCTTAGAAAAACCTTGTATGCACTCTTGAAGCCACATTTTTTGCCCAATCAACCTGAAATTTGGTCAGAATGATTGTCTTGATAAAATCTCGGACAAGTTCGAAATTGGGTCAAGTGGGGTCAAAAGCTAGGTCACAGGGTCAAATCTTAGAAAAACCTTGTATGCACTCTAGAAGCCACATTTTTTGCCAAATCAACCTGAAATTTGGTCAGAATGAATGTCTAGATAAAATCTCGGACAATTTCGAAATTGGGTCAACTAGGGTCAAAAACTAGGTCACGGGGTCAAATCTTAGAAAAACCTTGTATGCACTCTAGAGGCCACATTTTTTGCTGGATCAAACTGAAATTGATCAGAATTATTGTCTTGATGAAATCTTGCAAGAGTTCGAAATTGGGTCACCTGGGGTCAAAACAAGGTCACGGGGTCAAATCTTTGAAAAACCTTGTATGCACTCTAGAGGCCACATTTTTTGTTCAATCAACACGAATTTTTTTAGAATGATTGAATTGATGCAATTTTTAATGAGTATGAAATTGGGTCAACTGGGGTCAAAAACTAGGTCACGGAGTCAAATCATAGAAAATCCTTGTAAGTCAATCTGAAAATTTAAACAAGAGGGCCATAGTGGCCCTTAATCGCTCACCTGAATGAACTGTCTAAATTTTTGCAATATTCTTCTGCCTCTGTACAACCTGATAATACCTTTTTTACAATTTTCAGGTTGACTTACAAGGATTTTCTAAGATTTGACTCCGTGACCTAGTTTTTGACCCTAGTTGGCCCAATTTCATACTCATCAAAAATTGCATCAATTCAATAATTCTGACAAAATCTCATGTTGATTGAACAAATAAAGTGGCCTCTAGAGTGCATACAAGGTTTTTCTAAGATTTGACCCTTAGACATAGTTTTTGATCCCAGTTGACCCAATTTCGAACTCGTCTGAGATTTCATCAAGACAATCATTCTGATCAAATTTCAGGTTGATCCAGCAAAAAATGTGGCCTCTAGAGTGCATTCAAGGTTTTTCTAAGATTTGACCCGGTGACCTAGTTTTTGACCCCAGTTGACCCAATTTTGAACTCATCCGAGATTTCATCGAGACAATCATTCTGACCGAAATTCATGTTGATCCAGCAAAATATGTGGCCTCTAGAGTTCATACAAGGTTTTTCTATGATTTGAACCTGTGACCTAGTTTTTGACCCTGGTTGACCCAATTTCGAACTCGTCCGAGATTTGATCAAGACATTTATTCTGACCAAGATTCAGGTTGATCCAGCAAAAAATGAGGCCTCTAGAGTGCATACAAGGTTTTTCTAAGATTTGACCCTGTGACCTAATTTTTGACCCCAGTTGACCCAATTTCTAATTTGTCCGAGATTTCATCAAGACAATCATTTTGACCAAAATTAAGATTGATTGGGCTAAAAATGTGGCCTCTAGAGTGCTTACAAGGTTTTTCTAAGATTTGACCCTGTGACCTAGTTTTTGACCCCAGTTGACCCAATTTTGAACTCGTCCGAGATTTCATCAAGACAATCATTCTGACAAACATTCAGGTTGATTGGGCAAACAATGTGGCCTCTAGAGTGCATACAAGGTTTTTCTAAGATTTGACCCTGTGACCTACTTTTTGACCCCAGTTGACCCAATTTCGAACTCGTCTGAGATTTCATCAAGAAAATCATTCTGACCAAAATTCAGGTTGATGGGCAAAAAATGTGGCCTCTAGAGTGCATACAAGGTTTTTCTAAGATTTGACCCTGTGACCTAGTTTTTGACCCCGGTTGACCCAATTTCAAACTCTTCCGAGAATTCATCAAGACAACCATTCTGACCGAAATTCAGGTTGATCCAGCAAAATATGTGGCCTCTAGAGTTCATACAAGGTTTTTCTATGATTTGACCCTGTGACCTAGTTTTTGACCCCAGTTTACCCAATTTCGAACTCGTCTGAGATTTCATCAAGAAAATCATTCTGACCAAAATTCAGGTTAATCGGGCAAAAAATGTGGCCTCTAGAGTGCATACAAGGTTTTTCTAAGATTTGACCCTGTGACCTAGTTTTTGACCCCAGTTGACCCAATTTCTAATTTGTCCGAGATTTCATCAAGACAATCATTCTGACCAAAATTAAGGTTGATTGGGCAAAAAACATGGCCTCTAGAGTGCATACAAGGTTTTTCTAAGATTTGACCCTGTGACCTAGTTTTTGACCCAAGTTGACCCAATTTCTAATTTGTCCGAGATTTCATCAAGACAATCATTCTGACCAAAATTCAGGTTGATTGGGAAAAAAGTGTGGCCTCTAGGGTGCATACAAGGTTTTATCCAAGATTTGACCCTGTGACCTAGTTTTTGACCCCGGTTGACCCAATTTCGAACTCGTCCGAGATTTCATCAAGACAAACATTCTGACCAAAATTCAGGTTGATTGGGCAAAAAATGTGGCTTCTAGAGTGCATGCAAGGTTTTTCTAAGATTTGACCCTGTGACCTAGTTTTTGACCCCAGTTGACCCAATTTCGAACTCGTCCGAGATTTCATCAAGACAATCATTCTGACCAAAATTCAGGTTGATCGGGCAAAAAATGTGGCCTCTAGAGTGCATACAAGGCATATGTTGACGACGGACGACGGACATCCACCTAACCACAATAGCTCACCTTGAGCACTTCGTGCTCAGGTGAGCTAAAAAGGTATTATCAAGTTGTACAGAGGCAGAAGAATATTGAAAAAATTTAGACAGTTCATTCAGGTGAGCGATTAAGGGCCACTATGGCCCTCTTGTTTAAATTATGGCGAATAATAAAATGCGGAAGAAAGCACAAAGTTTACATCTGAAAGGTGAGTGAATTGCGTTTATCTACACAATATTTCTTGTTTTTAATATGGTTTTCAAAAATAAAAAAAAGGTATGTGTTAGTATTTTTATGCCCCCGATAGGGAGGCATCATAAATTTGACTTGTCCGTCCGTCCGTCTGTCCGTCCGTCTGTCCGTCCGTCTGTCCGTCCGTCCGTCCGTCCGTCCGTCATTCCGTCCAAAAACTTTAACATTGGCCATACTTGGTACATTACCTTTCTGTAGGCACATACTTTGGTGACCTTGACCCCTGGATGACCTTGACCTTCAACATAGATTGGCCATAATTTAAAATCAAAGCGGTGTCGGGGGCATTGTCATCTTACAGTGACAGCTCTTGTTTATTAAATCGTACTGCGAAGCAGTAGATTTATAATTACCGTTTTCCAGAAATCCAGTCTGTTTGACCCACTACATTTTTACCATAATCTTCTGAGCAATGTGTTCAAACCAAATTATGTGTTTTCAAACGCCGAAGAAACGGCCTTTTCAGTCACAATCTACAAACTTTGTTTTTATCTTATTTACTTTTCGACAATTACAGAAGAGGCTAATACAAAATTTGATGTAATTTTCGCTTTTAGTAATTACCAGTTAGTATTTTCAGTGTTTATAACAAGATTTTCGGTTGAGTAAAGGAGTTGAAACGTACAAGAGGTTAACTGTATAATAAATTTGTAGCACTTACAATATTACTGCTCTGATGTTTTTCTCGAACGGTCATTTACCAGTTGTAGGGCTGACAACCAATCAAATTCTGTTATGATTATCACGCGTTTTAACCCGCGCGTAAATACAGACCACGTCATAGATCGTCTGCTCGAAATGTGTCAATTAAGTTGTTTGTCATTGGTCAATAGTCGTCTGCACTCAAACAGGAAGCGTGGGAAGCCTACTGGTGGAATGAGTACTGTTGACTATGTGTTAACAAATAGAAATAATTTTGTAATTTTGAAATATTTGATTTTAATGAGCACTCTGATCACGCTCCAATCCTATTTTCAATAAATTCAAATTTGAGTATGAAGAAAAATTATTCAACAACAAATAAACCGACAAAAACATACGATAAACTGATATAGGATATTATTTATCTACAATGACCTGGCACTCATTAAATATTCCTTTTGACCCCTATTGATAGTCGGTAAATTGTTTCTTAATATAGACTTATACTCGCGAAGTTAAGATGGAAAAATATGTATCACAGTTCGAAGTACACACGGAAATTTAGCGGTGGTGGTTAGGCTGCGTTCCCATAATCGGGAGGCCACGAGTTCAAGCCGGACTATGACCATAAATATTTCTATTTCTTTTTTGGGGAACACTTAATTGAGTACCGATTTCGATACTTTTGATATTTTGAACAGTGTTGCCTAAGACTATTTGTATTCGGCACAGCCTTTCCGTCAGCCTCAATTTGACTACTAAGTATTGTAAAGTCCTGTCCATTAATCATTGGTAATTACTGAAAAAATACAAATTTTGAAAAGTATCTAGATCTTTCTTTAAGAGATGAAGGGGCACTTTTTTTTTTTACAAAAAATGATTGTATGAAATTAAAAACACATAGAGGGTTTGAACACGTTAATCGAATTCCTGTTTAACTCTTATCTCTATCTTTTAATTCAATACCATGGAGCAAATCTTTAGATCTTTATCTTAACTACTTTTTAGTACAAGCTTACTAACAACTTATTATTTTTTTCATTTAAAATCAATTTCATATCAATGAAAAAAATCTTACTCTCGATCAGAATGCAATAATCTTGGTTGGTGCAAACACACAAAATTGAATGATGTCAGAATAAAATATATTGATCGTAACTGACAAAAAAACCAAACAAGGTACAAAATAATAATAAGAAATGTAATTAAAAATAAAAAAAACGAAAAAAATCAATATGTTAACGATAATCACAATGATTGTAACATGTGTCTCTGTCAGGAATGAACTCGACCCAACAACTTATCGGTGTAAGAAATAATTTAGACTAGCAAAGGGCTATCGAATTAGCAACCTTTCAAAATCGGACCCACAAGGTTGGATGAGCTGGCGATGTCCTCGAAAAGATGGAGTGTTAAGACAAAAAACTCACAAATTGGGCAAATATTTTACCAACTTTTATTGTCCAAATTTGAGCCCTTTTGATTGGCGAACTATTGCACTATCCCAGCCTCTCAAAGATGTACGATTTACAGTGCTGACAGCACTTTGATAACTACAATAGGTTTTCCCCCACAGACTCTTGATATTCATTTTACACAATTATCAAAACGAAAGAAATGGGGACGAGAGAAAAAGCATTAAACAAAAGTTAATGTTTCATCACGAAGATTTAAAAAAAAAATAGTAAAATCAAAAGATTAGATGACGAACGATCATAAAGAGTTGTACTAAATTATCTAAGTAACATATTTTGTTACTGTAAAAAAAGCTTTTTGTGCTAGTCCTAAAAATGTGTGAGACATAAATTTTTCATAAAATGTACATTTTCTATTTCTGAGGTTGTCTCCATTTATACAAACACAGACATACATGAATAAAGAGAAGATAGATAGTATAGAGCAATCAAAGTCTATATTGGTAGTTTTAAAAGAAATTGTTAAAGGTAGAAACTCCATTTTCCCACCGAAATCAAGCTGTTTTTCTCTGGTATGAGATGCAACAGCAGTCAAAGTTGTTTCATTTATTATATGCCGTACGTTCAGGAAGTGAATAAGTTTGTGAATGTTTGAAAAAATTATTTCGCTCTGTGTGTTAGTTCACGTGCAAATTGAGCACAATTTCGCAAAAAGGTTTCGGTAAACATTTCATCTTGAATACAGGGTTTTCCCTTTTTCGTGCAATTGGCATTACTAAGCCATTCTTATTTAATAATCATTAATTATGTAGAAATTAAATTGTTTTGTTGAAATGATTAAAAATACCCATTTTTATTAATGAGCAAAAAAGAGCCCGTTCTTTGAAATTGCAAAATATGCCCCTGAACCATATTCAGGGGCATATGAATATCCATCATTTGATCTAGTGATCTACTTTCGGACTTGACAAAAGCTACTTAGACACGATGCAGATACCATGAAGATAAACATTCTAACAAATTTTGACAATAATTGTGCCGATATTGTAACCTCTAGAAAGAGAAAAAAGTAAGATCTGACCTAGTGACCTTCTTTTTAAACCGAAATAATCTAGTTTTGATCTTCACCTTGAAATCATCAAAATAAATATTCTGAAAAAAAAGAGAAAGATTGAGCCAAAAGTGGGACCACTCGAACCTACTTTACGACTGGGCATGACGTCTTTTTTTAACATGATCTAGATAACACAAAGATAAACAGACTTATTTGATAATTATCAAGCAAAAAGTAAACTCTGAAGCTAAAGTAAGTTTGTGTAAGATTTGAACTAGTGACCAACTGTTTGACCAGGCATGACTTATTTTTGATCATGACCTAGATAAGCATTCTGACTAATTTTGGGAATAATTGAGCCAAACTTTTGACCTCTAGAGCAGAAATAAGATTTGACCTTTTGACCTACTTTTTGACCCTTGTTAAAAAACAACTTTGAAGTATTTTATAAATAGATGGTCTATAGAACATATGGGAAGTTCAGTTGAATTCTAACAAGTAGTTTAGGGAAAGATTCTTTTGTAATAATTGCTGACCGACGGATAGACGATCAGGTGGACAGACAAACGGACGCCATAAATTGATCAATCATGATAGCACATCTTGAGCACTCAGTGCACAGGTGGGCTAAAAAGACATGATTGGCTACAATGATATGCACATCTCTATTTGATACTTATCATATCTGTGCTGATTGAATGAAATCTGCCGATTAGGTACTGAGAAATTGAGCGGACACGATAAAGCAACAAATTTAACAAGATTGCTGTTGTCACAATTAACGCCGTCAAAGGGTATAGGAAAATCCGGGAAACTGAAATTTCCTAGTATTTTTCTAAGGGACTCAGGTAAAATAATACTAATAATAAAAAAAATAGAAAAGAAATTGTTTTTGTAAACTTTTGTGAAAAAATTCTGGTTAACAATATTTTTCGTGTTGGCACTGGTTTACCAGGCCTTGGCAACCTGGCCCTACCCTATTAAGGTTGTCAACAATGTTCTGTGCACAAATTTACCGAAATATTTTGAATTTCCTGTTAATTCCTGTTTATCATTTAAATTGTTCAGGGGAGATGTTTCCAAAGCTGTGGTCACTTATCTCTGAGACATGTTACAAGCTTACAAAAACATTTTTTTTATTTTTGATTGTGTGTGTGTGGGGGGGGGGGGGGAGGGGGGCATGTTAACCAAGGTGGTGTAACCTGTCCCTGGGGATACGTTACAATAAAATTATCATTAAGACTCCTTTTCCTGTGATGTTGTATGGATCCTTCCCATTTTCAATAGGGTTCATCCTTGTGACCTGACCAACATTCTGACCAAGTTTCATGAAGATTGGATCATATTTGTGGCCTCTATAGTGTAAACGCTTAAATTGTTGAAGCCGGATGACAGACATCCAAGAGTCACAAAAGCCCACCTTGAGCACCATGTGCTCAGGTGAACTAAAAAGTCCGGAAAACTGAAATTTCCTAGTAATTTTCTAAGTCCAGCATCCGTATCTTCCAGAAAAATCATTGACCGGATCTAAAGTCAAACTTGATCTGTAATTTATTGATGCACTCACACACCAAAAATAGATCAATATCTCAAAGGGTATAGAAAAAAAAAATCGGGAAAACTGAGTTCCTAGTAATTTTCTAAGTCCAGCATCCGTATCTTCCAGAAAAATCAATGGACCAGAACCATATTTAAAAGCGCCAGGTCAGGTGACTATGAACATTTTGTGAAAGTTTCATCCAAATCAGTCCATAAATGAAGAAGTTGCTTTGCAAGATATGGACATACGGACGTTCTGACATCGGGACGGACAGACTGAGAAGATGATACCAATATACGATCACCTTCGGCGGCGCATGAAAAGCCATTGGTCTGTACCAAGAATAAAATATGCATATTTCTATTGAGTATAAACATAGATTCAAACCCCTTCTTTTGTTGCCGAGAGGGGATCCGACAAAGGGAGATCACTCAGTGGAAAAGCAATAGGCTGTAATCAAATAGGATATGCACATCTATGTTTGATACTCATGTCTGTGAAGTTTGTCCATTAGTTGCTGAGAGATAGAGCTGACATTAAAAGGCACAGACAGACGTGCGGTAGGAAGAACAAGCCGACTCCCTTATCCCCCCAAAATAAATATTTGGGTACAATCCTTCTTTATTCTTTTTTTTCCAGCATTTTACCCCCTTGTTGAATTAATCATTACAGATTAGAGTCTTACCACCTTTGGTTCTGCTCCTGGAGGTCGTTTACTCATGAATCATTTAAGTTATTTTTTGGCCTGGTTTAGCAGGCCATAGAAAACTCTGTATCCTTGAAATTGCCTAGAAACAAGATAATGGAGTCAAAAACCGAACAACGTGTGTACTACGTATTTTTTGTGCTCACGCGCGCGCAAAAATAGGTCTTGTATATGTCACCAACTTTTTGTGCGACACGAAGTGCATTGTGTGTTCAGCGCAGTGCTTGCATATCACTACGCTGTGCTAAAACGAAAGTTCTGATAGTACTGAAGGCGAGGGGACTGAATACTAGTATAGTGGAAGCATATTGACCTGAACCTGGCCTTTGTGATTTAAATAAATCAAATACCGGTCGTTTCCCTTCGGCAAAACACAACTTTCCTGCGGAATTCAACCGTGAAAATGGGGTGCATGTGTTAGATCTGTTTAACCGTTATCGCCCATGCTTTTTATTGTAATTGCGATATTTTGTCACACCATGAACTAGTGAATCAATACATTGAGTCTCCTATGTAATAATCTTTAAATGCGGGTGAAAAAATACAAATTTTCAAACTTCTTTAAATGCAATTTACGTCTTTTGGCTGGAAATGAAATTCCCTCTCACAGTTACACACGATTGGAACAATTGTTTTTGGAATTGAATCGTCTGTTCCTGTCACTAGGTGCAATGTATCAGTAGATTGTCGTATCGGTATACTATAAGCCCGCGCATACCTATAATTTGTACAGTATAACGGAATGTGGATGCTTGGTCGTCACGTGCCGAAGTATTTTCGGAATTGTATTCATGGGCCTACTTATTTATTCTGCACAAAGGTCAGGTTCAAGTTAATATGCGCTCGCTATAGACGAAACAACACACGAGGTCAATTTTCTGGAATTTTACATTGATTATTCATCTCGTCTTTATCATGTATACCATATATTTTCTTACTTATCACTGCCAAAATCGCTGCTGTGTAAAAGATACATAGCTTTTTTTATAATTGATCTTGACGGATGACCTTGCTAATAGGAAAAAGAAGAAAATGCTGCTAACACTTTCTCCCTTATATTATCTACCTAGAGTTTTGGCTAAAAATAAGCAGCGCCCCTGCCACACCCATATAAATGGGCCAATCCAAATTTTTGGAACACTTTTTGAAACAGGTCACCCATGAAACATTCTGGTAAAGTTTCATTGAAATCATACAAGTGGTTCAGATGTTGTTCAGATTTTGGGCTCAAAATAAGCCCTGCCCTGTCACAACCATGTTTATTGGCCAATCAAAATTTCGCTTCGTAAAGTTTAATTGAAAACAGCCAAGTAGTTGGTTTGGTTTAAACTAATTTATTTAACATCGATTGGGAAACAAATTCTTACAACTTAGATTAATCCCTCTCGATTCTTCTTCCTGTAAAATTCACCAGTACTTGCGCCGAATGTGTGGGCCAATGAAAGAACCAAGATCCATAGCTACTCCCGGGAATCGAACTCAGGACTTTAGGGTCAAGGGGCTGACGCTCTACCTCTAGACCATGACACCAGTAGTTCAGGGGGGGGGGGGGGGGGTGTTCAAAGATTTCAGGCGCAAAGTAAGCCCCTCCCTGCAGTGCCAATATTTATGGGCCAATCAAAATTTTGTTTACAATTTTTAAAGGGTCACCCAAGGAACATTCTTGTAAAGTTCCATTGAAATTGGTCCAATGGTTCAGGAGGAGATGCTTTCAAAGATTTCAGGCTCAAAATTAGCCCCGCCCTGCCCATATTGTACGGGCCAATCAAAATTTCGCAAACAATTGTTGAAAAGGGTCACCCAAGGATAATTCTGGTAAAGTTTCAAGGAAATAAGCCCAGTGGTTCAGGAGATGTCAGTCAAAAGTTTAAGGCTCAAAATAAGCCCTGTCCATATTTATGGGCCAATCAAAATTTCACTCACAATTTTTGAAAAGGGTCACTCAAGGAACATTCTGGTAAAATTTCTTTGAAATCAGCTCAGTGGTTCAGAAGATGCAATTTCTAGGTTTCATGCTCATAATAAGCCCCGCCCTGCCACACCAATTTTAATTGGCCAAACAAAATTTCACTAAGATTTTTTGAAATGGTTCAGAAGATGTTGTTACAAGATTTTAGGCTCAAAATAGTCCCATCCTGCCCATATTATTTGGTCAATCAAAATTTTGCGAACAATTTTTGAAAAGGGACATCCAAAGGAACATTCTAGTAAAGTTTCATGAAAGTCGACCCAGTGGTTGAGGAGATGTCGTTCAAAGATTTCAAAGTGAAAAATGCCTCGCCCTGCCATGCCCATATTTATGGGCCAATTTTCATTGCTAGTGGTTCAGGAGCGTTTCTAAGAATGTTGACGACAGAAGACGCACTCAGGGTGATCCTTTAAGCTCTCCTTGGCCACGTTGTGCTCAGGTGAGCTATAATCTATACCTTGGGAATAAGTTGGTTCTGGCAGACTCAGCACTATTTAGTGAGCATACGGTTCGACATTTTCCTTTTGAAGTGAGTTCGGAATGTGGTCTAAGACCCCTATAGGTAAATGGAACCCTTGGTTTCCCTCGCCTAAAAAGATTAAAACTAGAGGCGCTTGAGTGCCTGATTAGCTCCACAGGCTTGAATATCCTGATAATTATTATTAGCGGATGATTAGGCTGTTAAAAGTAAGGATCATTCCACTGAAATTTGTTTGAAATCCAAAAATAAAAATTTCATTACTAACAGAATGTTACTGCACAATATACTGGTATTTTGTCCACAAAATTTTGATTGTAGATCTTTCCGCTTTTCATTAAACACCACTATAAGGGTGTTACTTCACAATAATTGTTTGTCACCAAAACAAAATTCTATCTAATGATAATAAGAAGTAAAATATTAAATCCAATATTTTTATTCTGCCCAATGCCTTAAAGCTGCTCTTTCACAGTTTTTCATAGAAAAAATACAAAACTTGTTTTAAGTTTTGGAAATGTGTGTATCTTTAGACTATTAAGAATGGCCCAAAGCATTGGCACTAGAAACAACATATTTCAATAATTTTGTAACTTATTTTTTTGAAGTGGCAAGCTCAGTAAGGTATCCAGTCTATTTATTTCTAGTCTATTTATTACAAAATCGTTATTTTCCGTGAATAACCTTTCATTTTTTGCTTGTATTGATATGAAGTTTCCAGCTGTCAAATACTTTAACCTTAATCTTTGATTGAATAAGACAATCATACCGAATGTCAAGCGAAAATAGTTGGCTCGGAATTGAAGAATAATTTTTTAGCGTTAGTAGTCACTTTATTTTTCAGAATGAATCTAACCTAAATTTGGGTATATCGGTCTTTCTTTCGATGCAATACCAGATTGAATCTTGTTATTTTAAAGGTTTCAACATGATGAGGTAATTTATTCCGATTGATTTTACGAAAAATGTTAAAATTCACATTTTCCCAATCTGTGCAAGAGCAGCTTTAAAGTGCAGTCAACTCAGCTATTTCTTCCCCGCTCTGAACCTCAGTAGGCCACTTTACACCTCTTGACCTCTTTGTGCAGTCACCCTTCGTTCAACTAAAATGACCAATTCTAAGGGGGTATCTCAGGCTCCCTATTTCACCTTATGTTTCTACACATTTGGATTCTAACAAAGCTTATGTTCCATCTAACCTACAATCTTTACACCCATTGAATTTAATGAGTCTAAAAAAAAATTATCATTTAGGTGATACCAGAAGGGTGGTCAAATATTCACTTTATATGTTGAAATGTCCTCTGCCAGTATAGAGCATGCTGTTCATCTAATCAAATATTTTTTGCAGCCTGATACAACTTCACAGAAATAAAATTCCTATGATATTTGATTGAAATCCATCTGAACTTTGAAAAAAAAAAATTTTCCATATTGGATATTACACCATATAACATATCAGAAGAAATGACCTCTGACAATAAAATGCATATTTTGCATCTGATCACAATAATTTTTTGGTAGACTGATAAAGTATCACTAAAGTATCATTCCAGTGAATCTCGGTTGATATCCATCAGTTAGATTCTGAGAAAATGATTTTCAAAGTTTCCACTATATAACATAATATTATAGAGAAATGACTTCCGCCCATAAAACACTTATTTTTCATTTGATCACAATATATATTTACAGACTTGTAAAGGATAACTAAAGAATCACCCAAATGAAATTTGGTTGTTATCCATTTGTTAGGTTCTGAGAAAATGATTTTCAAAGTTTCCACTTTATATTTTATTTGAATTTGGGTTTTACGTCGCTTTCAACAATCTCTCAGCTATATCGCGACAACTGGAGCACCTAACGATGGATTCCTGGTATTTCTTACACCAATATCCCACCACATCTCTTTCTTAGCCTCCAGTTGCTATTCCACATAGGTTTACGATTATCTACCCATTGGTGGAAGACAAATGTCAGAAAGGATAAGTGCCGCGGCCGGGGATCGAACCCGTGCGATTCCAACATATAGAGAAATGACCTTCGCCGATAAAATACACATTTTTCATCTGATCACAATAATTTTTGGTTGACTGATAAAGGGTCACTCAAGGATCATTCCAGTGAAATTTGGTTGATATCCATCAATTACCTTCTGAGAAATTAATTTTCAAAGTTTCCACAATATAACATATAGACACATGACCTCCGCCCATAAAATACACATTTTCTATCTGATCACAATAATTTTTGGTAGACTGATAAAAGGTCACTCAAGGATCATTCATGTAAAATTCAATTGGTATTCATCGATTAGAATCTGAGAAAACTCACCTATTACCATATATGGAAATTAGCCACGCCCACGTCAGCCATGATTTTCAACTGATTAGAATTCTTTGAAGGAATCTGATAGAGGGTTACCCAAGGAACATTCCTGTGAAATTTGACTGAAATCCATCCAGTACTTTATGAGGAGAAGGATTTTAAAGTAAAAGTTTATGGACGGACACACGAACAAATGACGGACACCATGCCATGAAAATATCCCGCTGGCCTTTAGGCCAGTTGAGCTAAAAATTGGAGCGCATGCCTTCAAAATTAATTAATGTCACCTTGCCTCTTTTATAAACCAGGCCTTCAGCGCTTTGATTTTATAATACCCAACAACCACAAAGTTTAGCGGGTACAGTGGAATTGCCATCTGTGGCAATATCTTGTCCAGAGGTTTAAAATTTAGATGTAATGTGTATCTGCATACTGGTATGAAGTTTAGCACCTCCAATTTTGAAGCCAACCAATGAGTAAAAATTAGAGGTGTACAACTTCATATGCAGATACACATTATGCATCAATTGTGAGAACATACAGTAGTGTAGGAGAAATATTCTAATAAATTAGAGAAATTCATGTTCAAGGGGGGATAATTTGGAAACAAATGAGAGTAAAGATTCAAATGCGCAAGTGCACTTCAAGTTTTATGATGTATTAGAATCACAGAAAACTGTGTCCACTGACAGACGTCCATCCCAGTATATCCCCCTCCACATCCACCAGAGTGAGGGTGTGTGTGTGGGGGGGGGGGGGGGGGGAGGGATATGGTGTAGCTAGATCAGTAAAAAGCAGACAATACCCCCCCCCCCCCCAGTACTTTGTCCTAGTCTTTTAGTTTTTGTCCCAAGTTCAATTTTGACCTTTGTGACCCCAAAACAATGGGAAACTTCCTCACGTCAGGGGCAACAATCAAATATAGTGTCATGATTCTTGGTTACTTTGTTTTAGAGTTAGAGTTTGCAAACAAAAGGGTTGTGCACGGATGGACAAAGACATGGAGAAACCACTTTGTTCCTGTCTTTTTCGTGGGTGAGTAATCAAGAGCTATACATTTTACAAAATTTATTTATGAAGATGAAATATGCATTTGTACATAATAACAACAGAAAGAATCAATGGACTATTTTACCAGTAAAAATAGCATAAAACCCTTATATTGACTTCACTTTAGACTGGTATATCGATATGTGCCAGTGCATGACATGTCCAATAGTCTCGAGTAAGTGTGAAGAACCAATATTAGGCAGCATGCACAGTTCATAGAAAATATTAACTTATTGTCTAGAGCTAGTCAATATCTTTACAGCGCAGTGAAGACTCTGACAAGACTTTGTGACTGCATTAACACTTCAATGTTACACTTTAAAGGGTGATTTGGTCACTGTTTTGCTAGACTTAATCACTGATGATTTACAACCAAAGAACAGAGGTAAAGACCAGAGAGGAATACCGAGAGTCTATAATCGTTAAAGAATAACAAAGCCCAATTTAATTAGTACTTATTTGAAATTTATCTGAACACATCCATGGCTCAGTACAAAACAGTTGTAACTGCCTATAAACATATAGGCAGTTACAAACAACTGTTTTGTGTTGAGGCTTTGACATAGGATTTGTGATGATTCAAATGAGAACTCACAATTCTGAACATGTTGAAAATACAGTAAAGTCTCGGTGGTTCGTATCTCAAGGGACCGGGAAAATTTATACGAACTAAACATAGTACGAACCAACCAATGTCAAGCGGTCGGTAGTCTTTTGATGGCTCAGATCAGACATGGTCTTATGGTACCCTATATTTGTGGCTTTATTCTAAGGTTCTATGGAATATGTTTTAAATCAAGTTCTAACGAGACAATTTTGTTGAGAGAAAGGACACAACAAATCTCACTTGAACAATAATCAGCTTTCGTTTTGTCCATATTTAAATCCAAAATAAAGTAATTTCGGCAATTATTTACATGCCAAATATTAACAACATCAGAGTGATTTCCCTTTGGATCAAATCACCTTGAGTACTCATTCAGTGGACGATGATATCTCGGTATTACGATGAATCTGTGTGGAAGTCATGTTAACAATAAAGTCTACGAAGACTTGCACAGTCATTTATGCATAATCGGTATGAGAAAGCCAGATGAAATACAATATTTAAGGTCACTGATTGATCCTTTATTCGATTAAAACCGCTGAAAATTACAAATCAAACAATGCCTGTATATAATGATGCAAAACAATAACTTCGATTAATACCAATCAACAGGTGTGAAAATCAAGGTATATGTCTATTGTTACACCTAGGACAGCTATTGATCGCACAATTTACACCTACGGATTAAACATATGAATTTGTGTTATTCCGAAACTCTCGGGCCTTGACACGGGCTACGAACTACGAACCACCGACGTGCGAATTACTCGGAGCCTTCTTACAAAGATAAAGAGGGAAAAAATCGGGACCAAAGAATGTATACGAACCATCACATACCTACGAACCACCGGCGTGCGAACGACCGACATTTTACTGTAATATAAACTCCCAACCCCCCCTGTATCTATGGCTAAAGAATCATAGATACAATCAAGTTTATCCTGGGTATTTCCTTAATTGGCAGGCAGAACAGAGACATTAGAATACATACTAGTCAGTGTGTGTGACTTTTCCAACAATTTGTGTAGCCTAGATGAGGTATGAGCTACGCATATTTGATGACCACCTGAATAGAATTTAAAACTGTATCAATCTATAAAGGGAATAGCCAAGAGCAGGTCTCATGCTTGTGTTTGAAATAGTGGTCCTTGAATCATCAACTAAGAATTCGGGAGGTCAGAAGTAATTCAAAGGGGTCAAAACAATAGATTGAGCAATTCAAAGAGAATTTTACAGGATAAAAAAATAAGGAAAAAAAAAAAAGAAAAAAAAAAAGATTGATTTGAAAAAATTAAATGGAATATAATGTATATAATTGAAAACTTGGGACCTTAAACCGAAATTTTGATCCTTGGGAGAATTTATTGAGGTCAAATTAAGATCTTTTCTGGTATTTTAGATAAAGGCAAGCACCGAAGACTCTGACCAGATTGGTCTGTGTGGATGCAAAGCAGGTAGTCCAGAAATTATACTATGTGAAAAATGTGAAACAGTTGGAAATGATACACACAGGCTCATACATCACACAGTCTAATCGTTCTTTATATTACACGCTTTCTAGTTTGCCACAGGATAAAGGCATTTCAATTGGTGTTTGATGATATAAAATGAGATGATGAATGAATGATGATAAGAAAAAATTATCTATTTACACAACATAATACAAAGGGTCAACACATGATTTTTTTCTTTCTTCATCTTTTTCATAGAATATGATTTTTTCCCAGAGATAGATTTCTTTTTAAAAGAAGGGTGATCTTGAGTGATTTTCCTCGTCTTACATTAGTATAAAGATTAAAATATGACAAAATAAAAGTAGAAAAAAAAATCTATTTCTCCGTTTTCAGGATAGAAAAGTTTTTAGCTATTCATGGCGACTGTCTTTTAAATCTTCAAGAGATAAAATTGATAAGCACTACTTAGTTTTTGATCCAATAAATGGAAAACAGTTATTACAACTGATGATACGCTTCAAGCATATTGTTCTGACATTTGAATAAGTTGAATACATTTTTCTCGAATGAACAACCAAGTGAGAATAGGCAATATTTTAACCACCTTCATTTACAAACTCAACGAAACCAAACAGTAATTTAAGATAGTGGACCTGTAATAGTTCCGCAAGATTTTGGAACACATGATCTTTCATAATGTTAACCAAGGTTTCCTAATGAAAATCATTAGGAAACCTCGGTTAACACTGTTAAAAGTTCATGACTGCCAAAATGTTGCGGATCTATTACAGGTCCACTATCTTAAAAAAAAAAATTGAATTTGAAAACCATGGGAGTTTATTTACTTCAGTGATCCATAACTTCTGGATCTGCATTAGCTTTTCCAAAAGCAGTGTTATATTAACAAAATTGAGCCTGTGAGTGACATTTCCAACAAATTGAAACATGTGTGAGTTGCAAACATTGAGCAGTCAGAACAGTTCCACAGTGCACCAGGAAGATTGGCTGTCTGCCTGAAGACTTTTCTTCATGAAAAAGAAAAAAACTCTGGTCAGACTGTACAGATGCACAGGCTGGCCAGAGTATTTGCTTGGCGCACATTTCAAATTGTTAGAGATGTCATGCACAGGTTCAAATTATTTAGATATTAACAAGATGTGTTTGTGAAACACGAATGCCCCCGTAACAGCATTTTTTTTCAAAGTTTGACCTTGACAGATGACCTTGACCTTGTCATATGACCTTGACTTTGGTACCAGCAGATGCAGATCATTGAGATCTATCATCATGCCAAATATGAGCCTTGTATCTTGAATAGGCTTGAAGATATTGGCAATGTTAAGTTTTTTGGTTAACTTTTTGAGTTATTTGACCTTGATAGATGACCTTGACCTTGTCACATGACCTTGACTTTGGTACCAGCGGATGCGGATCATTGAGATCTATCATCATGCCAAATATGAGCCTTGTATCTTGAATAGGCTTGAAGATATTGGCAATGTTAAGTTTTTTGGTTAACTTTTGCAGACAGACAGACGGACGGACGGACGGACAGACGGACGGACAGACAGACAGACGGACAACGGTAAAACAATATGCCCCCGATCTATCGATGCGGGGGCATAAAAATGTTTATGAGTTTATTTTAATGATTTGTAAGACTGTGTTGAAGTCCAATCCTTGACGTAGCCAGTACTAGAACCATTTGTAAGTTTTGATAGTTTCTATAAAGCTCCACCCGTTTGTTGTTGAAATACATCTATTGAATCACCATCTTCCATATCAAGCTGAAGTATTAAAAACAATGAGTTAACATATATTCTGACGAGTTTTAATTTTGCTTCAATAAATTGCCAAATTTCGAGATTTAAACATGTCTTGCTCAAGTTATTTCGCAATAATTACTGGTTAGTTTAAGGCTAAGACAAATGAGCAGGCTAATTTCAGTTTATGATGAGCCTGAGAGGCTTCTATTTTATTTTATTTTTTTTTGTTCTTCAGCAGAGGCTTATAAAAGGTTTGTTACATACTGCAAGAGGACCATGATGGTACTAGATTGCTCACCTGAGTTTCTTTGACCCCTGGGACATCACATCAATTAAATAGGCAGATGGCATAAAGAAGATAATTTCTACATAAAACCAACTGAAATGAAGTTTGGGCCAAAATTGTGGCCCCTACAGTTATAACAAGAAAATTGTCATTAAGTTTCATGAAGATTTGGCCATGCATATTTGTGGCCTCTAGAGTGTAAACAAGAAACTTATCATTATGGCTCCTTTTCCCGTGATATGGCATGGATCCTTCCTATTTTCAATAGGGTTCATCCTTGTGACCTGGCCAACATTCTGATCAAGTTTCATGAAGATTGGGCCATATTTGTGGCTTCTAGAGTGTAAACAAGAAAATTGTCAATAAGGCTCAATTTCCCGTGATATGGCATGGATCCTTCAAATTTTTGATACGTTCATCTGCATGACCTGGCCAACATTCTAGTCAAGTTTCATGAAGATTGGGCCATATTTGTGGCTTCTAGAGTGTAAACAAGAAAATTGTTAATAAGGCTCCTTTTCCAGTGATATGGCATGTATCCTTCTCATTTACAATAGGGTTCATCCTTGAGACATGGCCAACATTCTGATCAAGTTTCATGAAGATTGGGCCATATTTGTGGCCTCTTGAGTGTAAACAAGAAAATTGTCATTAAGGCCTCTTTTCCCATGATATGGCATGGATCCTTCACATTTTTGACAGGCTTCACCTGGCAAATATTATGATCAAGTTTCATGAAGATTGGGCCATGCATATTTGTGGCCTCTAGAGTGTAAACAAGAAAATTGTCATTAAGGCCTCTTTTCTCATGATATGGCATGGATCCTTCCATTTTTCAATAGGGTTCATCCTTGTGACCTGGCAAACATTCTTATTAAGATTCATGAAGATTGAGCCATATTTGTTGCCTCTAGAGTTTTAACAAGAAAGTAATCATTAAGGCCCCTTATCCTGTGATTTGGCATGTATCTGTCCCATTTGGATAGGGTTCATCCTTGTGACCTGGCAAATATTCTGATCAAGTTTCATGAAGATTGGGCCATATTTGTGGTCTCTAGAGTGTAAACAAAAAAAAATGGCATTAAGTCCCCTTTTCCAGTGATATGGCATGGAGCCTTCCATTTTTCAATAGGGTTCATCCTTGTGACCTGGCCAACATTCTGATCAAGTTTCATGAAGATTGGGCCATATTTGTGGCCTCTAGAGTTTAAACAAGAAAATTGTCATTAAGGCCCCTTTTCCTGTGATTTGGCATGGATCCTTCCCAATTTCAATAGGGTTCATCCTTATGACCTGGTCAACATTTTGACCACATTTCATGAAGACTGGGCCATATTTGTGGCCTCTAGGGTGTAAACACTAAGATTGTTGATGCTGGACGACAGACGACGCACATTCAATGATCACACAAGCTCACCTTGAGCATGATGTGCTCAGGTGTGCTAAAAACTACATGGTTGTCCAATGAATGTTGATCCTTGAGCTATTTAAAAATCTCTTTCAAATACAGGGCTCTTGGAAACGACAGTAGTGTCGTCTGAGACGACAACTTTTCCAAGCGGACGACAAAAAAAAACCTATCAAAGGATTCCACCAGACGACAACTTTTTCTAAGGCACGCGTCCCGACTTATAACCTCTCGGCTGTGTATAACATGTTTGATTGGGCCTACTTATTTCTCGCCTGCTTTCGGGTCCGGTGTAGACTGGTCTCACTGTCGACTATCAGAATAGCCTATTCTAGGCTATTCTGATAGTCGATATGTTGATCAGTCTAGAGCTGGTATCACGGTTTCTGAGAGATTCTCTGATGTTGCGGGCAACAGTACCCGCACAGGGTCAGAAATAAGTTGGCCCATTGTTCACGTAAGTTAACTGTCGCGTGAAAAATCGATAATAGCCATATCTGAAGTCCAATAGACAGCCAATCGTAATCGGCTATTCGTATACCTTGTAGGCGGAGCCTGACTATCAATGAATGGAATCTAGACTCTGCCCTGCGATGTGTTCTGGCGATTGTTACGCATGAACGAAACATGTGAACCATTAATTTATTGATTTAAGCAGTTGATTTACTAATTATATACTGGTAATTGAATTCGAGCAGGGCCCCAATCGTAAGACAACATGATCGACCCAATTTATTTATAAACAAGTTTATGATTAGTCCGTGTCCTTTGAACTGTCCCGAATCTCTTTTACCTTTTGTAAAATCGGTATTTTGACTAAAACAATTATTTAATTAAAGAAATGTCCCAACAAAAACATGAAATGAATAATCACTATAGGTGTATTTTCAAAACTGAGCTCTGACCTAGATGTTGAGTCCATTACCATAGGTTTATGAGTAAACCTTAAGATCTAAGACAAGCACTAAGTTTCATTTGAAAGGTAATTTGTATCTTTGTTATGTCTGTTTTATCAATTTTGAAAGAATAGCACGGAAATTTAACCGTTAAAAGTAGATTTCACAGCTCACCGCTCAAAATCTACCTATACCGGCGAATCTCTGAAACGCTGTGCATGTGCTTAATTCCGTATTACGTATTTCGAAAATGGAAAGCTCCAGATCAGCCTACTGATCAGACGTGTTGAAGTGAAAAAAAGTGAACACAAATCAAGAGACAGGTGGTTCGGAAAGTTTAATTATTTCAAGCTAAAAAAGAAAATAGACTTAAATGTTGAGATTTTTTAAAGTCTAAATAAATAAAATAACATTTTTTGACTTCTTTTTAACTTCTGGCAAAAAGAATATATAACTGTTTCAAGACTTGCTTCTGTACTAATCAATGGTTTTAAACTGAACCGGGAAAAGTTTTGTCATCTACTGAGCCCATCTCCAAAAATGAATAAAAAATGTAAAAAGCATTGGGATAAAAGAAGAAACTGGTTTTTACAAGCAATTCCTTCTTTTCAATCAATGTTTTCCTTAAGATAACCATTCTGGTGACTAAACCATTGGACTGTGTAGTAAAAGGTTAATAAATTTTCGTTTCAATATCATAGTTTTGCACGGTACAAAATCCACCCTCATAATGATGGAATCCAACTTTTTTATGTGGAATCCAACCTTATCTGAAGTTGGATTCCTGGAATCCTACTTTCAAAATCCTAGTGAGAGCCCTGAAATAGCACATCTACTCATAAGGAAAAATTGAACAGTCATTTTGAAATCCATGCATACATGTAGAAGTAATAAACCAGACAATATTTTACCAGGATAGACTAACAGACACATATACAACTTTGTTGTGAAAAATATGTCTCACCCACACTAGGTGGGCTAAAAAAAAAAAGACATTCTTTTTCCAATTTATGAAAGTTAATGCGGGGGAGGGTCATTGCAACAGCTCATCTGACCTTCTGTCAGTAGGAAAACTTGTTGGTACATTAGCTTTCATAATGAACTTACCCCATGTGGTGTGTCATCTTCATTTATGGGATTTCCATCAAATCGAAACCGTACATTTGGTAGTCGAAGTCCCTGAAATTGAATAAGCGAAAATAAGAGAAATTTATATTTTTTTTGACAGGGTAGAATTTCACAAAACCCTGATAACATGCATATAGTAGGGTGAATATTGGTCCATAAATGAAAGGAGTTGCTTCACAAGGAATAAGACAAGAGCACCCCCTTTTTTCATGCTGCTGCTGAAACTCACTGAACCAGGACAATATGCCCAGGATTAGGTGACTAGGAACATTTTGGGAGAGTTTCATCCAAGTCTGCCCATAAATGAAAGGGAAGTAACATTCAAAAGATTGTGACATACAGACGGACATTCTGACATCAAGGTGGGGACAAAGATGATACCAATATATGTCCGTCTTCTGTAGCATATATTAAAAAGAGCTAGGCGGAGTTAGTTTTTCTGCACAGTACTCCTTAATCATGAGAGGTACATAAATGGTAAGTTTCAAGTCAATCGGACACAAGGTGAAAGAGTTTTGCTCCAGACTTAAAAGTATAAACTTCAACAGGCGTATAAAAGCACTGCTTTGACCAATTGAGACAATTTTTTTCTAAAGATAATCAAGATCTTAAACTGATTGTTTCATTATCTGTACATATTTGTTTGGAGTATGTTAGTAGAAACAAGAGCCATGTTGGACATGGACATAAGTCCCCTACCGGCTTTGTTTGTCTCAATGTTTTCCCACGCCAATTCTATCAGGGACGTCAAAACCAGGTCTTGTTTTGGAAAGGGTTAAACAAGACTTACATGAGTTGTTGTCTCTGCTGTGCCCACTATACAATTCATGCAAGCAATAGACAGATGCAAGAAATAACAATTCATGCAAGCAATAGACAGATGCAAGAAATAGTATCAATAACAGTTACCTTGTCTGATCCAAGATGTTTTTCTTCAGTCTTGTTGGTAAGAAATGAGAACTTTCACTGGAGGTGATTAATACTGCTGCATCACCACCCTGACTAACATGGCTTATAAAATTTTTTACATTTTAAAACAGGTTTCATCAAGTTAGCTTGCTTAGTTATTAAGTTATTGCAGGATCCATTTTTTGCCATATTTTCACTATTTCCGTTACCATAGCAACCGCACTTTTTGTCAAAGAACAAAGATAAAATGATGTGCATAATCTACACATTGCCATCTAGTCATATACCAAGTCTCATCAAATTAGCTTGCTTACTTATTAACTTATCGCAGGATCCAATATTTTTTGCCATATTTTCACTATTTCCGTAACCATAGCAACAACAATTTTAGTCTAAAAACAAAAATAAAATGATGTGCATAATCTATACATTGCCATATAGTCATATACCAAGTCTCATCAAACTAGCTTGCTTAGTTATTATCTTATCGCAGGATCCCATTTTTGGCCATATTTTCACTATTTCTGTAACCATAGCAACCTCAATTTAAGTCGAAAAACAAAAATAAAATGATGTGCATAATCTACACATTGCCATCTAGTCATATACCAACTTTCATCAAAAACGCTTGCTTAGTTATTAAGTTATCGCCGGATCAAGATTTGAGCGGACAGACGGACGGACAGACGGACGGACGGACAGACGGAGGGCAAACCTATAGTCCCCTCCGGTGTGAACACCGGTAGGGGACTAATAACACATATTTCATTCTAACAGTATTTTGTGTTTGATGGTTCATAATATATTAATTTTACTATGGAACCCTTTGAATTGATTATAATTTTACTATGGAACCCTTTGAATTGATTATTTAATATATTGGAAAATACCCTTTCATTAAGATTCCTGGGCTGATCCTAACCATTTGACATTTAAAGAAGTTTATGCTACAAAGAGGCAGCAAAGGCAGACTTCTCAATCAGGCAGACAGACTTACAGCTCTTTCTGTATATGCAGACATCAATTTTCGTAAGCATGTGTTTCTTTTGATCTTGAAGTGCACCACACTACCATCTTGTCCTGTCACCTTCAGGTTAATGTGTTCTGTTGGTGCTTTTCCCTCATCCTGCAAAAATCAAAAACAATTCAAAGCTAGCCCACCTAAACTCATCAGTTCTTTGCCAGGCATCAAATCTGATGCCATTGAAGACTTCCTAATTCAACAATGTGTTTGTAAAACAGCAATTTTCTAGAACATTAAATGGATGACTAGTCACCTTGACATTTAAAGGTGTGTTTTTATGATATGCAAAATATAAGCATTGCCTGAGTTGAAGCTCAGGGTCCAAAGAATCCACTTGTCCCCTCTATTTACGAATAAGAAATCCCAAAGGATGAGAGGAAATTTTAGGTCAATTGTCTGTTCGGGTGAGTGAAGAAGTAAGGGCACTAAATTATAGTGTCTAGTATCAAGGTTACTAAAGCTGCTTGAGCAGCTGATTGCTCCACAAGCCTTATTTCATACAAGGTTTTTCTATGATTTGACCATGTGACCTAGTTTTTGACCCCAGTTGACATATTTCAAACTGGCCCAAGATTTCATAAAGTTTATCAATTTGATCAAACTTCAGGATGATCAGGCAAGCGGTACTGACATGTACGACTAGACAGTCATCACTGGACTGTCTTTAAGTAGGTTGGTTTTTTAACTAATCAGAGAGCAGCAAAGAGGTAGCCTGGGAACAGGATCAAATTACACTATAGACTGGCTCACCTCTCCAATCTATGCTACCCTCCGATAGACTTTGACAGGCTTGATAGCGTAGTTGACCTGTAAATACTTTTGTAATGTGAAAAATTGACATTATTTATCTACCCTTCAGTCAAATTTAACTGATTTTTTGATTTTTGACTCCCCTTTGGTTGGTAGGCCTATTAGGAATATTGCGAAGTAAAAACTTTAGACTGTTTCAAATTCAAAGAATTTCAGGGAATTCATATCGCAGTCCTGGAGTCGCAAGAGACATGAAATAGTTTTAGAATAACTGTAAATTACATTTGCAGAGAGGACATTCACGTGAACAGAGTTACCAACTGATGTTAGTAAGCACTATTCAAATACACTGCTACAATAATTAATTAGCTCGTTATTCAATTAACAGAATGATGTGATAGACCCGTGTAAAATACAACATTAAGAACAAAAGTAAATTTTATTGTAAACGGTGCAAATAGTTAGCAAAATTATACCCTGCTTTGCATGTGCACTTGCTTGTAAAGAGGAGCAGTTTGGACCATTTTGTCAACCTAAACCGGAACTGAATGTTTATAAGCAAGCTGCTGTGCACTATTTTACACGTGATTTTGGAATCTGGGTAACACTGGCCTGACCCAGGATCAGAAGCATTAAGGTTGAAAGTTGATACGACATCACTAGCAGTGATTGGGAAAGAATTTTTTCAGTGGGACAATGTCCATCAGTTTGCAAACTCAATGTGACAATTTGAAAATCAATGTGACAATTACAGTTCTTGAAATGAATGTATATACAGGCTTCAGACTTTCTTTTCTTTCCTAAACTCAAAGCCAATTTAATGATATACCACCTGCATGATCGTATGAACCAATAATTTCACCATTCTCTCTGGCAGCATTCTATATCTTTTCAGTAATTTCACAATTTCAAATTAATTTTGTTTCTGAAAATGCAGATGAAATAATTGCAATATTCTATGTCACTTTTTTAAATTGCCTACCTATATTTACAGGGAAAAAGACTAGCAGGGGCCCATGGCCCCTAGATTTTTGGGCTGGGCTGGGCTCCTAGATTTTTTTTAGGAATCCCTATGCCTCTTATGATAAATATTGAATTTTTTATGCCTGGGCCCATAAGATGAAATTGTTAGTATTTTTTTCTTCCTTTCCTAAAATTAGAATATTATCTGTAACTAAATATGATTAAATATTTTGGGTAATTCAAGATTATTCAGAATTATCATTTGATAACTATAACAAATGCAAGATCATTTTAAGATTAAACAAGAGCTTCGCAGAGCGGCGCATATACGCCCGAAGGGGCTTGTCAGTAACCTTGGCTTGTCAGTAACATGAGCTTGAATGATAGCTAAAAATATTGCAAACATAGACAGACAACTAGTGCCATAACATTTAAATATGAAAATATATTTAGTCCTAAGCAAAAAAGACAACCTACAGAGTCATTATGGCAAGTTTCCTTTCATTCCCATCCATAATGTAGGAGAAAATGAGCCGACAAGAAATTTTGTTTTTCATCAACTCAAGGGCAGATAATCCAAGATAACTCTAGAATAACTGGAGCATTTTGAATTGAAAAGTCTAATGCAAAACTAGACATCATAGGGAGTAATTGTGTCCAGTTTAAGCTCATTTCAATTGATAGTTAAGGAGGATGCACACAAAATACAGTGATTTTCGTTTAATTCAAGGAAAGACAATTCAAGATTTCTCAGGATTGACTGGAGCGATTTGAATTTCAAAGGCCTTTAGCACAACTAGACATCATAGGGAGTAAATGTGTCTAGTTTCAGCTCATTCCCATTGATAGTTAAGGAGGACTTGCGCACACAAAAAATAGTGATTTTCTTTAAATTCAAGGGCAGATAATTCAAGATTTCTCAGGAATAACAGGAGCAATTTGAATTTCAAAGGTCTTATGCACAACTAGACATCATAGGGAGTAATTGTGTGTAGTTTCAGCTTATTCCCATTGATAGTTTAGGAGGAGTTGCGCACACAAAAAACAGTGATTTTGGTTAAATTCAAGGGCAGATAATTCAAGATTTCTCAGGAATGACAGGAGCGATTTGAATTTCAAAGGTCTTATGCACAACTAGACATCATAGGGAGTAATTGTGTGTAGTTTCAGCTCATTCCCATTGATAGTTTAGGAGGAGTCATGCACACAAAAAATTGCTAACGGACGGACATACAGACAGACAGATGGACGACCGAGGCCATAACATAATACGACCCTTCGGGCGTTTAAAAAAAAGACAATGAAAGAAAATATCTGATTTTATGTGTCACACACACATAGCAATAATGCTTTAGCTTGTCTGTGATGGTATGAGTTCGGCAGATTTCTTTTTTTTTCTATTTCTTTGTTTAAATATACATGTGTATGTATGCATGTATATATGTATATATATAAATATATATGTATGTGTGTGCATATGTTTTTTGTCTTCTTACTTACTAAACCTTGTTCCATATTACTAACCCAAACAACATTTTGTACGTTTGTGTCTTTTTTTATGTACAACGATTTATTTGTTTGTATCTCCAGCTTGTTGGTGGAATTAAAGAGAATAAATAAATAAAGATATCTGGTAGATCTTACAAGTAAAATGCACCAAATGGACATGGTAAATTGGCGATAATGATCTGAGGGATAAAAAACATGGTTACTCATTTTTCTTCTGAAACTACCAGATTATGGCGGGCCATCATCGCGAAGACAAATATCATGGATACAATGCAATTACAGGTTACAACTAAGAGGATGGAACTTAAACATCGCAACTACAGATTAATTAGGCTGTATACATGATGTTTTAGTCTCCCTTCCATGTTATAAATTGAATGATAAGATATATCAGCCCCAAAAACAGCATATACAAGCAATTTCGTTGAATTGATATCCCCCCCCCCCCCCCCCCCCCCCCCCCCCCGAACATATTATCATTGTCAATGGAGTTAATATCAAACTTAGGTACAGGTTATCTTTATCTACATCAACCTATAGTTTTCAAGAAATAGCGTGGAAACGAATAACACTCTGTATGTATATGGCTTAAACAGTCAGGGGCATTAATTCTAAAATCGACGGTCGAACCGGGTAACCCCGACAATGTGCGCATGTCCTCTTTGTGGTGAAGCTGTGTGTTCATCTGCAGGGGATAAAAAAGACCTGGCTGTTTTATGAAATTCCATGTTATCCCATGTCAATAGTAGGTCTATCACCATGGAACTCCCTCTCAAACTAAGTAGTCAGTGCTAATAATCTTAATACTTTTAAGAGTAGACTCAATATTCAGTGGGGCCATCACCCTCTCAAGTTTAGTGCAAAATGCTATTCCATTGAAGTGAGAAGAAGACCAACAGAAGAGCCGCTAAAAGCCAGAGGCTTAGTTATGGCTCCATTACAGTAAGTTACAGTAATTATTTCTAGGATGCTTTCAGTTTCAGCTACATCAATTTTGTTTCAATATTGTGCAGACTCTTCAAAATTGAATGGACAAGTAGGTATTAGATATAGACAAGCGAGTTTGTGATTGTTACTTGTCCATGGACAAGCAGACTTTCAAAATATTTTAGAACCACTGGGGAGTACAGTCATAAATCAATAAAATTATTTTATTTTGATTGAAGGGTAGATTAATATCATCCATGTTCCTGATTATGAAAGTATAAACAATATCGACTGCGCTATCGAGCCTGTTATTATGGTTCAGGGTCAAAAAAGCCCTATGACAAAAAGGCCCAGTGTACGAAAAGGCTCGGGTAAAAAAGGCCCACGATCAAAAATGACCAAAAAGGCCCACTGTCAAAATAGAACAAAAGGGATTCTAAATGTGATGTCATAGAGGACAATTTAGTTTTGCTCAAACAACATGTGTAAGAGCTTTTATAAAATGATGATTTATATATTTAGGCTGAGGCTAATCGACAATTTAATCTTGTGTTGCACATGTCAAAACTTCATTTATATGCTAAAATGTTTGCACTTATGATACTTCACTGACATCGAGGTAAACAGCAAAACGTCAATTCTTGATTGACAATAGTAAAATTATCATATACAATTATTGTATACCTTGGTTATTTTGACCCGACTTTGACCTTTGCGAAAAAAATGCTTAAATAACAATTACCGGCATAGTTTATCCATAAACAAAATATCTATTTAGTTCAATAATGTCTGTTATTCTATAGGGATGAGTGTCTTTTTCACTGCGTTTATTGGGGTATAAAGTGCAATTGCCTTGGCACATGGCAAATAACGCCCGTAGGGCGTTATGATTAAGCCATGTGCTAAGGCAATTGCACTTTATACCCCAATAAACGCATTTAAAAAGACACTCGTCCCTTATAATTGCAATCATCTAGATCGAAGAAACTTAAAATATTCAGCCAAACATTAAATCTTCAAGTCTACTTTCTGCGAGTATAAATTACACGATCTATTTTTAGATCGTGTATTGTTTATCTCGCTATCGAAGTGAAATGTCATAAAGTAAAACAAATGATACACAAATGAAAGACAACATTAAAATTCATAGAGGTACTTATGACAAATAAGCTTGATTCTGCCTAGTTAGTCTGTATTTTTGAACTTAAATGGCGGGTTGCTTGAAGGTCTTCGTCGACTCGCTGTTTTCTAAGTTTAAGCCGGCTCAGAATCAGAACTGCATGCTTGTTATCGTAAATTCTTTCGAAAATAGATTAATTCATAATAAATTGAATAGCAATGTTGCGTTGATGATCGGGAACTAGGTTAATTCGAGTTCCTTCAACACAGGACTTGCAGATCGAATTTCGGGGGTTCCCAGAAAGACCTATTGCACTTTATACAGAAATGAAGTGCAATGGATTTCCCCACGTGATGCGATTTAAACCAATCAGAGTTCTTTATTTTATTGGATTGCAATTATATTCCTATGAATGCACGTGCAAAGACAAGTAAGGATAGTCAAATTTTTATTCATCTAAAAGCAGGGGTCGAATTCGGGTCAATTAAATCGCACTATACATATAAAAAAGAATAATGATTTCGGATAATATAAAATGTTTCAAAAATAATGTTAATAAGCAACAGGGCATATCTTAAAACAACTTGCTGGTCAGTTTAAATCAGCTGTTCTAATCAGGTTGAAGAGTGGGCCTTTTTGGCCATATCTGATGGTAGGCCTTTTTGACCTGGGCCTTTCTGCCACTGGGCCTATTTGACCCGACACCGTTATTATCTATTGGAGGGTAGTGTAGATTGGAATGTATACAGACGTTTCGTACCATAACCATTTCGTACCATGAAATATATTACCATTTCGTACCATGCGATGACTATTTCGTACCATAGGCGAAGACCATTTCGTACAGAGCATTGACCATTTCGTACCAACATGGAAACATTAACTGAAGGATTTTCTAAATGTTTAATTATTAAATAACTTTATTTTTTCATGTTAAATCGCATGGAAAAGTTGTAATTGCTTGTGCTGCGAGCTTATAAAGGTAAAAGCCATTTACTAATTAAAGCCAAAGGAATAGGCCAAATGAAATGGTTGATTGGCTGGTATGTTGTTTGATTCTTGTTTGCTACAAGATTGGTAATAACGAATCGGCAATGAATTGTTTTTGTGTTTGCCTACAATTATTAATTGTCAACTGATTAGGAATTAGACTTGTTTGCTAATTGAATAGATAACGACATGCTTATGAGATTTTATTGATGATACGTTTTTTTAGACTTAAAGAGATGATGGATTTTTTATTCGATGTTCTTAGCAATGGGAGACTTCGGCGTGTTATCTCCCTTGTTTGCTCTGTGGATTAAATCAGAGGTGTTCCAAAATCGTTAGCGGTCCTATTAGGAATTTTCCTTGGATTTTATCCATAGTTTCTTTGGAGAAGTTGCGAATGTTATTTTTGTAAATACAAAATACTTATTTATGCAAATCGTATTTATGATACAGTTTTCAATAGCAAAGAAGAAAATAAATATTTATTTTATGTCAAATGTATCTCAAAAATTGCGCAATATTTGATTTAGAGATTATCTTTAAATCTTACAGTGCAAAGAAAATAGGGATAAAACCCAAGAAAACCCCTGATTTGGACCCTTCCTCCTTTTGGAGTATGTCAAGGGAGATAACCAACCGATATCCCTCATTGCAGCATGTCGTTAAGTAGTCAAAATGTATTTCAAACAAGAGCTGTCACTGTAAGATGACAATGCCCCCGACACCGCTTTGATAGTAATAAGGAAGTTATGGCCAATGTTAAAGTTTTTGGACGGAATGACGGACGGACGGACAGACGGATGGACAGACGGACGGACAAGTCAAATTTATGATGCCTCCCTATCGGGGGCATAAAAATGAATATGAACTTGTTCAATTAGCACTATCTGTATATAAAGAATATATATTTTTAGATTTTAAAGAAGACTATAGCAATTTAGGCAATTTGATAAAATATAACCAGTACAGGGTTCCACATTAACCCACGACCGACCGACTTTGTCTGCCTGTTGCTCAGTCCGGAAGGGTTGAACCCGCCAGATGCAAGCCCGACTGGTCGTCCTAATTTCAAATCTACATTCGTCCCGTATAAATTCATAAATTAACGATAGCAAACAGACCTTTTCGCTTGTTCAAAGGATTATCGTTCTCGGTGATAGTTTTACTTTTCCACCATATCCGCTATAGACGAGCATGCGTAAACAGCTCGGAAAATCCCGCATGACTGGTTCCCGTTTTTATCTCGAAGTCTTCATTGAATACGGGAATCATTTATTTTGGAATCCCAAATTTTACGCGAATGTCGTTAAACAAAAATGCGACCTAAAAACGTAAATTTGTTACTTTTAAAGAAAACATAAACATTTCAAAACAATTTCAATTGAAATAAAGCTATTCCCGCTTGCATAATTTAGAAACCGAAAAAAAATATCCGAAGCTAGGTTTTACGACAATACGGTCAGAACGCTTTATGGTTTGTTTACATTGACGATTTGACAAAATGTCTCTCTTTAAGTTCGGCTTTACGTCTAACTCTGACAAAGATAATGAAGAAGAAAAACAAACAAAAGGCAGGGCGGAAACAAAACAAAAATATGAAAAAGAAAAGCGAAAACGTTGTTTTCTTCCCAAATGGAAAGATGAATTTAAATGGCTTGAATATGATGAGCAGATTGACATCATGTACTGTGTCCCATGTCGGAAATACGAGAAAGAGGGGCGCTTTGTTGAAGGTACAGACAACTATAAAATTGATGCGCTGAAACAGCACAATGATTCAAGCCTGCATTATGCTGCTCAAAAGAAGTATGATATACAAACAATGAAAGAAAAAAATGTCACTGTGCACTGTTCCTATACCGGGGAAGTCAGCACCTCTTCAGCATCTAGCTCTTTAGCATCTAGCTGTGGGCTAATACCACAGCCAGTTATT
The DNA here is from genome assembly GCA_948146395.1 of Fragum whitleyi. Lineage (NCBI taxonomy): Eukaryota > Metazoa > Mollusca > Bivalvia > Cardiida > Cardiidae > Fragum > Fragum whitleyi. Next base: position 49,612,995 of record OX411549.1, on the reverse strand, counting down.
GGACCCTTGGATGTTGCTGTCCGAAAACTAAATGAAGAGCAGAAACTTGAATTGCTTGTTTTAACACAGCATACTTCATAGCCAAGAAAGAGTTGCCATTTACTCTCTTAATAATCCTAGTATTTTAGAACTAGTCAAAAAATGGTGTTGAATTACCTAAAAGTTACCAAACACAGAGCTTCAGATTTACAGTGGGCCCGGGTCATTTCTCACATGATGACCCACAACTTTCCAACAGTTGGGGTCCTGTGACCCTGTCCTGCTTGGATATGAAACATTTTTACCATAATGAAAATATGCTTTGGCCCATCATTTCAGGAAATGACCCACAACTTTTTACCTCATGGGTCAATTGGACCCATCAGTATTGAAAAGAATCTGAAGCCCTGCAAACAGATCAGGCCTGTAGAAGATTTATGGAGTTTATCTACAATGACATTCAAGAAAATACGAACAGAATGTTGAAGAATGCACGGGTTATTTCAATAATGTTTGTTGGCGCAACAGATGTATCGATATGTGTATGCTCGTGTTGTGGGTGATGGAATTCCCCAAAATCTTTTTGTTAAAATTAACAGTGTCGAGCATGCACATGCTGAAGGGGTTTTGGCAGCAATTGAGTCAGGAATGGACAGTGTTGACAATGAAGGTTGGAATTGGAAGGAAAAGCTCATTGCAACTGGATCTGACGGGGCTAATGTGAATCTTGGAAAACGCCATAGTGTTGCTAAACTGTTAAAAGACAGTGCTCTCAATAAGGGCCAAAATCAGGAATTTTTGTAATTTCATGTTGGGATTTGGGATTTCAGGAAATTTTTTTACAAAGTAAGGAATTTTTAACCCCCCCACCCCCTCGCACACCCATCTTCCTTTTTCTGTACACTTTGTAAATGCTAGTTTCCTTTCCTTTTTGCTCCCAAAGTCCATGATTCTGGTTGGTTCTCTAAGAATAAACGACTTCCAAGCCTTAAAACTTGTAGCTTTGACTTCAAGCTGTAGGGACGAGCTTTGGATTTCAAAATCCCCTTTTATTACTTTCATTGAATAAATTATGGAAACTTAAATGAGAAAATATGGAGTTTTCTATTTGGAATCGGTCCTTAGCTGTATCTTGCGCGGTGGGCCTGGGAAATGCGGCTTACTCAAATTTTAGTTACGATGTTTTGGTATCCAACGATATTACGGAAATTAATGCCGCTTTTATTTTCCTCTGTCTGTCGTTCCAAAGGTGGCGAGAGTAGAGTGCCAATAAAACTTAAAGTTCTAAGCCTATTTAAACTTTAAGACCTAGTTTTAGACCCCAGTTGACCAAATTTCGAACTCATATCGAGACAAACATTCTGACCAAATTTCAAGTTGATCGGTCAAATAATGTGGCCTTTTTTCTATTGTTCTACTCGCCAAATATGGTAGTGGGGTTTTGTGTTGGTAGGGTTTTGCCTGATGGATTTTTGTCTTGTGGAGTTTTGTCCGTAACTCCAGCATTACACATGTGGGAAAATACCGGGCGGAAAGGAAAATAAGATATTTACTTATACCACAATAATTTTTACTTATAAAAGCAGGAACAATTATGGTCGCTCCATACCTTTTTCTGTGGTTCGTCGGACATGGTGTGATGTAGTTTTTATGGGTAAATTTCTTTAAAAAGTTGATTTCAGTCTAGCTCTAAAATGGCGCACAAAGGAAAATCCACTCTTTTCGGCATAAATATAACAAGAACGATGATTGGCTCATAGTAAATAATCTCTAAGCTGTGTTTTTGTCGCATGAAAAATTGTAGCTTTTTTTGATTTTCATTTGTTAGGGATAAAGTTAAATACTGTGAAAACACTTTTCAGTTTAAATGAAAGGAAAATTAAAGATAATATGAAAGATTTTATGATTTTTTAAATATTTGGCTGATTCCGGATTTTTCCGTAGAGTCGCCGAGGGTTCCCGATAGAATAGAATAGAATAGAATAGAATAAAATAGAATAGACTGGTTCTGCTGTCGACTCAGGTATTAGACTGGTTATCCTGTCCCAATCTACGTTACCCTCCGATACTGGTACAGGAAAAACCTAATTTTTACCATGCAGGTTTTTGCATGGTAACAATTGCGCATGCGCAAGAATGGGCGGAGTTTACTGGGAGGAAATATCTTGTCGAACCAATGGTTACGAACGTTTTACTTACTATCGATTCGATATACTTTGACTGGTGAAGATGGGAAGGAAATTACTTTATTATATAATATTCTACCGCTATTTGTTCACTTATAGAACTTTTTATTTTGATGATCAATCTCATTTCACACGAGAAAAGAAATTTAGATATAATAAAGTTGATGTTAAGAAAAACTTATATTTACACAATTTCTTTCTAATGTGACATTAGCATTTGTTTGCAACGGAAAACGTTGGGACCACTGATTGAATAATTCTTGTTACAGGGTTATTGGTTACATGAAAGACTTTTAATGTTCTTTTTCCGATTGCAATGTTTGTGGTTGATAAGTACCGAAATGTTGCATGGAAAGCATAAAACTTTCATAAACACAAAACTTTACCACGCTTCGCTATTAAATATTTTTACAAATAAACCAAACAAAGTCTTTTTCTTGTATTTTCTTCCGACAATCACTTATCTACTTTTCATCTACATTAATACGGCATGGCATTGTTTATTTTCTCTACATGATTTTATTGTTTATTTCTCTATTAATGTTAATCAAACATTCGTGATTACTTTGGCAATTTTAACTGCGAAATCATTGGCTTTCACAGAAGGAACAATCATAAAAATAATATCATTTCAAAAAAAGATAAGAGCTAATTTCTGTCATATAAATGTTATAATAACAGCATATTTCAGACCAAAGCCGCGCAACTGCAGTTTAATTCTAAATAGACTTGCGTGATTAAAGTGGCCCATCGAAAATATAATAAACTAAAAAAACCTGGGGAATCATTTTAATAAAATAGAGTTAAGAGAAAGAGAGAATTTGGATATTTATCTTATACATGTTTCGGAAAGAAGGGAGCCCAGCTGTTTCAACGGTGAATATACATGACACGAGATTCCAAGACCGCGGTCTCTTTCATCTATATTTTGAAATCGGGAATTTAACTGTAATTAACCCTTAATTCTGTATACGTAATTATATCGTTTTGTACACGGCCTTTGTCGACACGCAACGCCCATATGTAATACGACCAATCAGAATCATCAATGCATTTTGGCCAATGAAATGAAAGGATACAATGGGCCAATGATATCCATGCTAACATTAGGTTTTACCTGTCTCAATATCGACAGATTGAGACAGGCTCGCCAGTCAACTCATGTATGAAGGCTTTTATGATAGTAGACTGGTCCCACTGTCGTCTATTATAAAAGTAGACTGGTTCTGCTGTCGACTCATGTATGAAGCCGACAGGTAAACACCGATTTCTTCGTCCATAGTCTAGAGACCTATCCCATCAGATTTTCTAGTCTATAAAAATGAAAACGAGGCTCCGGTCCGTTACAAAGTTAAAGCGATAATGGCGTTTATTCATTAATATATGTGTGAAAATATTACATACTGACGAAAAGACTTTAGGGTGATATAGATTATTAATGAATGTATACTTTCTTAAAGGAAATAACCTTAAAAAACAAACTTACGCGAAAGGCAAAATGGCGCCTCCTCCTGACTTGTTGTATACAAACAATTCATTAGCCAATCAGAAGTGCTAAGTGCGCCTACGTCATCAAATATTAAAAGCCAATACCGAGTGACAGTAATTTGGAGGCTAGCTGTCGGCTTTTATGATAGTCGACAGTGGGACCAGTCTATTATAAAAGCCGACAGGTAGTCACCAAAATACTGTCACACAGTATTGGCCTTTTAATATTTGATGACGTGCGCGCACCTAGCACTTCTGATTGGCTAATGAATTGTTTGTAAACAAAAAGCCAGGAGGGGGCGCCATTTTGCCTTTCGCGTAAGTTTGTTTTTTAAGGTTTTGCCCGTTAAGAAAGTAAACATTCATAGATATTCTATATCACCCTAAAGTTTTTTCGTCGGTATGTAATCTTTTAACACATAGATTAATGAATAAAAGCCATTATCGCTTGAACTTTGCAACCGACCGGAGCCTCGTTTTCATTCTTATAGACTAGAAAATTTGAAGGGATAGGCTTCTAGACTATTGACGAAGAAATTGGTGTTTACCTGTCGGCTTCATACATGAGTCGACAGCAGAACCAGTCTATTATGATAGTCGACAGTGGAACCAGTCTAAAAATAGAACAGAATAAAATAGAATAGAATATTTTATTAACCAATCAAGGACCCTCGCGGGCATAATTTGACATATTACAAAACAAAAACAATAATGAATGAATGATTAAAAAAAAAAACAAACAAACGTACAAAATTCACCCAAACATTTGAGTGAACAAAATCATCAACAGGTACCTATGCACCTATTATGAATAATTGTGTATAATCAAAATGATCATGATGGATGATAGTGGACAATCTTGACGGCCTTACCCTCTGATAATTCTATTTTTTTCTTTTGTGAAAGCACTTATTAATATAAATCCCAAGAGCAGAAAGAATTGCAAGATTTTCTTGGGTCAGCAGCCACAATGCTTTTTCATCATTTCCTAACAACATAAATTGGTGATTGAAATCTTTAACAAGTTTGAATAGATCCAGTCTCTCATCAATATAAAATGGGCATTCTGTTAAAAAGTGAAATTCATTTTCAATTTTACCCATATTACAAAATTTGCATAATCTTTTTTCTCTTGGCAATTTACTATTTTTGGAATATCTTCCACTTTCTATTAACAGACTATGGGGGCTTATTCTTAATTTGCATATTGATTTTCTGGATATAAAATTCTCTAATTCAAGATATTTTTCAATTCCAAAGTTAGACTTGAGTAAAAAAATATGTATCTAATTTACCTTCTTTTGATTTATCATTACTTTCAATACACCAATAATTCAAAAACTCTTTAATCAAATTAGATTTTACAATACGTATGAAACGTGACTCTGAAAGATTCATACAAGATGTAATATCAAGCTTTAGGTTTTGGAGAATAAATAAAGCGGAAGAATACCAAGATTGAAATCCAGAAAAATGCAAGGTTCTGACAGTTTCATATGATTCTTTCAATAAAGTGTTTGGCGTATTTTCCAACCTATATAAATATTTACGAATGCCAATTATAATTGAAAAATACATGGGATATCTTCCCGTTTCTGACATAACTGCCAAGTTAGTTGAGTTTTTTATCTACGCCTAAAATGTATTTTAAGTATTTCATTTGTGATTTGTCCGCAATATTGTTTTTGTAAATATCTTCAAATATAAAAACACCACCTCTATTGCAAGATGAACTGCAAGTTTTAAACGTTCCCCATATCTCAGATCCATACAGTATTATTGGTTTGATGAGATGGTCATATAAATGCAATCTGGTATTTACAGATGGCTCAGCAGACGTTGTAAGTTTGAAAGATGCTTTCACTGACCTGTTAAAAATATCTTTAGTACCAAATTCAAAATTTCTATTAATGGAAAAATATACTCCCAAGTATCGATAATTTTTGACGCTTTCAAGACAATCTTCTCCAAAAAGAAAAAAAAAATATTATTGATCAATTTTCCTGGTTTATTAAAGGTTAAAACTTTTGTCTTTGAAACATTGACTTCTAAACACCAGTCTTGACAGAAGGTATTTAATCTATTAAGTTTTTCTTGTAATCCAGAAGCTGACGATGAAAGTAAAACTTTGCCATCTGCATACATTAAACAATTTAATGCAATATCATTAATATAAACTTGATCAGGAGTACCTTCAAGGTATTTTGGTAAATCATTTATAAAAATTTTGAACAAATTTGGACTCAATACATCGCCTTGGCGTACTCCTACACATGGTTCGAAAAAGTCACTGCGATGTTCTTCGATCCGAACACATAATTAATTCTTTGCATATAATTCTTTAATAATGTCATAAAACTTTCCATTGATATGTAGTTCATTCAGTTTGAATTGAAGCCCAGGGTGTATAACTGAGTCAAAGGCCTTTTGAAAGTCAATAAAGCAAGCGAAAAGATTACCCCCTTTCTCACAAGTATACTTATCAATTAAAGATTTTAAAACAAACATATGGTCCGATGTCCTAGACCCTTTTGTAAAGCCAATTTGAACATTATCAATGATTTCATTTTCTTCCTAAAATGTATCCAGTCTGTTATTCAGAATCATGTTGAAATAGAGGGCCATTCGGAAAGCTTCGGTGATTCCACGGAATAGGCCTCGATAGGATCTCGGGAACCCTCGGCGCATTCGGGAAACCTCGACTTTCCAGTTAACTGAAAAGACCGAGCGATGTTCCGAATGCCCTCGGCGCTTCTAATTTCCAGTTTATGGAAAAGTCCGAGCGATGTTCCGAATGATCGGGAGGTACAATCGGGAGCCTTGGTGATCCTAAGATTAGAACCAAAGCACAGTAAGTACTGATGGTGAACGAACCTGATGCCGTTCTAGAGTAATATATTGAATTCGTTGAGAAAAGAGAAATTATAAATAAAAAAAAAAGTAAAAAAGGGAAAGTGTTTCGACGAAATTTCGGCAATTCTGCAATTTCACTGTAAATTCAAAGAAAGAGAAAGAGAGGAAAAGATAGACAGAGAGAGAGCGATAGACAGAGACAGACAGTGAGGCAGGGAGCGATAGAGAGAAAAAAAGCAAATATAGTGTCTAGACTAGTGATTATTTTCTTAACTCAAAAAAGCAGTCAGAAAGATAATTCATTTTCGACATGTTTTACTAGATGAAAACAGCAGTTTTTCTGCATTTTGATTATTAAACGTAATCCGCTATGGCTCTGGAACTATTACTACCTGAATGGGGTCATCCAGCCTCCGAAATAAAAGACCGAGGTTTCGTCTTCAACCAAAATGCTGTTATTACAGGGTTTTGGTCTCTTTCGGTATTATGCAGTTAAGGGAAAGAATGCTTATCTGATGCCATTGCGTAAAAACGAAGTAAAGAAAAACAATACGATTTATGTAGGTAAGTATTTTGTACAGCTAATGGATTGTCCAAATATAGTCGTAGTTTAAATTCTATTGTTCAGGACTACAAATCGGTGGATAATCGTAAATCCAAGAGGGCAGATAATTGCAGTTATGTAACGGTGTATGCTAATAATAGTTCTGGTGCGAGAAATACCAGATTCCATGTTTAGGTACTCTAGTCCACAAGCGATTGATTCACAATTCAAATTTCGTCTAATAGGTTATTTCATATCACCATATACGGCAAAACTCAGATTAAGTAAAGATTGCCTGTACTTCAGCCACCACAATTTTACAGAAAAATTGTTAATTGCGGTGTTCATCCTTATCAAAACAAAAGGTACAAGAAAGGTTTACACTTAAAACACGTGTCGAATAATTCTTAAAACCCGTCTTGAGACTGACTGTCGCGTGTTGAAAGGTTATGTAACACCAGATTGCATAAACCACAGATGTCACTAGACTGGTAAGTATTTCTAATGCTACAAGGAACAGAACAGAACAAATCATATGTTTTATTTTCATCCAAGTAAAATGAGGTACGATATGGACAATATACATTAATGATGTTTTTTTGTAATATATTAAGTACTTCCGGTAAAACAAATAGATGAATGATTGGATCGAGGAAATTTTACACTCACCCAAGGGATAGAAGCGCTACTATACAGTTGTAGTTACTATGTTAAGTACTTTGAAGAAGAATATTTTATAATTAATGTAAAACTAGGGGACAAAAAATGCCAGTGGGACTTGAACATCGCAGTTACATGTTAAGTATTCTATAGTTACGACGTTTCAGACTACGTTCGATGTTCAAATTTTAAATCAGATCTATTGTGCTGGGACAATTGTTTATTCTTTTATTTATATTAATTCAAGTTAACAACGACATTCATATATTTACAGTATCTCGTGTCGAGATGGCAATATCCCCTGATTTTCGTGTTAACGTTTAGATAATAATTTGGGCTAAATATAGAAACATTCCATTCGTTTGTAAACTTGACCTTTCGTAACTCATTAGTACAGATTTCATTCATAAGAAGGCAGATAAAATCGAGGTAGGTTTTCACGTGTTGTATGGCCAATCAGAGGTGCGTAGAAGTTCAAGAAGTCCTGACCGAAATATACACACATTTCCGGCAAATTACTACAAGTTGCAACAGCGAAGGCTTAGATCAAAAACATAGTATCTGTCTATACAGTGTACAGATACAAACTTTGTTTTTGCTCTAAAGTCTCGACAATCTTACGTCGATCATCAATTCGCTCGGGTAAAGATTTCAAGCTAATTTTGTGTTTTAAAGGGCCGTTTTCACTATCTTCACTTGATGAAGAATTCTAGTATAACGCCATTAACGAATTAAACAGTGATTTTGCGGAGAGAAGTCCTGAGATATACTAAATTGAATCTAAAGGGGCGCTACTTTTTTCGAAGCTGTTAAGATCCTACAGGGTTTTCCATACATAATATATATAGTTACACCGGTAAACGAAAATTTCGTTCACCAAAAATAGTTCATCATGACTTGCTGACCATGACCACTCCATTCAACAGTATTTACCCCAAGTCTTCTGTCTTTATTTGAGTCCTTTCATTATGTATGATGCTTGTTTGTGTCTTATTGTTTTTATTCAAACAAATGTTACATTTTTGCACTAAAAACATAATATAATAATAGATGGAAAAGTAATTTAACATGACTTAAAGTCATGGCTTATTTATAGAAGAGCGAAAAAGGCTATCTATCAAAAATTCAAAATCGATGGCTTTTTGCTTTTCCCCATTTATATTTAGATATAAATTCGGAATATTGGGATAGTGAACTACTTTTGGAAGAAGTCGATTTACAATGCCAATTTCCGCCACTTCCTTCAATGTCATGTTTTACGCCGTTTTCTTCCATCGGCGAACGTCCAAGATCCGATAGTAGATCAGTGGTCTAAGGTGATCAGAATGGGGAATAATACAGGCGCTGCCACGAAAGTGCCTCATTTCGCACGTGGTTTTATATGACTTCATAATCTTCAATTATGATCCCGCTAAGGATGACGTGCGAAACGACGCGCTCTCATGGCTGCGCCCGTATTTTTCCCGAGGTCTATTCCGTAGAATAGCCGAGGGTTCCTGCCTGCTAGCGACTCTGTCCTAATCAATCGATTATATGAAATCAGACAGAGCCTAGAAAACGGGCGAAAAATAAACAGCTTTATAATTCATGGGACATTATCACAGTCTAGTTAATATCAAATTATCTTACAGAGCCGTAGAAGATTAACTCTCCAATTGTACTAGAACCAGTACCAGAGCCCTTTTAAGCCATTTTTATCCTTAACTGACAATCTCTGTACAATTGCACATCCTTATGGCTGTCATAGACCTTGTCATTCAACTTTAAATTAGTTTAATTAAAAGTAACTCAATTTTTAAAATTGCAAGGCATTAAATCACACAGTCTCCATAGACAAATGGCACCGTAATGATACGGTTACCAGTCAATTGGCCCAGTCGACTCGGTTCAAATATATAGTGTATAGTTATATAGATTATGTTGCATAAATATTTACGAGTTTTGTTCAAATGACGCTGTTATACTTTACTGGGTTTATTTTTACAATTTAAGATATATATTACATTGTCTTTTAATGATATACAATACTTCAACTTTTTGAGTGTTGAACAACTTCAACATAAGGTCCCCATATCTTAGCCCTACAGTATATACTGTCTAGATCTATATTATAAAATTTGATCTTTGATCTGCGTATAATGGGGACCGTGTGATTTCCTTGTGAATGCTTTTCCTTTGCAGGAAGGGCACATCAAGAAAAAGACAATGCGTAAAAGGCCTGATAGTTATCGGGTTTAAACCAATTAATTTTACATCCATTGAGAAACGAGTAATTTCAACTCCGATTAATCCCTCTCGATTGCACTTCTATGTAACCTAAGATAAGCATGCCAGTTAACAAAACATGACAATTTAGAAATTCCTTTAACATCTGATATTGTTATGATTATCTGGTATGTATTGACAGATCAATGAATTATCTGGTTGGTGGTGACAGAGCTATGCCATCATGAGAAAAGTACAATCATTTTGTTAGTGACTGCACTTCTGTGAAACCTAGCATTATTAAGCATGTCAAATAAAAAGTGACAAAATCAAAATCCCTTAACCATATGGTTTTTGTGTTAAGCTGCAAGCAAACTAATGATTTAGTTTGAAGAGAAACATGTTTTGCACAATTTTTCGAACAAGAAATGTATCAGGAAAAAAAGACTAGCAGGGCCCAGTTGCCCACATCCCCTTTTCATTTGAGCTTGGACAAATGGGTTAAGGCAAAAAACCCTAAAAAATAATACCTGTGTTTCCTATTACATATGTCAAAAATTTAAGTTGGAAGTTAGCCTCACACTCTCTCTTTTTTTCTTCCAACACAATGAAGATTTTTCTAAAAAGATAAACATATACAATAAACTGTAAATTATTTTAGATATTGTTTTAATAGCATGGTGTTCTAATTCAAAGAATGATAATAGAAGTGTAATATATGTATGGCAGAATTTTACCTTTATTTTTGGATTTGAGAGTTGCATCAGAAGACAAAAAAATGGATTTTGATAAGAAGTGTCTTTGGGACAAGAGTATTAAATACTAGTAAGAAAATCCCCCCTTGACAGGGGTAAACAAAATCTATACTACAATATAAATTCATGATTTATTTTGAACATAAAAAACAAATGAAAAAAAAAGGTAAACATTTTTTGTAGTTTCTGTTGTTTTGACAAACCAAGTCACCAAAAAAGTGAAAAAAAAGTTTAGGGTCAGCACTGAAAAAATGGGATAGGTCGAGTTATAGTAAACACTGTTTTTTCCCCAATACAACACTTTGAACTTTATTTTGGGTTATTGTTGGTTTGAAAAAGTCCTCTCCACTACCATTTAGGCGTAAAGAAAATAATTAGTAAAAAGCCAAGAACGGGCCGTTTTCAGTGTTTAAAATTCCTTTCTGGTTCTCCTTTGAATTTCCGGTCCTTTTGGTGCGTTCCGGTTTTTACTCTTTACCTGGTCTTTTTCGATCCTTTGTTAGGTTCAGTTCACCTGTTACGAATTCTCGTGATCTATGAATTTGAAATCAGAAAATGTTATTTTGGGTAGTCTTAAACCAACATTTTACCTCGATTTGGCTTAAACCTTTTTTTTAATATGCCAATATTCCACGAGCATGGTTTTTGAAACCCTTTTCCAAAGTGCGTTCGGGAAAATTCGGCCATGATAATTCTGGCCCAGAAAACCATGTGTAGAAATATCTAATTTAGCTGAATTTAATGAGAAATCAAGAATGTTTGGTGAGACAATTAAGCAAACCAATATCTAAGTGTGAAATTGTTATAACTGTCTATATAATTATAGGCAGTTAAAACTGTTTTGAAGTTAGCGAAAAAAATCCTTCACTAAATTACTGTTTTCTTTGAGATTATATCTCATTTATCCTATTTAAATGAGATTCCTTGCAGAAAATATGAGAGAATTTATCAATATCTAACCCAAAAATGATACCTGATTCGATAATAACCAAAGTTGCGGATGTTTTCCGGAACTTTTAACTTAACAAGTACCAATGACGTAGTGACTTTTGTGCATTGTAAGTTGCACGCAAAAAATCTGGATTTGAAGAGATTATTTCGTTTTCTTTTTTAAAAAAATATGGGAGTGCGCATGCGCAACGAACAAGACACGTTTCTCAACCGTCTCGAAGAAGAAACTGAAAATAATTCAAAATATGGACTTAAAGTGTTAATTTAGTGACAAATCAGTGACGAAAGTGTTCCTTATCCACCATCTTGCACCGCATATGCAATAAAAGTTAAAAAAAACCAGCATAAAATGGAACTTTGAAAGTTTCCCATGCCTAGCACAGTTACCCACCCATCTCATCATCATTACCGCCACCACAAAGAAAAAGTGGGGAAAAATTCAACCCATCTTAACCCTAATAATGATACTCATTGGCGTCCTATATAACCATCTGCAAGAACCTGTAACCCCCCCCCCCCCCCCCCCCAAAAAAAAAAAAAAAAAAAAAAAAAAAACAGAAAAAGACAAAAACTATATTACTACTCATCCTTGTACTTTCAGGAGATACAGAATCAAATCTTGGTCCTACCCAGAGAAATGCCTGGCCTTGCGGTCTTTTCAATTACCAGTCACTTGGTCTAAAAACGGCGTAGCTTGTGATGATTGCAGTGTATGGCACCACATGTCATGTATTTCCCTGTGTAGCACTGACATCAAAGACCTTGAACGTTCTAGTGTAGCCTGGCTCTGTTGCAAATGTTACAATTTGAACTGTGATAGCTTTACTTTTAGAAGTTACGAAACTCAAACCTTCAATTCTTTTGAACCACTTTCAAACCTAGACAGTACAGTCGTCTCTGTGATTAGTCCACTACACACTAGCAGCCCAAAAGATAACAACTCCGAGAGTCGTCAAAGCCCCAGAAGGGAAACTGTAAGAGGTTATCATCCTGCAATAGTGATACAAACAATTATAAAACTAACAACAACCTGCCAAACATAGAGAACCCGAGGATAATTACAATAAATTGCCGAAGTGTAGTAGTAAATAAAACAAAATTTAGGGCTTGCATTAATTATATCAAACCTGACATCATATGTGGAACTGAGTCATGGCCACGTGGCATTAAACCTGGCAAAACCCTGTCAAATAATTCTATCAAAAACTCGGAAATATTCCCATCCAACCATAATGAGCATAGGAATGACAGAACAACCAGACGGGGAGGAGTATTTGTAGCTGTCCAATCTAACATTACGTCAATTGAATGTGTAGAGAACAACACAAACTGTGAAATAGAAACCGTTAAAATCACACTTAGAAACAAAATAGAACTATATATATCATCATTCTACACGGCAAAAAGAAATCTTGAAGACCTGGAAAACCTACGTACTGCATTAGGCATAACGGTCAACTCACAACATAAACAACATATACTATGTGGAGACTTTAACTGTCCCGACATCAAATGGAAGGGCTTGACTATAGATAAAAACCCAACTTTGACCATACAAGACAAAAATGTGCAAGAAAAGCTGATTGAAATCGCAACAGAGGCCAATCTTTCACAAATTCATGACAAACCAACAAGACAAGGTAAAATACTGGACCTAGTATTTGTAGCTAATCTTTCCCTTGTAAAGAGCTCGATGACCGTACCCGGTATCTCGGATCATGATTTTATTGTAACAGACTTCGATATAAAACAAGTTTACTCAAATATCAAACCTCGGAAAGTGTTCTTATTCAATAGAGCCAACTGGAACAAAATGAGGAAGCTTACCAACGAATTAGTACTAAGATAAAATCTCTACCATCATCAAGTGATATTAATAAACTTCGGAACATCTTCAAGAAAGACCTACTTGAATCAGTTGTGACAAATTTTCCATCAAAAACTATCAAAAAAGAGACATAATCTACCATGGCTAAACAGGAGCCTGAAACAAATATCACGGAAGAAGGCTAGATACCATAAGCAAGCCAAGAAAACGGGGAATTGGTCAAAATATAAAACCTCCCAAAAAGAGTGTAGAAAACAATACCGTAGAACTGAAAGGGACTTTGTGAACAATAGTATACGGAAATGACTAGAGAAAAATAGCTCTAAACCAATTTTGAATTATGTCAATCCAAAAAAACAGGAAAGCATAGGTGTGTCGCCCCTTAAAAAAGAATGAAAGCTTAGTAATAGACGCTGAAGGCAAATCAAACATATTGATAGAACAATTTAGATCAGTGTTCTTTAAAACTACAGGAAAAGTATATCCAAGCCCACTTAGATACTCGGAGAATGAAATCCCAGCTATCCCAGACATTATTATCACCGAAAAAGACGTCATAAAACTACTGCAAGACCTAAATCCATGCAAAGCCATCGGTCCTGACCAACTACCTAATATTATACTTAAAACATGTGCTGATGAACTATCGCCAGCTATTACCTACATATTCCAAACCTCGTTAACAACAGGCTCCCTGTCAGATGATTGGAGAAATGCCAACACAAGTCCTGTCTTTAAAAAGGGGAATCGACATCTACCTGAAAATTACCGTCCAGTAAGCCTTACTACTGTCTTATATAAAGTTCTGGAACACATCATTTGTAAACATATGCCCTGTCATTTCGAAAAAATTAACATTTTTACAGATATAAATCACGATTCTCGGGTAGGATATTCGACTGAAACTCAACTATTAGTCAATATGGACGACCTACTACAATCGTAATAAAAACGTGATAAAAACAACAAGTTAAAAACTATGCACTCGCCTGCAGGAAACTGGCCTATACTTCTATGATTAGACCAACTTTTGAATATGGCTCAACCATATAGGGTCCTTACAGGACATCAACAATATCGAAAAAATCCAAAGGCAATCAGTACGGTTCATTACGAAAGACTACAAATCTAGAGAGACTGGTTGTGCTCAAAACATGCTGAATAACCTACATCTCGAGCGCCTTCTAGCAAGAATTTTTTACGGTGCCGGCAATCGATAAATCACGTTATTTAACCCCAATTCTAAACAAAAGGCGTATCAAGCAACGACAATACTGTGTCACTCAAACAGAAAACCTAATCGAAAAATACCAAAAAATCATTCAGACTGTTACCAAATCAAACATACTAAAACCAACCAGCTTTCTTCATAAAAGCGATACTGGATTGGAACAGCCTTAAAGAAAGTGTCGCGTGTGCTAAAACAGCTCTCAAGCATCGCGACTAGCGACCAACACTCCCAGACCAGACCAGAAGTGGTCCTACGCCGTAATAATACAGATACAGATACAGATCAAATGTAGACATGAGCTATAAAAAATGATAGGTTAGTTTCACAAGTTTTACCCAATCAGAGTGAATCTTGTTTCAGCGCGGATGACTTGGCTGTCTTCAAAATTACGACTTTGACGATTTTATTTTGCAATAAGTCGGAAGTAGATGATGCCAGTCAAAGGTTTACCAGTGCACAAAAGCAAAATGGCCGCCGAAAAGTCTTCTGGTAGTAAGAGTTGATTTCTATTGTTCTTTGTTTTCTTTTATTTTCCTTTTGTTTTCTGTGAATATTTACCAGTAAGCTATACATGTATGGGTGTTCTTCAAACCGGGCCTTCGGTCCGGTTTTTCGCCCGTATAACCAGTCAGATCTATGCTTCCCTCCTTTTGGTGGAAAGGAAAACCAGTAGCTAATCGACGATATATTATCAAAATACATTTCCTATGAAAACTGCAGCATTTGGGCTTGGGAAATTGATTGTTATCTCCGTTATGGAACACGGGTCCATTTCTAATGATTTAACTTCATGATAAAACGAACACGAAATACCTTTTCTATAATAATAAAGTAACCATACACACACACACACACACACACAAAAATTGTTGAGTTTTTTTTTTGGAAAATTCCTCATCTGTCATTAATTTTCCTGTTCTATTTAACTCTTATTTTTCGGCAGCCAGTGAAATACTCTTTGATGTCATAATGCGTGTCTATTCTGTTGTTAATTTCGAACCTTTGACGCCTGGCTCGGATTAAATATCAAGTTTATAAAAATTGCCACCGTTAAATGTTTTGATGTTACAGGAAACGAACAAATTTGTTGAATTGATATCCCCCGCCTAAAAATTTTGTTTGTCAATGGAGTTTATCAAACTTGGAGACAGGTTATCTTCTATCTACATCAAACAAGGACATGATATCACTTATCTGATAAATCTTGCCTTTATCAGTCGTTTGATTTCGAAAACTTATATCAGTCAGTTATTTTTTATTGGAAAAAGACACAAGAGGCTTACACTATTAGGCATCCTTTTAACCCTATCCTAAATGGAACATTTTATATTAAAATATTAAGGCAAAAGGAGAATATGCTGATTATTAGCATTTTCTTTTCCCGCTTCAATGTTTTCCCACCTTGTCTCCTTTTGAGACCTCAAAACCCAATCTTGTTTGGGAAAGGGTTAATATAATCTGATGGGATTTTGTAGATGAAAACGGTAAATCAGATGTCATATTAAAACAGATATAAATGGAGGACGAGGAGAATGGATGAGCATTTTCAACATTAAATATTGTAAGATTTTAAAATGAAGAAGGATAATATGCCTCTGTATTTTTTTTATTTCAATTTCAGATTTGGCTGGGAGGATTGCTCTACAGAGCCTTGACAAATATAATTCATCAAACTTCCTCTGATAAAGCCTCAGCACACAGGGGCAGTAAATTTTCAAATTTAATAATTGAGTCGGGTTACCCCGACGATATACACACCTCATCTTTGTAGAGAGGCTTTCCACAAAGTTTAATTGAACTCCAGCCAATGTTTTCAAAGAAATAGCGTAGAAACCAATTTTACTCTTTATGTATATGGATTCACCGATCAGGGGAAGCTACTCTAAATTTAAAAGTCAAACCGGGTTACCCTGACGACAAACGCATCTCCTCTTCGAAGTAAAGCTTTCCATAAAGTTTCATTGAAATCAAGTGAATGGTTTCTAAAAAAAAAAGCGCGGAAACGAATATTACTCTTTATGCAAATAGCTTCTCCAATCAGGGGTAGATCAGGGGTAGTTACTCTGAATTTAATGTTCGAATCGGATAACCCCGACGAGATGCGCATCTCCTCTTTGGACAGTCGTATACCTGGTACAGTGTAGTAAAAAAAAATGTCCAGTGTAGAAGCACGCAAGATGGCGGGCGTAAACAACAATAAAGTATAGGTACATTTTCAATGGCAAAAAATACAGGTTAATTTCACTGATGGTGTTTATCAATAGGAATTGTGACCAACATGAAATAATTTTAATGTCCGATTCTCTTATTTTCCAATCGATACTACACAGCTCGGATTCAATCGATAAAGTTAGCGAATTAGCAAAAACCGAAATTGGAGTGGTGATCGCAAGATTCATTTATGAATATTGGATTCATTAAAAATAAAATCACCAATGTCCAACGACCCATCGTAAACCAAAACCCCCACAAACCATTTCGATTTTCGACGGCTCTGAAAAAGCATTTTGGAAAGTGATATTTTTAGTTTTTTGTAAATGGACAACGGTCCAGTGTAGCAACAGACCGTTTTTCCATTGGTTCAGTGGAGATACAAAGGTTTTTGGGAGATTTTGAACCAGTGGAGAAACATGTTTGGAGGCTATGTAGACACATGGTTTGACATCGTGTAGAACACGCACGAAGTGAGTTCAGACGCCATTTTTTAGTACGAGATACCTTCTCAAGACACGTGATTCCCCACCTTGTAAAAGTTTAGACCCAACAGCCGCAAAAGATGTCACGTGACCAAGTGATCCGATATCAACAAGTTTATGAAATTATTTATCTAAAATGACCTGGCACTCTTCCGTCAGTGCTCGAGTATATCCGCAGCGTAAAATTTCTTTTAACCGATTTATTCAAACTTTCTTAGACAAACTAAATAAGTCGCTGTAGTACATTGGTTACAGACGCTCTCCCGAAGCGCGTTAACTTATCGGGTCGAGTTCCATACCCGACAGGGATACAAATTCTAAACCTTGTGATTATTATAAATTCATATTTTGATTTTCCATTTATTTCTTACATTAACTCTTTTAATTATTCCTTTGTTATTCGTTTTTGTCAGTTGCAATTAATTTTTGTTTTCATTCTCATATTATTATTCAATTTTGGTTTTTGCACCAACCAAGACTTATGTATTTTGATCGCCCGATAAAAGAAGTTTCATACCACAATGAAAATAAAATTTAGTATTTAGTAAGCTTGCACTAAAAATTAGTCGCAATAGAAATCTCATTTGCTTCATTGTATTGAAATATATGATACGATTAACATCGGGGTTTGTTTTTACATTAATAACGTAACCACGCTTAAAGCTGCATTTTCACATTTATTCAAAAGAAAAAAATACAAAACTGGTTCTTAGATTCGGATTTTTTTTGCATTTTACGATGTTTAAGAAACTCGCATGGGTATGGCACTAACAGCATTTCATTTTAAAGAATTTGTTGCTTGAATGTTCGAAGCCCCAAGGTCAGTGAGGGACCAGTCTATTTATATCAAGTCTATAAATTACGAAATTGTTATTTTTCATGTATAATGTTTAATGTTTTGCATGTATCGATATGTAGTTTCCCTGTGACAAATACTTCGACCTTGACCATTGATAGAATGGGCAAACAGGTGGAATTGCATGCGTGAATAGTTGGATAAAAATTTAAGAATAATCTTTTAGGCGTTAGTAGTTGCTTTATTTTTCAGAATGGAATTTGGCTGAATTTAGGAATATCTGTCTTTTTTTCCATGTCTTACCAGATCGAATCTTGCTATTGTAGAGTTTTCTACACGATGAACATAATTTCCGATTAATTTTACAAATAAAATCAAAAATCGCATTTTCCCAATCTATGAAAGAGCAGCTTTAAAAGGGAATTTGATTGACGCAATCAAACCAAGTAAAGGCTTTTATTCTCATACCGTCATAAATTGTTAAATGAACAACAACAACAAAAAAGATTCCTCATCTCTTAAACATAGATACTTTTCAATTATGTATTTGAACTACAAAACGAGATACATAATTGTTATTGTTTCATTAATTCAATATTATTATTTACAGTGATGAATGGACAGCACTTGGAAATGATCAAATCTTTAAAAAAAAGTCTAACTGTCAGAATACAGATAGCTAATGCAATACTTTTGTCCCAGGTAAAATAGTGTTTCCGTAAAAAATGGAATTATAACTGACCTTGATCCGGTTTGAACCCATGGTATTTCGGATTTGGGACAACAGCCGTACGTACCACTTACGCTAAAATTCCGCACGTGATGGGTTATGATACATTTTATTACAAATTAACCACCCTACATCGCAAGTGACGTCACTTTTTGTTTATATTTCAAAGGCAAGGTTGAAATTAAATTGTTTTTCAACCCAAACCAATATAACTGTCTTAATTAGAACAGTCGGTAACGCACCCAAGTCTAAGTTATATGCTTCATGGGTTCGTATCGGCGCAACAGAGTGGATTATTTTCTTTTTCATATATTCAAAATTTGATGCATTGTATTAGCATAAGCAATTTTACACGCAACGATTTTGAAAAAAAAAATCGCTTTCCATTATTGTGGTATTCATGAATACATATGTATGAGCTGAATTTAGAAAAAAATACGGAATTACTGACACATCAGTAGAGGAAAGACTAGAAAGCCATGAATGGCTTGTGTCGCTCCACAGGCTTGAAATTCTTGTAAAAGCAAATAAAAGTTTTGACTAGATTTTTAGATATTTTGGGTTCTACTGATGTTGCAAATGATTTTCAAAGTATCAACTACATAAAATATAGCGAAATGACCTCCGCCCATAAAGGATTTATTTTTCACCCAATCAAAATATTTTTTGGCTGCATGATAATGGGTCACCAAAAGATCATACCAAAAAAGTTTGATTGAAATCCATCAGTTACATTCTGAGAAAATGCTTTTCAAAGTTTCCACTATATAACATATAGAGAAATGACCTCCGCCAATAAAATACATATTTTTCATCTGATCACAATTATTTTTAAAAGACTGATGAAGGGTCACTCAAGGATCATTCAAGTAAAATTTAGTTGAATTCCATCAATTAGATTCTGAGAAAATGATTTTGAAAGTTTTCACTATATAACATATAGAGAAATGACCTCCGCCCATAAAATGCATATTTTCCATCCGATCACAATAATCTTTTGTAGACTGATAAAGGGTCACCCAAGGATCATTCATGTAAAATTTGATTGGTATCCATTAGTTAGAATCTGAGAAAACTCACTTTTTACCATATTTGGAAATAAGCCACGCCCATAAAATCCATGTTTTTCATTGGATCAAAATTTCTTGAACAACTTTGAAAGAGGGTCACCCAAGGATCATTCCTGTGAAGTTTGGTTGAAATTCATCCAGTAGTTTCTGAGGAGAAGATTTTTAAAGAAAAAGTTTACGACCGGACGCACGGACGCACAGACGCACTGACGCACGGACGGACGCACGACGGACACAACGCCATGACAATAGCCCCAGTGGCTTTCAGCCAGTGGAGCTAAAAACTATAATAAAATGTTTTCTTACAGGTGTAACGAATAAACGAGTCAATTTTTAAAGAATGGAATAAATTATTTTCTATATTGAAAATACACTAAATAAAGATTATAACATTACAAAAAATATGTAACCTGGAGGAGTTTCGAACCTCAATATTAATTATCACTTTACTTTCGAGGGGCGGAGAGGTATGTCCGAACACTCTAATTAGACTTTTTATTAAACCTTTTATATTTCAAATAGCAATAAGATAATAAACAAATCATGATGTCACTTGCAATGTTGGTCGGTCGGAATGTTATAGATCTAAACTTCGCGAGTTTAAATCTATATCAAGAACATATTATCCGAGTATCAAAAGGAATATTTAATGAGTGCCAGGTCATTGTAGATCAATAATACCCCCTTTTATCAGTCAGTATTTATATTAACCACGATTTTGCCCTTGGCAGGGCGGAGCCTAAGTAACGGGTTGATGCACTTAGGGTCAGGATAAATAGGCCTGTATTTATTATCATTTACAGCTAGGATAGTCGACATAATTAACTTGAAACCGTAAAGCTTAGAGGTTGGTAATCAAACCCTCGTAACTTCAGCTTGTCCAAATAACATTTGTTCTCTTGGTAGATATTGAACCTCACACACTAAAAATATACACTGAACAAGCTAGAAATTCCACGGTTATGGGCCAATTTTACGAACTTCTGGATCATCCCTCGTACAAACAAATATTCTAATACATACGAAACAATTTTCATGTAACTACATTGTACGAATGCAACTGATCTAGAAACGAGTTGTTATTGTTTGCATTTGGGTTTGAAACCTTCTGTTTAGCAAACAAAACGAGCGGTTTTGATATACAAAACTTAACATTTATAAAGTAATTGAAATCTCAAACCTATTTATAGTGCGTATGTCTGCTGAAATTCAATAATTTGGGGATTTCCAATATGTAAATTCTATTGTAGGGTTACGATATATACGTGTACAAAAGTGTGTGCACTGAATTACGGGAATTACAGCCGGGTGGGGTACGTAGTTTCATTTTATGATCTGTCATTGAAAGATAAACTTTTGCATCAATAAGAGTTCCCGGTTCAAGGGCTCTCGAAGTATACGTAGATTTCGCGCGGTGAGTCGTGAAATCAACTTTTTACTGTTAGATTCTCGTGCCATATGTTAGAAATAGACAAAACAGGTTAAAATAACGCATTAAGAAAGTTTGAAATTTGCCTTCTAAACCAACGCTATTGCTTGTTTTAAAATGTAAGGTTCACTCACACATGTATTTTCATAATTTAAAAGAAGGAATCAGGTTAAATTCCTATCATTTGCTTTTTAATTTCTATGGTAATGGACTCAGCGCCTACGTCAGAGCTATTGAAAATACACCTATAACAACGGCGTATTATTATAAACCCCCGTAACTACAGCTTAAAGGTTGAGTTTCAAGGTTTACTGACGAGAGTAG
Organism: Fragum whitleyi; assembly: GCA_948146395.1. NCBI lineage: Eukaryota > Metazoa > Mollusca > Bivalvia > Cardiida > Cardiidae > Fragum > Fragum whitleyi. Next base: position 49,591,270 of record OX411549.1, on the reverse strand, counting down.
AGATTGAACAATAGACTACTCTTCTTTTTTCACTTGAACCCTGTGTTGTGGGTAAATTTCAGTAACCGTCAAGGTGGTATAATTGTTTTCAGTGTTGACTATCTACTTTTTTTCTTACACAAGCTCTATGTCTTTCGAGCCTGTGTAGTGCATTTCCAACAATTTCGCATGTGCGAAACCTAACTACTCAGATCGGCCTGTGCAGCCGAACAGTCTGATCAGATTCATCAAAATAGATAAATAGACAGCGATGAACCCATTGTCTTTGTTTACAACCAGTGAATATGTTAAATGCACTGTGTGGTTGTACATACAGCTTTGTATGCCCATTACGCATACTAGGGCACAAACAATCGAAAGAACAGAGATTTCTTTTGAAACGGAAGTAATAAATAAACGCCAATTTAGTCCAAAATAGTTTAACTTGCCATTTTCACGATATTGTTTACTGTTGTATCGAATGTAGGTAACAAATAGCCACCGATTTGTTTGCAAATGTTGTAACTACAGCTTGGGTCAAATTGTGGTTACATAGATTAGAAAGCAAAGGGGAAGTGTATATAATATTTAACAATCAATTGCCCATTTTGCACTACTAAATTTGGAACTTATTTGTAAATGTATACTTCATATTTTCTTTGTGATTTTATTTTAGATGATCTAGTTGCATTTTAACTTCACTGTAAGCATAACTCTTTACTGTGAACTTAATAAAAACGGAATGTTTTGTATTATGGGCCAAAGGCCTTATATTATATACCGATTGAAGAAATTTATATTGAAATTTTAAATTGGTTTGGAAATGTTACACACAGGCTCATTCCAAAGCCTTTGTTATCGACAAAAAGTGCCTTGTTGGTTTCATTATTTCTTGGGTTTTATATCAAATATACGGATCCGTCGGAAGTCTGTGCATCTAACCCGATGTCAATCGGGAACCCTCGGAGATTCTACGGAATAGACCTCGGGAATAATAAGGGCGCAGCCATGAAAGCGCGTCATATCGCACATGGGTTTATATGACGTCACAAACATATCTAAGGATGACGTTGCGAAAAATAAAATCAACGTAAGGTTTGAATTGAGCATATTATAATTTGAAAACAAAACGCAGTGTTTTACTGCGTTTTGCTTTCAAATTATAACATGCAAAAATGATCTCCACAGACGATCGGAAAACATTAAAGGAATAATATACTGTTTTTCAAGCGTAGTAACCAAAGTACCATCAGGAGTCGAATTACTACACTTACAGTGATTGGCCATAAGTGAGTCATCACTTCAAAAATCAAGATGGCTGACAAAGTTTCAAACTAGGATTTTTTAACAAAACTGTAACTGTAACTGTGGAGACTTACTTGTTTTGTTGTTAGTACTTGGTAATATGACCCTTTCTGACAATTACTTCTCAAATTCTTTTTGGTACTGAGGTATATAGGCTCTGAATAAAGTGTGTAGGAAGATCATACCAGATTTTCTTCACTTCTCTCTCAAGGTCTAGCTTGGATTTAATTAAATGTCTCTTTTTCTCTAGTTTTATTTTGATTGTTCGCCATACATTTTCAATAACATTGATGTCTGGGCTCTGTGATGGCCAGGTCATACATGGAATATCATTTTGAGTTTTCCATAAATTTGTCTGTCTTGAGGTATGCACTGGTGCATTATCCTCTTGGAATATAAAGTCTCCATTCGGAAAATTTTTGGCAATGACAGGCCAAAGATTACTGTCAAGACACTCAATATACTTGTTTGAGTCAATATTACCTTGAATGACCTCCAGTGTTCCAACACCATTGAAAGTAAGGCACCCCCAGAACATCAGTGAAAAACAGGTGCCCCCTCTCTGACCAAGACACTCAGGACGCCAAACTTCATCGGGCCTTCTCCATACATGTACACGCTTTTGTGAATCGATTTTTACCTGGGTCTCATCACTAAAAATCACTCTTTTCCACTGTCTATCTACAGTCCAATGTAACTTTTGTTTACACCATGAAACTCTCTTTTTTCTGTTAGTGGTGTTGATAGTTAGGGTCTTTCTAACTTTTCTTCTAGTATAACCATAAAACTTCAAACGACGCCTGACAGTCCTTGATGATAAAGGTATAGGTACTGTCTCATTCACTAGTGCTGTCAATTCTGCCAGTGGAGCCCTTCTATTGGTCTTAGCTAATCTTAAAATCTGTCTGTCACCTCTTTCCCCAGCTGTCAAACGTCTACCACTTCGAGCTTGATTTTCAACAGTTCAACTTTCATTAACCCGTCTTAAAAGTTTTGAAATTCCAGACTGACTTATACCTAATATCTGTGCAATTTTTCTTTGAGATATTCCTTCATTTGACAAAGTTATTGCCATGTTTTTCTGGTCTGTTGACATTTCTTTTCTTTTGACAGCCATGACTGCAGACGACAATTTATTTTCCATTTTGAAGATCTTTTTTGTTTATTTTTATATAAACCCAAAGGAATGACCCCAAAGGATAAAATCAAAGCACTGAAAGTACTGATGGTGAACGAACCTGGTGGCATTCTAGAGTGATATATTGAATTCAATTAGAAAAGAGAAATTATGAATGTAAAAAAAGGAGGGAGGAATTGTCTCGACAAAATTTCCGTTATTCGGAAATTTCACTGCAAATTCAAAGAAAGGGAGAGAGAAGAAAATCTTGTTAGAAAAATATTTGTTAGAATATGAGTTGTTACTCTGTGAAAATTTCGTTTACACATTTGAAATGGGTACATTTATTAATTAAACATAAATGGAGAAAACGATTTAATCCTATCTCAAACTGTCTTCAACCTATATGCAATGGTGTTTGTTTTTACAAAAGTATTTGTTATCATGTTTAAGCTTATTTCAAGTAATTTTGTTGTATTTGTTTTAACTTTTTTTTATCTATCTTTGTTTTTTCTCAGAGGATGAAAAGGTCTTTGAGTACCAACCAAAGAAACACCTATGAATATCAGTCAGTCCTGAACTGTACTCATTGTTTAAAGTTATGATTTGTTAACTTATTAATAGTATTTTGAACCATAACCTGAGGGATTCATTTTTATCATATCTGAAGCCAAAGCCACTTCCGTGGTTGACACTTTTGTCGTTATTCACTTTTATAACACTGCAGGAATTTTTGCTGCTGATATTAGACTTTTCTGCTCTGAGCTAGTTTATGCTTAAACTGTAGTTAACCAATTCTTAACATATTTTGGGAAGGATGGAGCCAGTTTTCATTCATCGATTAAGATTTTTATGATTTCTGTAAAAAACGCAATGACTTTTCAAGAAAAAAATAACAACTAAACCCGCCTGTCGAATTGTAAACAAGTGCATGACGGATCTGGTCCCCCCTTGACCACGGCAATATCTACTCGTCAATTGGAGTGGTATCTAGGGTTGAATATTTAGCTATCATTTATTCAATTTTCAAATAAAATTTTGAATTGATATGGTTTTACAGATTGAAAAAATGCAAAGTAGAATGGCCCCAATGAAATATCTTCCGTGCCTGTCGCATTTGGTATTCGGCAATATTCGCTTCTGAGACTGACGAATACGAAACGTTTTCGCTGGGAATAAGTTCACCGAATATTCGAGTGTATCCTTACAGCCCTACTTCAGTCAACGCAATTTTACAGAAAAATCTTAAAAGCGCATAGCGCAGTTGGTAGCGCGCCGGACTGTCAAACTAGAGGTCCCGGGTTCGATCCCCGACGGCGGCACTCATTCTTTCCGACTATTTGCCTCTCACCAATGAGTCGGTAGTCGTAGACCGATGTGAGATAGCGGAGGCTAGGAAAGGATGTAATGGTAGTACTGGTGTGAGAAATACCAGGAATCCATTGTTAGGTGCTCCAGCCGCCGCGATATAACTGAAATAATGTTGAAAGCGGCGTAAAACCCTATTCAATCAATCAATCAATCAATCAATCAATCAATCAATCAATCAATCAATCAATCAATCAATCAATCAATCAATCAATCAATCAATCAATCAATCAATCAATCAATCAATCAATCAATCAATCAATCAATCAATCAATCAATCAATCAATCAATCAATCAATCAATCTTAATAGCTACGTTCATCCCTATTCAAATAAAAGGTACAAGAAAGGTTGTACATGTAGAATACATGTCGAATCATTCTTAAAACCCGTCTCGAGACTGACTGTCGCTAGTTGAAAAGTTATGTAACACCGCGTTACCGTTTCTAATGACACAAGGTGTCTTGATGTGTCATTCGTCTGAACTCGGCCGATTCTGTAACCTATATTTAAATCGGAGACGTCGGAGATCGCCCGAGTATTGCCGAATGTAAGTTCAAGAGGACATGACCTAAATAAACACGTATTTCCGGCTAATTACTACAAGTTGCATCAGCGCAGGCTTGGGTCAAAAACATAGTATCTGTCTCTACGGTGTTTAGACACAAACTTTGTTTTTGCTTAAAACTCTCGACAAGCTTACGCCGATCAAAAATTCCCTTGATAAACATTGCAAGATCATTTTGTGTTTTTCAAGGCGAATTTTCATTATCTTCACTTGATAAAGAATAATAGTACCATGCCATTCAAGAAATAAAGAGTGATTTTGCGAAGAAAAATATTGAAAGATACTAAATTGAATTTTAAGAGGCGCTACTTTATTTCAAATGTATTAACATCCAACAGGATTTTCCTGACATGGTATATAACACTGGTGAACGACGTTCGTTCACCAATTAAGTGTAAAGGGCCAATCAGCAAAGGGAAATTAATAGTACTTTACTCCATCATTTTTCATGAAATGGTTTGCTCCCTTCATTAGCAGCCATTTTGATGACTCAATTATGGCCAGTCACTGTACGTCCGAGGTACTTTCCAGTTTACGGAAAAGTTCGAGTGACGTTCCGAATGACCCGATGTTTGTTACCGATACAAGTTGCAATTTCTCTTTTCGGATTAAAAAGCCGACGTCATTCACTCCCCTATCTACAGAGAATCGTTTCATATTGTATGGTGCTCGGCTCTTAAGATCAACGTGGGCTTGTTCTTTCTTTTTTTTTCAAATGCTAAATAATGTAAAAGCGATGCATATCGATATGTACAGTCGTGTTTTGCATTGCAATTTTTACTCAGATGGGTTTCCCATTTTACACGGAACCAGACAGACAGGGTTCGTTCCCCGTTATTGTTGGTGTAATAAGTATACCGTATTTCTCCTATTAAACGCGCCCGGGCGCGATGCAAAACGTCGTGGGGGCGCTTTTATTTCAGACCCTTTTACTTAATAAAAAAATTACGTATTTTGGTACCTTAGAGAAGCAAAGTGTTAACATGTTCGTAATAATCGATTGAAATACGTGCGCTACCCAAAACGCTTTCCTATTTATCTATTTAGGCTATAAATTTAAAAAATAAAATAAAATGTTAAATAATGAATTGTAATTCTGTCATTTTAAGTCATCTATTGAAATACGGTCACCCTGGACCATTAATTGCAGCTTTCAAAAGCAAATGATTGCGTTAGCAGAAGCCGAGATTGTTTTTATTGTTATTATTTGTACAAAATAGGAAGTTCCAGACGATGCAATATTCAATGTTCCGCTACCGATGGACAAAGTGGTCTAATAAATCATTACCTATTCACGTATGAAATGAATAATCCTGTATTAAATCCTAAAGTTTTGTGATGTGTAAATGCACCCGGTACATGAAATGGAAGTGTTTCGTAGTGAAAACACAACACGTCTGGAGCTAGCTGGGTCACCGCGTGTCGGCACCCTTTGAAGTCCCCAGATTCTTGCAAGCGGCGACGTCGCTTTTGAAATAAGTTACACACGAGATTTTACGGGGTTTTCCTATTTTAACTGTTTGAATTGTGACTAGGATTTAATCATTTGACTCGGATCATTTTTATAATTGCAGAAGGTAAAATTGTGAAGAAAATGGATTTTGTTCACATGTGACTTATGAAGAATGACGAGAAATAGTTTTAATTTTGTGTTAAATTTTAACCTTTCGCGCTTCCGGAAAACTGCGCGATTTAGGACGCGCTAGTTTTTCAAATGTTGAACGATCTTTTAATGACGCAACCAGCCTTATCCTGATAGGAATTTAAGATAGTTTACCCACAATCTATTGAACATTACGTCGTTGAGTAGCAGCTAATGAAATTAAATTCGAGACCGGATTTTTCATCACGGACCGTGGACGGTTGGATGTTGTTGATCGTATAGTCAGGGCCTGGGAATCGTATTTATGGGGGAGCGCGTTTATAAGGGAGGGCGCTTCTAAAAGGTGAAATACGGGGTACCTAAACGAAACGAATTATAGGTTATAAACAGTCTCAAAGGATTTTAAAAAAAAGATAACTACGATTTTGTGCACTATCGTTTACAATGATATGTCACTACTTTCTTTGTGGCGAAGGTCTTTACAATGAATGTTAAGTATTCGTTTCTCATTTTCATGTGAACGGAGATAAGCCATTGCTAATAACTGTTTTTAGCTCACCTGAGCACAACGTTGTGAGTTTTTGTGACCCATTTTTATCCTGAAAGGTGTATTTGAACCAAAGTTGGCAGAAATATTGTCTGAGTGATCCTTTTCAAAACCTGTTTGCGAAATTCTAATTGACCTCTGAAAATATGGGCGAGAAAGGGCGAGGAAATCTTTTATCATGTTCTCCTCTGTAACCTATGAGCGGATTACAGCATGACTTGGCATAATTTTTCCATTAGTAACCCTTCTCAACACTTGATCGCGGAACTTTATTTGTGCCAAAAATATTGGCGTGATAGGGCGGAGCTGTTTTCACCCTGAAATCTTAAAACATATTCTCCCTATATCAAATGGGTGGATTTCAAACAAACATAGCAGAAATTGTTTGCTAAGTTTTGTTTGACCCCATGGGTTTGACAGGGCGGGGACATTTTTTCTTTGAAAATATATATATTTAAAACATCTTCCGCCGGAACCATACGACTGATTTCATTTAAAATTTTTCAAACCTTTTTAGAACATTTTAATTTACCCCGAAAAACTGGGAGTTTTAGGACGAAATCTAAAAAATGTAAAATCTAAATTGTGAAATCTTAAAACATCTTCTCCTCCCAGTCAAGAGGCCAATTTCAGCTTGACTTGGCATCAAGGTTCATTGGGAGACTTTTCGTGTTCATTAAATTTTGATTGACCGCCAATTATGAGTGAGAAAGGTCGAGGTATGTTACTTGGGAGAGATTTAGGTCAATTCTGGTAATCTTGTAAATGGACCCAACAATCTAAAAGGAGTAAAAAATAATCTGGTCCCTTTTTATGAAAATATCGCTGAAGAAGAAGTTACAATTAATGGAATTTAGTAGTAAATATTGAAAAACTAAGATAGTCGTTTTTAGAAGAGGTGGCACACTATCAATCAAAGAAATATGGCATTATGCAAATCAATGTTTCTAATGTGTAAACAGTTTTTCTTATGTTGGTGTGAACTTCACGTTCTCGTTATCTTTATATAAAATGGCAGATGCAAATTCATTGTAAGCAAAGAGTGCTCTAGGAAATGTTCTTTCTTCTTTAAACCAGTTTGTGAATCTTTGATTAAAAAATTGCACCTACCTTTCTTTATGGTCGTAAGATTTGGGGTTTACAATCAATCGATAGTATTGAGAGAGTACAGAAATATGCTTGCAAAAGATTTATGTGTGTTCCACCAAATGGACGAGCTGAAGCTGTACTTGGTGATTGTGGGCGATTTCCGATGCAAATTATCTCTTGCAAAAATATTGATAAAATACTGGTTAAAATTTTTATCTCTGTCGGAACACGGATATGTAAAGAAATGTTATGCGATGCTGAAATTGTTTGATTCACGAGGTAATATCAATTGGGTCTCAAAAATCAGAGAACATTTATGTATATACGTGTTTCAATTTATATGGGAAAACCAGTCAGTAGAAAATGAAAAGCAATATTTTTCTCAGTATGTGCAGATACTAAAAGATCAGCATCAGCAGGTATAGAGAAATAATTGTGCAACTCGTTCAATTCTCGAAGTTAAATCAATTATAGAAAAATGCATTTTTTCAACTGAATTATATAGTTGTCACTTCCGAAATCGAAAGTCGATCAGGAACACAGTACGGGACACGACAAAAAATTAGTTTTGACTAGTAAATAATAGTACATGACAGATAAATGAATAAATACAGTAAGGTGTAGTTTGCGACCTGGGTCCGTTCCAGGCACGGTGAAGAAACATAAGAACAAGAGTGCCATCGTCACAAAATACGCCGCCACTTTGCTGCTGTTTCACAAAAATAATTGTAGACACTACTTATTTTGACAGAACCAAATTGAAAATGACCAAGTTTCATTTAAATCAAGACAAAAAGTTAGGAGGAGTTGCCTTCACAAGGCTGCAATTTCAATAAGCCCCAGGCACTAAGTTTTAAGGGGACATAATTCAGGGAAATAAATGAGCCATAAAATCCTTGATCCATGTACATCTACAAATTATGGTGATGACATTGACCAAGTTTCATTTAAATAAAGCCAAAAAGTAAGGAGGAGTTTGTTGTGTTCAAAAGGCTGCAATTTCAATAAGCCCTAGATACTAAGTTTTAAGGGGGCATAATTTAGGGTAAAATTAATGAACCATAAAATCCTTACTTCATGCTCATCTACCAATTGCGGTTATAACATTCACCAAGTTTCATTTAGATCCAGCCAGAAACTTAGGAAGAGTTGCATTCACAAGGTTGCAATTTCAATAAGCCCCAGAGACTAAATTTTAAGGGGGCATAACAGAGGCAATAAGCCCCAGAGACTAAGTTTTAAAGGGGCATAACTCAGGCAAAAATCAACGAACCATAAATTCCTTACTTCATGCACATATACCAATTGAGGTGATAACATTGACCAAGTTTCAAGAAGAACCAGCCAGAAACTTAGGAGGAGTTGCGTTGACAAGAAAAGCGGACCCAGAGACTAAGTTATCAAGGGGCATAACTCAGGCAAAAATCAACGAACCGTAAAATCCTTCCTTCATGCACATCTACCAATTGAGGTGATAATATTGACCAAGTTTCAAGAAGATCCAGCCAGTAGTTTAGGAGGAGTTGCGTTGACAAGAAAAGTGGACGGACGTACGGACGGATGGACGGACGGACGGACGGACGGATGGACGGACAGACGGAGAAGATGACCCCAATATACGTCCGCCTCCGGCGGCGTATAAAAATCTTCAGAAAAAATTAATGATCGTCCTCCGTTTCATATTAAAGATAAAAAAAAATAGTTAATTCAGTTGAAGATAGACAGAATAGTAACTCGACCTAATTCACAATCATTATTTTCACTTATAGTTCTACAGTTTTTCAAAAGCATTCGGGTTTAACGTACGCCAAAACGGCTACTAATTGAGCAACGGCAAATTTAACAATAGGTTTAACACGGATATTTTTTAGCAAAAAATCTATATAAAAGGATGGTCAGAACAGTGTATTGTGTTTGCAAGGAATAAAGTCTGTCGATTGAGTATCGGTTTCCCATTCTAGCACATAATGATTATAAGTTCATGACAAATAAAAATGTTTCCATGCTGATTTGGAGAGAAACACACATTCATTACAAAGAAAAAAAATATTGCAACATCCTATTTCAACCAAAAAATATTTTTAACAAAAGTGAACTTTGGTAACTTGACGCAATTTATGCACAAGTACAAAATTTTCAGTGGGTCTTAAAATTGTTAAAAAAAAAAAAATAAAAAATAAAAACAAGTTTTTTTTCCAATTCTGTCGATTCATGCATTTTATGGCGATTATAAAAAGAACATGGTTTTATCGACTATTCTTACACGATTAACTATGGCTGCATCGAATGTGCTGGATAGGATTTCAACCAGATCTCTAATACAATTTACTGTACAGCCAATGTCATGTACATACTTAGCGACGAAAATCACGGCATCCCTTTTCCCCTAATACCCTGGATCAAACGTATTATGCGAACTTCATCGCCACTATTGCAACATCTGTAACAACTAACCAGATTTTGAATAGGATGTAACAGTTCACATAGTTGGCGAAAAAGAACGCCCACTAAATATTCGATAGGGTTCATATTCTGCTTTTCTTTAACGTACTTCAGTATTTACATAGATTTAGATGTTGCAATACTTTGTGTATATTTTTTTTAGATTATAGTGTTGGCAAAAGCAATTCAATTGTATTTGTGTATTTTTAATACGATAGATCGCCCATAATGGAGCAAATAAAGAATATCTATAGAATCTTTAACGCCTATTCGTTCAATAGAGCATTTTACCGAATTGTTGTTCGGGCCGAAATACCCATCGATTAATGAAAATTATTAAACGACAGGAATATGCAAGTATCTCAGAATCGCCTTTGTATTCTTATGTTTCAGATTCCATAGGCCAGAAAATGGACGGAAATGATCGGTTAGTTTTTTACTCAAGGCATTTGAATGCTATCCTTGAATTTGTCGGAGTATCTGAGTATATACGAAGGACAGTACAGCATAGTAGCACAGTGCAGGAGTTAATATTATCTGCTATACAGAATATTACAAATGACGGTGAAATTTCATCCCACACTTACAAATTCGGCAGTTCAATAGAAGGAACGACCACACCTGGAATGCAGTCAGATATTGATTGTCTTATTTGTACAGAATATCCTCCCGTGGTTGAGAAAATATCAGATGCTGATACTCTGATAAGTTATCTAATGGTATGTGACGAAAATACACCACCAGGTTACACAAAGCTTCAACGAATTTACAGGGACCAGCCAGAAGTGCAATGGCAGACCGACGACGACGAAGTAGAAATGCTCGATTTGAGAGGGAATCCAATGTTAAGAAACAAGGTGCTTGTGGAAAGTATGACTAACGACGAAATTAATGGTCCAGCAGGAACAACATTAAAGAGTAAAAATCTCCCGGGTGTTCCTGATCTGGACTTTGTTCCTGCATTTCGTTGTGCAACATGGCCGTTACAAGCAAACGAATGGTTAACAAGAAAAAGAATCTACGGGTTCCCTTCACAAGAAATGATTGATCGTTTTCTAAAATATGGGTTCTTTTTAGTACCAGTTGGTCATCCATGTAGCACGGAGAGAAATGTGCAGTGGAGGCTCTCGTTTTCTCTCCAAGAGAGGGAGATTATGTTTAAATTAAATCCTACACAACATAAATGTTACGTTCTACTAAAGATGATTAAAAACAGCTTCATCAAGCCAGTTTTTCCTGGAAAATCTCTAACATCTTACCACTGCAAGACCTGTATTTTCTACATGATTGAAGAAAATCACCCCGACATATGGGTACCCGAAAATCTTGTGCGATGTCTTATACAAAGTATCCAGAAACTTGTAGGTTGGTTTCAAGCGGGATTTATACCGAATTACTTCATACAAAAAGAAAACATGTGGAAAGGGGATGCTGATTCCAAAGACAAAATAATCGAAATTCTTGAAACATTGTTGAATAGTTCACCAGATTTTCTAGAGGAAATCAAAACTGATTCTGTAGGATTGCTTTTAACATATGCAGTGGTCGAAGAAGAAGTACTTGAATATCCTCCACAAGCGATTCAAAAAGAGACAGATGACCAGATACTTGACAAAAGCATTTTACTCAACAATTGCGAAGGTAAATGTGCAGGTCACACCATGGACCTGATTGATTCAGACGATGACGATGACATCGTTGACGATATAGTTCAAGCATTACTATTGAAGGGTATTGGAGGCGAAGGATGCACCGACGCCGCTCTTCAACAGGCAATTAAAGAAGAATTACTTTCTGCACTGATGAAATCAAATGAAAATCCAGATGATCAGATCGAAACCAGAATAGAATCCATCAGATCAGGTGACATTGACAACGATGATTTAATTGAAGATTTCACGAGGAACTGTGCTACCGTTAAAGCCGTAGTGGAAGGGAATTCTCAAAAGTCTAACGAGCCGAAGTCTCAAATCAAAAGAAACTCATCAAAAGATCATTCAGTAGAATACGACAGTGAAACACTGAAGAAGTTACAAAAGTTTTCCTCACTTAAAGCACCAATTGAAACAATTAGAAAAGAATTTGATAGGTTTATGTATAAAATTCATTTCTGGACCATGAATTACATAATTTCGTGTGCGCGTGAACTCATTCAATTCGTTGCGGATGAAACTATTGACAGCTGTATCAACTTGCACCGCATTATCATCGATCGCCTAAAGCTAGAGTCTGATGAAAGAATGACCACTGAACACTCGTACCTTGATAGGAGAATGTCAGCTGAATACATTCTACCTTTTCTTTATACCAGTCTGGGCTCTCAACTTGTCGCCAAAAGCATGCAAGATACGAATAGAAGTAAAAAGGATGAGTTAAGAACCGAAAGTCTGAAACTAATGGAGGCTGGTAAAGAATCAGATGCGATGTCAGGGATGCTAAAACAAGCCAGTATATTATTCGGACTTGGAGATGTACTTGGGGCAAAGAACCTGTTAGACCAGGTGGATGAGAAATTGGTTCCCCATATAGCATCTATGTGCGGATGCAGCAGGAGTAAAGATTTTGTCGTTGACTCATTAAGAAACAAGATAGGTAATGAGAAACTATCAACGTTTGAGATACTTCGAGAACATGTTGGCGTTTGTGTTCGGTTTTTGAAGACTGAGATGAGTTTGATCCCAAAGGAGCTGCAGTATGAACTGTTTCGGTCTGTTTTTAGTCTGGTGAGTGCTATACTTTACTACACTCCTTGAATTTATAATTTTTACAGGTAAAGTTTAGTTTATCAAAAGCAAGCGTTCTGTTTCGCCCAAACTATGGGTTCATGTCGGGTAATTTATTTTTTTATTTTGTATGCGAACCCAGTATCAAAACTTTGTTTCATGTCATTCAAATATTAGAAATAAAGAGAATTTCTAGGCATTGGACGAAAAACATTTCGAAGGTATTTAACTTATTTGATTCATAGCTTGATGAAAAAAAACCCTCTTGATCTCTGAAGTGAATATTGGCACGACAATGCCATCTAAGAACTTATTTGAACAAGGACATGAAAAAGAATTAGAACGAATAAGGGCCAAGCAAAGCTAATACATTTTATCTTATAACTATACAAATATTCGTGTGATAACATCCCGTATGAAATTTTTCATGATATCACATAGTTATTTTTAGAAAAGTAATATCACATAGTTATTTTTAGAAACTTGCATTTCAGTTGAAACATCGACGAAAATAAGACAAAAAGAGGTTATAAGATAAATATAATACGTACTAAGTGCATTGTATGAAAAAATATCTCACTTGGTTGTGAGAATTGATAATTGTCTCGGCAGAGCCTCGACAATGATCAATTCTCCCAACCTCGTTAGATATTTTTTTCTCATACAAATCACTAAGTATGTATTGTATATTTATATTTCGAATCGACATTTATTAAGAACATCGGAACAGAATGAAAAGTTTCGATCGTGCCCTGCATCCAGGATTCAAAAGTTCTCGCCATGACCGCAAGCGCTTTTCAAAAATGACTGGTCGCTAGGCAACATTAATGACACGATTGAAAGCTTCATCCCTAAAAAAACAGCAGAAAACAATCTAAGATTTATACTACGAAGTAAAAAACAATTGTTATTCATAGATACCGCCTCAATATGATGAAATGGTTAACTTACGGCGCACGTTAATCGTTCCTGTTGTAAAACGTTACTTCCGTCTCTCTTTCAAAGTCGAGGATTCCATGAATTTTTATCAAATAATTTAGAGAGTGGTATCCAACAAATTGTTACGAATTTCGCGTTTATTTAATACATTAAGAAAATAAATTAAAGAAAAAAAACCCTAACAAACACACACACAGACACAATGAAATTTGGTCAGAAAGATTGTCTTAATGGAATCTCGGACGAATTCGAAATTGGGTCAGCTGGGGTCAAAAATTAGGTCACGAGGTCAAATATTAGAAAACCCTGTGTGCACTTTAGAGATAGCATTTTTTCTCCCGATAAATCTAAAATCTGGTCAGAATGATTGTTATGATGAACTTTCTGACAATTTCGAAATTTGGTCGACCGGGGTCAAAAACTAAGTCACGGAGCGATTTCTTTGAAAAAACTAGTATGCACTCAAGAAGCCATATTTTTTTGTCTTATCAACCCGAATTTTGGTCGGAATTATTTTCTTAATGAAATCTAGGATGAGTTCGAAATTGGGTCAACTGAGGAATAAAACTAGACCATTGGGTCAAATCTCAGATAAACCTAATATGCACTCATTTTGTGCCCAGTCGACTTGAAATTTAGTCAGAATTATTGCGTTGAGATCTAAAACAAGTTAAAAAATGGTCAACTTGGGTAAAAAAATAGGTTATGATGTCAAATCTTAGATAAACTTTGTATACACTCTAGTTACCACATTTCCCCCCATTCAACTTGAGATTATGTCATTATGACTGTTTTCGTCTCGGACGAGTTCGAAATTGGGTCAGCTGTGGTCAAAATAGGTAACGGTGTGTCTAGTTGTATAGAAGCAAAGGCGTTGTTTAGCTAAGTGACCATTCATAATCCTTTTCAAAACCCACATTTAATAAGTTTTTGACCGTTCATTCAGGTGGGCGATAAGGGACACTATGGTCTTCTTGTTTCGCCCGATAAAATTCTTGTCGTTGTAAACCGGTTATCACAAGCGCCCCAAGATAGGATTTAAGAAACTGCTTTCTAACGTTTGAAAACGTTTTGCTCTCCTGAACGCAAGGCATGATTAATTCGTTCATACTGACCAGTGGCGAAAACTTTCACCCCTTCGGATAGTGCTTTAGCCGCCGTCATAGCGCAGTCGGTAGCGCGTCGGACTGTCAATCTAGAGTTCGCGGGTTCGATCCCCGACGGCGGCACTCATTCTTTCCGACTATTTGTCTCTCACCAATGGGTTGATAATCGTAGACCTATGTGAGATAGCGGCTGGAGGCTAGGAAAGAATGTAATGGTTGTACTGGTGATAGAAATACCAGGAATCCATTGTTAGGTGCTCCAGCCGCCGCGATATAACTGAAATAATGTTGAAAGCGGCGTTAAACTCCATTCAATCGGATAGTGCTTTGTTGAGCCAAGAATCACAGTAAGAATAAATTGATACATATAGACATGCGTGGATTAACATAGAACAAAGGTGTTTTCCTTGATGCTTTTTGTGTGACCAGATTCATCGGACACATGATTTTGACAAATAGTCTTTGTTAAATCACATTCTCATTATTCAGTGTATTTAGCTCCACCGATTGAATACCGCTTTTCTGGAATATACGCCAATCCTATTCCCTAAATGATGACTACATAGTGATTGAGTATGCGTAATCCCATATGACCAACAAAAAAGTTTGTTCTATACTTTTCAAATGGTACTCAAACCGATACTCTATCTTAAGAAGTGATAGAGTAATGTGAATCATTCATCCTTTCATATAAATTATTTTAGATCAGATCACCCTGTATATAATTTATAATGAAAACCTTGCAAATCAATTTAACCCAAAGAAAAAGACGGATTTTCAACCAATTTATATAAGAAATATCATTTGGTGGTCTTTTATCATCCCCAAAAAAAGTATTTGAAATAGGAGGAAAATATTCATTTTATAGACAAACTTATTTCATGTACCCTACATGTATATGGTAGATTTAATGAAAATTTTTGGATCTCTGTCCAGAAATTATAAATATTCGATTTCATTTCTTTTCTTATGCAAGTTATGAGGATGGATACCAAGAAACATTGCAAAGTATTGCATGTGCATGTTAGTAGCTCCTCTTGTTTTATGAAAAAGTATTATCATTCTCTGATAATCATTATCAGGGGATACAGGCCAGTGGAGCCAATCGGCCATGCAAGTGCCTCTAGTTTAGCCCACCTTAGCACAACGAGCTCAAGGGGAGCTTCCAGGATCATCCGGAGTCCGTCGTCGAAAATTTAAAAATTTCTTCTCTTGAACCTCCTTATGAACAATTTCCCAGAATGTTATTTGGGTGATCCTGTTCAAAAACTGTTCAGGTTATTCTTATTGGTCCATAAATATGGGCGGGCATTTTTTCTCATTGCATTCTTTTAATCACAACTTCTCCTTAAACCATTGTGTTAATTCCAAAATGTTCATAAGGTGACACTTTCCATAATTGCTCGCAAAATTTTGAATGACCCATAAATATGAGCGTGACACGGAGGGTAATGTTTTCTTACCTCGAGTTATTTGAAACAAATCTCCTCCTAAACCACGGGGCAAGTCTCAATGAAACATGTATCTTGGCTGACCCTTTCCCAAACATGGTTCTTGAGATAATTATTATCCAATAAATAAGGACGTGGCTGGGCGGGACATTTTTTCACATATAATTCTTTGAAAGAAATTTACTCTTTCAGTATTAAGCCGATTTTGATAAAAAAATTCCTTAGTAGTCACCCGCTGTACCATCAACATTTAGGTGAGCGAATTTTCGTAACCCTGCCGCTTTTAGCTCACCTGAGCACATCGTGCTCAAGGTGAGCTTTTGTGATCATTGAATGTCCGTCGTGCGTCGTCTGTCGTCCGGCGTCAACAATCTTAGTGTTTACACTCTAGAGGCCACAAATATGGCCCAATCTTCATGAAACTTGGTCAGAATGTTGGCCAGGTCACAAGGATGAAGTCTATTGAAAATGGGAAGGATCCATGCCATATCAAGGGAAAAGGGGCCTTAATGCCGATTTTCTTGTGTACAATCTAGAGGCCACAAATATGGCCCGATCTTCATGAAACTTGGTCAGATTGTTGGCCAGGTCACAAGGATGAACCCTTTTGAAAGTGGGAAGGATCAATGCCATATCACAGGAAAAGGGGTCTTAATGCCAATTTTCTTGTTAACACTCTGGAGGCCATAAAAATGGCCCAATCTTCATGAAACTTGGTCAGAATGTTGGCCAGGTCACCAGGAGGAACCTTTTTGAAAATGGGAAAGATCTCTGCTGTATCAAAGGAAAAGGGGCCTTTATGCCAATTTTCTTGTTTTCACCCTTGAGGCCACAAATATGGCCCAATTTTCACGAAACCTGGTCAGAATGAATTAACGCTATTGAAAATGGGAAGAATCCATGCCATATCACAGAAAAGGGACCTTATTGACAATTTTCTTGTTCACACTCTAGGGGCCACAAATATGGCCCTGAATATCCAAGGAACTTGATTAGAATGTTGGCAAGGTCTCAATGAGGAACCCTTTTGAAAATGGGAAGGATACATGCCATATCATGGGAAAAGGGGCCTGATAATTTAGCTTTACACTCTTGCCTCTAGAGTCGACAAATTTGGTTCAATAGTCATGAAACTTGGGCAGAATGTTATTCAAGTCACATGAAACTGGTTTAGAAAACGCTTGAAACTTATGCAGGGATAATAGGAATCGAATAATGTCTTTCTTTGAATAATCTAATGGTCATTAAATGATCTTTAAAGAATTTAATTTTGCTAAGGTAGGATTCAAAGAGACGAAGTTGAGCGATATAGGACCATCATGGTCATGGTCCTCTTGTTTTATTGAATGACTATCAGTAAGGGGGCAGATTATACGGTGTAAAGCCAGTCTAAAATCTTTATTGTTCATTGTTGTTGGTAAGACGATTCTAATGAGTGCCCATAAGATCGGATTAGTAAAAGTATAGATCAAATGAACGTATTTGAAATCCAAAATACCCCCTCTATCTGTAGCTCTGTCAGTACAATAAATAATCACGAGATTTTTATTCAGAGACCAAGGATACCTCGAAAACTTCATACAGACGATTGGTTTGACCTAGTGGCAGTTGATTCACCCGTGTTTCTGTTCTATATGTTGTACAAAGTCAACAAGGCGTTTGGAAACACTACAGCAATGAAGGTTTCTCTTGCTTACATGGCTTCTTCAATGGAGTCGGTCCTTAACCTTTCTCATCTAGACACGGCTAACAATCTGCTCGGTTGTTTATTAAAGGAGCGAGGTGAACTGGAACAAGCTTGGACTTGCTTTGTAGCATCATGGGTAATACGACCTGACCACAACGCGGCTAAATGGCACATGACGCTCATGATTTTTGAAGAACTGGCATCTAAAGGTCAATTAGACAATGTAGAAGTGATATACGAAAGACGGTAATAGTGCTTGACACTGAAATGTGTCAAGATGTCTCATTTATCACACTCGTTTTGATCATTGTCTGGGCTCATTAGGTTTAAAGGGGCTGTCACACTACAGCGTACTATGTCTTGCATAAAAACAACAGAGGAAAAACCTTGATATATGCACGTTAACCCGCATCATCGACGAATTAGATTTCGTTAGAGCTATTCTGCGTTATTATTCAACTGGCATTGCGTGGTTTAACCGTGACGTAACAAGATTAATTAACTTTTCAATAGTTTGGGTTCTTTCAAAAGTTCACGCAAACGCGTGTAAATAACTGTATCTTAAAATGCAATTCATAAGCGTGCTTAGGAAAAGTGAACACATTTAATCGTTTGGTTACCAAGTCCTTGTAACTTCAGCTTGTCACGGGAGTTTGGTTGCCAACCTTCGATTTAAAGAATTTCGAATATCTATTAAACTGAATATTTATAACTGAGAGCTGTTTGCCTTGACGTTAAATGCAACGAACCGATACTTAGGCTCCGCCCTGCCAGGGCAACAATTTTGGATTATATATGTATATTACGACATAAACACATTATACATGATATCGTATTAAAATGACATGAAGAAATGGTGGTTATGTAGCTATATCTATACACAAAGGATAAGACTAAAATGGTATTGGAAATATTTTTTCATTGTTGTTCTTTTTTTGAAAAAAAAAAAAAGGAAATTATCACCTCAAAAGCATCCTCAGCATAAATGTAGCGTTAGAGTAACATACGGCAAGCGTAAAGGTAGCGAAAACAAACCGTGGGCAGACAAAAGCGTTAGCCACCGCTACTGTAACGTTTATTGCCATATTAGTGCAGCGTATTGAACTTTCTCAAAAGGTAGTTTCGGATTATGTGTATAGGAACGTCAACCGATGTACCTGCAAACTTGAAACGCAAGTTTACGACTTTTAACACAATAACTTACGGACTTGTAGCGAATATTGGCGTTTACGCGCGCATATATTACAAGCATACGTTCAAATTCGTTGGTTTCAAACGCTGTGGTGTGAAAGCCCCATAACACTTATCTTATAGGTAAAGCTTGACTATGAACTCATGATACAATGTATTAAACTGAAAGTCTCCGAGAATGATAATGAATGCAAATGTTCGAATTTTGGGTTTATTTTTTGTCTTAATTTTAGCAGGTAAGTTTGTACTTCTTTCAATTTACACATTTTTATCCAAGTCAGACTGTGTGGATTGCGCAGGCTAACAAAGATCGAAACTTGACTGATATTCGGATTCTATCTATCTATCGATAATCTATCGATAATTCTACTTTCTTTGTGCCCTTTTTACTAAAGTTCTTACGCAAAAAAACTCTTAAGTCAAAATCACAAATCGTACCTTGTGTTTACATTCATGTTTAGAATAAGCCTTGCAATTTCTCACTGGAATCGTCTTTAGATGCATGACAGAATTCCATATTTAGTTACTATTGTAGAAGCGACTTTGATTTTTGACTTACGCAAAAAATGACCGTAAGTTGTTTAGTAAAACGAGCCCCCTGTTCCAGATTTTTTTGAATTGCGGCTGCCAGTTGACCTTGCATGGAACTAATATCATGAAAAAACTTTCGCAGAATGTTCCTAGTCACCTGACCATGCGCATATTGTCATGGTTATGTGAATTTAGCGGCGTCATAGAAAAAGGGGCCTTCATGTAAAAATCTTGTGAAAGCAACTTCACCCTTCACCGATTTGGACGAAACTTTCACAAAATGATCCTAGTCATCTGACCAAGCGCCTAAAGTCACGGTTTGTTTAATTTTAGTCGTGTCGTGGAAAAAGGGGCCTTCTTGTAAAAAATCTTGTGAACGCAACTCCTTCCTTATTTATAGACCGATTTATATGAAACTTTCACAAGATGTTCCTTGTCACCTGACCTTGCCTATATAGTCGAGGTTTGGTGAAATACAGCTGAGACATTGAAAAAGGGCCTCCTTGTAAAAATTATGTGAATGCAACTCAGCCTTCATTTATGGACTTATTTTAAAGAAATTTCTACGATGTTCACTGTACCTGAATTTGTGCATGTTATTGCGGGCTAGTGAATTTCACCCGCGTCATGGAAAAGGGGCCTTCATGGCAAAGTTCTTTTAATTATTTTTATAATTTGCAGTTTAAAGAAGTATTAAACCCCATTCAATCAATCAATCATAACAAACAGTTTGAACTTGACATTTTAAAAATGTAGTCTGCAAATGTTTTGAATTTGGGTCTGTAACAATAAGTAACAAATAACAATGACAATTATTTTCGTGAAATAGCAGTAAAGTGGCGGCGTATATTGTGACTATGGCACCTTTGTTGAAATTTGCTGAAATCAACCCGAAATCAGTGATGGTCGACCAATTTCCTATGTAATCCTGGTTTTACTCACCCCAGTACTACCATCACATACTTTTTTTCTTTTAAAAGTGTTTTGTTTTGAATTGATTTTCAATTGTTCAAATTCGAAGTTTGGAGGCCATGACAGTTATGTTGATCATGTGGTTTATTGTGACGTCACTTTATTGACTACCTCATGCTGTAAAAACAGGTGCTGGGTACAAATCATGGTAGTTTTTTTTACTTACTTTTCAAAACCCTCGAGAATGAGAAGAATCTGCTAGCCAGTATCTAACTACTACCTTATCTTAGTAACTCAAAGTGACTCTAAAATAAAAACTACGGCTCTCAAATATGGCGACCTGATTTTTCAGTTGGTAAATTTTGTGGGAATCAATAGAACTCACGAGATTTTCAACAACGATAACAATATTGGCTTTAATTATCAACAAATCAAAATCATGAAATAAGCTGGTTGAATGTGTAACTATGATAACAAACATTGGTTGTAGTTTTTGCTTTTTTGCCAATATATGCGATTTTGTAATTCAATTATCTCCTAATTGTAGATTATGAAATTGTATGAAATTGTAATTTGTTATATAAATAATTGTAGTCAAGTCAAGTTAAGTCAAGTCTTTACTTATCCTTTTAATGCTTGATAGTTGGCAAGAAATTGAAATGAAATGGAAATGTAATACTGAAAATTTGCTAAAGATCACTTTTCCTAGTTGAATATTTTTGTATCATAATCAATTTGTACAAGTTTCAAGCTCACCTTAGCACGAAGTTCTCATGGTGCGCTATTTCGATCAGGCTGTACCCGGCGTCCTCCATCCGTCGTCCGTCAACATCTTGAGTTCACTCTAGAGGCCACATTTCTGGCCCAAAATGTCTTGAAATCTGACGAGAATGTTTGTCGCGGTAAAGTTGGAAATTGAGTCAAGTGGGTTCAAAAATGGGGCCAAGGGGGCAAATCTAAGAAATATCTTGTGTGCACTCTAGAGGCCACATTTACTCAAATACTCAAATGTCTTCATATATTGGACTTTTGTTTTGACACTTTGTCCCCTTTCACATCTTAATGCATCAGGCGAGCGCTATTGACCAATGGTTCGTTTGTTTATCTTTCCGGGAAGTTACGTGTTTTAGGTATTCAGATCTTTTAAAAGAATGATTGTCTGGTTGTTGCTTTAAGAGAAGACTTTCCCAAAGGACATAAGGGTAAAAAAATAAACAATTTCGATGTTATTATAAAAATAAATTTAGTTTTTCAAAAAAAAATAAAAAAAGTTTTTGCACTTCAATAGCGCGTGTGATGTCCCCGGGCCTCGAATACGGCCCGAAAACGCCTGTGTATACTGCTTGTAAGCCTCCTGATCTTATGTTGTGGAATTTGATCCAATTATTAAAGAAGCGCCTGTATCGCTACCGGTTTTACCGGACGTGATGAAACAGCTGTCTTTAACATGTCTCACTAATGCTCAATTAGATTTAGATCCCGGGGTCTAGCTGGTTATTACAAAGGGACAATTGTTGCTTCCTCGAGATATTGATTGGTAATGTTGGACTATGTGCACGCGAAATGTTACAGAATGGTATTTTCAACAGCTGTACCTGCATATGGTCGCATCTAAGATCTTATTTACATACTTGAGAGCCGTCAAACCGATCATGTTTTGTCACTCACACCGAAGTAACATGCTCCTTTGGCATCCTCCTGGCGTTCTGACGTCTATCGGTAAATTCCACATAAAACCTGGACTAGTCTGAAAATATTTCGGGGCCTACTTAATTTTGAATATGTTAACATGACCCCGTGCCCATGCTAAACGCATTTGCAAGTGAAATCGGCTTAATGGAATACTGACTGCAGGCCGTCTTGACCTCAGGACAGCATCATGCAACCGATTTCTTATGGTTTTGGAACTTACTCGCCACCCACAGTAATGGTCATAACTAATTCCGAATCTCATATGGTCTGCAGAGGACTATTTCGCGATCTTAACCTTATTTTGAACGATTTCGAGCTCAGATCATTTCTTTGACGTCGCCGTTTTCACTCCGCACTCTAACTCGGACAAAACAAACCTTCATAACTGCGCATTGCGTGGTGTCATTTGTATGAAAATACACATGTGTGAACTGGAAAGTTGACTGCCTTCAATAATGTTAGTTTTATATCAAACTCTTCTTGAATATTGAAATAAATGATGTTCAAACATCTACCACTTAATATTTGTAAGTAACAAATTTGCAGTGCGCCTTCACCCCTACCGAGCGTGTCTTTTACAGCTGTATTTCTGAACATGAATTTATCAAAACTTTAAAACCTTTTTTTAATCTGTTGCAAATGAGAGTGTGTTGTCAACTCAAAAGTTTAACTCTAATCAGACGCTGAATTTTTGATTAATCGAACGAGTTTACGAATCTGTGGGACAACCTTCGTGTTATGAAAAATGAGTCATTCAACAAAAGGTACGAATCAACAAAGTTTATTGATGTAAGACCTTTTGGTTTCCATTGCAACCTGTTTTATGGTCTCGGCTTTTAAATTTCAACATTTCCTTGTTTTTTTCATAGCGACATTTTAGGAATTAGAGCCAAGGAAATATACGTCATTGATATAGGAGAAAGTAATTTATCTAATATATTTTGACAACAAAAAAAGCCAAATCCTTTGCATTACCGGTTACAATGGCAACAAAAAAGTAATTTTCTTTTTGTAATCGAAATATGATATATCAAATCCATTGACTAAAAGAGCAGTTTAGGGCCTATCTGGTCCTCTTTTTATAAGCAGTCTTATTCCAATTTTGGATATTGTATACTTTTCATAGGCTGCCAAACACTCAAATGTTATCAATCGGTTGGGCGATGGATGACGGAAGCTGTTGAATGTCCAGGATCCTGCATTACCCTCACCTCATCTAGTAAGTTCTTTGAAGTCAATTTAAAGAAGAGTCCAATGATATACCCTACGAATCAACTTCACTGAAAACAGAAGGCAAAGATCTTTAATATTTAGTATGTAGCTTCAAACTGTGGACCTCTATAAATTTTGTTCATATCATGACACTGAGTCATATTTGGGCTTCGCCCGGGCGCATCCTGTTTTACATAGAAGTAAACTGTGAAATCTTGATAAAATCTTCTTCTCTGAAATCAGAAGGCAGAAAGCCTTCGTTTTGTTCTGTGTACCTTTGCCCACGCTGTCCTATTTGAGCTCTGAATGGACCTACCCTATTTTGAATTGACACAAAGGAGGAAAACTTAAAAACAAAAAAAAAAAAAAAAAAAAAAAAAAACAAACAAAAAAAAAAAAAACAAACTTGTTCTCTCAAACCAGAATGTAGGGAGTATCAATTTAAGTTTTATTTAATTGAATTTCGTGAAGTTTGTTTATTACATGCCCCTATGTTCATATAAAGGCTGTGCACATTCATTTTCTTTTTACTCTTTCCTGAAAACATAACATGGTATTGATCTTATTTAGAAATTAATTCCTTGTTGACATCTGACTATTTAATTTGTATGATGTCCCAGGGGTCAGTTGAGCAACTAAAACCATCACGATACTCTTGTTTAAGATAAAGTCCATGAGGCCCATTTTCCTATAAAAAGATAAATCAGCCAAATTTTACACAAGGCCTTCTAATAACCTTACAACCAGTCTGAGATTTTTTAGGGAATACATATTTGGTTCGTCGCCTAGGCAACGGAAAAAAGAGAAAAATAAAACTGTGTCCGGGTCTGTGTCATATTTCTAGTTTTGTTTATTTTATAGAACAGAACAGATTATACCATATTTTATTTACTGTTTCAATTTATAGGTATCCAAACCACGTTCAAAGGTTGCTCCAGATGTTATCGTCCAACTGGGTGGCAAGTTATTTTCGACTTCCGGGTATTTTTCTGTAACAACGACTACTGTAATTCATGAATCGCAAGCCCCGCCCTAGGATCTCCGTGACATCACATCTTACCACCAGTTGACCTCCCTCACGACATATTGTCTCGCCCATTGACATCCGTCAGGACATATTGCCTCACCTGTTGACATCCGTCACAACATATCCTCTGTCCACCAAGACATATGGTTTTGCCCGTTAGAGTAAAGTATGAGAAACAGGATTAAAAGTTAAGTCATTTGAACTTCTTGCGAATACTTGTGGTTAAGAGGAAAGAATTTTGGGAGAAACAGTTGGTTTACAAATCTAATAAAAAAATAAGTATTGTTGGTATGTGATGGTGTACGTTTTTAGTGTCGTACTTGAGTGATACGCCCACTTGTAAAAAGGAATAAATAAATGAATCGTGAAACCATTGAAAGTAATGAAGTTGGAGGTTTCTTGTGAATTTATGATAGATTCTCTTGCCTCTTGTGAGCATTACTACAGTAGTACTAACAAGATCTTGTGACACATCCATGATATGAAGAACCTGAATCTCATTGATTAAACCTTGTCAATGCAGGGCAAGTATCCAAGATGAAAATGTAATAAATTTGAATAATAAATACTTTTCTTTACTTTACTCTAGAAATTGTTAGAAAATTTTACATTCTTTCATTCCTCCTAGGGAAAGATTATATGGATGTTCAATAAAATAAAAAATAACAGCAATGGTTCATGTGAAACAGTAATAAATATTTAGATTTTTCAATAAACACCAATAAACTGTGAAGGAGATCGAAAGAGCATGACGAAACGCGAAAGTGCCAACTTTTTCTTCTCGTCGTTCAACTGCATGGAGAAGCCTTGTACACCTACGACTTCAAAATAGCTACTGTTGAGTCTTTAGTGATCTCTTTTACTAGTCTCACCACAATAGTGGCCCTTGTTTTCTATATTCAATCAAATTTCACAGACAGCGGGGTAAACGTTAAAAGATGTACCTGTCACTAAGCTATTTTTTGGTCTCTTAGACCAAGGGAAACAAAATAGGAGAATTACCGCCTTGCCATATTTATGCTTGCGCGGAAGTAACATGTGCGTGGGTTCAATTTGCGACTAATTCGTATTAAGAGGAGTCTTACAGTACTCTTCAAATTGTATGGAGTCCTTGTATCATATCATCTTTAATATAGACTGTTGTCTGGCGGAAACAAGTCTAAACTAGAGCTGCTTGAGCAGCTGACTTGCTCCACAGGCATGAATCTACTGATATGATTAGAATGCCAATGAATGAATGAACGAATAAATATTTTTTTTTTATTTCAAGTAAATATGTGCTTTTAAGTGTAATATGCTGAAATATTTCTGCAAAGAAAAAATCGAGTTTGATGAATAACATATATAACATTGACTTCTGCCTGTTAGCTACATTTTCCCTTCCAATCACAGTAATTTTATGCAGCCTGAAAATGGGTCACCAAAGGAACATTCCGGTGAAATTGGGATGACATCTTTGACTTAGATTCCGAGAAAATGGATTTTAAAGTTAACAAAGAGAGAAATGGCCAGCGCCCATAAACGACATATTTTTTTCTGATATCGATAAATTTTCTAGACTGATTTCTAAAGCACCAGTCCAGTAAAGTTTGGTTAATAGCTACAGTTAGATTCTGAGAAAATGCTTTTCAAAGTTTCCTCTTTATAACATATAAAGAAATGAACTTCGCCAAGAAAAGACTGATTTTTCATATGATCACGATAATGTGTAGACTGATAAAAGGTCACCCAAGGTTCATGCATATAAAATTTGATTGATATCCATCATTGAGATTCTGAGAAAGACACTTTTTACCATATTTGGAAATAAGCCACGCCCATTTAATCAATGTTTTTCATTGTATCAAAATTTCTTAAACCTCTTTGAATGAGGGTGACCCAAGGATCATTCATGTCAAGTTTGCTTAAAATAGATCATTTAGTTTTTGAGGAAAGGATCTTTAAAGAAAAGATTAACGACCGGACGCACGCACGCTCTACCGCATGGACAGACACTCGACGAACATAGCGCCATGACAATAGCCCTTCGGCCAGTATAACTAATCCAAGCACTAAAAGTACTGATGGTGATCGAATCTGTTAGCATTCTTTAGTGATATATTGAATTCGTTGAGAAAAGAGAAATTATAAATATAAGAAATAATCATGAGAAAGTAATTCGGCAATTCTGACCGACCTGTAAATTCAAAAAAAGAGAAAGAGACGAAAAGAAAGGTAGAGAGAGTGACAGACGTGGGAGACAGTAGACAAAGAGAGCGATAGAGAAAAGAAAACAGGCAACTATAGTGTCCAGAATAATGATTCTTTTCTAAAAAAAAAAAAAAAAAAAAAAGCAGTCAGAAAGGTAATTCAATTTCCACATGCGGAATCCATACTTTACCACATTAAACAGCAGTCTTTCTGCATTTTGACTTTTAAACGCCATCCTCTATGGCTCTGGAACGACCTGAATGGAGTCCCCCATCCTCCGAATTTAAAGACCGCTGTTTCGTCTTGTAATTACAGGATTTTGGTCTCTTTCAGTAATATTCAGTTTTGTGCAAGAATGATTATCTGATGTCATTGAAAAAATAATCGATTTATGTAGGTAGGTATTTTGTACAGCTAATGAATTGTCTAAATACAGTCGTTGTTTAAATTCTAATGCTCCTACCAAACGGCGGAACATCGTAAACCAAAGAGGGTTGAAAATGACAGTTCTGTACGGATGTATGCTTTTCATAGTTCTGGTGCGAGAAATACCAGATTCCATGTTTAGGTGCTCCAGTCCACAGGCGATTGATTCACAATCTAAATTTTCTTTTTTTGTAGTATTTTAAGTACTCACGTTAAAACAAATAGATGAATGATTGGATTGGGGAAATTTTAGACTCATCCGAAGGATAGAAGCGCTACTATACAGTTGTAGTTACTATGTCAAGTACTTTGAAGAAAAATGTTTTGTTATCAGTGTAAAACAGGGGATCTATTGTGTTGGGACAATTGTTCATTTGATTCTTTTATTAATTTATCATTCTTTAATTTAAAATAACAACGACATTCATATATTAATAGTAAATCGTACCGAGATAGCTATATCCCCTGTTTACCGTCCCTGTTGGAAACGAGAAAAAAAACAAGGAATGGCATTTTGGGAGTATGATGCAAAAAATACACGTAACCGAAGATATTTACATTACACAAGAATGCAACACAACAAGGTTTAAGATATAAACAGGATTTAAGCAAGAGGTGTATTTTGGTAGTTGGGAACATAAGATGTCTGGTAATGGGTTAAATTTTACTTCAAATCAAGGTTGGCCAGGATGCGTGTTTTTGTTTTAATGAGAATTTGGACTAAATATAGGAACATTCCATTCGTTTGTAAACTTGACGTTTGGTTAAGAAGGCAGTCGGTCATCACATGTGGTATGGCCAATCAGAGGTGTGAAGAAGTTCAAGAGGCCACGACCTAAATAAACACATATTTCCGACAAATTACAACAAGTTGCAACAGCGAAGGCTTAGATCAAAAACATAGTATCTGTCTTTACGGTGTATAGACACAAGCATTGTTTTTGCTCTAAACCCTCGACAAGCTTACGCGGATAATCAATACGCTTCACTAAACGTTTCAACCTCATTTTGTGTTTTCAAATGGTAATTTTCATTATCTTCACTTGATGAAGAACTCTAGTATCACACCATTAACGAAATAAACAGTGATTTTGGGGATAGAAGTCTTGAGAGATACGAAATCGAAACTAAATGGGAACTGCTTTATTTTGAATCTATTAAGATCCTACAGGATTTTCCTTACACAGTATAACACTGGTGAACGAAAGTTTCGTTCACCAAATATTGGTAAAATTGAACCAGATTAGTACTAAGTTTTGCTACGATTTTTCGAACCTACTGGATTCTTAGTTTCACCGTTGGAAATGAAAACGACTACCAAAAATGATCATTGTAAAATGTATCGACCTTATTACGTTAGTTTTAAGCATGCAAAGGGCTTTCGTTTCAATCAAAGCTTAAATTTTGCTGGGTAAGGAGAGCAGTATTCAGATAATAAACTGTTACAACTTTGTCTTAACGCATGATATTGATATGAACGAGGAAAAAATATATAAATCTTGGCAATGCGAGGCTAAAAAATATTACTGTTCAAACTGTAGATACGAGGTTTCGGTAGCTTGTGAATGATATGCTTGTTGCAATAGAGACTCTTCCTTGTATTGGCTTTAATAAAAATCTTCATGCTTTGATTACGATTTAACCGCAATTTGAAAAGGACACCACCAACAACAAAGAAATAGAAACCAAATATGGATGATATTGCTCGTGGCTATTAATTATTCCAACGTCGTATTTCGTACTTTGACCACCTACATAAAAATCTAAAACATCTCATCAAAAAGCAATGGACAGAATTTTGACCTAGCGGGATAAAAATGTTCCTTGGGCAACCCCTTCATCTTTTTTGAGTTTTTGAAAAAGGCCTTGCAGGATGGGTCTTTATCTGACTAAAAAGAATAATTGAATGCTTCGCTGAAAATCACCCTCCTTAAGCCGATAAGCCAATTTCTACCAAACTTTTCCAAATTGTTCTTTCCTTGAATATGTTCAAAACTCGTTCGTGAATTTTTGATTTGATGAAATTTTTGAGCGTCACAGGGCGGAGGTATAATAGTTTTTTTTTAAAAAAACACAACATCTCATTAACCAATATTTCAATTTTAACCTATTTTCACATAATTTCTCTATCGCCCAATGGATCATTCTTTCCGAGCACTGTGGTGAAATTTTTATTCCTCTAAAAGTAGGTGTGTTGCATGGCATGGCTTACAGATGAAATGAATAATGCAACTTCATTCAAAATATCTTTTCTTCCTGAATCAATAAACCAAATGCAACCAATGCTTAAAAATGAAATAATAAAAAAAACAATAATAAAAAGAATCACTACGTACTAAAAATTGTCATTGAGAAATAATACCAATTTTCAGCCAATCAGAAGTCACGAAATTTGATAGAAACCAATAATATTAAATTATATGTTCTTTATAAACCCAAAGGGACTTGTATATACTTTGAGGGCGACACGCTCTTTCAGCTTATTTGAGCTAATAGGTGCACAATATTTGCTAAAAGGTGCACAATGTTTGCTATTGTGATCAACCACCGTCCGTCCAGATTTGTATGTGATATATGCTGATCCTCTCCAAAAAGTGTTTAAATAAAACCCCTTTTGCACATTATATGGAGACATTAAAGACAGTTTACATACAAGGAAATCCTTAATTTTTCTACGACAAAACTATTAGGCATATTACGATAAACTGTATGAAATAGAGCTCAACAGTTTATTGAAGTAATGATTCATCAGGCCTATATGGGTTCCAACATGGCGCAACTTACTTTACTTACAGGTTGCGAATTCCTCTAAACCAATTTAAGGGCTAGATTTCAATTAACTTCTCTCGATTAATTTCAATATTGATTCAATTACCCTCTAAGTTACCCAATAAATGAAAAATAAATAATAATAATTTAAAACAAAACGGCGAAATTTCGGTGATCGCAAGCTCTGCCCACTACCCGTTTATGAAACAAGATAACGATTTCTACGACTACCAATAGTTTATGCATTCAAAATGTCCCCAAAGAGGCGAACCCCGTTACCGTTGACAATTTATTAGTTTATACTTATTTGTTTTAGTTCGATTGCGACGAAAGCTTAAGCTTATTGAATCGCTCTCGAACACTCAATCTCGATGTTTTCACGTCCCCGAGAGAAAGGCTTCCAATTTTTACGGCTGGGTGAACTGGTGCTGGCTATTAAGTGTTTTGCCCCTTAACACACCCGGCGACAGTGGGGATCGAACCACGGACCTCAAGGTCACGGGTCGAGTGCATTTACCACTAGGCCACCGAGGCAGTCAGACAAGTTAAGCGATAGTGAATGTCTTAAAACTAGATAAAGATAGGCCAGCTAAATTATGTGTCTTACATTGAATACGTCACCAGTCACATAATTTTGCTAGCCTACTTTTATTTTGAAGTAAGAGCAGAGTGAAAACGACATATACTCAGAACATAAAGTTAAGCGCCACTAAGTTTTAAGTTAATAAAATTTCTATCGAAAAATTTAATAACGTATCTATGTTGTAAAACTGTTAGAACAACCTTGAAGCTATTGATTAAAAACGTTTCGGATGCACGTGCATATTCAGCAAGTCTCGTGCAATGACTGTAAAGCCAGGGCTCGTGAAAAGTGGAAAATCAGCTTTTCTGTCAGAGATACTTTCGTCGTGTAGCTCGTGCAATTGTTTACATTTCGATTTGAAACTCAGTCATGACAAGGCGTAGATTGTCTAGAAATGAAAGATGGCCAATAATTGGAATGCAAAATTCTGGAATGTCTTGTAGAGCCATTGCCAGACGGCTGGGGTATCACCACAGTGTCATAACACGTTTGGTACAAAAACACGCACAGACAAACGACGTTAAGGACCGTGTCAGATCTGGGCGCCCTAGAGTAACGTCTATTTGAGAGGATAGAGCACTTTTGCGTAACGTCAGACGTCTGCCCTTCACCAGTGCGCCTGTACTAAGGGACAACTGGAATACACACAGACGGGTCTCTATTTCAACAGTGCGAAATCGACTTCGGATGGCTGGGTATAAAGACCCCTCAAACGTCCAAAGATACAACAGAGACACATCAATGAACGTCTAATATTGTGTAGAGCGGGGGCACGTTGGAACTTGGCATCATGGCGTCGGATCCATTAGTCAGATGAGTGCAGGGTGTTGTTGCATGTCACCAATGGCCGAATTCGTGTTTGGAGACAACCTAACACCCGATTTGCACCAAAGTACGTCCAACCAACCTATCAGGGTGGCAGTGGCTCCGTTATGATATGGGATTGTGTCTCCTACGGCTGTAAACTGGACCTAGTGACAGTTCCAGGAACATTGACTGGCGTTAAATATCGAGATAACATCCTTTTTCCTGTAGTAATTCCGCATTTTGAAAATCACCCTCTTCGAACAAGACCAGTGTACATGGATGATAACGCCAGACCCCACAGAGCAAGAGTCGTGGCGGACGTTATGCAACGTGAAGCCATCACCACCATTCCATGGCCGGCTTGTAGTCCCGATCTTAACCCCATCGAGCACCTGTGGGACATTTTAGGGCGCCGTATACGTCCTGTACAAAATGTGGTTGAGTTAGAAGCAGCACTGCACCAGGAGTGGCAGCAAATCACTCAACACATCACCCAGAGGCTGATTCGTGGCATGCCGAGGAGAGTGCGCGCAGTGATCAATGCTCACGGATCTTACACACCATACTGACTAAGATGTGACTTGAATTAATGGCATTTGTGTTATCTGACTTCTAAAACCAACTTTCGTGTCATAGACAACACCGTCAGTCGGCTTTGACAATAGTTTTTCATGTTTTAAAAAAAGGTGAAAATACGTCATTTACATTTCAAGGTACAAAGTCAATAAAATTTATCACCACCCATGTATTGTTGTGAAATTGTTAAGTCTACATACCATTTTCAACATTGGAACTCAATATTTACATGTCTGTTATTTTGGATTAATGCAGGCTCCCTGCCTTTAAAAATATTCTGTCTAAAAACTGGTGGCGCTTAACTTCTTGTTCTGAGTATAGAAAGGCAGTTGCGCTTGCACGGCGACTATACTGCGATTTACATGATTTCATTGCGCCCATATATACGTTCCTAAGCTATTTTTCAGATATATCAGTTCAAGTTCAAAGTGTATACATATTACGAGTGTAACAAAGAAGTTCGTCCAATGACGAATACCCTGCGTGAGACATCATTGTTGATCGCATAAACCTAATTGCAACAGCTTCAAGAGGATTTTGATCTAATACATATTTTCATTTACCCTTTTCTATAAGGGTTTTGCGTTTGGCCTTTTTTTCCTGTTCTTCCTCAAGCAGGTTTAATTTAACCTTAAACATTAGCGTTGAACTTACAAGTACTCGCCGTGAGTACGCAGTAGAGTCACCATTAGTGCGGGTAGCAATCGGCGAAGCATCTCCATTGGCGCAGGGATAGCGCAATAGGAACTCATTCAGCGCCGCAGAAGCGCAGTAGAATCGCCACTGGAGCGCGAAAGGAGAATCGTGGCATCGCAATGAACACAGTAAAAAGCAGCAAATTCTTTTTTCTCCCTAAAAGGCGCCGTCTATTGTGACCGCCCGTACGTGATTTTCAAGAAGCAAGTTTCTGGTAATCTGATAAAGGCATGACTTATAAAGGTAATTGCAAGATTTGTTAAATACTTCAAGATCATTTTGAAAATAAATGAAATTCCCTTCATGAGATTCAAGTGCGATTTTATAATCAAATGTTTGAAAGTACTGACGGTGGACATTTCTGTTAGCACAAAAGACTTATTCGTCCTTTCGTTGAGAAAAAAAGATATTGTACACGAAAACACATGATAAACGAAAAATGGTTCGATCCAAGTTCGACAATTCCAAATTTTCTTGAATGCCCAATCCCTCTCAAACATTCCACTTCAGAAGAAACAATACAGGAATACTTTGCAGAAATAAGCATTTACCTTTTTATTTATGTTATGTTCGTGGTTCATATTACAAATTGAATTGTTTGCTGAATACTTGAATTATTAATTTATGCTCTCAGTACCATTATCGCTACATGTTTTTAAATGTTGCAACATTTTTTCTTGAATGTCTTTATTTGAATTGTGAAGCCCTATTTTGTTTGTTCGATTTCCTCTTACATATTCCCGTTAGGAGAAAGATCAATTCAGTTTCTGACAGGCTCGCCACTCAGCAAGCCTAATGAAATAGTTCGATCGTGATAATATTACTCACTCAGCCAGTTATGTATACCTAGGCAAACGAAACGTACGCCCTATCTCTGAATTGTACATATTTTCGCATTTAAAAGGAGTGTTCACGCTATCTAGTACTCATATAGAATCCTTGTATCACGTCATTTTTAAAATGCACAGTTGTGAGAAAAAAAAAGAATATATTGAACCTTAGTGAGTGCTACTTTTTTGAAAAGCTTTTAACATCTGACTGGGTTGTTTCCACGTAGTTACACTGGCGAATGTAAACGTCCCCCAAAAATCGTGGTTTACATTGATAGTTCTTTGCGAAACCTTCGCTTTCTTGATTGAATGCTATTGCATAACCAAGTTTGCTGTCAAGAATATAAAATCACAGGGATATAAAATTATTGGGCTATATAACAAAGGATAAATAGAAACAAGAGGACCATGATGGTCCTAGATCGCTCACCTGAGTCACCTGGGACATCACATTAATTGAATTGGCAGATGTTGGCGAGGAGATACGTTCCATACAATATCAATACCATAGAACGTTGTCATCGACTATTATGATAAAATTGCTTCCTGATTGGTTTCTCTGTGAAAAAAGAAAACAAACAAACAAAAAAAAAAAAAAAAAAAAAAACGCTGGGGCTGATCCCAAATTTGACCATAGGGTTATGTTATGAACAAACTTGACTAATTTTGTTTAATGAAACCACATACCTAATTTGAAACTGATTGTCTTCTGGTTTCAGAGAACAATATTGATTGGACTCGTGCAGAGTCCAATATTGACCCCTGAGGCATGAGGTGAACAAACTTGGTAGCATTCCACGATTTGTTGCTACAAAAAACTCACATTTCATTGAAATCATGCAAATGGTTTTGGAGGAGAAGATTTTTTAAAGCTTTTTTCAAGTGATAGTTTAATTAAACCATCTTGAACACCTTAAGAAGATGGCCATAAAAGGATCATTCATGACATGTTTTATTAAAGACTTTCACAGTGAAAAAAAGCTTCGTACTGCATTACCCATATTTTGGGGTCAATCAAAATGTCTTGAAAAAAATGTAGAAGGGGTCACACAAGGTTTATTCATGCTAATTTTGAGATCGGGGAGAAGATTTTTAAAGATTTTATAATGAAGATGAGCCCACCCTGTCACGCCCATATTAAGGGGTCAATCGAAATACTTTGAACAATTTTAGAAGAGGGTCACCCAATGAATATTCTTACTAAATTTCATCAAAATCGGCCCATCAGTTTAGGAAGAGAAGATGTTTGAAGAAACATTTACGCTTTTACGTGTAAACGGACGTACGACTGACACATCGCCATGACAATAGCTCGCTGACCTTCAGCCAGTGGAGCGAAAAATTTAGCAACAAAAAATGTATAGAGACTTGTCTCTAGATCGAACTAGTTTTCTCTTGTTTGAATATCCTACATCGAGTTTTATTTCAGTATCGCAACCCAAGAAACCATCCTTAGCCAACAAGGGTTGGAAGTATCATAGTCGTCTTGTTTTAACAGACATTACCACTGTTATACCTATTAAAAGGGTTACAAGTGTCATAGAACTCTTTGTTTAACAGTCATTATCAATGTTGGATGAAGTAGATTAAATTTCCACTTGTACACTTTGGTTCAAATCACGCTATAATGACTGTATAGGTAGAGCTGGACTTTCATTCCATTATGCAATCCTTCTTGTACAGATCATAGTCGTGTAAAGAACGTCACCAAGAATGAGGCAAGAAGCAAAGGTTCGAGTTTTTGGTTTACTTTTCGTGCTTTTCATAACAGGTAAGCTAATGTATTTTGTACTTTTTACGATATTTTTTTCTTCCACTTTTTTCTTGGTATCCTGTGGTATTATCGAAACTGAAACTTTAATTGAATTTTCCACTTTAAACCTATTAATTCTTTTTATCGTTTATAATTCTTTCTTCTCTTTCATTTACTCAATTATACAATTGGTAAAATTATCTACCATATCTAATAAATGCATCATGCACATATTACACTCTCTTGATCCATCTAGATTTTTCCACACTGACACAATCCTACTTTTTGATATCCTGATTTTTTGGCTATGGTAAAAAGCGTTGAATATGAAGATATATCTTGTCAAAACAATGTCTTATTTTTAGTATTTTTACTCAAAACTCCAATTTAATTTTTTCATATTCTGGAACTTATCGTCTGAAACTGACATAATGTAGACTGGATATAATCTTTTTAGACTGATACTTCTTTTTCCCAAAGCCTGGTTAGCTAAGTCTTTAGTACATTGAACTGATAATCCTGGGGTCATAAATTAAAACCTCGTCTCTTTCGTTTCACATAGGACAAAATTCATTTTACGCCCCCCCCCCCCCCCCCCCCTCTCTCTTGTGGGCGAATGATAGATACATCTTGGATGATCAGCTGGTAGCCCTGTTGGAATGCAGTCGTTGTACTTCTGGGAGACGGCTTTATATCATGGGAGGACGGTCATTATATTTGATAAATCATTCTTGAATTAATTTCCCTACAATGAATCGTGTACGTCTATGACGCCAATAATGTCTTTCCCATTTAAATCACGTGTGAATTCGAGCGCTTCAACATTTCGTGTCACTTTTATGTTTGAATACGTAGCAATTCCAACATAGATTTAACAAAACCGCAAAATGAACTCAACACAATTTCATTCCGTTTTTTAGAACACATGATCTCTACGCCGAATTATTTCTCACCTCAACCTCACCTTGCAGATATGAATATGCAAATATTCATTACCTCCAAACATCCTTTAAGCTGCTTTAAATGCTCGGAAAAGGGTATGAATAAGACCGGTAAACCTATCCCATCTACGCTACCCTCGGATACTGGTATCTGTATCGATAGATAGAGACAGGCTCGCCATTCAAGGTATGAAATTGCGTACGAATTTGTTTTGTGCTTCGCCTTTCCTTATTTGGTTATCACGTGATCCATGTGGAAGTCATTTGATCTTTACTTCCCCAAATACTTCGCTTTCCTGTAACCGTTTTGGAACACCTTTTTA
This sequence comes from Fragum whitleyi, assembly GCA_948146395.1. Taxonomy (NCBI): domain Eukaryota; kingdom Metazoa; phylum Mollusca; class Bivalvia; order Cardiida; family Cardiidae; genus Fragum; species Fragum whitleyi. Next base: position 49,554,888 of record OX411549.1, on the reverse strand, counting down.
CCAATTTACGATCGAACCTCGGCGTACTTCTGTAGACTGGTCAAATAGAAGTCAAATTAACCAATCATGGTTATTTGTTTTGGTCGCGAAAAATGGTGAAAATTTTGCTGTTTGGCACGAATTAAAACTTCCATGGTTGCCTCAAGGGAAATGATAATCATTGTTAGGCTTGTTTTTTCTGTAAAGCCAAAAAAGTGCCAATTCTGGTGATGCATCACAAAGTATTTGCCAACCATCTTCTTTTTTCACAATATTCTGGGAACACTTACCCTATCTTTTCGGCCCGTACAGCCGGCTAAAATCCGATACCCAACCACCTTTTGTTTTCAGTGTCGCCGGGTGCAGACAAACCATGACCTGTTAGTTTCGCATTCATAAATGGTCTCAAAATTACATCTTAGGATCATTTAAAGCACCTTTTTGCGTAAACATGTTCAAATATCTACACAAAACACACCTTTACCTATTATTTCTAATTTTGACCATGACCAATTCGAATATTTCACCCTCTACTTCATACTGGAGCATATATCATAATTTTCGATCTGATCGACTTTAATGTATTCTCGGCTACTTTCGCTTTCTTGGCAAAAGCGAAATGGATTTGCCTGACCATGTGCAGAATGTTGGTGTTTAGTAATATTTTGCCGCATCATTATTAAATGGACCTTACAACATTATGTTGATTTCATAAAGGCACAAGCATTTCCGCCTTGTTTGGGCTCACTTATAAATGACCATACTGACGGGATTGACTTCAGCTGTTTACGAACATACTGTAAAATATCCTCAGAATGTTTTAAGGGAGGGACGCATTCGACACGTTGCATAATCGAAGAATTGTGCGGTCTGTGATCACTCAATCCCATGAAATGAGCATCTAAAATCAACTTAGGCTGAATGACACATAAAAGAGAAACAGTCGGATTAGTATAGCAATTGATTTTTTAACCATTTCGGGATGATCCTTCGTTCATTTTACTGTTTATGATTTTTTCGTTTAGTTTCTGTTTTTTCCTAGTTCATGTTGATTAACAATTTTTTTTTGATTATCGATGATTCAGAAGCTTTAGATGTCGATCCAGAGGGAGGTCGGGGGGGGGGGTCAATCAATAACCCTTCTGTGGCCTAATATGTTCTTTTTCGGTTGGATATTTTATCAAAACTGCATAATGATATCAAAAAAACTCCCAAATTGTAAGTTCGTAGCCCTATGCAGATATCCTGGACCTGTGATTGGGCTTCAATGTATTTTATCTTATTACTATACAAATATCCATGTGATAACATCCCGTATGATATTTTTTATGTTATCACATAGTTATTTTTAGAACAATGATATAATGCAGTTATTTTTAGAAACTTGCATTTCAGTTAGAAAAATCGACGAAAACAAGACAAATAGAGGGTATAAGATAAATATAATACATACTTAGTGTAATGTATGAAAAAATATCTAACTCGGTTGTGAGAATTGATAATTGTCTCGGCAGAGCCTCGACAATTTTCAATTCTCCCAACCTCGTTAGATATATATATATATATATATTTTTTCATATAATACACTAAGTACGTATTATATATATCAGTAGTCTGAGCATGAGCCAAGCAGCTTGAAAAAAGTAATTTTTCAGTGAAACTGAACCAATTGACGATATCAAAATTTATCATAATGTGTAATCCCAAGATTTCACTGATAGGAATGTTATAAATAGCTTTTGTTTATTCACATCGTGAAAGATACAAAAGGTATATTTCACTGAAACGAACTAAATGTATTATCCTCTATAGGCTACTTTTGTGAATTGTCCCCTTTCTTAAAGACACACCTTGACATTGAAATACACGGTATGTATAGATTATAATTATAATCATATAAACTTTTCGTATAACCCTTTAGGCTGCCAATCGCTCAGATGTTATAAATCGTTCGGACCATGGCAAATGGAAGATATCGATTGCTCAGGATCCTGTTTTATTCTTTCATCACTCGGTAAGTTGCTCAAGGTAGACCAAAGAAAAAACAAAACTAATTTAGTGAGACGTCGGTCTTCCTTGAAAAACGTCCCATACTTTGAAGCATTGTCATGATCTGAGATGTTTGAAAAATCTTCTTTATTATGATAATCAAACCATCTTAAAGAAACTTATTATCGGATTGGATAACGCGTCTGTCGCTATAAGAAAACCTTTAAACACACAGTAAACGATCAATTTTGGTGGTTCTTACGTTCACCGGTGTTACTACGTGGGAACAATCCAGTCGGATGTTAATAGCTTTCCAAAAAAAGTAGTGCTCACTAAGACTCAATTCAGTCCTTTTCAAGTCTTGTATCTCCCAGACAACTTTGCGTTTTGAAAAAATGGCGTGATACAACGATTCTTTATAATTGATTCAAAGAAGAAAGATGCCTTTAAAATGCAAAAAACATATATAATTTGAAGCTCGGTTGTAAGTTTCGTTTAAGTAAGTATTTGTATTAGGCCGAGTGAGTAATTTGCCCTTTGTTTCCCCGTGGTCTATGGGAGGTCACTCTACAATTTTGGTGCATTGAAATAACGGAATACACATAAATACAGAGTGTACTTGCGACACGTGGACAGGTGTATAACATTTAAATTTGCCCTTTCTCTAGTTAAAACCTTTTTATTAGCTCCATTGGCCAGACTGAGGCTTTTCTCATGGCGCTGTGTCCGTCGTGCGCCCGTCCGTCCGATCGTTAACTTTTTCTTTAAAAATCTACTTCTCAGAAACTACTGGATGTATTTTAACCAAACTTCACAGGAAGGATCTTTTGGAAACCCATTATCAAAGTTGTTCAGGGATTTTTGATCCAATAAAAGAAAAATGCTTTAATGGGCGTGGCTAAATTCCATATTTGTAATATTTCTCAGAATCTAACGGATGATTATCAACCAAATTTCACCGGAAGGATCCTTTAGTGACCCTTAACCAATCTACTAAAGATATTGTGATCACATGAAAAAAGTATTTTATGGGAGGAGGCCATTTCTTTAGATGTAATAAAGTGGACTATTTGAAAATCATTTTCTCATAAGCTATTTGGTGGATATCAACCAAATTACACAAGACTGATCCTTTAGTGACCTTTTATCAGTCTAAAAAATATTGTGATCAGATGAAAAATATGTATTTTATGGGGAAATGTCATTTCTCTAGATGTAATATAGTGGACTCTTTGAAAATCATTTTCTCAGAATCTAACAGATGTAGATCAATTAATTTACACAAAAGTGGTCCTTTGGTGATCCATTATCAGTCTTTAAAAAATTGTTGTGTTCAGAGGAATAATATTTTTTATGGCGGAGGTCTTTCTCTACATATTATTTAGTTGAAACTTTGAACTCATTTTCTTTGACTCAAACTGATTGATATCAACCAAATGTCACTTACATGTAAGGGATCCTTGGGTGACCGTTTATCAGTCTTAAACAAGGTATTGTAATCAGATTAAAATATTTCTTTCATTGGCGGAGGTCATATCTCTAGATATTAAATAAAGTTAACTGTGAAAAATCATATTCTCAGAATTTAATTGATGGAGATCAACCGAATTTCACTGAAATGATCCTTGGTTGACCCAATATCAGAATGCACAAAATTATAGTGAATGGATGAAATATAGGTTTTTAACAGGCAGAGGAGAATTTTCTATATGTTAATCATCGATCATGAACTTTTCTTTGCAGAAGTATTTCATCATGTGACACGTAAAAACACGCATTTACTTGAAATAATTAGTCCTGTACCATTTAGTGACGAGGCGCAATTGCCTCTTATGTGAGAAAAAATGATATGTTTTGATAGATAATGATATTGTTGAAACGTAGGGGCGTAGCTTTGCATGACGTTCACATATTTGTCCCGTACAAATTTCGACTGATAGAAATACCTTGGTGTTGGAAAGCTATAATTAACTTTTTGATAGTCCTTCATATATGTACTTCCGACATTTAAACACCTTAGAGACAACGGCGTCGAAATCGGATTTTTTTGTAAGTATAAGTTTAGGGACACTATCAACATTATTGCAGGTAGGCGGCTGATGCATCTACCATTTTTTCATGTCGTTTCTCACACCAGTACAACCACAGATTTTTATTTGAGCCTCCAGATGCTCGTAATTTTATGTTTAACCTTTGTGGAATGAACCTTAAATAAAGCTTAAATGAATAATCAAAGAAAATCTGAAGCTCAATATATGACAACAATTTTTGAAACAAACTCTTTACAAATTGAATATGAATTGGGAAAAGGGTAGGTTTTGCATATTTTGCTTAGATGCAATTCGGGCAGAACCGTTCTAATTGTGCTTCGGCACAATTAATGACTGGTCTTGCGAAATATGACTCATCTAGGAACTCTTTGAAATTGACATTTGCTTCCAATGAAAAGTCATTAAAGCAACATTTTTCAGAGAATTGATTCAAAAAGAAAATTTGAAAAATCAAAAATTTTCTCTTATATCAATTTGTGATTTTTTGAAAGGATGATACCCGTACCTTTCTCCTCTTTACAACATCTGTTTTAATAAAAGAATGAAACTACCTATTCCGATATGCAAGTATCTGGTTCGACTTTCGAGTAAAGGCACATGATAAACAATCGGTCGCATTACGTATTTGAAATCGTATAAAAAGCTAAGTATCCGTTGATAATGTTGTCTAGTGATTTTCATTTCCCTCTTGGTTTTAAGACCATTAGTACATTGACAAGATTTCATTATCAGAATCAAGTTCTATATATTTATATCATTCCAATTCTTTTCCTATGAAAACTGCAATTTTTGAGCCCATTTCCTTTTGTTTTACTCAGAGGCTGCAATTTTGAGTCCATTTCCTTTTGTTTGCTTAGAGGCTAAAATTGATAACTTAATGTCTTGTGTCATGGAACAAATCCGTTTGATTTCAGACTACAAACAATTTACCGGAAACTGAGAATGACAAGGTAAAACAGAATCGATCCAAAATTTATGTTAAGAGTAACTATGTATAAAAATAAAGTCTTGAGTTTTAATACATACCCTACACGCTTTTCGCTCTCTGATACAGTCCTGCGTTCCGGATCACAAAACGGTGCAAACAGTTTTCCACTTTTACCCCACTTTGCACGTGCACTTGTGTGCAAAGCGGGGTAAAAGTGGATAACCGTTTGCACAGTTTTGTGATACTGAACACAGGACTCTTTATTGACGTCACAGATATTGCATCAAAAGCAACAGAGCAGTGACAAATCTGAATGGGAAATGTTGAACAAATTCCTTTTATTTCATGAATTTTTACGTTTTCTCTCGTAACTTTTATTTTTCAATCAGTGGACATCCTTTGTTGTCAGGTGTCTGTAAGGTTGACTAGTGTCGAAACTGTTCGGAATTTGCTCATTTTCTGAATTTTGAATGAGCAATCTACCTTTCCACTAACGTTTTTTTTAAATGAGCTATCGGTTGACCACTGTTGGGAACATTCTTTTTTCAAAAACTTATTTTCAGCTATGCTGCAGTTATAGATTTAAAGTCTATAAGAATATTAATAGTCGAACTAATTCAAATAATCGGCTAGCAATGCCAAATTCAATTTGTTTTATGAACCGCGAACGTAACATTAATTAATTAGAGGATTATCAACTGGTTATGTCTGATATGAAAGATATTTCACGAGAATGCGTTATGAGGCGTTAAAAACAAGTCCGAAGGACGATTTTTTTAACAGCCTAATTATGTATGCGAGTGAAACATTTTTATATCAGACATAACCAGTTGATTAATATATTGGTACATTCTCTTTTTTTAACCCTTTTCAATTCCTAACATTATGCATTTCGCCATTTTCTATCATCCTCGGCGCTTGCACATTTCGTGTATTAATACAAAAATATTCTTTTCAATAATTACAAGTCGCCATCGGATTACGTTTTAAAAATTCGAAGAAACATTAAGATGCTTTAAAGCGAAAAGCAACATTCTTTAAACCATTATCATTTTTAAGACGAGGAACAAAAACGATTTGGACACTTACACTGTATATAGATTAAGGAACGACAACTTCGTCAGCGATACAAACATTGAAACACCGGGATTTTTTGGAAATCGACCGGGTACCGAGGTGGACATTTTGGAAGAATTGTGCGGTCTGTGATCACCCAATCCCTGAGACAAGCATTTAAAGTCGACTTTAGCTCGGGCTGGATTGAGTGTTTGTCGCTAAAACTGCAATGTCATCGGATTTTGAGCCTTCGAAAAACTCCTCGATGTCACAGTAGACCGAAACAGTCGGAGCTATTAATTTTTTAGACTTTTTCAGGGTATTCCCTCGTTCATATTATTCATTATTATTTAGTTTTCCTAGTTCATGTTGGTTTACAATAATTTGATGATCTGTGATTCAAATGCTTCAATGGCGGATTCAGAGTGAGGGGGATGGGGTAGTCAATCAACAAGTTGAAGCCCTTCTCTAGCTTAATATTTTCTTTTTCTCTTCGATATATAATCAAAATTGTAAAATTGTTAAAAATAACTCTCAATTTGTTGGTTTGGGCCCGCTATGGAGATGTCCTGAGTCTATGCTTGTGTTTCAATGTATTATCTCAGTAGTCTGAGCAGGGGCCAAGCTGCTTGAAAAAAAGTAGTTCCGCCAGTGAAACTGAAATGTGTTATCGTCACTAGTGACCATATCAAAATTTATTACACTCTGAAATCCCAAGATTTCACTGCCAGAATTGTAATAAAGATTAATATTTGCAAAGTATTATTTTAAAAAATGTTTCATGCAATGTCCTCAAATGAAGCTATAACTCTAGTAACAGGAACGACAACCATCAGTACTTTCAGTGTTTTGATTATTTCACTGTACTTTGTCAAACCTAAACGCGTACAATATGAGGTAAACGTATTTCAGCAGTAGTAAAACGCTTGTTCAACCTTGGTGAACTGTAGTATTGAAGACTAACATTTAGGATACTACGCTTAAATACGAGGAACAAAATATCTTTCTACATAAATTGTAAATAAAATTTGGATAAAACTCACTATAACCACGTCACTACGATCAAACTACTATTTAATCCATATGTAACCGCGGGAGTCAGATACAGTTCTATAAAGTCTTCTTCATCTTAATTAATTCTTTGTGTCGTGTGCATCAATTTTATTTTTAGTGAGTTTACTGTGAGTCATAAGTTTACGGAAAAATTAAAATAATTTAACTTTTTTAACTGACACTGCACATGCGATTAAAGTTTGCAAGAGGCAATCTTGAAATACATATCACCATGGTTAAAACCCTCGCCCTAGAAATTCTTAGCCGCCGTCATAGCGCAGTTAGTAGCGCGTCGGACTATCAATCTCGAGGTTCGATCCACTCCATTATAAGGTGCGATAGCCGCGATATAACTGAAAAATTGTTGAAAGAGGCGTAATACCCCATTCAATCAATCAATTAGAAATTCTTCCCCTTTTTACCAATATAATATATTTTTTTTGTTACATGACGCGATTTTTAGGCTTCATTTTCAACTTAACGTGTTTAAAGGTTTATCTCCCCTAACTAGATACATAGCTACCCTTCGTTCATTACTCCTGGAATATACCACCACCAAAACGTCGTTTCTATGCATATTTATGATAATTGAATTTATCCTGCTAAGCCCGTCAAAATAACCATGACGTAATGCTACTATTCGTAATGGAGAACGAGTCGAATTCAAATGCTGGAAATTCTAGGAGTTTAAACCTATGTCCTATAGCAAAACTGTATGATATTCACCATTCCTATTGTGATATGTGAAAAAATTACAAATTACAATGAAGACTAATAGAAGATACCAATTAGTACAGATTTTTCAGAAATGTTTTAATAGAACATCAGTCAAAGGTCGGAAAAACTTGCCTTCCTATCAAAATATGTGTCCGATGACTAAAGCTATGGCTATGAACCTTCCTAGAATTCGATGATTAATTTTGAATATGTTAAAAAATAGAAATTTATTGTGACACTTGTTAAAGTTTTTTTTTTTTTTTTTTTTTTTAAAAACTAAAAGCAATTTTTTTCTTGAGAAGGAGAATTTATCTGCTTTGAAGAAAGTGTTAAAACCCACTTTTTGTTTTGTTTTGTGCATATTAGGCGTTTGATAGACAAACAACAGTTTGTCTCAATCAGCTGTGGTAACACGCATACTTAGCACATGTTATCCAGATGGGTAATATGTTTTTGTTTAAGATTAGTCATTCGGACTCATTTCTTTGTAAGAACTTATGTATAGGCGTATTAGAACTTACTTAGAATAATGTCAGCCCGATTAGCTTAGTTCGTAGAGCACCGGACTTCAAAACTATTGGAGTTCGATCGCGTGGGTTCGATTTCCGGGCTGATAAACTAACAAACTTATTATCTTTCGGATGAGACGTTAAACCGAGGTCCCGTGAGATGGTGCTGTACATCGTGCATGTTAAAGAACCATGGTGGATCTCAGCAGTTATTTTGTCATGTACCCTTGCACTACCCTCCTACCCTTGTAACAACTTATCGTCTTATGAGGGTGTCGCCGACAAATAAACGGAAATTCACACACACTTAAAATAACTAAGTGGAAAGACATTGTGTCAGACAATGTGAATCAATAAACCTAGGACTTTTACTTCTATGTGTGAAGGACTCTTACTTTTGAGTAAAATCAGAAATTCTAATAGTATGTGAAATTTGGACTTAGTATTGCAAAAATTGAAGAACTCAAAGGTGTCTTTGTTACTCTTTTGAACATTTTGGAATTCGAATATCTATATGTCTCATTACTACACCATATGTTTTCCTAAATTTTGGGGGGGGGGGGGGGGGGGGGGGCAATATTAATTCAAGTTTCTCTCTGAATGTTTTTTCTAATTCTACTTGTCTAATTTTAAATACAAATACTAAAGGAAATAATACATTTCAAGTAAACACTAAGTGGCCGTTTAAAAGTTAATTTCAGTTAATATATACTGAGCGACTTTAAAAACGCAATGCTTAAAAACATCACTAAAAATCAAATATAAGTGAACAGACTCGGACTAAAATATACTTATTTGGTTACCTTAACAAGAAACCTTTAATCGAACATCAATGGCATTTTGAAAAATTCTCTTGCATTCCAAATACAGTGACAATTCTAAACATACCCACGAAAGTTGAATTTTCGCCATAGCCCTACTGTAAGGACGATATTTACTTTTCAAAATGGAACAAAAGCCAAACCAATTTCAGAGTTAAGTTGCATAAATAAAGAGGTAAAACCAATCATCAATACTGCGTTTAAGCACGTTTGGTCCAAAGACGACACCAAAACGTCGTCTTTTTGACCTGAAATGACGTCACACACATGCTTTTCCATTCCTTTCGTAGAACCACAAACGTTGTTCATGTGAATGCGGTTTGGACATACGAAGCCTGTAAGCGGTTTTTAACCCTTAGCAGTCATGTCGTTTAGAACTGAGATGGCATTTTGAGCGTGTTAACGGCATGACACTAACGTCATTTTAAGACGTAAAGTCTTCTTAATCTCCTTATTGGTAAGGTCCTACCTTCAAGATGTTCAAGTATTGGAATAAATCAATATTTTTTTAGTCTAATCTACGTTAACGACTTTCCGATTCTAAGGAACAATTTCCCTTTGGACATTTTCGATTCAGAGTACTGTCTTTTCAAAGTGAGTGAGTTGATTTCATTTCTTTTAATGGTTTTTGATATGTCTATCGTTAATTACCTGCCACACTTTTGATTTGTTAAATCAATCAACCAGTAAAAGTGCAATGACAAGGTAAGGTTGAACAGTAGATTGCTATGTCGAAACTAACCAAAGCGTCAGATCAAATGAAGATAAAGTCGATTCAGCAGAGTATCTTCTTTTTATGATTTTAGATGAATTTAGTTAAAAGAAATCTTCTTTTCCGTGCTCAAATTTCAAATTTACTTTGTTGCGTTTTTAAAGTCGCTCAGTATATAATTTCATCCATCTTTTTTGACAGGTATAACAGCTACTATCAAAGGTTGTTCCGGTTGCCACAAACCTTCTGGATGGTACACTCACGACGAATTTCGAATGTTTTACTGCAATCATGACTTTTGTAATTGATGGATCCCGCCCCCTGATGACTGCAGGTCATGCCTCCTGATGATTGCTGGTTCCGTCCTCGTTATTTTAAAACCTGGTGTAAACGCTTAATCTTTGGACAATCGATGTCTAGCTCATCAGGCCAGCGCGCTATTGTCATGGTGGCAAGTCCGTCGTGCGAGCTTGCGTTCGTAAACCTCTTTTTAAAAATCTTCTCCTCCTAAATCATTGGGCGGATTTTGATGAAACTTTGCAGAAATGTTTATTGGGTAAGCCTCTTCTAAATATGTTCAAGAATTTTTGATTATCCCCAAATATCGGCTATAAAATCTTTAAAAATCTTCTCCTAAAAAATCATTTACCCGATTTCAATAAATTTTTGCATGAATTAGCCTTGGGTGACCCTCTTTTAAAAGTGTTAAAGAAACTTGGATTGACCCCCAAAATAAGGGCCTCGTAGGGCGGGGCATAATCTTACTAAACAAGAGGGTCAGGATTGCCCTAAACCGCTCACCCTGAACTTTATTAGTCCAGTGGATCTCATCCAAGTAACATTCTGGCAAAGATTCATTCACATTTGTTTAATTGTTGAAGATAAGATGTTATTCAAAGAATTTCAAGTGAAAATAGATCCTGTCAAACCATTCGTTAAATGAGGAGACTCAAAATAAGCCCCACCCTGCCATCCCCAGTTTCATAGGCCATTCAAATTTCGCGAACATTTTTTAAAAAGCGTCACCAAAGGAACATCCTGGTAAAGTTTCGTTGAAATCGGCCCAGTGGTTTAGGAGGAGATGTCAATCACTGATATCGGTATAGGAATAAATCCTCGCCTTGCCACGCCCATATTTACGTGCCAACAAAAATTTTACGAACTATCTTTTAAAAGAGTCACCCAAGAACATTCTGGTAAAGTTCATTAAAATCTGCCCTGTGGTTCAGGAGGAGATGTCATTCATAGGTATTGGGGGCATAATTTGCCCCACCCTGGCACGCCAATTTAAAGTGCCAATCAAAATTTCGCGAACTATTTTTGAAAAGGGTCACCCAAGAAATATTCTGGTAAAGTTTCATTGAAATCGGCACAAGAGTCCCCCATGGAAAATTCTTTGTAAAGTTTTATTGACATCGTCCTAGTGGTTCAGGAGAAGATGTCCTTCAGAGATTTGAAAGTGAACAAGTGTCACGCCCTGCCACGCCCATATTTATGGGCCAATCAAAATTTCGCGACCAATTATTGAAAAGGGTCACGCAAGGAACTTTCTGGTAAAGTTTCATTGTTTCGGCCCAATGGTTCAGGAGAGGAAGTTTTTAAGATAGTTGACGACGCACGACGGACGACGGACGACGGACTAAGGGTGAGCCTAAAAGTTCCCTTTGAGCACGTTGTGCTAAGGTGACCTAAAAAAAATCTAAAATTTTCTACGCCAAAATCATTGGCGCAATTTCAATGAAATTTGGCATAAATGATCATTGGGTGACCCTCTTGGGTAAGCCTCTTCTAAATATGTTCAAGAATTTTTGATTATCCCCAAATATCGGCTATAAAATCTTTAAAAATCTTCTCCTAAAAAATCATTTACCCGATTTCAATAAATTTTTGCATGAATTAGCCTTGGGTGACCCTCTTTTAAAAGTGTTTAAGAAACCTGGATTGACCCCCAAAATAAGGGCCTCGTAGGGCGGGGCATAATCTTACTAAACAAGAGGGTCAGGATTGCCCTAAACCACTCACCCTGAACTTTATTAGTCCAGTGGATCTCACCCAAGTAGCATTCTGGCAAAGATTCATTCACATTTGTTTAATTGTTGAAGATAAGATGATAAATGATCATTGGGTGACCCTCTTGTAAAGTTGCTCCTGAAATTTGGATTGTCCTCCAAAAATCGGCGTGGCAGGACTGGTCTTCATTTCACTTAATTATATTCAAAAATCTATTCCTCCCAAACCATTAGCCTGATTTCAATGAAACTTATGATCCTCGGGTGACCCTTTTCTCAAGCTGTTCAGAAAATTTGGATTAATCTCCAAATAAAGGCGTGACAAGGGTGTGTGTGTAAGGCTTATTTCACTATAAAATCTTTAAAAATCTTTTCCTGCCAAACCATTCGCTAGACATGAATGATTCTTGGGTGACCTTCTTCTAAAGTTGTTCAAGAAATTTGGATTGATATAGGTGTGGTAGGACGTGGTGAAATTCGATATAGAATGCACTCCTCCCAAACCATCTGACCAATTACAACTAAACTTTGCAGGACAATTTTTCTTAGGTATTTTTTTCCAGCAGAACTTTGATTTGCACTTATAGTTGTTGGGCGTATTTTCACAACAAGAGGCCCAAGAGGGCCTGTATCGCTCCACTGGCTTTAAAATCTTTAGACTTTCATTAAATAAAGCTTACTTTAAATGAATACATTAACACTCCAAAATCTCCTAAGACCTATTTAGTTATGATTAAATGGTTCTGGTCCATATTGCACCAAAATACTCAATCAGAATAAACCTGCAACCCTTGACCAATCTTATTAAAACATAAGGTTCAGAAGATGTGGTTCAAAGATTTCGGGCTCATAATAGGCCCCACCTGACATGCCCATATTTATGGACCAAACAAAATTTCTTGAACAATTTAAGTTAATAGTCACCCAAGAAATATTCTGGTAAATTTTCATTGAAATTGGCTGAGTGGTTCTGGAGGAGATAATTTTTGAAAAGAGACACTCAAGGAACATTCTGATAAAGTTTCATTGAAAATAGCCAAGTGGTTCAGGAGAAAATGTCATTTGAAAATTTTGGGCTCAAAATAGGCCCTGCCCTGCCACGCCCATATTTTTAGTCCAATGAAAATTTCTTGAACAATTAAAGTAAAGGGTCACCCAAGGAACATTCTGTTAAAGTTTCATTGAAATCGGCCCAGTGGATCAGGAGGAGATGTCGTTGAAAGATTTCGGGCTCAAAATAGCCCCGCCCTGCCACGCCCATATTTATGGACCAATTAAAATTTCTTGAACAATTTAAGTAAAGGGTGACCAAAGGAACATTCTGATAAAGTTTCATTGAAATTGGCCCAGTAGTTCAGGAGGAGATGTGGTTCAAAGATTTCGGGCTCAAAATAAGCCCCGCCCTGCAACGCCCATATTTATAGACCAATCAAAATTTTTTTAACAATTTAGGTTAAGGGTCACCCAAGGAACATTCTGACAAAGTTTCATTGAAATCCGCCAAGTGGTTCAGGAGGAGATGTCGTTCAAAGATTTCGGGCTCAAAATAAGCCCCGCCCTGCCACGCCCATATTAATTGGCAAATTGAAATTTCTTGAACAATTTAAGTAAAGGGTCACCCAAGGAACATGCATGCCAAGTTTCATTGAAATCGGCCCAGTGGTTCAGGAGGAGATGTTGTTCAAAGATTTCAGGCTCAAAATAAGCCCCGCCCTGCCACGCCCATATTTATGGGCCAATCGAAATTTCTTGAACAATTTAAGTAAAGGGTCACCCAAGGAACATGCATGCCAAGTTTAATTGAAATCGGCCCAATGGTTTGGGAGGAGAAGATTTTTAAAGATTTCAAAGTGAAAAAATGCCACGCCCTGCCACGCCCATATTTAGGGGCCAATCAAAATTCTTTGAACAATTTAAGAAGGGGATCACCCAAGGATCATTTCTACCAAGTTTCGTTAAAATCCGCCCATTGGTTTGGGAGGAGAAGATGTTTAAAGGAAAAGTTTACGCACGGACGCACGGACGGACGCACGCACGCACGGACGCACGACGGACACTCCGCCATGACAATAGCTCGCTGGCCTTCGGCCAGTGGAGCTAAAAATGATTGTGTTTTTTCAATGTTGTATTGAATATTGTTTATTGGTTAAAGATCCATCAAGAGATATCTATCTTATAAAAAAGATTTTTTTTCTATTTAGGAATAACACTAATATTTATTTTGCTAAACAGCTTTCCATATGAGGTATAGCATTCTCTTAAATAGGCCTTTCTTTCTATCTTTTAGCCTCTTCACAAATGTCCTTTTAAACCTCCATATCTGACTGTTAGTTTCTCATTAATAGATATTTGAAAGCCAGTGGAGCGATCCAGGCCCTTTTGGGCCTCTTAATATTGATACAAGTGATTTGTGATTAAACACAGTAAGACAAGATTAGCATACCATAAAACTTTCATTCGAACCGTTCCGTGACATTTCCAACAGTGCTTAACGTTAAGACTCAGACCGGTCTGTAATCCCACAGTCGTCACCACACGCTATAGCTATGGATGTATAAGTCACAGCTCACAACCTCTGAAAATGTGAATTGTGATTGTCCAGCTCAATGTTGTACATCACTTATGGGGTTATCACACCATAGCGTATGACACTAACAAGACAAGCTCATACGCTCGCATACGCTGATGTACGCTAGGCGTTCGTTACTCATAAGTCATATACGTTACAAGTACACTGGTATACGTTGGTATAAGTTTTTATACGCAAAAGCCCAAAAATATTTTTTAACAAGTTAAAAAAATTTCACCGTATGTCAGCGTATAAAATACACGCTAGTCATACGCTATGCATACGCTAGAGGTACGTTACTCATAAGTCAAGTACGCTTGTTATACGCTGGTATAGAATTATCAATTTAGCTGTTATTCAAGAATTACTCCTCTGTTGTAAGATTGCAATACTTTTTCTTTTTTTTCTTCTTGAGAGAGTTTTGTGAGGCAGAACTATCTTCAGATGGCGGAGAAGAATCAATGGCCCGACCGTAATTAAGACCATTTACTATACCTTCAGCAAGCTATATTTGTTTGACCCCAGGGGTCTTTTGAGCCTGTCCAATTTTATCATCGGGGGGGGGGGACAGCTTTCTGCACCCCCCCCCCTCCCCACCCCACCCCCCAGCATAAACATTTCTACTGACAGAAGAGCAGTGGAAATTGTGTGCTTTTGTCCGCCCTTCTACCATTGCGTCTGTCTGTCTTTTTGTAGATTTTTTCTAGTCGTAAAGCCGACAGCTCTTATTTTAAAATTATCTGCGAACTAATACAGAATAAATGTGTAAGCGTAAGGATCTATCATTTTGAAATTGGGTTTGGTCCTTTAGTATTATGGGAAAGGGTGCTTTATATAAACTTGGACAAATATCGTTATCGCGGCAGAGTTTACAGTTTTCATTTGGTTCTCCTCAAATATACATAGAATGTTTGAACCTCTTTTCATAGAGCTCCTTCCATTCTAAATTGGGTCAGGTCCTTCAAGTGTCGCAGGAAAAATGAGGCATTATAAAGTTTCGATCAAAATATCTTCCTTATAAGAACAGAGTCTCGCTTTCAATGGATTCCCTATAACCTTTCGCGGAAGGATTATAGTTTGAAAAAAAAAACATCGTAACTACAGCTTGAATAAGCTGTAGCTTCGATGTTCGGATCATTCTTCAACGTCATTTTTCGAAAGAGGATTTATTTCTTTTACGCACTTGCGTTATGATAATGATGCCTTTGGTAACGGAGAGGCAAATGCAAAATGAATGCAGAGAAAAGTAGGATAAAAATCCTAGATCAGAAATTTTGCAGATTTATTCCCTCGATCCCACGCACGTCGATTCTTTAAGTTCATCCTAAAACTAATATTTTTCTCGAAATGGGTTATTTGCGTACTATACTTAGCAAAAAAAGAAAGTTTACATACTTGTTGGTTTATTTTGAATGACTTACAGTGGCTATAGGCCAACTAGCGACAGAGAATACTCAGACGCATGATTTGCGCATTTAAAGCGAGTCCAAGCTAATGCGTCTGTAACCTCCGGTTTTGGTCACATAATCGTTTTGAGCTACCCAAAGTTCATTTTGAGTGATATTTGTTGTTCAGTCACAGTCATTCCTTAGCATCGGCACGAATAAACAAAATTGTTTGTACAATTTTATTGAAACGGGTATGTAACAACAATCGAATAAAGGCACAAATCAGACTAAAGGTATACATAGAGCTTGAATGTCTCTTTATAACGCCACTCTTAAGTTTGGCTACTCGGGACAGGCAATTCACATTGTAACATCTCTGTTTAGAACTGCCGCGCCCGGATAGGACAATGGGTTGGGCGTCTAGTTTTCAATCATCGGGTCGTGGGTTCGACCTCTGGCTCGGCCATCTTTTATCCCATATTTGACAAAAAAGCATTGAGATTTGTGTCATTTTCTCCCACACAATTGGCAAGTGAAACACCTAGGAAAGAATGGCGACTGGTGCCTAAGATGAAAGCTCTAACCGTTCTGTGAGAAACGACAAGAAACTATGGATAGGTGCACCAGCCGTCGAATTTTAGATGTAAAACTATCGAAAGTGACCTTTAAACCCATATTAATTAACAAAAAAAATCCGTTACAACCATATGAAGTGTCGGCCGAGATGAGATAGGCCACATGTGACGTCATGTAGAGGCCCTGTTACCATCGCATATTTTTCAATTCATTTCATCAAAGGAAGGATAACTGCAAGACAAGTATGCATGTTAAGATCAGATGTTGGTCTATCATGATATTGGAACGACTTTAAGCATCAAAACGTCAAGGACCTATACTCAAAACATCACCGACAATCTTGAATTCATGTCTGTGATTTTTGAAATCGACCCCTTTGTCCTTTGACTACCAATAAAATCCTCATTTTACAAACATCCGGTACTGACCATTCCATAAACCGACGGATAATGCCTTCAAGTTTCATGTAATAGTAACATCTGTATTCTTTATGGTTTCATAATCATGTTAAGTTTCTTTTTTGCTAAGTTTATCTTTATAAAAAGATGAATTACGGCGCACAAGAAAAAAATATTTGTACTGTACAAAGTTTGACTAACACTTCCTTGAACCCAACTATGCTCACCGACGAAAGCAATGTTTTTATTTATTCGGATTAATATACAAAATATTTTTTTTGAAAAAAAAATGGACGAATCTAAATCTGTATGATATTATAAATGGGTAATTTTTGTGTAGATATGGAAAATTTAATTTGTACTGAAAAAGAGAGTATAAAATATACGAAACTGTAAAGTTGATGTTCATTAATTTGAAAGAGGAGTAGGTTTTGATCTTGAAGATTAAAAACTGGAAATCAATTTACCATGTCGTGAGCAATAAATGCTGCATATACCATGAATTTTACAGAAAGGGTTAGTTTATAATTTCAAAAACAGAAGGAGTTATGAGTCATTGATTAGATTTGTAAATTGATAATTTCATTTCTTGTATTGTTTTAATTGCATCGTGTTCGAATCACTTCCGGCCAGTATCACGGTATGGAAATTAAGTTAGTAAGTATTTTTTTAATTATTATAGTGACATGCGTTATATGCATGCCATTCAACAATACAGAAAAAACAAACAATTAAATAAATATAACACCCGTCTCCATGGGACTTTATATCACCTTGAATAATCGTGTAATAAGCTGTGAGTGACGGTTGATGGGTCCTTTGAGCTTAGTATAAATGGTGACGGGTGTAGAGGCCAACCCATTCACTTTTCTCTTATGAGAGTAGGTGAAAGCTAGCCCCGGCTCCCGCAACTTCGATGATGAGAATCGGTCATGTGAGATCGACAATCGACTCCACAACTGAATGAAATAGGTATAATCAGGGCTAAAGTAATTGATATGATGTAGATGAATAAAAAATAAATGGTAAAATACAGCGTTATCTATTAGACATAAATAATTTTTGTGTGAATGGGAAAATAATAATTGCATCGTGTACAAAATCTTAGCATGGATCATAATAACTAGCAATTCGAACGATATTAATGAATATACAATAAGCGTAAGATTAAGCGATTTAGCAATTTAACAAATCATGCGCATAATCCGGCAGAAATATGGCATATTTTAGCTGAACCTGGAAGAAGGGTTCAAAGCTTTTTTCTTGACTGATTCTTGTAGTCAATGCCTTCCCCAACCAGAATCTGGTTGATGAAATCTTGCCATCATTGAGCATTTTGGAAAAAATCGAGATGGCAGCCAGGACTATCAAAAATCAAGCCACCGGCTCCGTAGATCACTCTCTTTGAAATATAAATCGATTTGAGTGATCATTTTATTTTTAAGATATTGACCTGAAGCTATGTAACAGAATAAAAGCTTAATATGACATTAGATATAAGTTATCAAGATGGCAGTAAGATCGAATTATAGAATATTTATAGTAATTCTCGATCAATGCGCAATATAAGAATATTAGAAATTTGTTTTAAAGTTTTCATAATAAACTTTTGTAAGCTTGTTTATGACCTCAAAATATCTGACTAGTTACACCTCTCAACTTATGTTATATAAAACCTGATTTGAAGATGGCAGCCAGGAAACAGGACTTTTTTCATGCTTTAAAATTTGCAAAGTATTTTACGGTAAATTATTTTTCTATAAGCTAAAAACAAGTCTTTCGAGAATCTGGATGAAAGTGAATTTCCACCATGGAAAAGATTGAAAAAAGTCGAGACGGCAGCCATGGCCACTAAAAACATATATGTACTTGCTACTGTGATTTCACATTTCTTCAATTTTTTTCTTTAATTTGCTTGACAAGATACTTATGTAGCCAGGATGAAATGTTCACGGTTTCACACCAGTGTCTCTTTACATGAGCTGTAGTCATCCTTATATGCGTGGAAAGTGAGCGATTGGAGTGAATTGATTACACTAGTCACTTTTAACCACACCCATGCTTGCATGCTTACTTTAAGTCTAAACCCTTGATAGAAAACATCTAACAATCTGCTGATCTTCATCGTATCTTGATCCTGGTAGGTAGAACTTCGTTGCAGTCATTTTAAATCATTTAGACTTCATAAATATATTTTAAGGAACAGTATCTTATGAGCCTTCCAATATTTCAGGTTTTTTATTTCCTTAGATCTATTAAATTGTACTTTGTACAACGACCGTCTAGAACTCAATACAAGAGAAACTACACAGTTGTTGTTAGTCTTCAATCTTGTTACACTAATTTGAAGTTTCCTGGTGTAATGAACACCTTGAATGAAGATAAGAATAAGTATAGTTGTCAAGATGGCGGCCAAATGGAAAAACTGCTTGATTACTAGTGTAAATAAAGGTTTATATGGTTTTTTTGTAATCACTTAAAGATACATCTAAAATATTTTCTTGAGATAGGTTAATCGATTTTAATCTTATCTGACAACAAACACCTTACTATGTGAAATAGTATGCTATCGATCTGCTGCCTGAGCAAGAAAGAGAAAAAAAATGATCTTAAAGTAAAATCCAGATTGGCAGTCAAGATGGCAGTCTGTTAAGAGAGCGTGTAAATTATATATACATGTACCTTTATAATACGCATGAGAATATGATGATCTTGTTTTCCTGTAGCAAAAACATATGTGCTAAAAATTCCGATTTTTTGATAACTGTTCAGATGTAAATTATTAAAACATCTTATTTTGAAGATGGCAGCCTCGCTGTTTTTCCTTCCATTTATAATCAAATTTATTTGAACTATTACGACAACGCTAGGAACTTGTTGACAAAACATGTTTGTATAATCATACATAATACTTGGTTTCGAAATGACCACTGAATTTTAAAAGGACCCATTCGCTTTAGAAAAATTAATTTGCGTCAATAAAAGTACGGATTCTATAAAAGAATGAAATTATAACATTGTAAATTGCATTTGTTTCTAGCATAAAGAATTAAAGTGATCTCAACACAAGTACGGTGGGAATTAGTATTAATTTCATTTTTCTTGACATTCAAAGTAATGTAAGTAACCCTTTGTTACTAGTATTTAATGTGATTTGAACCTTAAGCGACATCAATAGGTCCACCAGAGGCTTTACTTGTAAGATAAAGACATAATAAATGATGAGCACAGGCATATACTCGAATCAACTATCCAGACTATGGCAACTCTTCCACAAAATGGTTACAAATGGATTGTACTGAGTAAGCAGTAATGATACCCTAAAGTGAATGTTGGCAAAGGTTTCCGAACCTCTATTGCAAATACGAGTATAAGACTAATACTTTCTAACTTTGTTCTCAAACGTTAGGTTCAGAAACCTACATCCGTGTCTGAGGTTACAGCCATACATGTATTGATGTGTACAAATTGATATTCAAGTCTGAAGTTCCGGTACATTAAATAGATATACAAAAAATTATCGTGTGGTGCAATTTTATTGTGTGTGAGTATAAAATTGAGTATTAATTTGCCCTGACAATATAGACAAAAATGGTAACTCTCTAAATATATGTTGTATTTTTAGTTTACTACTTGATTCAATGCTATTGAAATTGACATTTTAAATGTAGTTTGAATTATCATTATTGTAACTTTATTCTATTTGCTCAATTTGCTCACGATTGTGTTAGCCAGCTCCTTTGATAATAAATCCCAGATGATAATTTTAACATGAACAAAAAAGATGAAAACAATTATAGCTGTACAGAAAAGATGCATTACTATTACCAAATGTTCGTATTTTTAAAGTCAACAAATTCAAGATAAGGGCAAGCAAAAAGGCGCTTTTGAAGAAACACTTTTGACAACATTTAAATGCAATATCCGCACTGAATATCAACTTTTGGTGATGATTTGAACAATAAAGCTGCGATTTTGAGGATGTGAGCTTCGTTCATTAATCAGCATTTTAGTCACCCTGTGTGCTAATACGAAAACAATTATAGCCGTTCAACAAAGCCACAATACTGTTGTCAAATCGCCATATATCAAACGCCACCAAAATGAATATAAGAACAGGCAAGAGGGTGTTTTTGAACAATCACTTTTGAAGACTTTTCCCTGCTATATCCGCACTGAATCACAAACTTTTGGTCATGATTTGAATAAATCAATCGCCATTAGGAGGATGTGAGATTCGGGCATAAATCAGCATTTTAGTCACTCTGCGCGCTAGTAATTTGCCACATACATGTGGTTTGAACAAAACTGGCAATTGTCGCTAAGACAATTTAAAGGAGTACATTGCATGTTTTCAAGCATTACCCAATACACCTGTGTAACACAGAATAGTCAATCATCATACTTACTTGACATGTTGAACGGTTGTGAACAGACAAATTTAAATTTAGTGCTAAATAAGCCTTAAAGAACAATTTCTTTTCCACTTGATAAACATACATGACTAAACATACTGATATGGATGTAGGTTGATAAGTCAGCTACAGTGAATCTATCAGATTATTTTATAAAGAAACTCTTATGATTACATGTCATGGTTATCACGAGAATAATATTGATGATCTTAAACGCAGCGCAACATATTCTTACTAAATTAGCGAACAAGATATTATTCAGATAAAAAAAAAAAAAAAAAAAAAATACCGGGTTATATTAAATTAAAATAACCACGCGTTTTCAAAATATTACATAAAATATTCTGTCAGTATTTGACCATATCGATGATTCAGCATGAAACAGTTCTAACTACCTTATTGGGAGATACAACTGTTTTGTGCTAATCTATCGGTATAAGATGAATATGTTTTGTTGTGCAATAATTTTGTTCAAAGCAAATAGAATTTTATTTTCTTCTATTTGGTTATTCAAGTGTATGGGATGTATTTTTGGTTTCCTTTTTGTCTTTTTGGAAGATATAATTATTCAAGTTAAAGGGATTGTCTAAACATGCATTCCGAAAATAATTTACATTGTGAATTGTCAAATCATTTAAAAACAAAGGAAACGCGATATTTATGTAATATCGGCTACCATCTTAGACCACAATGATACCTTATATATTGCATATGTAACTTTTCGAATTTGGAAATGATGACTTGTATTTTCATAAGTAAAAATGAATCAAGTTCCGATATAATTTTGCAACCTCTCACTTTCTTTCATGCATATTTCTTGGATGCCATTTCCATTGTTTTTCTATCATTTTAGGCATCATATTTTAAAACAACTTTGAAATTGATCTTGCAACGATTAACGTAGGTGAAAATATTTCTAAAATCCTCATTAAAACACAACTAACTTATGATCTTCTCTTTCCTGGATGCCATATTCAAATAAAGAATTAATGTAACAACAGATGAGAGTTGTCACTAGCCCGATATTTAGAAGGCATAAAACCACTTATGAATGTTTACTGAATAAGCCTTAAAACCCTTTCCTAAGATTCTTATGTCACACGGGTCAAGAAATACTTTAAAATGCCATTTGATAATTCGATTTGGCTGCAATCTTGACTACTATGCTAATTTCTACTCTCACAATATGCATAGATAATGTCATATAATATTAATCTCGAACTTAGTCAGCAAATAAGACACAACACACCCATTTAAAGGGTCACCATAGTGATCTACTGAGCTGTTGGCGTAACATTCGATAATCCTGGCTGCCATCTCGATTTTCTCAAAATGCTCAATGATGACTAGATGTCATCAGCCAGATTCTAGTTAGGGAAGGTCTTAGATACAAGAATCAGTCAAAAAAAAAAAAAAACTTTGAACCCTACTTCCGGGTCAAGCTCGATTTGTGCCGGACTAACATGTTTGGGTAAATCACTAGCATTTTCTTTTTCTCACAATTCGCTATTTAGGGCGTCTGAATGAAGGGTTTTATTAGGAACTGTTTAGATGGATTTTGATATAGCGCATAGCATAAATGCGTTGATATCAATCACCTAACAAGTTCCTTTGGTAAATGAGTTCACGTCATTTGGTAAATGCTTTTACTAAGAACCTGGTAGGTTTTCTTGGGTTGTTTTTCATAATTATTAATAAATTCTATTTTGAGTTTAAGTGTTTGAAGGCATTGTCGCTCATATAGTTCAATAGAATCTCACTTCTCACTGTCATATAAACACTGCAGTCTATAAAGAAATATTCCTCGCTTTCAATCTCTCCTGAGTTACACAATGTACATAGACCGGTATCCTGGGGCTCACTAACGTAGCGACCTGTTTCTATCCGTAAGGGCAGAATTCCACAGCGGAATTGTGTCAATACGGATCGTTCGTTGTTATCCAAGTTCAATCTGATGTATTTTTCACATGAAAATTCTGATAAATAGCTTTTGTACGTTTGGAGCTTGCTAGTATTTGCGACTGAGTTGGACCAGATTTCTTTATTAATGATCCTATTTTCAGCTCGAGTCATTTTCATTATTGTCTTATTTTCGTAGTGTGTTGACAAGTCCAGTTTGTCCATTACATACTATACATCGTTACACCAATTGCTTGTGCCGATCGTATAGCCATGTTGTAATACACGTCTTGTGAGCATATCTTCTTTAAATGTTAGTAATCCGTTCCGGTATCGTATTAAAATTACCCAATGTCTGTAGAGACGTATTTGGCGAATTGTTCATTCCACGTTATTTCTTTCGACGAAATGTCGTGCACCGAATTATTCGTTAATACTAATTCGTTATTTTAAATTTCTAAAAAGACCTTTTAGACATATTTCAAAGGATCAAATGCGCTTTACATCTATTTTTATGATCTGTATATATGATTTGCGTTAGAGATCGCTGTTTCAAATATATGAGCAATCAAACACTCCCGCATTGCCGTTCTTCAAAATAGCTTCACAAAGTATAATTTACCATGTTACAAATATTGAATCGCATTAAAACTGATTTTTAGCTCCACTGGCCGAAGGCCAGCGAGCTATTGTCATGGCGGTGTGTCCGTCGTGCGTTCGTCAGTCCGTCTGTAAGTCCGTGCGTAAACTTTTTCTTTAAACATCTTCTCCTCCCAAACCAATGGGCGGATTTTTATTAAACTTGGTAGAAATGTTCCTTTGGTGACCCTCTTCTAAAATTGTTAAAGAAAATTTGATTGACCCCCAAATATGGGCGTGGCAGGGCGTGGCATTTTTTGAGCCCGAAATCTTTGAATGACATCTCCTCCTGAACCACTGGGCCGATTTCAACAAAACTTTACCAGAATGTTCCTTTGGTAACCCTCTTCTAAAATTGTTAAAGAAAATTTGATTGGCCCCCAAATATGGGCGTGACAGGGCGTTGCATTTTTTCACTTTGAAATTTTTATAAATCTTCTCTTCCCAAACAATTGGGCCAATTTAAATGAAACTTGGCATGGATGTTCCTTGGGTGACCCTTTACTTAAATCGTTAAATGAATTTTGATTGACCCCCAAATATGGGCGTGGCAGGGCGAGGCTTATTTTGAGTCCGAAATCTTTGAATGACAAATCCTCCTGAACCACTGGGCCGATTTCAACAATACTTTACCAGAATGTTCCTTGGTTGACCCTTTTCAAAAAATTGATTCTGAAATTTTGATTGGCCCCCAAATATGGGCGTGGCAGGGCGGGGCTTATTTTGAGCCCACAATCTTTGAACAACATCTCCTCCTGAACCATAAGGCGGATTTCAATGAAACTTTACCAGAATTTTACTTGGGTGACCCTCTTCTTAAGTTGTTCAAGAAATTTTGATTGACCCCCAAATATGGGCTGGCAGGGTGGGGCTTTTTTTTTGAGCCCGAAATCTGTGAACCACATTTCCCCTTGAACCATATGGCCGATTTCAATGAAACTTTACTAGAATGTTCTGTGTGTGACCCTCTTTTTAAAGTTGTTCAAGACATTTTGATTGACCCAAAAGTATTGGTGTGTCAGGGGGGGGGGGGCTTTTTTCGAGCCCCAAATTTTCTCCTCCTGACTCCTGAACCATTGAGCAGATTTCAACGAAACTTTACCAGGATGTTCCTTTGGAGACCCTTTACAAAAGTTGCTCACAAAATTTTGATTGGCCCATAAATATGGGGTGGCAGGGTGTGGCTTATTTTGAGCTGGAAATCTTTGAACGACATCTCCTGAACAACCTTGCTGATTTCAATGAAACTTTACCAGAATGTTCCTTCTGCGACCCTTTTCAAAATTTGTTCACGAAATTTTGATTAGCCCATACATATTGGCACGGCAGGGTGTGGCTTATTTTGAGCTGGAAATCTTTGAACTACATCTCCTGATGAACCAATGGGCCGATTTCAATGAATCTTGAGAATTTTGGTGCAATGTGGGTCAAACCAGTTAGTTTTTATTAAATAGGTCTTAAGAGAATTCAAAGTGTTGTTTTCATTCAAAGAAAGCTTCATTTAATGAAAGTCTTAAGATGTTAAAGCCAGTGGAGCGATACAGGCCCTCTTGGGCCTCTTGTTAAAATAATGCACAAAAAACTCTTAATCCTTCTACAAACCCGTTTTAACAAATTGTAGAATGATGAACATTTTTTTCCAATCAATCGATGAAAAAAAATGAAAGAGAAATAAAACTTACTTATGTATAGCCTCCGTCACAGCGCAGTTGGGTAGCGCGTCGGACTGTCAATCTAGAGATCCTGGGTTCGATCCCCGACGGCGGCACTTATTCTTTCCGACTATTTGTCTCTCACCAATGGGTTGATAATCGTAGACCTATGTGAGAAAGAAGCTGTTGGCTACGAAAGGATGTGATGGTTGAACTCTGGATAGAAATACCAGGAATCCATTGATAAACTCCATTC
Organism: Fragum whitleyi; assembly: GCA_948146395.1. Classification (NCBI taxonomy): domain Eukaryota; kingdom Metazoa; phylum Mollusca; class Bivalvia; order Cardiida; family Cardiidae; genus Fragum; species Fragum whitleyi. The sequence goes on along the minus strand of OX411549.1, from coordinate 49,529,272 downwards.
AATCAATCAATTTAAACTTATATATCTTTTACATTTTTGAACAGATGTATTCATTGTAATCAGAAAAGATTCAGGGAGGTAAACAGTTCGTGATATTCCTTTTTACTTGTTTTAGATATGTGCAACTAGAGTAAATGTGTTTTTGTTATCTATTTTAAGATCGCTGATGACAATTTGCAGATATATCTGACATGAAAGGATAGGCTCTATTTATCTACATATTCGATCTCCAAATGGCAGTACTTTCGTTTTGGTTTAGATGTCTACATATAATTCTTACAAATGAGACATTATTATAAAGTATTTATAAATAAGTCTAAACAAAAAGATATTAAGTAATGAATAATGGCTAATAGGTCGGAACTATTTACAACTAATGCCCCTCCAGGGCTTCCGTAGAAAAGCTTTTGTGGTGATAAACACTTTTGAAAAGTTTTAAAAAGATTTCTACTTTAAAAACTAAGTGGAAAAGATTCAAATTAACCACGCCAGCACCAACGTTAGGGAACATAGCAACGCAAGAAACGGCAAGGTGAATGCAAATCCTTGAAGTCATTGGTCGTATAAAAAGTCGAACTAACTAATTTATAGAAGATGGACAACAAGTGTTTGAAATTCAATGAAAATGATATAAAGAAAATTAAATACGCTCTTTCGGTTTATATCATCAGTAATAGTATAGTATAGCGGGCGCATATTAACTTGAACCTGACCTTTATGCAGTATAAATAAATAGGCACATGAATAAATTCCGAAGATACTTGGGTTAAACATATTTTATTTGCATAGTGAACAATTGTACATAATAAATTGACAAATCTCAAAATAAACATGCAAAAAGGATTAGAACGAAAGCGGAGCTTATAAAGTTCTTTTCCTTGTTGATGGCTTAATATGTGTACACATTTACAGATGTTTTTAGAAAAAAGGGTATTTTGCTTTCAATTATTATTTTAACGTATAGAGAATAGTTAATCAGGGTTAAATAAGATAGTATGTGTAATGAAATTAAGTGAGCATAGGGGTATATTGTGTTATTCTTATGTCTTTCTGATTCATGTAAAAACGATATTAGCAACAACTTCACAAAACAACTCAGCCTGTTCACTTGATAATACGTCGAAGTATCGTTTTGTTTTATTTTTAGGCGTAGTATGAATTTTAAATAAATCGTTTACTATCTCTGATGTAGCATTGAACTTCATTGAAAATGAATGAGTTTTCGTCAATTGCCAGAGTTTCTTTTCCATAAAGAAGCATATCAATGTCGATGTTGCCGAAAACTAATAATTTGCCAAATAGTCGTTCTCTTATATTAATGTACTTGTAACATTCAAAAAAGAAGTGTTCGCTTGTCTCGGTACGACCACAAGAACAAAGGGGGAAGTCAACAATGTTTTTTTGCAAATAAATGGTGATTCAAAGAGCTGCATTTATTTCTTATCCTTGTATGTATGACTTGAAGCTTCCTTTGTCCTAAAAAGTACAACTTATTTGGTACGGGTTTGTCACGATTAAGATAGTTCTTAAAGTATGATAATGAATCTTGCTCCCGTATTTCAATAGGCAAATTATTCCAATCTTCAATAACTGTCGGGAGAAATGACCTTTTATAAAGTTCTGTCTTGCAAATTGGCACTCTATGGTTTCGAGATCCGCGTAGACTATATGAGGATGTGCTACCTATTGAGTTGGGAACTAAAGAACTTAAATTATCTGGCGTTATTCCTTTTACCATTTTGAAGTATAATATTAGTTTATGTTTTCGCCTACGTTCTTCTAGCGATTCCCATCCTGACTCTTTATCGAGATCAGCGAGCGAAACAAGCTTTGTACAGCCGGTCACTATTCTTGCAGCTTCCGCTTGGATTTTATTGAGTTCGTCTTTTAAATTATTTGAGCAGTTGTCCCAAATTACATCTGCATATTCTATTATAGGGCGAATAAACGAAAAGTAAATGGTTTGAAGGGATTGTCGATCAAGACGATTTTTAAGACTTCGAAAAATGTTAATCCTTTTCCACGCTTTGTCAGCTGAGTGTTTTAAGTGACAATTCCATGATCCATCAGCTGATATAGATATACCTAAGTGTTTGTGGTTTTCCACCGTTGGAATTTTTGTATTTGACATATATAAATCTGGATGCTGAGGTCTATTTACTTTGCGGGTGATCAATAGTGATTCTGATTTTGCTGGATTAAATTTAACGATCCATTTCTGTGCCCAAGAATCGATTTTGTCTATATCTGTTTGTAATTTCATTCCGCATGAATAAGGATCGTCTATTTCTAATGAAAGACTCGTGACATCAGCAAAAAGGTTAATATTAGATTCCAATTCATCGACAATGTCGTTTATATAAACTAAAAATAATAATGGACCTAATATTGACTCTTGGGGAACACCTGCTTTTAAAACTCTAAGTTCAGAATAGCTACCATTAAGGACAACCCTTTTATATCTATTAGATAAGTAATCAATGAACCAGTCTAACAGTCGTCCTTTAATGCCTGCGCTATTTAGTTTGTAAATAAGACCCCGGTGCCAAACCTTATCGAATGCTTTAATTACATCAAAAAATATCATTCTGAACTCATGGCCACTATCTAGCGCTTTACAGATTTTATGATATAACGAAAGAGTTTGATTAACAGTCGAGTCACATGGCAGAAATCCTGATTGAAAAAGTGTGAAAAAATGCACCTCTGACAGATAAGAAAAGACACGCTTGTAAACTATTTTTTCAAAAGCCTTTTCCATTGTATTAAGAAGAGAAACTGGTCTGTAATTTGAGGGCATCGCTGGATCGCCACTCTTAAAAATAGGGCAAACATTTGAAACTTTCCATGAGGAAGGAAAAATACTTTGGTTCAGGGATGAATTGAAAATATCACACAATGGTTTTGATATAGGAATCGCGCATTCGCGTAGGATCCTATTATGTATTCCGTCAGGGCCAGAAGCTTTCCCGGTGTCTAAATCTTTCAGAACGTTGTATACCTCGTCTTGAGTTATGATGATATAGTCTAGTGTGAATTGCTGAGTAGGGATGTTGTTAAATGGCAAATCTTTCTGAAAGTCATCCACGTCAGATTGGCTTGCAAAAAAGGTATTAAGTACATTTGCTTTTTCCGTTTCGTCAAAGGTTAAATTGTTGCTAAATTCATCAAGTAATGGCGGTATTTCCGAACTTTGTATTTGTGAAGGATTGAGAAACTGCTTAATTGTTTTCCACCAATCACGAGATGTTAGCAATCCGAATTAAGTTTAGATGCTAAGTTTGCCATGTGTTCCTCTTTTCTTTGGCGTATAAGGGAAATAATTTCGTTTCGAAGTATTCTAATCTACTCCATTGTAATTCATTATTAGATTTCCTAGCCTTCTTGTATAATATTTTTCTCTGTCTTATTTTATGTTTTACTTCGTTTGTCAGCCACGCAGGTTCATAAGGCTTAACATTAATAACTTTATTTGGTATAAACTGTTTTGCTGTTTGAATGATTTTATTTGTAAAATTGAAAACATATGCATCAATGTTGTCGTCTATTAAAGTAGTCCAATCAAAATTCGCAAGTTCAGATCGAAGATCATCATAGTTACCCTCTTCGTACTTCCATATTAATAAAATTGAACACTCCATACACAGGACAGTGATATCGAACTTGGCTTTCCAGACAAGGTTCACCCACTCCTGATAGTAGAACTGATTTTTTATTGGATACAAAGAGAAGGTCAATCAATGACGAAGAGTGTTCTGTAAAGTGGGTTGGTTCGTCAATACATTGGTAAAGATTAAACTGCGTACAAAGGGAGTTAATTTTGTTAAAATGATACGTATTTAACTGATTCCAATTAAAATCACCCGTTATTATAATATCCTGTATATTGGTATCGATAGCGAGACTAATGGAGTTTTCGATCAAAGAATTATAACTAGAATGCGAATTAGGTGGTCTGTAAAATACACCATATAGAATATTCTTATGATTTTGGAGCCTGATATGCACCCAAACACATTCTGTTGCATCAAGTTCCAAATCTAAACGCCTTACATACGATATAGTTTTCTTAATGTAAATTATTACACCCCCATAAGATTCGTTCTCTCGATCCTTTCGCTCTGGGACATGATAGGTTGGAATAAGAATACTATCTGACGAAACGTCTTTGTTAAGCCATGTTTCAGAAAATGAAAGTATATCAAAGCTAGAGAATTCCGAACTCAAGATATCAATTTTGTTTTTAATACTTTGTACATTGTAGTGTATTGTAGAAAGATGGTTTGGATATTTTAGAAAACCATAGAGATCATGTGACGTGGACTCATTTAAATTACCGGAAGAGAAAGGACCTAGATTTGGATGCACATCCCCAGATAGACACAATAGCAACGCGATCCATACCGTAGGAATAATTAATGTTAAATAAAATAAGTAACGCGGGACACTAAGGACAATAGTTTGTTTTCTATAAATACGATACTGTTTTGTGAAGTAATCTGCTTTGTTTTGGCTATGAACCATGTTAAAACTAATGTAGAATCAAAGTGCTGTCAGCACTGTAAATCGGACATCATTGAGAGGCTGGGATAGTGCAATAGTTCGCCAATCAAAAGGGCTCAAATTTGGACAATAAAAGTTGGTAAAATATTTGCCGAATTTGTGAGTTTTTTGTCTTAACACTTCATCTTTTCGAGGACATCGCCAGCTCATCCAACCTCGTGGGTCCGATTTTGAAAGTTTGCTGATTCGATAGCCCTCTGCTAGTCTAAATTATTTCTTAGCAGATTTTTTACGTTGTTATAATGAGCACACGCCAAGCTAAAAGCTTGTCTGTTAATATTATTCCTCTCTCTAGAGTTTAAAAGCCTGTTTAGCAACAAAACATTTTTCATTAAACTATTTACAATTTTGATTACCAACATGTTTGTTTTTCAAACATTGGGTTTTCCCAAATACTATAAATGCATTTTCCCTCAAGAAACACGTGAAATCGGCAACTATGCTATTTATATCTTTGATTTCTGACCAATCGATTAAATCTAGCAGCACTCTATGATTATTCATGAGTTATTCTAAAAATAGATCGCTCTTACTGCTATCCTATATCAGTTTACCGTATGTTTTTGTCGGTTTATTTGTTGTTGAATAATTTTCTTCATACTCAAATTTGAATTTATTGTAAATAGGATTGGAGCGTGATCAGAGTGCTCATTGAAATCAAATATTTCAAAATTACAAAATTATTTCTATTTGTTAACACATAGTCAACAGTACTCATTCCACCAGTAGACTTCCCACGCTCCCTGTCAGAGTGCAGACGACCATTGACCAATGACATACAACTTAATTGACACATTTCGAGCAGACGATGTCCATTGCATCTACCACCTGGTGTGAATTTACGCGTGGGTTTTGACCGAGTGATAATCATAACAGAATTTGATTGGTTGTCAGCCCTACAACTTGTAAATGACCGTTCGAGAAAAAAATCAGAGTAGTAACATTGTAAGTGCTACAAATTTATTTTACAGTTAACCTATTGTACGTTTCAACTCCTTTACTCAACCGAAAATCTTGTTATATACACTGAAAATACTAACTGGTAATTACTAAAAGCGAAAATTACATCAAATTTTGTATTAGCATCTTCTCTATTTGTCGAAAAGTAAAAAAGATAAAAACAAAGTTTGTAGATTGTGACTGAAAAGGCCGTTCCTTCGGTGTTTGAAAACACATTATTTGGTTTGAACACATTGCTCAGAAGATAAAGGTAAAAATGTACTGGGTCAAACAGACTGGATTTCTGGAAACCGGTATAAATCTCCGATTTAAAAATCTAAAAGCTCCGGGTTGCAGTTGAAACAAAGTGAAAAATATTGTAGTTATCAGGAGTCTGAACCCGAAGTGCAGTCTGAATGTTGGAAATGGCTTCATATGAGATTGAGTGTTTAATCTGACCATCTTGTGATCATACGATTCACGTCACGGAAAAGGCGCGCATCTCCAAGCATGCAGACTACACGACCCGATTCAAAACTCAAATCAGATACTTCGGCACGTGACGATCAAGCATGGACATTCCGTTATACTGCACAAATTACAGGTATGCGTGGAGTTAATAGTTTACCTATATACGGGGCGCCTAGTCATGTAGCAGACGATTCGATTTCAAAAACAATTATTGCGACTTAGAGAGGGGATTTCATTTCATTTCTATTAACAACACATAAATTGAATTTAAAGAAATTTGAAAATTTGTATTTTTCTCACCCGCATCTAAGATTTTTTAAATAAGAAACTCAATTTATGTATTGATTCACTAGTTCATGAGGGTGACCAAATATCGCCGTTGCAGTGAACAGCATGTGCGATAACGGGTTGACATTGGGCCAACTTATTTCTCGCCCGCTTTCGGGTCGGGTGTAGACTGATCTCACTGTCGAATATCAGAATAGCCTGTTCTAGGCTATTCTGATAGTCAATATGTGGACCAGTCTAGAGCTGGTAGCCCGCTTTCTGAGAGATACTCTGATATTGCGGGCAACAGTACCCGCCCGGGGTGAGAAATAAGTTGGCACAGAGCTAACACGTGCACTCCAACTTTACGGTTGGATTCCGCAGGTAAGTCGTGTTTTGCCGAGGAAAAACGACCGGGTTTTAATTTATTTAAATCACTAAGGCCAGGTTTAGGTCAATATGCTTCCACTATAGTATAAATAGGGATAGGTCTTTATATATATCCGAATCTTTTTCAACATCAACTTGACTAATAAATTCAGTTGTGCGGGATGGGGTCATTTTGACTCTTCTAGCGAGTAACCTGATAAAGCCAGAACTGAGACCTATGGTAAACCAGAACTGAGACCTGGGCCCGAGGTTATAAAACCTTTCTCAGGCTCAGGCTCACTTTTCTCAAATTTCAAATAAAAATAAATGTATGAAAATAAAAGATAATATTGATAAGTTGTTATTTATAACAACTTATTAATACCATCTTTTATGTTTATACATTTAAATGAGTAATGAAACAGAATTACGGCTTTAATCTCAAACTGAAATTTGAGAAAATTGAGCCCGAGTCTGAGAAAATTTTTATAACCTCGGGCCCTGATGTTATTGCAAATCTAGGCAAGTGATTAAAACATTTAGAATTTATAAAAGAATACCATCGGTGAATTTCAAGCATGACTTCTTCAGAATTCAGGGAATTTTCGTTCGAATTTACTTCTTTGTTAAGATCCAATCATTCTCGAGGTAATGGAAATTTCAACTGTGTAACAAATGTCAAAGATACATCAAACTTAGATAAATTTCAACTCTAGCGGCGACAATAAAAAGAGACGAAAATTGCATTAAAACACCATATGAACTAGAAAATATTCTGGAAAGAAACAAATAATTGTCACAAAATTATGACAAGCATTTATTTTTTCTTCTTTTTTCATAATTTAATCTCACTAGTATAATGACAGAGGAACGTGAAATCGCATCGGTTTACGGAAAAGGGTAAATGAATCGTCTGTTATCTCATCAGAACGATTTTAAAGGATGTCAAGTGGTAGTTTGACCATCATCACACCACTGCAGGTTACAAATGTAGTTAAAAAGCCCTATTTACTGATCAACGTGACATGGTGACTCAAATTATGTTATTAGTTGTGTCAAGCCCGCTTACATTTGAACGTTACCATGACCTTGACATTCTGTCCTTACTTGCGCTTTTATCAAGCGCTAGCAGTAATACCTTTTTTTAATTTTATCATTTTGATAACATTATCAATTATTTAATCGTGTCCTTGATATTTTTTTTATTGGCACCAAAATGAATAAATTACGTCTGATGTTATGAGAGTTACAGCGATTTAAAATTTTAGAATTTATCTTTTTTTTTAATTCCACAGTTAACTGTTAACTTCGATACTGCACTTATTTTTATTAATTGACTTTCAGATGACTTGCCTAATTTGTAAATATTCAAATTCATAAAAAATGCAATTCAAATCATGAACAAAGTAAAGTGTGATCTAAGTAAAAAGCACTGAAATTACAGATAATTATCTTTAATCATATACATGCATTCATATTTTCACCGATTAAAATAATCGTTACTTTTTCGTGAAAAATCGAAAAATCTTTCATTTCGTGAACAATAAACGCTCTTTATTCAATAATGTGTTTATCTGTGAAAAATAGACGTTGATTTTCACCCAAAGAAAGATAACACGAGGTTATATATCTCAAACAAAATAGAGTAACATAATCTTTTTCTTACATAAATACTACTTCTGCACGTTAAAACTCAATCTGGAATGCCTAGAAAATAAACGCACTGTGTAAGGGGAAATTATAATGTCTTTAGAATATCATCCTACAAGTAAGACAATGATATCTCTGGTGGGTGTTTGTTATAGAAGACAAGGGGAGCAAGGTTTTGAAAATCAGTTTTACACTAAGCAAACAATCATTCTCTTTATTGTGGTCGCTTGTGGATTTTGGCAGAAAAAGACGGATATATATAAACATCGTCAAATACTCTCCACTTGAAAAGGCTAAAATCTCTATCGTAGATTAAATATTGAAATAAATATAATTAATACGCTAACAGTCAAACACAGGCTCTTATGTTAAGGATTTTATAACAACTTAAAGAATATCACAATATAATTAATATAGGTCAAAGATCAGAGGCTCCAAGATAAAATAGTTCGAACCTAAATGCATTTCATCTCATGCATAAAATGTAGCAGATGTCTGGCACTTAGCTGAACCTTATTTCAAGAATTTTACTGTTATCTTAAACATTAAAACAGTGTTGCAAAAGGAGCACATCATTTTTTCTAACCGGACTATTTTAGGGTACAACGACGTTTTCCCTTTCGGAATCATCGTGACGTATAAGCTTAGGATATCTATAATTTTTCAAAATTAAAAGTTTACATCAGTATCTAATGAGATTAGTCATAAACGTTAAACATAGTTGTAATCGTCCACATTCTACAAGTGCATTTACATTATTTGTAGATCTAGTCAATTAACTCAACCTGCTTTGTGTTTAAGATGACAAAATGATGAAAACTATTTGTAAACTATACCGTGCTTTACATGTGTATACTTATGTGTAAATTGGGTATAGTTTGCAAACAGTTTGCACCATTTTGTCATCCTGAACACAGGGCTTTAAAATGTAATTTCCTTCCTAGTAGTAAAAAACTTGCAAATAAACTAAATGTTGTTTAGTTTTTTTTGTTTAAATCAAGCAATTTCAATTTTACAGTTTATATATTCTTGCCAGCTCTGCATTCATATTTTCACCGATTAAAATAATCGTTAGTTTTTCATGAAAAATCGAAAAATCTTTCATTTCGTGAACAATAAACGCTCTTTATTCAATAATGTGTTTGTGCTTGACAGTCCGACGCGCGACAAACTGCGCTATGACGACGGCCATACATGATCTATGCAAAGCGTCTTTTGAGGTAGCAACGGACACATGGATCTTTTTTTCCGCCTAATGAATTTTTTCTTGGTCACATATGTTGTAGAGTAACATTGTGTAGTCATTATATCAAATTTGAAGGTATCCTTCCATGCTCGTTTTTTTTTCAGCCGCCGCCATAGCGCAGTTGGTAGCGCGTCGGACTGTCAAACTAAAGGTCCCGGGTTCGATTCCCGACGGCGGCACTCATTCTTTCCGACTATTTGTCTCTCACCAATGGGTCGATAATCGTAGACCTATGCGAGATAGCAGCTTGAGGCTAGGAAAGCATGTAATGGTAGTACTGGCGTGAGAAAAAACAGGAATCCATTGTTAGGTGCTCCAGCCGCCGCGATATAACTGAAATAATGTTGAAAGCGGCGTAAAACCCCATTCAATCAATCAATCCATGCTCGTTTTCATGCTAGAGTTATCTGCCCTTGAGTGGTACTGGCCATTTTTCAGTAAAACGTTTATACTCGTTTTAGGTCTAGTATAAACTCAGTACCAGCTTAAAGCTATAAAACACATACATTTTGATAGACCTTATGCATGTACACAATGGGCTAAGAAAATTTCTCTTTGATCAATTGCGTTTGCACAATTTAGTCTTCAAAAGATAAAAAACGCACTTTTTTGTAATTTTACGGGGTAAAAATGCCACAAAAATCTATTTGGAAGAAATGACCCAATAAATTTTGCTTATTTTCCGATGTGTTTAAAATCCTTATTTTTTTCTTTATTTTGCAAAAAATTCAGCATACCTTTACATGCGATTAAAAAAGTTTTTCGTTACTTTACAGCGACCCCTCCTAATTGAATGACGCCTTAATCGCATTTTTATTGTTAGATTTAATGATCAAGTCATTCAATTGTTATCAAAAGAAGCTAAGTTATGAAATTTTACCATTATTATTCTACGTTATTTCCATAAGCAGGATCTTACGAAAACCGGTCTTTTTAAACAACGCGCAAAAATAACCATCAAATCAACGAATCGTTAAAGACGCATGCGCGGCTAATGGCGGCGGTTTTTTTTCTTTTCTCTAAAAATGTGGAAAAATAATAAAAATGTGTCGAAAAGGCTTAATTAACTTGTGATCTGGATCTAAAATAGTGTATGGATAGTGCATTACCGTCTATAGTTGTATAAATCGTAAACCTTTGCTGTGGTTTGCAAATGTTATTTTGTAAATATTTGACGTTAGCTTCGTGTTTGTACCCTTCTTTCCCTCCGATAGGCTTGTGGAAGATGTACATTTTCTAAAACTTATAGCTCTGACTTCTCTAACCTGTAAAGTACTAATTACATTGTGCTCATAGATTCAATTTTGTGTAACTATACTTTGTGAAGTATATTGCAGGATAGTTATAGGAAGACATAAGGTTTGACTTTGTTGTTCTAGTAGTACCTAATAAGTAAAGGGTCAAACTGTTAGTAGACCCCCCCCTTTTGTCTCTCCAATCGTCACGCTTGACTGACTACTAAAAATCGTTCACTAACGGTCTCGAACATGGATAGTATTGGCGATAAGGGAGACTACCAAAACCAAGAACTTTTACAAGAATTATCTCCCGTGAATTTAGACGAGAACACTTTAGTGAAATTACCCGTAGGGTCGTCTTATCCAGCTCCAGGACAAATACGTACAATGCTAACTAATAATGAAATGGGGGCTTCATTTGCCTCTTCTCCTGTAGGGGACATATCTTCTCTACCAATCCAGCTTACCGATGAACAACTAAATAAACTAATATCCTGTTATCACAGCTATCCCAAGGAAATGTTCAAAAACACTCTGATCACTTGGTATGCCTCGTGTGATAAAAAACTAAATGAAGTACGGCTCGATTTATTTGTGATTTTGTCGAAAAGTGAGGACTTTCCGTTTCATGGATGTAGTCTAAAGCGCCGAGCCCAGAGGAAGAACGGGGACAATCTCCCCGATAAATTAGCATATGATATACATGCGTTGATCGGCGCCATCATAGATCGTGACTACGAAAATCATGATCTACAAAACATTATTAACACACGCTCCAGGGTTTCTTCAGTGTCGAACTTTGGTACTTTTGACAACCACTCAACGCCTGCTCGGTCAAAGTCTAACTTAGATCGGCCGATTGACTGTCTATCCGCAAGTTGCCCGTCCCGAGCAGAATTTCAAGCTCTACAGGAATCTACGTCCGTGTTACAAGCTGAAATAGTGTCATTAAAACAAACTATAACCTCCTTTAGTGAGTTATCCAAAGATACTAACGATCTCAAAGAGACTATTAAAGAAATAGCTGAACTTGTTAATGACTTAAAAGATACTGTGTTGAATGACATGCAAGACATGTCTAGGTCATTGTCTAGAATGGAATCTGTGCAACTTACTTCTGTAACCCAAATGAAAAATGATCTAAAGTTGTTAAAACAAAATATGACTAATTGCGAAGAAAATGTGCAAACTATTCAAGACAGCTTCCAGAAGGTTCTTGAAAACAGTACCAAGAGTAATAAAACCAATAGAAAAAAGTTAAATCAAAATCAAAAGACCGCCCGCACCACTGCTAGAGTCACTCGCGACGAAACATCGCTGGCTGATCCTAGCGGCGACGCGGGAGGCTGTCTAACGTGTAATGGAGACGTAATGTTGTCAAGCCCAATTTCAGTTATAGACTGTGATGAAAAGGACAAATCTAGTACCTCCAATATACTTCTGGATCCACCGATGGCTTCTTTTCAGGATCAAGGGTCTAAATCTCAGGACCCTGTAATCGTAGCCCCAACCCCTATTGAATCTGTTCCGAGAGATCTGCCTATCCCAGTAAGGGTTTCAGGACCCAAGTTTCCAAACAAGCATTTAAATTCACAAAAAAATCCATTTCCCCCAATCAACAATTTACAGAGCGTCAATGACTACCCAAACTTACCCCGCCCTGCAAACGTTGACATATTAGCCCCTCATCGTCCAGATAGTTTTCAAAATAAAACCAAGCCCCCAAATATACCACCCCATCCTACGAGCGATGATAAAGCAGCCCGTGATCGCTCTAATGGGGATATTGCCTATCCCCCGTCCATTCCAGTACAAAATTACGCCTATCAAAACACCCAATACTCAAAGGTTGTAACCTCAGAAGGTACACTGGGTCGCTCCATCCAGTCCTTGAATCAAGTCGGCATACGGCATTATGGACAGGATACTAATGAGCGTAAACGCAGTTTCTTTGCATCAAATTTTAATGCAGATGGCAAAGCCCAAACGTATTTCAGTTCTGTTAACCCAAAACAAAATGTAGAAACGGGCCTCTATGGTAATTCAGAAAGAGTTGCGTTAGAGTCAATACCTGGGCGTCGGTACGCAGACAATATAGACAATGATAATCGAAATAGGAATGCGCATTATCAGAGGGCCGACAACTCTTCAAATCAAAACCAATACAGTTCTGGCCCCAGTATTTATGGCCGGAACCCCGCTAATCAAGCGGAGAATATTGAACACAGTGATGGTTTTGACTTGAAAGAGTTCGTGCGCAAACGAACAAGTCGCTTTTTCGTCGGTGGATTCAAACCGGAAATTACCGAACAGATGATAGCGAGCTATGTTAATTTCAGAGGCCCAAAAGTAACTTGGGTTTCGATTTTTCGCTACAGATCTAAACCGGTCGTAATCAGGCTTAACGTTGAAAATGACGTCAACGCTAATTTAGTCTTGGAGCCATATTTCTGGCCAGACGGGGTTACCTGTAGACCCTGGGTTTCTCAGGCGAGATATAACGCACGCGAATTCGATAATGCGCGCGTCAACAGACCACGAAATGAAACTGACCAGTCTAATAATGAGGTACATGGTCTGAACGGGCATCAAACCGAATTACGTAACCGCTTCGATGCGCTCATCAGTTACGATAATGATCACTATGGATACTAACTGTCTTAACCTTAACATTTTTACGTGGAACGCTACCGGCGTTATTTCTAGTGGCGTGTATTTACATGATTGTTTGTCGGAGTATAATATAGATTTTTTAGGTGTGAGCGAACACTGGTTGTTTGAAAAGGATCTTCACTTTTTAGATTCTCTAAATAATCTATATTCGTCTTATGCGGTTTCGGACAAAGATCTTTTACTTAATAGCAACTGTAGAATAGGGAAAGGTGGGGTTGCTATCCTGTGGAAAAAGAAATTCGATAAAACGGTGACCCGTCTACCAACGATATGTGATAGAATCATCGGTATTCAGGTTGAGCTCTCACCCCAGAACTTTCTTTACATATTTCAAATTTATCTTCCATCAAAAAATAACCCTGTCGATCTTTTCAAGGAATATTTAGACATTACCCAAAATGTAATTTCAGAACATAGATTGAAAGGTCTAATTATCTTAATGGGAGACTTCAATTGTCATTCCAATAGTTCTTCTTTTTTTAAATCATTAGATAGCAGGGATAAGCTCTTTACTTCTTTCTTATCAGATAATAGGCTCACAGCGGTTACCTCCCTTGATATATGTGGTGGCGCTCCAGTCACGTTTGAGTCAGCGTGCGGTAAAAGCATAATCGACAACATTATCTTATGTACAGATGATATAAAACTATTTGTCTCACTGTTCGATCCTTGATGATAATGCGTTATTGTATTCGAATCATCGTGCTGTACAATGTAGTCTGAATATTCCAATCAGGACTCACCAAAATGTTTATATATTAAGAATAACGTAATCAATTGGCCTAAAGTCACTGTTTCTCAAAAGGAAGCTTACAAGAACTCTCTTTCCTCCGATATAGGTCTTTTAGCACTGTTAAAATTTAAGATTCAGAACATAAATGATATTGACTTGATGTATTCTGCACTGGTCAATTGTCTTGTAAATACAGCAAATTTGTTTCTTTCCAAACCATCCTTTAAACCTTTCCTTAAGCCATATTGGTGTGAGGAGCTTTCAACTCTAAATAAATCCATGAAATCATGTCATCTTGAATGGCGTAACTCTGGTGCTCCAAGAAGCGGTCATCTCTTCATCAAACTGAAGAATGCAAAACGTTTATTTCGCTTCAAACATGGGGAAAGCTGTTTCGAACTATTTCGGGAAGCTCTATGACGATATCGATCGAAGTCTTGAAATAGATCAAGATCAGTTTTGGCGTTTGATCAATAATAAACGGAGGGCCCGTAATACGGAACCAGGGGCAGAAATTATTTTCAATGGCTATGAATGCCGCGATAACGATTCAATTATTCAAGGATGGAGTGAATACTTTCGGAATCTCTACTCTTTTGACTCAAACCCAGATTATGATGATAATTTTAAAACCCATGTAGAAAATGAAATAAACTCTTCTTTTTCATCTATTAATGGCGGGGTAAATGAACCCACGCCAAAGGTCACTGTTCAGGATATTTCATCGCTTCTCCTCTCGGTCAAACGCAATAAATCTCCAGGGATCGACTGTATAACCTACATTCCTATATTTAGTCTATATTGATGGTCTCATACGTCTTCTTGAAGCATCAGGTTACGGGTTCTGTATTGCTAATGTTGACTGTAGCTCACTTAGCGTGGCCGATGATATGATCCTCGTGTCCTTATCAAAATACGGACTGCAAAAAATGATGGATATATGCTATGAATATTCCATTAAATGGCGATTCATGTATAACTCATCAAAGTGTGCAGTCATCGTGTTCAACGAGTCTCGAAATGTAGTCGCTGATCGCACTTGGTTCTTGGGCAATAATATCGTAAATGAAGTAAATGATTATACTCATCTAGGAATAATCTGTAATAAGTACATGAAAGTATCCGTAAATATCGACGATTCGTGCCGAAAACTTTACTAGGACTCTCTAATATTGGTATCCATGAAAATGGCCTTCTTCCAACTACCTCTTTTAAACTGTATAAATCTATTGTCCTCCCAAAAGCCCTTTATGGCTGCGAGTTTTGGTCGGATATAAATAAGACACAGGCAGATAAATTAGAAAAGTCCCATAGGTTTTGCGTTAAGTATACGCAAAATTTACCTGCATATACCAGAACTGATATAAGTCTTGGTCTCTCTGGTGTACCCCCATTAGAGTTTGAGATTGATTATAAAAAACTTCTCTTTCTGGGACAACTTTGTCATGTATCAACAGGGCATGTTTCTAAACAGCTATTTGACTATCGGCTTTTTGCCTTTCATCGGCCTAACACATCGGTTAAATTTGGTTTTATTCCCGATGCTATCAGACTCCTTAAAAAGTATTCTCTTGATGATTATTTATTACGATCTTATATGGTAACCGGGTTATTTCCTAATAAATGTCAATGGAAAAGGCTGTCTCGTAATGCAATTGATGGATTGGCAAACAATGTCTGGCTAGGTAGAATTCAATCAGATATGCACTTGTCAAGTTTTTTGTTTTTAAAACCCCAGTTAAAATTTCACTCTGAACTATGGGAGGCCAGCAGGTCAGTCAATAGTCCTGCAATGATGAATTCATGTAAAAACTGTATTAAGATAATCGCAAAGTTTTATAGTGACTCATTTACAAACTTTTGTCATTACTGTAATAACACACTTCTCATATCCTCCTGTGAACACGTCCTCTTACAGTGTCCCGCCACTCTCCATCTACGCAATGATCTACTTCAAAGAATAAAAACACATGCAGATGATCTTTCTCTTAGGGTGTTTGAAAATTTAGAAAGTCATAAACAAGTAGTCGCTCTGTTTTCGGGATTCAGAAATATATTTGAAAGCAATGATGTTAACCACAAAATTCTTAGTACCAGCATACCAACTCTTGGAAAATTTTGGAACTTTTTTCTTAAATAAATACTTTCTACTTAATGTCGCGAGGAAAGTCTTAAGATTATAGCTTTTATGTGTATGTATATGTAAGCGTAAGCGCATATGTGTATTTGAGTGTATGTATATGTATAGATGTGAATGTGTGTATGCATGCTTATTTGTGTGTACATGTGTCACATATTTGTGTATGCATGCGCGTATATGTGTATGTATGTGTGCAGTCGTATGTATGTGTTTGTATGTGTGTATGCACGGGTATGTTTGTATATGTATGTGTTTATGTGCGTAATTGTGTGTACGTGTGTGTGTATATGTTTGCATATATATATATTTATGTATAAATGTTTATTTAGGTCCCGGGTTCGATCCCCGACGGCGGCACTCGTTCTTTCCGACTGTTTGTCTTTCTTCACCAATGGGTTGATAATCGTAGACCTATGTGAAATTGCAGCTGGAGGCTAGGAAAGGATGTGGTGGTTGTACTGGTGAGAGAAATACCAGGAAACTATCGTTAGGTGCTCCAGCCGCCGCGCTTTAACTGAAAAAATGTTGAAAGCGGCGTTAAACTCCATTCAATCAATCAATCAATAAATGTTTATTTGTTTGCATGTGTATGCATTTATTTGTGTTAATATATGTGTATGCATATATGCTTATGTGTTTTTGTATATGTGTGCGCAGTTCAATTCCTTGTATTTCGTTTTCGAGACAAGGAAACTCTCTTTTGCCGTATTACATGTTAAAAAACCCGCCTTGCTTTCTACACCCTCGATTTCTACGTGAACTGTGGTAATTGTCAGGTGATGGATCACAGTTCTCGTCTTTCGAATCTGTCCGATGGGTGTAGATTTGCAATGTGGCTTATTTGTTTGTCTCCCTTTTTTGTGTTTTGCTGCTCGTTCTGTATATATATTTACTTATTTTTTTTTCTTTTCGTAACGTTATTCTGCCCTTCGTTATCATGCCATTCGCTTCCTATCCCTAACAAGAGCTCTCTAACATGACTCTACAATCTCCAACAATCAGTAATGGATCACCTCTTAAAGACTAATCCATCTTCCTAGAATTTCCACACTATTTTTTCTTACATCAACGAGTTTTTCCATGGTTTAGTCATGATTTTTTCGTAAAAGTGTCATGGTAACGAGGGTCGTGTTTCCTGTTTATATGTACATGATTTTGAATTTGTTATTATGTTTGTCATTTCCCTTCTTTACTCAGTCTGTCTCTCTCTCCAAACTTTCTCTGATTGCTAGCTTTCAATTTCAATTTGCTCAAATGTTTTGTTATTATTGTAATGCTCGCCAATTTGGCGGAAAAACAATGAAATAATAATAATCATCTATGCATTCGTAACTGCAGGGATACGGGCCTTAAAGTATCAATTAATGAACAAAAATGGAAATATTAAATATTCCTGCGCTCAGGTTGACAAAACGGTGCAAACTGTTTTCAAATTATACCCCGCTCTGTACACAGATGCACGTGTAAAGCGGATTATACTGTTTGAAAACAGTTGGCGCCGTTTTGTCATCCTGAACGTAGGGTTCTTAGTTATCTATTGAACCATCGATAGTTCGGGTAAACGCTGTTTCTATGATTTTTTGTTTGCCGTGGATTATTAATTATCATGGTAAAACTTGCTTTTTTTAAAAAAAAATGGTAGAAGATTGACACGACAATTGATTAATTTCTCAAATCTTTATAAGGAATTATGAAAGAACTTTTTACTTGTACTTACTTTTTCTTTACGGCTTTCTGAAATGACTTGACGAGTTATAAAAAAGAAGGTTGATACTTGGACTTTAAATCCAATAGCTCTCTTCAAAAAAAGCTATTTAGACTGCACTCCGTCGAAAATGATCAAGAATGAGGTTACATTCAAACATTATTGCTTTAATTGTTTTCGGTTTATCTTTATCAGGTAAGCGTATTCATTTGGGCTTTATATTTGTTTATCAAAGAATAAATACATGGCATTTGCGGCAATAAAGAATGTATGGACTGGTCCGTCAAGTCGAATGTTTTATGGACAGAAACGAAGATGAGTTCATTCTTTTATGCTTTCCGGTAGATTTTCTAGAAATATTGGTAGACATGCACTTGTAAATCTTACTACAACCCCCCCCCCCCCCCCCAAAAAAAAAAAAAAAAAAAAAAAAAAAAAAAAAAAAAATAATAATAATGCCCTTATTAAATTTGTTTCGCTCATAGCGGGATCCTTCGGATTTTTTGCTCTATTAAATATTGCTTGACTTTCTGGTGCTGAAGCGCGTTAAACAACACTTTTTTTTTAATATATTTCGTCATTAGAGCTATAACTTCTTTCATAGATCTATCTTCTGAAATTAAAAAAAGGGTCAATTATGATCTAGTTTTGGGCTTTTCGGATCAAACCTTTGATACTAAGTAAATCTTGGTCAGTTATGTTCTAGTTTTTTTGCTATTCAAGCCAGAATAGAGGCAAGGTCCTTTTTACACCTATGAAGAGGACAGTTAGCTTCGGTACTCCCCCGTCCCTTATCCGTCCTCCTGGAAAGGAAATCGAGCACAAAAAAGACCGAACCAAGTGTAAAATTAAAGAAGAGTTGGAAAACGAATAAAACATGTCCCCGTGGATCACTGTTGTCCACTTAAAATGCCATTTTTAAATTACCGTCAATCACAATTCATGGTGAATTCAATCCAAAGGAGATGCCACCCAAAACACATACAAAAACACCGCCAAACCTACCCCGTTTAACGACGCACAAGTCGTTGACGCCATGACGTCGGTTTGCACGAAGTCGGTCGTCCGAACGGTACAGAGTGAACCGAGATTCGTCGGTGAAGAACACCGTCTCCATTGCCTCCTAGGAAAATTTCGTGGTGAGTGTACTTGTAACAAAGCCAAACGCGTTGGCGACGCGCAGGAGTTAACGGCAGACCGACATAGGGACGTCGGGTTCTTTGGCCATTGTCGCGTATGCGGTTTCTAACCGTATCGGGATGAATATGGCGATTATAACTGCCTATAGTGTAATTTGCAGTTTCGCTGGCTGTGAGATGGCGATTACGTAAGTGAGAAAGTGTTATTTACCAATCCTGACGTGGCGTAGTGACGCGCGGACGTCTACTTCGGGGTCGGTCGTTGACCTTCCCCGTCACTCGAAGACGTTGAACAAGACGATTAATAGTTCGAAAAAGCACACCAAATGTGCAGAAACCTGTTGTTGGCCTTGACCCAGCACAAGCATTGCTATAGGTTGTCCCCTTTCGACTTCCGACAATCGCGACATTGATGCTAATTGTTCAATTTGAAGGAATCGTTGAAAAATTGATCTCTATACTTGAACAGTATCAAATAGGCTGAAAATTTCCTTGGGCAAACTCAATGACCTTCCCATGAATGGGATTCTTGCGTTTGAGCACGTGCCTCTCATGGTGCGAAGGGGTAAGGTATTGTGTAATTTTAAACGTGTGTACCGTTCGACAGCGAACAACACATAAATTTGACGGATTTTCATTATTCAAGATCAAGCAAATGAACCCCATGCGTTTCTTTTTCGTCCTAGTATACATTGTGAACTGTATCAAAACTTTGAATTTTCAACGATATATAATGTAAGTAAGAAAAGTTCGAAGCTTGTGATAACTAATCAAATTACTGATAGTGCTGAAGGGCGGGAGATATTTTAATTTGTGCGATGACAACAAAGAAAAATAACCAATATAAGCCTGTGGAA
The DNA here is from genome assembly GCA_948146395.1 of Fragum whitleyi. Lineage (NCBI taxonomy): Eukaryota > Metazoa > Mollusca > Bivalvia > Cardiida > Cardiidae > Fragum > Fragum whitleyi. The sequence goes on along the minus strand of OX411549.1, from coordinate 49,509,282 downwards.
AGATACTTGATCTTTTTTATGGCTCATCTGTTCAAATTCGTGTTTTATAATAAAAAAATTCAAAGAAAAAAATGATTTATCTGGTATTTTTTTCTTTTTGTTTTACTCAGATTTATAATAAAACAAACTCAGGCGTACTCTCATAGTAAATGAGCGCTAACGAAATATGAACTGCAAAGCTCTTAAGGTAGTCTGAAACAATTTGGCACTTGTTCCAATCTTGATTAAATATAATATATTTATTTACGATAATTTGACCGAAAAACCATCATACCTTGCTATGTATTTTTCGGAGAAAATGGGATTATTTGAAAATACTATTTTTTCCCGGAAAATGCCAAGAAGGGGACGATTAGAAGCTGGATGACGACCTTTTATGTAACTAGTTGGAATACATAATTCATTTGTGTACTAGGAATAGTAAAATATTTGGTAAGTAATATTTTTAAGACAGAAATGTGGGTAAAATGAAGACTTGCTCCTTTGGGGTTCTTCTTTCATTACAAAACAAAATAAAATAACGATTTCTGCACTTATGATAATTACTGAGAAGGAAGGGGGTTTCTTCTTCTTCTATACTTTTTCAAAGGAAAATGCTTATGCAAGAAAAAAATATATTTATAATCAGCCCAATCATCATGCAAATCAGTTACGAGATGATGCATTTCAGGCAACACAGTTTAAGCGCCCATGCCATACTAAATATCTAAGATTCATTTGTTCTTCTAAAAAGATATTCAAATAACAAATTGCGGTTGAAAGGTAATGCAAGGGCAGAGAAAAATCAGTTTATAACATCGTTAGAAAAGGAAAAGTGCTTGCACTAAGAGTCATCTCCTTTTCCAACAAAATATTCCTATTTTTTTCAAAACATACGCTATGAAAGAAATAATTTTTCACCATTTAAGCTTCTGTTGCGTATGCGTAGTTACCTTCTAAGTTTTATTCAAATGACCCAATCGGAACAAGTACTTGTAATGTAGGAAAGAAAAAATTGTATGTGATATTACACGATTTTCAAGAGGGTTTTCAAATTGAAAACAAAATGATTTTTTACCTCAGTAGAAAAAAACGGTTTATTTTATTGCCATATGATTTCAAAACAAAATAACAATTAAGTTAGAATACCAAATATTCTTTAATATAAAAAAACAACGAACGGGATAAACTTTTTTAAAAGGAGGTAAAAGGTTTTCGTTACTTTCGCTTATTCGAGTTAAGGTTTCCAATTGTGTCTGATAGCCTTAAATGAAAATGCACGGCAATATTCAAAAGGCGCTTGTTAGTTCCACATTGCCAGAGCCAACTTTGTTATTGATGTAAGGGCAATATTCGCAATTCTTATTCAACGTATGCCTTTAAGCAATCAAGCCGATTAAAATGGGCACCTAGGCTAAACACTGACCTTTAAATATTATCGTCTCTATGACACTTATATTCCTCGTCATATGCATATTTTATCTTTCTTTCGAGCATCTTTATTATTGAGTGTTGTATTCTTCACCCGCTTATGCACGAGGTGCTCAGGGCATCATGAATTATCAATTATTTTCAGGCGTCCGTCTGTTCGCCAGCCCTTCCGTTCGTTCGTCCTTGAACACATCTTTAAAATATCCCCTTTTCAAATGATGAATCC